>JAJEOU010002832.1:4203122-4850622 GCA_021534815.1 Acrocephalus arundinaceus | reverse complement strand
GGGCTGGGCTGACGCCCGGCGGCCGCGGGGAGAACAGCCGAGATGGGCTCGGCCCCTTTCCCTCGGCAGCCACACGAGGGAGAAGAGAAACGAAGCGCGTTTTGGCAGGGATGGGCACCGATCTCGGTGTGGCAGCTGCGGCTCCCCCAGACCCCGCTTTCCATCGCTGATCCCCGCAGAGTCACAGCAGGGATCAGGCTGGAAGGACCACGGTGTGTCACCGCACCTCCCTGCTCAGTCAGGGTCATTGCAGAGCACACAGGATTGCATCCAGGGGGTTCTGGAATATCTCCCTAAAGGGAGACTCCACACCTTCTCAGGGCGATCTGTTTCAGTGCACAGTCAGGCACAGGAAAGAAGTTCTTCCCCCTGTCCAGGTGGAACTTCTTGTTACTTTCTGCCCGTTGCCTCTTGTCCTATTGCTTGGTACCACAGAGCAGAGCCTGCCTTTTTCTTCTTAGCACTCCCTTTAGGTATTTATACACATTACAGAGGTTCCCTCTCAGCCGTCTGTTCCCAAGGCTGAACAGAGCTGCTCCAGCCCCCCACCGTGCCCGGTGCCTCCTCCCGGCCGGGCAGCGCTCGATGCCCTCCCGCAGCAGCGCCTACACGTCCCGGCGGCCCGCGGGGCCGGGCGCGCTGCCCGGGCGGCCCTTCCGCTGCCGGCGCGCTCCGTCCCGGCTTTCCGGTGCCTGCCCAGCCGAGCGGAGCCGAGCCGGGCCCCGGCGGGGGCGGTGGCGGCGCTGGAGCCCGAGGTGGAGGCTGATCCGGAGCCGTGCGGGGCCGGGCAGAGCCCTCCCGCCGGTGCCATGCGGGCCGAGCCGCCCGCCTGGGCCCCGGGGCCGGCGCAGGCGGCCGCGCTGCTGGAGGAGGCGGCGGATCTGCTGGTGCTGCACCGCGACTTCGCCGCCGCCGTGGAGCGCTGCGAGGCGGGCTGCGACAGCCTGGGACCCGGCCCCGAGCCCGGCCACGAGAGGTGCGAGCGGTGCCGGCGTGCGGGGGGACCGGGTGGCGCTGGGAGGATGCTCGGTGTGGCATCAGCACCGGGCTGGCTTCGAAATTCTACAGGGCAGGCCATGCCCGCCGTGCTTTGGGGTTTCTTTTATCCCTGTCGATATGAAGGGATCTGTGCGTGTTTGAGGGAAGTGCGGTGTGCCCAGGAGCCTTCCCTTGGTTCTCTCAGAGATGCAGTCACAGTGCAAATCCTCGGAATTGGCCTTTTTAGAGGGGAAGCAGAGAACTGTGGGGCACCTGGGCTGCGCTGGAAGGGATGCAAGGGGAAATGGGGTTGTAAGCAGCACTTATTTATTTAGGTGTCTGTTCCTTACCAGTTTTGCAGAAGTGAAATGCTCCCTTTGTGTTGTGGGGATTCAGGCGCTGGCCGAGATGAACAGGTGGAGAGAAGTTCTGTCTTGGGTCCTACAGTATTACCACGTCCATGAACATCTGCCTGCAAAAGTTCTGGAGCTGTGGTGAGTTTCTGTCTGCTGCTGTCAGATATACACACGGGCTTGGGTTAGGTGTAGCTGCAGGCCAGGCTTGGGTATTATGTGATATTTTCACTTTGCATGGTGTAGGTGAGATCTGGGACAGGCCTGTCTTGACCTATGTGTGCTGGAGCATGTCTGCAAGATTGCTTCATAATATGCAGGGTGAAAATGGGCAACTGAATAACAGAATCAGTATGATTTCAGCAGAAGCCACTTTATTGTTTACATAAAACTCCAGTCATAGTTTCTAGCTCTACTGTCCATGTGTACAGGTGTCTCTCAATTGGCCAAGCCACTCGTCCATAAGGCAGGCACACATCCTCCAGGACACCTAATTAGTCAGGTCCATCATCACACTGTATGTCCTCTGTGTAGGTTTTGCATTTTTTCCAGGCAGCTTCTCAGGCTTTTCGTTCCCACTTTCATCCTGTTGTTGTTTTAGCAGCCCTGATGAGTCCCTGAGAACCCTGATAACAAGCAGGTGGCTTGTTATCTACACACAGTTTGGCTGGTGCATGAGAATGGCCTGTTAGACAGACAGGATTGCTGTATTGCTTCAATGGTGATCAAGGGGTGATGCTGAGAGGTAACATCAAAAGCTGCACCTCTTGTCTGCCTCAGAATTCTCTCTGTGTTTTGATGTAGACCCCAATTCATACCTCATCAGAGCTGCTTGTGGGTAGTAACTGTCAGCGATGTCAGCTTGTTGGGGGTTAGCCTTGTTTCTTTTTTCACCTATAGAATTTTTCCCAAGAGTTGCAAGGCAACTGATTGCTGGGTACTTATCAGTGCTCAGGTGAAAACAAAGCAGAGAGGCTGAGTAGAGGCTGGCACTTGGCTACACCTTTTGTCTTCGGGAGTTTCCCCCCCGAGGTGGGGGAGAAAGACGAGGGCTGGGGGGCAGCTTCACTTTTGGTGTGGTCTGCGTCGGGAGAGGACGAGGCTGCCGTTGCTGCGTGGGTTTTTCTCTGGCACCGCCGGGATCTGATCCTGAAGAGAGCTACCATCATCTGCTCGTGTGCCCAGGAAATCCTGATTTCTCCTTTTGCTGCCCTGCTGGAGCTGTCTCAGCCTTGCCCACTGCCTCGGCGCTGTTTTAGAGCTGCTGCACCGCGGCCCCGCACTGGCCTCCCTCCAGACATCTCTGCCCTCCAGTGACCACCGACAGAGCTCCGAATTTCATCCGATCCACCAGCCCGGGATCCCCCACCGTTCCACCTTTTTTTAGAGTCCCCAGAGACCAGACTGCCCCGGGTTTTGTGAAACCCAGCCCGTCAGGGTCCCTGGTTCTGTTTTCGCTATTAATTGCTGTAGTTGTTGTTGTTTGTTTGCCCTGTTATACCTATTAGTAAAGAACTGTTATTCCTATCCCCATATCTCTGCCTGAGAGCCGTTTAATTTTCTAAATTATAATAATTTGAGGGAAGGGGATTTGAATTATCCATTCCAAGAGAGGCCCTGCCCTCTTTAGCAGATACCTGTCTTCTTTCAAAACCAAGACACAGCTTTGACAAAGACTTTGGGTTTTCTCACACTTCTCCCTTTGCATTCCAGCATCCTCCTCTACAGCAAAGTGGGCGAGCCACAGGTGATGCTGGAGGTCGGCAGCAGCTGGCTGAGAGCCCAGGCCAACCAGAGGCTCCCCGAGCTGGGGTCGCTGCTGGAGCTGTACGTGGCACGGGTTCTGCTGCCCCTGGGGCGCTTTGGGGGTGCAGAGGAGCTGGTGCAGGGCTGCACCGTGCTGGACAGCCAGCAGCAGCTGGCACTGCTGGGCACCGTCCGGGACAGCCGCCGCCGCTGGGCTCAGCGGGAACACACACCCTCGCCTGATGAGGAGCAGCAAGATCCAGCTGCAGAAACTCTTCTGGGTGGGCTTTCCGTTTTGTTTGTGCTCCTTTTTTATGGTTTCGTTTCAAGTTGGTGCCTTACTGGTGAAGGGTGTTGAGAATTGCAGCGTTACAGGCTGGGGATGGTGTGGCTGGACAGTGCCCAGGCAGAAAGGGACCTGGGGGGACTGGTGACAGCAGCTGAACACAAGCCAGCAGTGTGCCCAGGTGGCCAAGAAGGCCAATGGCTCCTGGCCTGGATCAGGAATGGTGTGGCCAGCAGGAGCAGGGAGGTCATTCTTGCCCTGTACTTGGCTCTGGTGAGGCCACACCTCAAGTGCTGTGTCCAGCTGTGTCCCCTCAGTTTAGGATGGACACTGAGTGCTGTGTCCAGCTGTGTCCCCTCAGTTTAGGATGGACACTGAGTGCTGTGTCCAGCTGTGTCCCCTCAGTTTAGGATGGACACTGAGTGCTGTGTCCAGCTCTGTCCCTCAGTTTAGGATGGACACTGAGTGCTGTGTCCAGCTCTGTCCCTCAGTTTAGGATGGACATTGAGTGCTGTGTCCAGCTGTGTCCCCTCAGTTTAGGATGGACACTGAGTGCTGTGTCCAGCTGTGTCCCCTCAGTTTACGATGGACATTGAGTGCTGTGTCCAGCTGTTCCCTCAATTTAGGATGGACATTGAGTGCTGTGTCCAGCTGTGTCCCTCAGTTCAGGATGGACACTGAGTGCTGTGTCCAGCTCTGTCCCTCAGTTTAGGATGGACATTGAGTGCTGTGTCCAGCTGTGTCCCTCAGTTTAGGATGGACATTGAGTGCTGTGTCCAGCTCTGTCCCTCAGTTTAGGATGGACACTTGAGTGCTGTGTCCAGCTCTGACCCTCAGTTTAGGATGGACACTGAGTGCTGTGTCCAGCTCTGTCCCTCAGTTTAGGATGGACACTGAGTGTGTGTTTTTTTTTTTTTTTTTTTTTTTTTTTTTTTTTTTTTTTTTTGTGTTCGTTTAGGATGGACATGAGTGCTGTGTCCAGCTGTGTCCCTCAGTTTAGGATGGACACTGAGTGCTGTGTCCAGCTCTGTCCCCTCAGTTTAGGATGGACACTGAGTGCTGTGTCCAGCTCTGTCCCTTTTTTCTTCAGTTTAGGATGGACATTGAGTGCTGTGTCCAGCTTGTCCCTCAGTTTAGGATGGACACTGAGTGCTGTGTCCAGCTCTGCCCTCAGTTTAGGATGGACACTGAGTGCTGTGTCCAGCTCTGTCCCTCAGTTTAGGATGGACACTGAGTGCTGTGTCCAGCTCTGTCCCTCAGTTTAGGATGGACACTGAGTGCTGTGTCCAGCTGTGTCCCCTCAGTTTAGGATGGACATTGAGTGCTGTGTCCAGCTGTGTCCCTCAGTTTAGGATGGACATTGAGTGCTGTGTCCAGCTGTGTCCCCTCAGTTCAGGATGGACACTCAGTGCTGTGTCCAGCTCTGGCCCCTCAGTTCAGGGTGGATGTTGAGACGCTCGAGCGCGTCCAGAGGAGGCAGCGAGGCTGGTGAGGGGCTGGGAACACAAACCCTGTGAGGAACGGCTGAGGGAGCTGGGCTTGTTCAGCCTGGAGAAAAGGAGACTCAGGGGTGCCCTCATCACTCTCCACAGCTCCCTGAAAGGTGCCTGTGCTCAGCTGGGCTTGGGCTCTTTCTCCAGGCAGCATGACAGAACCAGAGGACACAGCCTCAAGCTGGCCAAGGGAAATACAGGTTGGATATTAGGGAAAAGTTTTTCACAGAAAGAATAATAAAGTACTGGAATGATCTGCCCGGGGAGGTGGTGGAGTCACCATCCTGGATGTGTTTAAGGAAAGCCTGGATGTGGCACTGGGTGCCAGGGTTTAGTTGAGGTGTTGGGGCTGGGTTGGACTCGATGATCCTGAAGGTCTCTTCCATCCCAGACATTCTGTGTTTCTGTGAATTAACTATGTATTAAGAATATTGCTGTGAGAAACAGGCTGTGAGGAAGTCCCGTTGTGTTTCACAGCAGGAAATAAAAGACTTAGTGATACCTTTGCTGAGAATTGCAAGGCATATTTAGTCTCTGCCAACAGCAGGAGATGACAATTAATGTCCAGGATCAAAAGCACTGTGGAGGTTTGGGGGGTTTTTTAAGGTTAAAAAAGGAAAACTAAGACTACCTGGCAATCCTTTAAGGGTACATTTTGTTGGCTCTGTGTACAGTTTGCTTCATTTCCATTTACAATTGAGTCCAAGTAGAACAATGCCTGTCTAGCATTTGAAGTATTGCTTCTTCTCCAGAACTGTAAATCATTTGATGTTTTCTCCCAGGACAGAAGTTGGCACTACTGTGGTGCCAGATCATATTGTAGTAAAGTAGATGCCTAAAAAAGAAGTATAATGAAGTGTATTACAAAATTGTACTGTTTCTCTGTTATATAAAAAAACCAAACCCAACCCAGCTCTCATGCAACCAGACTTCCATATCTTAGTTTATTGTCTTTATCTGTGTGATGACTTTTTAAACTTTACTTTGCTCTAACAGCCTTTTTGTTCTTGTTTTCCAGGAGTGCTGTCCCAAAAGCTCCTGACGATGTTCACGCTGCTACGTAGAGCACTGAGGTCCATGTCAAACCACTTCTATTTACTTCCTTACAAGAAGATGCTCTTGGCTACTTTTTTGCTGTACCTGGTGGTGGTGAGATTAGATCCAGGTACAGGATTAAGATTTCCAATTTTTCAAATTCCATTATGGTTATGGAGAAGAAATGAGCTGCTTGTAATAAATTTGGTCTGTGTAAATGTCTCAGGGAAACACAAAATCTGGGTGACTAGGAGCTTAGTGTGTTAAATGTTTCCAGCTGCAGTCCATGTAGAAAGGTGAAGCTCCACAAATGCCAGTTTTCTGAAAATTCTTTGCAGCAGACTGTGGTACAGACTGTGAGGGGCAGGCAGAGCTGTCCTAGCCTCAGCCTTTTCCTCATTGAAGGAAGGAAGAGAACTAGTTTTTTATTAACTCTAGCTGGGAGTAATTATTTTGTAATATGTTTAGTATATGTTTGTTTTACCTAGTTAGTTTTACCGAGTCAGTTTTACCTTTTTGTTCTGCTTTGCAGCTTCTCCCACATCACTGCCATTCATTTACAAACTGGTCCAGCTCTTCCGACAGGCTTGGGCAGCTGTGCTTTCTCCAATCCACAGGCCTCCAATTCGAGACTAAGTGTCCTCCTCCACTGAAAGTGTCACCTCGTCTTGGGGATGTCACCAGGCTCTTCAGGGACTGTTGAAATCTCAGATGACCACCTGTGGATTCCTGGAATTTCTCCAGACAGGGAATGGTGGTGTATGAATTTTGAAGCCACAGCAATATTCCTGACGTTTTGCTTGGTCCTGTCTAACACTAGGGTAAAGCCATTCCTTCCATGTCTACAACTGAATAAGAATCCTTTTCAAACATTTTGGTTTGGATGTGTCTCTTCAGTGAGGGTTGTGTAGCCAGTTATGAGCCATGGAAGAAGTTCTCGTCCTTGCAAATGCAGAGCAGTTCTCTGAACAAGTGCAATAGTGTTCCTACAAGCATGACTGTAAAAGGCAATGGAGTACCAGTGATTTGGGGAATATTCTGTTTTGCCTGAAGACATCTGAAAAGCCCAGTTCCTGCAGCATGGGATTTAGGACAAGCACATGGAAGAAAAACACTGGAGAAAGTAAAGCCTATTGCATTTTGAAAGCCATGGTTTCCCTTGTGACTGATGCCTCTTTGGACAGGCACACTGGATTTTAGTCATATTTAAGCCAGAAGGGTGAGGTGGTGGGCCACAAAGACTGTTGTGCTGTATCCACTCTTCTGAAATGCAAATCACAGCACTCAGTGCTTGCCTGATGCATAGTCATTCTTAGAAGCACCTGGTGGTGGTGGTAAGGAAATAGATTTATTTTTTTAAATTATATTCTTTGTTATTGTCTAGTTGAACAACTGAGGTTGTTGCTTTGTTTTACTCTTTCCCTGCCTCTTGCTTTGTTTATGTAGATGTCAAAAAGTCTCTCTGTATATCTAGAATTGCTTCCCAAGTCCCCACTATCCAAAGTCCTGGGTTAGATGGGAGTCATTTAGCAATGCTCTGTCATTCAGAACAAAAAGAAAAGATACTTCTCTGACATCACAAGATTTTCCCCAGATCTGTGGCAAGAAAATTGTACATCTGCAGGTCTGTCACCAGACCAACTCCATTTCTGACCACTTGGGGCAGAAATTGGAGGTTTGGGGTAGAACATTAATTTATCCTCCATCCATTCCTCCATCTATCATCAATTGAACAAAAGGTAAATTCCAAGGAGGGAGCACTGACCTAACAATGTTGTGTGCTGGAGGGGGCAAGGTAAAGGCAAAAGGCCACGGACAAATTTGCCTCTTTCATCCAAGCTCCTGTGCCAAAAGGCTGCAAGCTCATTGATGTCAGCCCAAACTACAAAATGCAGAGCAGCCTCTTTGGTGGGACCACACCAAGCCCACGAGAAGCAGCCAGTGTAGATCCCAGTCTCTAGCAATTTCCATACTCCAAGGTAGTGGCTGTTCCTGTTTATTTCACACAGATGGCTGTGTTGGTACCCTCAGACTGGGTGTGATCTCTTGCTTTGCTCCCTGCTGGGCCACTTTGAAAAGTCTCATCTTCACATCTAAAAATAATTGTCTGCTTCATCTTAAGTTAACCCAAAAAAGAGTTACACTTCAGCATTATTGTCAGACAAACTCAGGCAGGTTTTTCATGAGTGCAGTAATGACCTTGCCTAGTTGTCTCAAGAGTTTTTAAAACCCAAACCAATCCCATATCCCTCCCCAAAGTTTTTGTCTCTGCCAGGACTCTACTACTCTGCTCTTACCAGGTTAAGTAGCACACAGCTTTTCCATATAACAAAGTAATTTCTTACATACTCTGCACACACAGGGAAGAGCAGCCTTTGCTAAATGGTTCCTGTAACCCAGCTGTCAGTGTAGTTACAGTACTGAAACCAGCACTTGATGTGAAATGAGAATGAAACACAGAAGCTCTGTCTGGAGCTGAGCTCTTCCAAGAAATGACCAGGATGAGTCTCCTGCCCCCCTGCTTTGCAAGGCCTCAGGTAAAATCCTTTGTAAGCCAGTTAGTGAGATGGCAAACTTCACTCTGAAGTCCAAATTCTTATCAGAGTGACTGTTAGGTAATGAGCACTTTTTGCTGCACTCTTCTGGCATCATTTTTAGTTGGATGGCAGAGATGCTGTTCTGGAGGTTGGTTTGGACCAATGGTTTCAGCAGGCCATAAATAGTTTTTAGAATGCTCTTCAGTGTCATTTACCAGGACTTTTAACATTCAACTTTATTTTAAGTGTAGGTTGGTAACCTTGGCTTTATTGCAGTACTACTGATTTAGAATTTATATTGTTTTTAATTCATCATGAGAGAGCAAGAAGGCAGAAATAAGCTATCAGGGTTTTTTGCAATTAATATTAAAACTGCAGTATCTAATTTTTATAATAAAGTGACTACTGATTTACCTCTTTGTAGAGTTGCTTGTTTGTGCTGTGATAAGTATATTAAAAATAGTGTTTATTGTATGATACACTACAAAGTATATCAAAGTTTTTGTTTCATATTGTTTCATAGTTTCAGCATATTTGAATTAAGTAGAAAATGTCTTCAGTGTGAATCTGACGAGATCTAATCCACTGATGATGTTGGTAGGGTGTAAGTCTGCATTTTGGGATGGCCAAGACCAATAGTACCAAGAATAAAGTACCTGGCATTCATCATTATTAGATGAATGTATCTTTATGTTAGAATTAACTACAGTTCTGACCCTACTGTATTAGGGGAGGAAACTCTGAAAATAAAAAGTAAAAATACACAGCACAGCTCTGTATTTCAGGGATAATGCCTGGAATCCAGTATTTTATCAATGTAGCAGTGTTACACAAGTACTTAATGACTAGACTGGGGAAGTGCAGAAATCCTGAAATAAGATGCTGCTGGTTCTCCCAGCAGGTGGCAACAGACTAACAGAAAACAGTTCTGCAGGGAACACAAGGAAAGTGTTTAAATCTTCATTCACCTTCTGAGGAAAGTTATAGTGTGTGGGAAATGCAAAGACTTTCACATCCCAAATTAAAAGAGGATTTTGTGTGATCACCTAAGAACTTACTAAGAGTGCACTGTTTTGTAAAATGACATAATTATGTTCTAAAATAATCCACGATTCTGACACTGTTGGTGAGTCATTCAGATAACCAACCTGTAGGGAGGGAGTGATGTACATCCAGCAGAGGAGAAAAAGCATTTAACTGTCCTTCATTTGCCTCTTGGTGTATTTCAATCTCCAGCATATTTGCCCAGCACGTTGACCTGGGGGAAGAAGAGGGAAGGGGAAACATTCAGAGTGCTGGTGTTTGTATTCCTGAGCCAGTGATGGAGCTGTCCTGGCTGTGGCTGAACATCTGCCTGCCCATGGGAGTGTGAATCCTCTCCTTGGTTTGCTTTGCTGGTGTGCACAACTTTTGCTTTGTGTGTTAAACCATAACTCAACCCACAGTCTTACTCTCTGATTCGGTGCTCAGGTGCCAGCTGGGGTTACACCACTACAACAGAACTTCTGAGTTCTAGATTATTCAAAAATGCCATTTTCAGACTATTCCTGAGTCTCAATGCAAAGTTCTTACGATTTTCTGAAGAACTCTGAGATCCAGCTTAAATAAAGCAGCAGATGGAAATGATCATGGAAATCCTTTGTTAAAAAACAATTATGGCTCCAGAAATTATGGCTTTGTAGCTTTTCCCAGCCAAAACCAAAGAGTAATGATTTGCAGGTTTATGTAAAGAACAGCAAAATGAAACCTATACCAATGTGAGTTTATAAAATCCAGTATGAACAATTTTTCACTGTTGAAATGTAGCTGTTAAAGAAAATCTATGCTGGTTGCCAACAGTGGCAGAACAATCTTTTAATATAATGTCAGAGTAGACTAACTTACATTTTAGGAGTTGTCTATTAATCTGCTGATTAAACATCCTCATAAATGTACATTTATAAAGTCTGGGGATACATAATGCAGATTCAAGGAATTAAGTGTGCCTTCCTCTTTGTTACACAAGGATTTCTCTACTGAGAGAAGCTGCTGCTTTCCAGTGGGGAACCAGTGCAGAAGGAGCAAAGTGGTGGAGGCAACTGCACTAATTTGGTGTCAGAATGTTGGGGTGATGCCTCCAGGTCTGTCCTGCAATAAACACTGCAATAAGAATCAATTTTTTTTCTGTGTTTGGGCAGAGAAGTGAGAGTCTGCACTGAAACCTGTCCCATACTGCTGACAGCCTGGATGACTGCACATGGAAAGAGAAGTAATAGAAATTAATTGAAATGTTTGATGATTTAAAAGTGCTAGTAGAGCACACTTAAGAATGGTAATTATGTTTACTTTCCAGATGTCTATTTTTATTTTTCTTCTATCCTCTTCTCCATTCATTTGCCCTCTCATGCCTTCTGTACTGGAATGAGGTGTGATTCTCATCTCCAGAAGTTCCTGTTGGCAGCACAGGGAGCTGGGGCGGTGCGTGCGTTGCAGGTGATGTAAAACCCCGAGGTGTGAGGTGTAACAATGTGTTACAGGGTCTCTCCCCAAATTAACAAGTGTCCCAACCCTGGCTGCACTGGGTTTGGAGCCTGGGGTGCCCCTGAGCCCGGCCTGTGTGGTGGATTTGCACAGGACGGGTGTTGGTGGCAGCAGGGTGACCTCTCCCCCCAGCACGGTGACACTGAAGTGCAGCAGCAGGTGCTGGGCCCGGGCTGCCTCCTGCCCTGCAGCCAGAGCCAGGCTCCTGCACAGAGCTGCCACCAGTGATCCCACAGGGAGGGAAACCCTCTGCAGACACCATGGTAAGGGGGATGTGGGCACACTGGGATGGGGAGGGCCGTGGGTGAGGGAAGGCAGCGGGGTCTGCTGCTCTTTTCAGTGGGTTTTGCCACAGAATCCTCATCTCACACACCACTCACCACGTGAAAAGATGGGAAAGGAGTGCAGAAAATCTCACTGAAGCATTACAGCATAAAGTTTCCTTCAGAGAGCCCCTAATTAATGGAATAAGATAAATTAGATGAGGAGCCTTAGCTGTTTGGTACTTTCTATTGTGACCACGTTCTCTCAACGCCAGGTAATTTTCATACAAGGTAATTTTCATACAAGATAATTTTCATACAAGTAATACAGGTAATTTTCATACAAGATTTTTTTTTAGAAATAAACCAAAAAAAGTTATTGACCTTTGTGTCTGTTTTAAATTAATTTAGCCCCAAATGGCTATACTGTCCACAACTATACAGGGTATGCATGTGGGTTTCTGGAGTCCATGAATCCTTCTGTATACATATGTGTTTAAGTGAAAAAATGCCCTTTTTTTTTTCAAGTGTTGGGGGTTTGTTATAAATTTGTAGAAATCTCTCAAAACCTCTTAGAATGTGAAAAAATCCATTTCACCTTGTACCCCAGTATATCTCTAGCACTGAGTCTAATTTTGGTGCAGAGGAAGAACTGTGTCACTTTCTGCCAGCTCATCTCGCAGGCAAAATACTTCCACAGGCTCCCCAGACCTGGGAAGTGAGCAAGTTTGTGAAACAGCTGGAAAATTAAAGTCTGCCTTTTGCAGTAAATCCTGGAGCCAGGTAGTTTGTCTTTTTTAGAGTCAAAGCAGTCCCAGGTTTAGTTTCACAAAGGATCTGGTCCTTTCTAGTGTTTCTTTGTTAGACCTGTCCTGGTAGATCAGTGGTGGGATGTGAAACATGAGTTTGGAATAGGCTCCAAATTAAAATATCACATAAAGATCAGTTTACTCTGGCTGTGACGCTGAAGAAGGCCCACTGTCTTCCCTACTAAAAGTCTGGCATCTATTTTAATGCTGTTTACTATGCAAAATCAGAAACCTCGTTTTCACTGTCTTCTCTCTTTGGCAGAATATTTCCAAATTACTGCTGGGGTAGGAGAAGATGAATTGGCTCAGAAAGCAGGGTTGAGATTTGGTTTCAAACTAGTGCAGCTGAAAACTCAGTCTGAAAAGTCTTCAACTACAGTCCTGTATGAAACTTTACAATATTAACTTCCTAAGGCAGCATTCCCTTGTTTTATCTGTGAAAAACTAGACCAATTCCTCTACAGACCTGAAGAAGTGAGCAAAGCAGCTCTTTAGTTTAAAATATTGCTTGACTTGTAATTGTAGTTTTGCTTCAAAAGATATTCTTTTTAAAATCCAGCTGGCTTTTTGAAAAGACAAGAAACTCTTATTTTTCTTGCTGCCAGCCTCACAGATTCACACTGGGATTTGGAAGAAAGGCAGGAGCCTGCCCTGTGGAAATTTAGCATTAATTGAATTTTCTAAGCCCAGTTATGCCTTCAGTGTCTCCTGTGTAATCCTCCAGATTGCAACACACTGACTGATGAAGCCCCATTGTCACTCAAATAGATTTTTGTACAACTCAATTGAGAAAAACAGGGTTGTGCAAGTACACGTGAGAATGTGAAATGCACATGCACTGCAGAGTCAGCAGCTTAGAAATGAGTACTGAATAGAAATAATTTATTTCATGGAATGAAAGATTTAAATTGAGCTGCCACGTTCATTTGAACTTTGGGGATGACTAGGTGCAGCAGTGATGAGTTTTGAGATTCTAGTTGCTTCTGAAAAAATGTCAAATATATGTCAATTTGTGAAGAAAACACTGCTCCAGAGATGTTGCTGGTCACATCTAAATTGTCACTGAAAATTTAGGTTTTGGGGAGGATACATTTCATTCTCAGGTCACAGAATGATTTTGCTGGGTAAGCAGTTATAGAATTAAATTTAAAAAATAAATTACCTGGCCAAATCTGATAGTGCCATTGGTTATCTCTAAATGAAAGATTATAAAACAATGAGTGAGGACTGTCCTCTGCCCTTAAAGCCAGGCCTGTTTCATAGCTGGGCATCTCAATTCTCCTTCCCTCTCCAAAGCCTGGCAGTGATCAGTGAGCTGCTCACTAGAAACCATTCTTGACAATGAGTTGTTTTCTGCACGGTGCCCAAGAATTGTCTGGAAAAATATTAACTGGCCTAAGCCAAAACTGTGCCAGTGTTTTTGAATTATCAATCAGCACAGGAGTTCACAGGAGGCCAGTGTTCAGTACTATGACCTGATGGTTTTTTACTCCCTAGTATAGACAGGGCCCTGGGGATCATAAAATCAGAGCTCAGGCAGCTTTAATTGCTCCAAAGCAGAAAACAAATCTGAAAAAATCCACATGCCTGAAACCACTCTCTCCTAAAAAAAATGCCTTTTGCTACACCCAGTGTTGCAATTGTTGGGACTAACCCAGAAGTGTTTGCTTTATAATTCTGTTTGTGAACTTACGAAATCCAGCACCAGGGCCTTCATGCTCCTGTACTTTTAAGTGTACAGGATTTTGGAAAAATTGACACCTGCCTACCTTAGCCTGGTGTTACACAGTTTCTCTTCCTGACTGCCAGAAAAACAGTGCAGGAAGTCATGCAAATACACTGTACTGCAATGGCAAGCAATGGACCTGAGATGTGAATTTAATGGCTGCTCAGCAGCTGGAAGGAACATTTGTTTTAACCAAAAAATCTGAAATAATTTCCTTAGGTGAAAGCAGCTGTCCCAGTTTTCCATGCTAGCCTGCTATCAGAGGGTAGAAGGATCAAAAGATATCACCTGCCTTGGGTTATGTAAGGGTGAAGGATGCCACATGGCTGTGTCATGTTCCAGCCAGGATAAAAATAAACTGAACTGGGATGTGTTCCTCAGCAGGGCCAATCCAGGAAGAAAGTGTAATTGAAATTAATTTTTCCTGTTTTAATGCACTTCTATAGCACAGCACACAGAGCTCAATTTTTTAAAGAGCTGTCCCAGTACCTGGCATGTGCAGTCTCACTGTGGTTGTGGGGCTGAACAACCAAATGAACAGCTGACAGTGACAATTCACTGAATTTTTTGGAAAAGCAATACCCTGGGAAAACGTAACCACCAGGAATAAGGAGGGCTAGGGTGCACTGTTTTTTCTGAGCCTGCCTCTTCTCTCTCTCCCCTCAGCGTGAGTGCATCTCTGTGCATGTGGGCCAGGCTGGAGTGCAGATAGGAAATGCCTGCTGGGAGCTCTTCTGCCTGGAGCACGGCATTCAGCCTGATGGCACCTTCAAGGAGCTGCAGGACAAACTCAGCAATGATGATTCCTTCACCACTTTTTTCAATGAAACAGCCACTGGGAAGCACGTGCCACGGGCTGTAATGGTGGACTTGGAGCCAACTGTGGTAGGTCAGTATAGAAATGAACCTGCAAAATGGAGATGAGATTGTTTTCCCTCATATCATCCACCAGTCTACACTGGCACAAAGCAGCCCTTTGTAGCTTGGGCTACCACTAGGTAGCATGAAATTAATTTTGTTGTGACACAGGATGCCACATTCTGTCAGGCAGCTTTAATTGCTCCAAAGCAGAAACCAAATCTGAAAAAATCCACTTGCCTGAAACCACTCTCTCCTCAAAAAAATGCCTTTCGCTACACCCAGTGTTGCAATTGTTGGGTTTTACAAACATGGGGACAGGATCCCCAGCAGTTTAACAGCTGGTACATGTGTGTACAACTTCTCTTTGCATCAATATTTAATTTTTGGGTTTGTTTATCATAATATTTTTGCCATTCAAATTCTGCTTTTCTTCAGTTTGGATTCAAAGTGGGAGCCTGACCGCTTCCCTCCAGTAACAGAAGAATGTCTAAAAACTGGGACACTGAATTTCTTCACACTTTTTGTTTTCTGGGGACTTGTGGATGCAGCTGTACTTGTCACCAACAAGCTCAGGAGAAGATAAGTGGCTGGACTGAAGATGCACCATAAATCAATCAGATGAAACAATGAAAAAATGCTCTGGAGACATTTCCCTTCTCCATCAGCATCTGCCTTTTGGCACCATGAGCTCCTGTGACTGAGAGCTTGCACTGATGCCAAAACCACCAGAATTTGTTGGCACTGGAGCATATTCTTAAAATTTCTTTCTTCTTCAGACGAAGTACGGACTGGCACCTTCCGGGAGCTTTTTCACCCAGAGCAGCTGATCACTGGAAAGGAAGATGCAGCCAATAACTACGCCCGTGGCCACTACACCATTGGCAAGGAAAGCATTGATATGGTGCTGGATCGTGTCCGTAAGCTGGTAAGCCCCAGTGGTTTGGAAACAGCAGTTTGGGCTCTGCAGAAGAAAGAAGGGCAGAACTAACAGCTTGATAATTGCAAATGGTACCAATGGTTCAGAATAAAGATTGCAAGTCATACAGATGATATCTTGGACATGGTACAGAAGAGAGAAGCCCAGTAGTTCACTTCCCAGCTGCCTCCAGGCACTTTTATAAAGTGGTCCTAAATATGTAATTTTTAGTTATTAGCACAGGCTACAGCACTGATACTGAAGGGTGGATTATGCAGTTGTACATTGCTGGTTTCAGCAGGGATAACAGAGCAGTGTGAAGTTCAGAGAGAGGAAGGACAGATCCCTATGTCATAGGTTGAGACAGTGGGGAGAGCAAAGGTTGGAATTATCATCAGCCCTTTCCCAGGAAAACCTGTCATGAAATCTATGGTGTATACTGCCTGTGACTGCTCACTCCTCCAGCTCAGGATAAGCTCACATAGCAAAGCCTTTTCCACCTTTTTCAGCCGCTGCTGTTTCACTTTCTCTTTGCTTCCTAGACTGATGCCTGTTCTGGGCTGCAAGGATTCCTGATCTTCCACAGCTTTGGTGGCGGCACCGGCTCTGGATTTACCTCCTTGCTGATGGAACGCCTCTCCGTGGACTATGGAAAGAAGTCCAAACTGGAGTTTGCCATCTACCCAGCCCCTCAGGTGTCCACCGCCGTGGTGGAACCCTACAACTCCATCCTGACCACGCACACCACGCTGGAGCACTCGGACTGCGCCTTCATGGTGGACAACGAGGCCATCTACGACATCTGCCGCCGCAACCTGGACATCGAGCGCCCCACCTACACCAACCTGAACCGCCTCATCAGCCAGATCGTGTCCTCCATCACCGCCTCGCTGCGCTTCGCCGGCGCCCTCAACGTCGACCTGACCGAGTTCCAGACCAACCTGGTGCCCTACCCGCGCATCCACTTCCCCTTGGTCACCTACGCGCCCATCATCTCCTCCGACAGGGCGCACCACGAGCAGCTCTCGGTGGCCGAGATCACCAACGCCTGCTTCGAGCCCAACAACCAGATGGTCAAGTGTGACCCCAGGCACGGCAAGTACATGGCGTGCTGCATGCTCTACCGCGGGGACGTCGTCCCCAAGGACGTCAACGTGGCCATTGCTGCCATCAAGACCAAGAGAACCATCCAGTTCGTCGACTGGTGTCCGACAGGATTCAAGGTGAGTGTTGGAATTCTGGAAACTGAGGATTTCAGGCTTTCTGTGCTAAAAGGCACGGACCCTCAAACAAGCACTACATTTGACTTGAGGCCATGGAACAGGCTTCTGAAATTCAGTGATATCATGGGGGTTGTGGGTGTGTAGTTTGAATAGAATTGTGTGATATCACAGGGTGAAAATCTTAGATTTAGTGTTTTAGTATATAGTAATATATATGGGGCAATATAGAGGATATAAGGTGTTGTCTAAGTCTTTTTTCACCTTCTTAATTTTGGGTGGTTTTTTCTAATTGGATGAAAAAGTCCGCATTGAGGACCTTGTGTGGTCAGTTATTGGGTTAAAACTATAAATAATATAGGTGTCATCTCATTATTGGGTAATTAGCACTAAAAAGACCTTGGAAAGAGTTAGAGGCACTCCATTTCCTACCTTGTTAGAGCTCAGAACTTGTGAGGCTGTGCTATAGATAAGAATTAATAAACACCGAGTCCAAACACAAAACTGCAACTCCCATGTATTAATCCCAGCTCTAACACGAAGAAAAGAAGATAAGAAACTCACATTTTAATGGTACACCCTGCCACCAGTTTCTCTTTAGTGCTAATAGGGCAGGTTCAGTCGAGTAGAAAAGTTGTGTTTAAAGTTTTCTGTCTTGTCTATTTCTCCTATTTCCCCCTGAACATGGGGGAATATAGATATTTATATTATATATATATATTTTAAATATAGATATCTACATATCTATATAAATATAGATTTATATATCTATATAAATATAGATACTTATATATAGTAAGAAGGATGGGAAGTGCCTTTTCTCCTTTGGACATCCCATGGACACAGGCTCTTGCATATTTAAATAAGAGGAAATTCAAAGTGCCTATGGGTTAAAACTGAAAGAAGTTTTAATTTCAGACCTGACCTTTAGAACAGCCAATGAGTGTTGCCTCTGAGGCACAATCTAAAATTGAGGAAATACCCAAACTGATAAAATTAATAAAGGAAATGCTGATATTAGGGAATCTCTTAATTAACCTAGAAATATTATACAGCCCCTCCCCACTGGCTAAGCAGCAGTGTTGGGAAACATATTTTCAACAATAACACAGATATTAACAGTGGAAAAACATTTGTCATACAGACAGCTCCTTCAAAAATGAAAACTTCAACTGGGAATCAACTTTTTATGTTAGTTTCTACAGGGTATCATGGTGAAACTCTATGTCTAGTAGCTGTTAAGAAAGCTACAAACTCGTCAGTGTACATTAAACAGTAGAATAGTATAGATATTAAAGTGTATAATGCTCTTTGACATTTGTAATGGCATTTGCCATCCGCACCTCTGTACCCCAGCAATTTACTTTATTCCTATTTAACTTTACTCACATTCCTTCAGCTCTTTGCCTGCCTCCTCCTGCTCCTGCTGCTTGACAGAATCCTCTCACATTCCTGCTTCCAGGTTGGGATCAACTACCAGCCTCCCACAGTTGTTCCTGGCGGAGACCTTGCCCAGGTGCAGCGGGCAGTCTGCATGCTCAGCAACACCACGGCCATCGCCGAGGCCTGGGCGAGGCTGGACCACAAGTTTGACCTGATGTACGCCAAGAGAGCTTTTGTGCACTGGTACGTGGGGGAAGGCATGGAGGAGGGAGAGTTTGCAGAGGCCCGAGAGGACCTGGCTGCCCTGGAAAAGGACTATGAAGAAGTGGGAACTGATTCGTTTGAAGAAGAGAATGATGGGGAGTAATTTAAAAATACATTTTGTTCCTGGTGAGCACAGAATTGTCTCTGCATCACTGTGTTGAGTGTGTGGACGATTAGGTCAGCTTTTCTGTATGGTGTAAACATAAATTTAGGAGAGGTCATACAGAGACATTTTTTAGTCTATAAATGACAGGCAAATTATCCTGTAAGATATCATCAGCTGTAGTAATGCCCCACCACTCCTAGTAATGTAAAAAGACTTGCTCTCCCTTGCACACTTAATGTGAGCCTCTTTAAGCTCTAATTAATTAATGTACATGATAAACTCACTACATTCCACATAGGTCACCCCAAAAAGCTGCAGAACCCTGCTTCCTGCTCCTGCATGGGAGCAACAGAGCCAACAGGGACACCACAGACACTTGCACACGACTGTGCAACAAAGGAGAGATGTTGTCTTAATTTTTGAGAGAAAATCTGGCAGAATCAGTCCCAGAAAAGAGGTTTTCAGGCCTGAAAGTTCACAGCCTTGACAAAAAGGCAATTTGGGTATTTCTAAGCATTGTCTTGCTTTTTATAGGCAGGTCCTTCTTGAATGGAATTCTGTATTAGCACCGTAACAACTCCAGATTCTGAAATGAGCGAGGAGGATCACAAATGTATGTAGGAGAACCTAATCAAAAAGCAAGGCAATATCTCATTTGTTGCACAAAGGTGTTAATAAATTCCCAATTAATCAATTACGTCACATTTCCCACCCTTTCCTCTTACATTTCTCATCCTTTTCCCACCTCATGTTTCCTGCCCTTTTTTCTCTCCTTTTTCACCTCACATTTCCCGCCATTTTCTCTCTGTTTTTCTGCCCTTTCTTCCCCTTCTGTTTAAATACTTCAAATCTCCGAAAAAGGAGGATTTTTCCTCAATTAAACTTTAAATAATGGAAAAGGCAAGTTTTGCTTTAATTGCCACCCTTAAAATCACAGGTGAAGGGGGCTCCCCTCCAATTTAAACATATACAGTAATGATAAAGGAGGTTTTCCCCTCAATTTAAACCCCTTTCCCATCAAACCTCTCTTTTTTTGCTGGGATGCAGCAGGGAGGGGAGTGCACTGGGGGACTGGGATGGGACTGAGAGCACTTGGGAAGGACTGGGGGCACCGGGATGGGACTGGGAAGGTGAAATTGAAAAGAGAAAGAAAAAGGATCTTCCCTGCACCCTCACACGCTGCCCCAGCTGCTCAGGCGCGCTGCTCCCCCTCCTGGGGCACGGGGCTGGTCCCTCTGCACACCCTGGGCAATGCTGGGGAGCATCCAGGTGTTCCCTGTGTCTCATCCAGGTGTTCCCTGCTCCTCATCCAGGTGTTCCCTGCTCCTCATCCAGGGGTTCCCTGTGTCTCATCCAGGTGTTCCCTGCTCCTCATCCAGGTGTTCCCTGTCCTCATCCAGGTGTTCCCTGTGCTCATCCAGGTGTTCCCTGCTCCTCATCCAGGTGTTCCCTGTGCCTCATCCAGGTATTCCCTGTGTCTCATCCAGGTGTTCCCTGCTCCTCATCCAGGTGTTCCCTGCCCCTCATCCAGGTGTTCCCTGCTCCTCATCCAGGTGTTCCCTGCTCCTCATCCAGGTGTTCCCTGCCCCTCATCCAGGTGTTCCCTGTGTCTCATCCAGGTGTTCCGTGCTCCTCATCCAGGTGTTCCCTGCTCCTGCAAACGCGGTCACTGTGTCCTGTGCGAGATCCCCGGCGATCGCTGCTCCAGCAGCGACAGTGACGCCGCTGAAAGGAGCCCCGAGCAGGGCCCGCCCCTCGTCGCCCTCACTGACCGCACCCCGGGGCTGCCCCGGGCGCTGATTCGGGCGGGAATTTCACTAAATCCCACTCTGATTCTCACCCAAAAAGCCGAGCAAACCTTGCTGCTTTCCACGTTAAACCGAAGCACAGTGAAATGAAGAAAATGAGATTCGATCGGGATTACAGCGGGCACGGCCGGGAAGTTACGGGGGCCTGGATTTTCCCGGAATGTGGACAGGGCCCGGTTGGAGGAAAACCCGGACCGGATTTTCCCCTAAGCCCGGACCGGAGTCGGTTGGAGGGAAAACCCGGACCGGATTTTCCCGGCTCCGGACCGGAGTCGGTTGGAGGCGGACGGGGGGGGGGGGGGGAGGACCCGGACCGGATTTTCCCGGCTCCGGACCGGAGTCGGTTGGAGGGAAAACCCGGACCGGGAGTCGGCCGGGCGGTGGGGCCGGACCGGATCCGGGGGACCGGAGTCGGTTGGAGCGAAAACCCGGACCGGATTTTCCCGGAGTCCGGACCGGAGTCAGTTGGAGCGAAAACCCGGACCGGATTTTCCCGGACCGGACGTAGCCCCGGACCGGATCCGGACCGGAGTCGGTTGGAGCGAAAACCCGGACCGGATTTTCCCGGCGTCCGGACCGGAGTCGGTTGGAGGGAAAACCCGGACCGGATTTTCCCGGCGTCCGGACCGGAGTCGGTTGGAGGGAAAACCCGGACCGGATTTTCCCGGCGTCCGGACCGGAGTCGGTTGGAGGGAAAACCCGGACCGGATTTTCCCGGAGTCCGGACCCGAGTCGGTTGGAGCGAAAACCCGGACCGGATTTTCCCGGCGTCCGGACCGGAGTCGGTTGGAGCGAAAACCCGGACCGGATTTTCCCGGAGTCCGGACCGGAGTCGGTTGGAGCGAAAACCCGGACCGGATTTTCCCGGAGTCCGGACCGGAGTCGGTTGGAGCGAAAACCCGGACCGGATTTTCCCGGACCGGAGTAGTTTGGCGATAATGTGTTCTCGACTGCTTTCTAAAGTTCTAGATTGGGTTTATGGTTCTGTGTTGGATTATAGGTTTTCACCTTCTAGGATTCCAGGCATTTGTGTTACAAGCCGTGTTCTAGGCTTCTGGTTTGGATGTTGAGGTTCAGGTCCTGGGGTGAGGTTTGGGTTTGGGTCTGGAGTTGGGTGTTGGGGTCCAGGTTCTAGGATTTGGAATAAAGGGATCTACAGTTCTAGTTCGAGTTCTAGGGTTCAGGTGTTTGGGTTCAGGTTCGGGTTTGGGTTCTAGAATTTGGGTCTGGCTTCTTGGACTGGATTTCGGCCAGAGTCCGGACCAGGGTCAGATGGACTGAAAACCCAGACTGGATTCCAGCTGGAGTCTGGAATGGGGAAAAACCCAGCCTGGATTTTTCTGGAATTTGGAATGGGGGCAACCCAGAGCGGATTTTTTCTGGAATACATAATGGAGGGAAACCAGTGGGGTTTGATCCCAGCCTTTTGTACGGAGGTATACAGCAGAAACAATATTCCTAAACCAAGAAAACCTAATTGCTCCAGCATTGCACACTTCTCAAACATTCCAACACTCGATCATCGCTGGAGCTGCCCAGGTGCTGTAAGAGCCCGACTGTTGGTGTTCACGGCTTGAACCATCGCTGGGTGCTTCTCCGGTGATGCACGGAGGTGCCTCCTAGGTGCAGAAGGGTGTGCACACCTGAGGCTTCAGCCTGGCTTTTCACATAAAGGAAGAGGCTGATAAAGAGCAGAACCCTACAGGTGGGATAAATCCTTGTCATGCCTCCCTCACGACTGAGCAGTGAAAATTCCTCTCCAAAGTGCTGGGACAGTCACACCTCGGATGAGGCAGTTCATCTCAGCTGATGGGCCTTAACACTGGGTGCAGATTTCTTAACTTCCTGAAGGCTTTTTAGATTTCATCCTGACCACCAACATTAGGATTTATTTTATTTGCAAGGACACTCGGTAATCAGGAGCCCTGATCTTGAAGCAGTCAATGCACTTTTGGAGCTATTTGGACATTAGAAGTGCTGTGGCAATTCTCAGGAGCTGGCAGCTTTTGTCCAAGGGACACTGCACCGTGAGGCTCAGCAGGCAGAGTGTTTGGGCACTCAAACACTGCACCTTTCAGTCTGAGCCATCCCTTCATCTGAGCCCATTTTCTGGGCTCAGACTTCTGCCTGACACTCTCGGATCCCAGGTTGATAGCCTACCGAGAATTGCGGGTAAAGTCCTTTTCTCCAAGCCCCATGCCAGAAGGAAGAGTCAGGATGTGTCGATTTCTTTATCAAAATTGTTTATTCATCGATGTTCCAAAATATTTTCTCTTCAGCTGGCGTGGATGTCACCTACACCGCTGCCCAAGGCTGTCTGCCCCACTGATGGGCAGTCGTAATCTTTTATACTAACCGTTACGTCCTAATTGTTTTTACTACTGTACCAATATCTACCACCTTTATTAAACTGTGCACCTTTATACTAAACCAATAAGAAAATGCCACCACCTCACCCGAAGATGGAGGACAAGAAGAAGAAGAAGAAAGACAAGGGACACACCCAAATCCCTCCATCTTGTCTCCTTGAGCCTCCTTTGTGAACCCCCAAAATCCACATTAATACACAAAAATAAGTTACTTAATATCCTAATCACACACTTGTGACTTGTAATTCTGCATATAATGTTGGCCATCGCTCCCAAGGGCTAAAATCAAGGGCACTGGGGTTTTTATCACTGTACCAGGGTCTCGGGACCCCCTCCTGGGGTCTCGGACTGCCCGGGACATCTAAAGGGATGTCCTGGGTTCTGACATGACACCTGCTTTGGGAATGACTGAGCTCTGCAGGCAAAGCTTAAAATACTCTTAAGACTAACACTCTCCCTAACTGAGCACCCAGGCTCTCACAGTGGTAATTTCCAAAAGCTGCTTCACTAACTTCCACCTGGCAGATTTAGTTCCTGTTAACCTCCAGTGTCCTTTTGCACTTTGCTCAGGTGCTTTCATTCTCTCCAGGCAATTTATGGCTTAACAGTTCTTCTCTCTCCCTTCCTCCCTTCTATCAGGCAGTAACCATACAAGCCAGTAACAGGAAGGGAACATCACTAAATTTAAACTAAAATACTGAGAGCCTCTGCCACAGCCAAGACGCTGAGTCATTTGTGCCCCTCTGCTCCGATGCCCCTACAGATATCCACACCCCCCCCGTGACGATTCGGGACAGTTTTCACTGTTCCTGCTGCTCTGACTGAAGACCTCAATCCGCTAAGAATGAGGAGCTGTGCTGCCTCCGACAGAGCCGGGCAGTGTGAGCAGGTTCCCCGTTACCTGCCCAGAGGGTTTGCAGCTGGGACCTCTCCACGAGGCCAGCTCTGATGGGTTCCAGACACCCCTCTGAAAGCCTCCCGTGCGCTGCCTCCTTCCCGCGGCTCAGCCAAGCCGGCTGGGGGCTGCACAGAGGTACCTGGCACAGGGCTGGGGGCGCCTGCTGTCCTCCCCTGTGCTGCCAGGTGAGCTGTATGCGGACAGTTTAGCCTCATAATGCTTCCCCCAGAAGGCACACGTATTAAAGCGCAAAGAACCAGCAGTGAAAACCCCTCGGCCAATTTCTCCCAGCCCCCTCCGTCTGCCGGGAGGCAGCGCAGGGCGGCTCCGAGTTTCACTTTCTGTGCCTGCTCGGGGCCGAGCGGGAAATGAAAACTGCGCGGCTGGGCGGGCGCTGCCGCTGCCTGACGCGGCGGGGCCGCCCCGCTCCGCTCCGCTCCGCCCGCTGCCCTCGGCTGCTCACAGCTGAGCTGATCCCGCCGTCCTCCCGAGCCCCGCGGTCCTCCCGAACCCCGCTGCCCTCCCGCTCCCCGGATGAGCGGCTCCTCCGGGCAGACGCGCGGTGCCAGCCCCGGCTGGCGCTTCTCGGCTGTGAGCGTGAGGTCCGGCTCGGAGCGCTGCTGGTCCTGCGAGAATTGGTAAGAAGCCGGGTTGGTGGTTTTTTTTTTTTTTTTTTTTTTTTTTTTTTTTTTTTTTTTTTTTTTTTTTTTTTTTTTTGGTTTTGGTTTTTTTTGGTTGGTTGGTTGGTTTTTTGGGGGGTGGTGGGTTTTTTTTGTTTGGGTTTTTTTGGTGTTTTTTTAGTTTTGGGGTGTTTTTTTGTGAGATTGGATGCCAGAGGCGCAGGGTGTCAGGATGGAAGGAAATAGAGAGGGAAATAATAACGGAGCATCCCAGAGAAGTGTGGAGGTGATGCGCTCTTAGGTGCCTTTTCCCCTCAAGGGTGGGTCGTACACTGAGTTTCTGCTGGACCCCTTCGAGCAGCAGGTTGTTCAGACCAACCAGAATAGTTTGGGTTGGAAGGGAGCCTGAGGATCATCTATTTCCAGCCCCCGTGCTGAGGGCAGCGATTTCAGCACTAGAATAGATCAGATCCCTTCTGCTAGAATTGATTGTTCAGAGCCCCATCCAGCCTGGCCTCCCCACCTGCCCCAGCATCATCTGCGCCCCAAGATTCCCCTGAAGGAAAAGGAGCTGAGGGGGAAGGGACCACAAGTGCCACCACAAGAGGTGGGAGCCCTTCTCAGGCACGGGAGGGAAGGGACAATTTGGGGTTTGTAATGACAGGCTGGTGTCTTGGAGGGCAGATGGACAGCAGAGCAGGCCGGGGAGAAAGGGAGGCTGCTGGGCTGGCTGAGGGAGTGTGAGGGCAGATGATTATGGGATGGAGGGTATCACTGCTCCCTGCTCTCTGCCCGCTGCTGGTGCCACATGTGCTGAGGCACCGAGCCCTATCTGCACCATGCAAAGGAAACGGAGAAGCAACGCTGCTCCTCCAGAGAGAGAGGAGAAATGGGGGCCAGGGGGAGAGCCTGCTGCTCTGCTCCCTGCCTCACTCACCAGCTGTTTTCTATCCTTGTGCAGGAAAAGGAGGCCAAGTGCAAGTCTTAGGAAGGCTGTATTATAGCCCAAAGGAGGCGGTTCCAAGGGTTGGGAAGTTCTGTTTGTGTCCCTGCTCCCACAACTCAGGATTCCTGATAGTGGTGATAGGGAGAGAATTCCATGGAACCAAAGACACAAATCCTCCTGCATCCCCCAGCACCTTCCTGCCCTAATATCCCTAAGATCTTTCTATCTTTCCCTCATGTCACCCAAAGCCATTCAGCCCCGTGCTTGCTCTTTAATCCCACTCTTAGCCCTCCCTTTCGTGACAAAACCTGTGTCTTGCAGGTTTTATTCTCCCCAGTACATCCCTGGCTGTTGCTCAGCTACCTCTGCTGCCCCTCTCCTTTCTGTCTCTTTTGACATCCCCACTGCCTGTGAGCATCCCTTACCTTCTGGCTGCTAAACCCACCAGCCTGAGATGGGCTCCCACTGCAGCTCAGCTTTCAGAAACCTGAATGCGCCATTAAATCATCTCCAGGAAAACAGGCAGTCTGTGTTCAGGCTCTGTTTTGGCAAGGGAGAAATCAGATGAAATTTATCTTTTCCTGCCTAGCTGTTCTAATCACTGGTTTTGGTATAAAAAGTAACGCTCTTGAATCTGTCTTTCAGAGCTAATATTTTTCCCCCCAAAAAAACCCTTTTCACCATTATTTGGTGAATCTTAGTGTGTGTCACTTTGAGCTCAAAAGTAATCTTCAAAAGTAAGCAACCAAAAGTACAGTTAGAAATAAGAATATGTAAGCTTAAAGGTAATAATCAGGGAAAAAAATATCCATTTCTATCTTCTCTGCCTGAATCTTCAGTAACTTTGATATTTGACACTATTAGGTGTAGTTAACCCAAACCCGGGCATTTAAAGCAAAGATTCTTTTTTTTAAATGAAAGGCAAACCAGGATTTTGCTTATTTCCCTTTCTTAGTAGCTTTTCTTCATTCTTTCAGTGCTTGGCCTTAGGTTGATTTCACACGCTATTTAATATTTTTAGAATAATTATTTCTGAGCTTTTTTTTTTGGGTCTCCACACCCCTTCCCCATGAATATCTGCTTTTTTCTGATTCTCTCTCCATGTTGGCAGTGGGCTTTTAGAAAGTTTCATTTCTGTGTAGTTGCATTTGAAGTTTTATCAGATTGTTCTGTATGTGTATTTTTATTTTGCTTTAATAGGAGACTGTCAGAGTAGTGGTCTGTTGAATAGTCCCTTAAAAATCAAGGCATTATAATGGTTCTGTTGGATGAACAGTTACTTTGCCCGTGATCACTTGAAGGAACAGAAAAAGAAACTGATATGTTGGCGCTTAAATGTCTTTCAAAATTACAGTCCAAAGTGCCACAGTAGTGCTGTGACTCAGGCACTTAAAACCAGCACAGGGAGCCCAGTACAGAAACCAAACGTGGTTATCTGGTCAGAAGAGAAGGTAAACTTGAGCTTTTCAATACCTGGGCTACTTTGTTTGATAAAAGATTGCTTTTTATGAACAGAGGATTTTGCAGCATCTGCTTTGGGCAATTTTAATCATCTTATTAACCAAATCTTTCCGAACAGGGATTTCCTTGGCTAGGTGGAGCTGTTTCTGTGGAACTGAAGGCTCATTTATTTATTTAGCCACAAGAGGAAGACAGGATGAGCAATTGTCGTCAGGCTCCGTTTCTGTTCCCTTGGCAATGGCCTGCACACCTCAGCACCCATGTTAATTCAAATATCCCATGTGCTGTTGCACTAATCTTACTGATTTTGTTGATATTCCAGGCCAGGCTGGATGGGGCCCTGAGCAACCTGATCCAGTGGGTGACATCCCTGCCTGTGACAGGTGATGAGATGATCTTTAAGGTTCCTTTCCAACCCAAACCATTCAATGATTTTTTGAGTTCACCTTTTTCATAATGAAAATGTTTCTGCAGTCCTTCTGTCCTTGAGCAATACTGGTTGATGGGACAAAGAAGTGGGCGTCAAGAAGGAAGCAAGAAACCAGAGGTGGCCTAAGTGAGACCATGGAGGCAGAAATTGAAGTACAAAATAATAGAGAGGAAACTGAAGAGGTGAAGGCCACAAACCAGAAGCTGTCACCAGTCTTTGGTGTGGCAGACTTAAAAAATGGTAATAATGTTTTGCCTATTCTTTGTTGTCATATTTTCTATTTCTCATGCCTGCTGTTCTGTTCTCTGTCCATAGGCTCAATTTTCTCCCATTCTTACCTCGTCACTGGGGAATATACAGATTCTCAATTTGCCTTGCCAAGTAACCATTTTGAGGTTTTTTTAGAATGGAATACATGAAGATCTCAGAGCCTTTTCCCTATTTAAGTCCTCAAATTGGCCATTGCAGCCAAAAACTCCTGATTAATTGCTGGCTCTGTCTCTTTCCAAACACAGCCAGCACTGCTGAATTTGTTAAACCATGGACTAAGCCCTGGTTATTCTCCTCATACAGGCAGTTTTTGCCTCCTGTTCTATTTTATGTTTAGGTGTGTTATGAGAGGACTGAAAATAGAGGAAAATAGGGAGAAATCTGAGCATTATTAGCCAGGTTTACTTGGATTTTTTCTGTCAGTTGCCAAACAAAACCAAATGTTATCTGCTTGAGCAACAGAACAGATTGAACACTTTTCAGGTCTGACCAAGATGCTGGGCTTGTACACTGAATAACTGCATGTGCACAAGAAGAGTTTGAAATTTTCAGATAATTTTCACTTTCTTTTCTTGCACCTATCCCCTCACTTCCCCTTCTTCTCCCCCGCAGAAGCTGTTGGGCTGTACAACCTTGGCCAGAGCTGCTGTCTGAACTCTCTGCTCCAAGTGTTCCTCATGAACATTCGCTTCACAAGGATACTCCGAAGGTACTTTTGAATTACCTGAGATATTTCCATTGTGGTCTCCACTCCTTTTCCCATGTGGGATGTACATTTGAAGGCTTGGATCACCGAGGTGCTTTTTTGGATGCTTTTGGTCCCTCAGCAAGCTCCCTGCCTTGTGGTGTCTGTCACACACTGACAGGCCCTGCAAAGGTAGAGGTGCAGTGTTCAGGCTTGTTAATCATCTCTGATTCATGTCCTGAACTGAGTCTTTATGGCTTGTAGCTCTCTTTTCCCTAACAGGATAGAATTTTATTTAAATATATTTTATTTATATAGGTTTACTCACAGGCCTTATAATAAATATAGCCATATCCACTATTAATTTTATCACTTGAAGCATGTAAATATAAACACATCTAATCCCTGGCCTCTGGGCCTTGGCTAGCCCGTGATAGAGAAGATCATACCCAGCATTACTTTGTTTTCTTGACTGTTGCCCCTGTGTGTTTTGAGGAGGATTTGGACTTCTGTCTCCCTACTGACCACACTAATAACTGGTTTGATTTGTTTTCAGTTTACTCACTTCACTGCAGATTTAATCAGCTTAAGTGGATCATTCCTATTCAGGCCTTTCTTACGTGCTCATTGCTGAGCAGAAGAGAAAGAAGGCAAATTACTGACAGGCAAAGTGATAAGTGTCATAAATGGCCAAAGCTAAATAATGTAGACTGTAGGGTTACCGTACTTGTTTGAAGAAAGAAAAACCTGTGGGCTGAAGTAAATTTAGCGAAAATGAAGAGTTTTGAAATACAAGCATTATGGTATTTGTGCCCATGAAATTTTGAGGGTATGTTGAGAGTGAGGACATCAATGGGGAGGCAATAAAGGTCTGAAATTGGCTGGAACTGATGTTGTTCCTAGAGGTCAGAAAGCACTTGAGGTCCTGCTTGGCTTGTCTCTTATTCAGGAACAAGCAACTTAAAATTTTGGCCTTTTACTTCTGAACTGCCAGCCTGCACTGTGAGATGAGCAAGTGCAGGTGACTGCTTTCCCTTTTCCCTCTTTTGCTGAAAATGTTCATTTTCATTGTCCATTTCAAGGTCCATTCTGGTTCCTCTTGAGCTGCTGTCTCTGCCACTGACCCATGCTCCTTCTGGTGTGGTGTCTGATATTTCCCCACTGTACCTCTTAATCACCAGTGCTGTTGTTCTTCCCCTTTCAGGATCACGGTGCCATCTCCTGCACAGAGGAGGAGCAATGTCCCCTACCAAATGCTCCTGCTGCTGGAGAAGATGCAGTGTGGCAAGAGCAAAGCTGTTGGTCCCACAGACCTGGCTTGCTGCCTTTCAGAGCACAGAGTGAAATGTAAGCAGCCCTGCCTCGTGCCCACTCTGCCTGCATTATCCAGCATTTACAAGCAGCACAGATTCCAACATCTCCTTCAGGAATTGAGAAATGTCAGGAGTTAGGTACACAATGACACAGTGCCCTTTGTAGCTGCCTCCCAGCTGAGTGCAATGCTGTGTCTTACTTGTGAAGAGAGGAAAAAACCCCTCAGCTGGATATATTTGCTGATATCCAAAGGGTGGAATACTTCAGATGCTGGAAGATTCAGCTGTGGATACTGGCCAGGAGGAAAGGGCTGTGCAGGGCAGAGAGGACAGCTCATTGTTTGATTTCTCTTGCTGTACTGGCATCATGATAGTTAAATGTTGCTTATTAGAAGAAAGGGATAGTGTGGAAAAGAAAGTGAGTTTGCACAGATCCCCCTCCTTCCTTCTTAAAGGGCAGAGAGAAGAATTTGCAGGCTAAATCTCCCAGCTGGTCAAAGTTCTGCAAGAGAGAGGTTTTTAATGCATGAGTGACCAGTGGCAATGGGATGCCAGGAGTCTGTGTGTGTGTACAAATACACAGGGTATTACCAAATGCCCTTATCTTTGTCATAGAAAAGCCCAAACAGAATAGGGGAGGTGCCCTGACCTTTCTGAAAGAGGAACACAAGATAAACTCGGTATCTGTCCCTGTTTGCATCATTTTTCTCCTGACTCTGAGTGGCTTTGCAGTCAGCCATCTCTCTTCCAGGTAAAGAGAGATAGGGATCAAGGGGTTTGTACTGTCTGGTGTGTGACATATGATAGGCCCTCCTGTCATTTTAATCTCGGCACTCAGGAGCATTTTAGCCTTCATGGGGCATGAGAGATGAGGGAAACAAGTCTGAGGAGTAATACAGGTGAAAAAGAGAATGGAATCTTCCCTGGATTGTTTCTGAGGAGGATTCAAAGGGGACTTTGCAAGGGCATGGTAGGATGTGTGACACAGAAATGATAGGACAAGGGGTTATGGCCTGAAACAGAGAGCTGGTTTGGATTAAATATTGGGAAGAAGTTTTTTCCTGTGGGAGTGGTGAGACACTGGTGCAGGATGCCCAGAGAAGCTGTGGATGCTGCAAGGGTTCAAGGCCAGATTGGAAGGTGTTTGCTGGTCTAGTGGAAAGTGTCTTTGCCTGTGGTGGGGAAAGTGGAACCAGATGATGTTTAAGGCTCTTTCCAACCCAACCCATTCTCTGATGCTGTGAAATGCAGCCCTCAGCTCAGTGAGCCGCCTGAGCCCTCCTCTGGCAGGTTTTGAGTATCCTCTTGTCTCTGAATCTGGTGACAAGGACACAACCTTTGCACTGGGTGCTACAAACCCTCCTGTCTCTTCCCACTGCCTGCTCAGTGGAGAACTTGCAGCTTGTGCCCAGGGTAAGCTCTGTCTCTGCAGGGAGGAGCAAGGGACTGGATCTAAGGGGGGACAATAAATCTCCCTTTGCCATTTGTGGGAAATCTGTGCTCGGTGCTGTTCCTGATACTGACTGAGGCTGTGTTTTCTGTTCGTGCAGTGTTTGTGCAGCATGATGCTGCTCAGCTCTTCCTGACTCTCTGGAACTTGCTAAAGAAGCAGATGAAAAGGCCAGAGCTGGTAAGGATGGTGACTGAAATGAACCTTTGCCCCTTATGTTGTGTGTGGTTTCCTTGAAGGATCCCATTCACTGGCATTTGTCCTAAGTTAAATTTTTAAAATTATCTTCTCTTTCACTGCATCTTTCAAATGGAACAGAGAATCTTTTTTTCATAAACTTTGACATTTTGAATCACAATGAAGTTTTGCTCATCCTGCTTTCAGGGAATGCCAGTCTCCATTCTAAAGGGAGAGCTGATTAATAACTAAAACATTGATCTTTTTGCAGCATTGTATTTGTTTATATTTAATTTATTTTTTCCCCAAATTTCTGTAAGCACTTAGTGGTGTATCTTGACACAGCTTTTCCATTCTTTGAAGTCAGCCACCTGCATTTCATTATAATTAGTCACTGACAGTACATTTTGTATATAACAGCTCCTCCCATGGGACTGGGAAGAGGAAAAGTGACTCTTCCCTGACTGACTGTCACAGATTTATTAATACAGAATACAGGCTCCTGTTGCAGTTTCAAGCAAAACACAACAATTTGCATCAAAGCAGATATTAAACTCTCTGATCTTACAGCTATGTCTTTCCCCTCACTTAGGGAGCGAGAGGAAGCAGTTGTTCTCCTTTAAATTGTGGGAAGTACCCTGTCCACATAAGTCACTGTCACACCTTGGTTCCAACCTTAAAGCAATAACCCTGCTTGAAATGTGTGACCACAGGGGCTTTCCCACCCACAGGGGAACAGCTCAGCTCTCTTTCATAAACCTTATTTTGGCCTTTCCTTTTCACCCCTCCAGGTTGAAGAGCTGAGTGATTTGTACACGATCTGTGTACAGGAGCATCTGGCCTGTCAGAAATGCTCTTTTGAAGTAAAGAGCAACAGCACCATGTTAACCCTTCCACTCCCAGTGCTGGATGCCAATTCCCACAGGCTGAAGACTCTGGTGAGTTTAGCAGCAGCGCTGTTTCCTTGGGAGATGATTCCCCTCTGTTCATAGTGGATTTTTCAAATGCCAGTGGACCTTATTGATTCTCTGACCACTTTACACTGTTTCAGCATAAAGGAGCTGCTTTGAAAACCTCTAAGGCTTTGAAGTAGGAATAAAAGACATTTATACATCAGTACCTTCTTTGTGGAATATGTTTACTCTTTTTTTTCCCAATTACTGCAATCACAGCAGCAGCTAGAAGAAATGAGGTACCTTTTGTTTCAGGCTCCTTTCATTTCCTTGAATAAAAGATGCCTTCTGTAACTTTGCTGTTTGCTTGGACCGTCTGAAATAATGTAGAAATAAAATCCAGCTTGAAGGAATCCAAAAATTCAAAATTCAAATTGAAAGAAGTCTCTGTCTTCTTAGGAGGACTCTCTGCAATACTTCTTCCATCCAGAGGAGCTGACTGGACAGAACATGTGTTTCTGTCAACAGTGTGGGAGGAAAACAACTTTCCTGCAGGTAATGGGAGAATTATTTCCCCATGTCTCATACCCAGAACTCCCTCGAGGACTGGGGAGAGTGGGGGAAAGACTCAACCATATCAGTTAAGAGGAGAGCAAAAACTCAGATTTACCAGCACAGCAGTGTCAGTGGGATGTAAACCACAGGCATCTTTCCCCCTGTTAGGAAGGAGGTCCCTTGTCCCAGGGAAGTTGATTTTCCTCTCCTCACCTTCTACTGCTAACCCAGGGCTAGGGGAGCACATGAGAAGTGAAGCAGCCCTTGAGACAGCCAAGGCTGGGTGCTGATGGCACTAAAGCTGGAAAACTTGGCTCTCACAGCTCTGTTATGTGGGTGTGCCTTGTGTGCAGGTGGGCTGCAGAGCTTTGACATCTGCTGTCCATGGGATTGGCAAATATTCCCTGGAGCACTGGCTCTTCTCCATTCTAACACACTGGCAGGCAGTGGCTGTTTCCACCCTGCCAAACTTAAAATAAGGTTTTATTTTACCCCAGGGTAAAACCCAGGGTTTGTTCCCCAATTTTTAATTGCATTTTTGGTTGCTTTACAGAGCATGAAGCTCGTCCACCTGCCACAGACTCTGACCTTGCACCTCAAGCGCTTCTGCTTTGAGAGATCCTCTCGCACGCACAAGCTGAGCCACTCCCTGCCCTTCCCACAGGAGCTGGATCTCAGGGAAGTCTTGACAGAAGATCAGTGCCTGGCAGATGACAGTGAAAAGGTGAGATGCTCCTGTTCAAAAAGGGAAGATTTTCTTCTCCTCTCTGCTCCGTTCTCACAAAAATTTAAGAGATCACATCAATACTTGTCTCAGTTCAAAGTGCCTGTCTTAAAAAGTTGTGTCTCAGACTTTAACTGTGCCTGGTGCTGTCTCACATCCCATAGTTTTAACTGGTTCAGTCATTATTCAACATCCTGTGCTCAGATTAAATCCCTAAAGGATCACTGGAGCTTCCTGCCTTAAGGATAAAAGTCAGGCTTTGCATATCTCACTTGCCCAAGACAGGAACTCTATTCCTGGTATTTCCCATGCAGTATTTGTTGGTATTGTTGGCCACAGAGTTTGGCATTGCTGGCCACAACAGCTTTGCCAGGCAGCTGAGATGGATCTGCCCCACTGAGGATGTGTTTCTCTTTCTGGGAAATTACAAGGGGAAGCATGGCAACAACAGAAATCACTGCTGCAGTGGGTGAGCCTCTGTGCTGCTCCTTTGCTGTCCTGCTGCCTTTTTCACAATTCTCTGGTCTCCAGAGAGGCTGCCAGCCCACAGCTGACAGGCAGAACCCTGAGGGTAAGAGCAAAAAACCAAAAACAGGATACTCGAGGCAAATCTGACCTTTTTTGCCCTGGCTGCTGCTTCTCCACAGATGAGAATGGCTGCATGCAGGTTGCTCTTTGTGTCTCTCTGCAGGATACCTGGCAGTACGAGCTCTTTGCTGTGGTTGCTCATTCAGGATCGAGCAGCTGTGGCCATTACTGTGCCTACATTCGGAGCCTCACAGAGTGTAAATGGTATTGCTTCAACGATTCTGAGGTTTGCCAGGTGAGCAGAGCAAGCCACGTTTCCTTTGCACCTTCTGCACACTCCTCCAGGTCCCATCCATGGCTGGCTGCTGGCTAAAGAGAGCCAGGAGAGGAAACTGAGGCTGCAGAGCTTTGTCCACGTCTGCTGCAGGATGCTCTGACTCTCACTTCTGTACCAAAAACAGCCTCAGGTTGTGTTTTGTGATTTGCAGAAGCAGCCACTTGCTGAGTATCCTATTCGATGCACCCTACATCTGTTTAATGTGTACATTCAGAACTGTTTTCCCTCCAAGAGTAAAAGCAATAAACCAAGGTGTTTTTATTGAAAGGTGTTTAGTTCCTGCAAGTGCAACTTACACCCCTCTTATGAGAACTCCTGGGTGCTATCAGAATGTGTCCATCCCTTAAGAGTTTTTAGCAGTCTCCTCTTGTGTGTTTTTCTTCTCTAGGTGTTGTGGGATGATGTGAAATGCACCTATGGACATTCCAACCTCAACTGGTATGCAAACATATCCCTGATTTCTCCTACTGCTGCTCTGGACTTTGGAATGAGGGCGGCAAAGAGAAGGAAGACAAATTGGTTTGGGCTGCATATTGCCTGGGGGTGGTGGGGATGCAGGAGATGTGTCAGTCAGGATTTCCCCATGCTTTTATTTTCATAAGAAAACAGCTTACAGAGGGAGGAATCTCTCTAGAAACTTTAGCACTGCCAGGGAATCTTGGGAACACTGGAGAGAGCAGCTTAGTTGACCTAAAGTTCAGAAAGCTGAGCAGGAGCAATTCTGGATGTTACTTGCAACCAAGACTTCAGACATAAACCTAAATTTTATACCTTGTGTTTTGCTTTCTCTTTGCCTCCACAGGACAGAAACAGCCTATCTCTTGTTTTACATGAAAAAGCACCTTCAGCAGCCTTGCCAGGAGTATCAGCCTGTCTCTGAAAGCTGTGCATTGTCCATGGAGCCCAGCCCCTCTGTGCCACTGTGGACATGTGCAAATGTTTCACAAGAAAGACATTCTGCACTCAGCAGTGGTCTTTGCATTTATTGATGAAAAAAGTGCAGCAGACACTCAGCTAGAGAAAGGATCTAGGAGCTGTCACAACTAGAGACCTTTTCTTTTGTGTGTTTTTTATATGTTCATTTCCTCTTGAAAGATGGTGAGGTTAGTCCTTGTCTCTGCTGCCTTACAATTTTCCTTAGTGCTGATGCCTGGATCCCACTCCAGGGGAAGTGTTTGGCCTGAAAGCCTGTGTGATGTTCCAGGCACGTGTGTGCTGTGCCTGGAGAGCTGTGGGAGCCCTACAGAGCCAGCAAGAGCTTGAGATTCACTTTGTCCTCTTAGCACCATCTTAGATGCTGGCAGATGGGCAGGAGGCCCCAAAAATCACCCCAGAAACAACAGGAGGAAGGATCAGAACCCCTAAGACACACACACCAGTGGCACACACTCCTTAAAACCTCCCAGAAAATGAATCACTGCAGGTGTGAGATGTGTCAAGAGATGTTTTAAATCAGGAGCTATTGGAGCAGTTCTGATTCCAAGATGAGGTTGCATAAATTTGTGCAGGTGATTTTAGATGCATCTTCTTTCCTGTAGAGGAAAATATTGAGTAGCAGAGATTCTGGTTAGTGATTTTGCACAACACAGGCCACACATGGTGATGAGGGAAGTGAGATGCCTTGATGTGCTTGAACTTTTGGGATTTTTGGTTGTGTGGCTTTTAAAACACTCTTGGCTTTAACTCTTGATGGTCCTTTTGGACTGAGGATCTCAGCAGTTTGAGATCTGGAAGTACCTTCAACTTAATACACCCTATGACTGTATCTTTACAAAGGTGCTGTTTTTTGTGGGACTGAGCAATTACAAAATCATATTTAAATTATATAAATTATATAAAATTAATGTAGATATACTACCACCTATGTATAACCTAATTTCATTTTGGTAATGATGATGGGGAGTTCAAAAGTCATGTCCATTTTCTGAAGGTAAACTGAGAAATCTTAGAGCATAGCTGTGAAATTACTCTTTCATGGTGTAGCAGGTGAAAATATTTCACTGTGTTAGCAAGGTCCATAATTCTGTTCAGCTCTGCATTTGTATTATTTATTCTGTGGTAAAAAAAAAAAATCCCAGTGTATTATTTGCCATCAGGATGAGGAATTTTCAGCCTGTTCACCTTCAGGAATGCATTGCACTCTTTCTAAAGCATCTTGCAATGGGTGAGTAAGAAAACCAAGTTTCTGTTTGCTTTTCCAACACTTTGCCTCTGTGAAGGAGCTGAAAAAAGCTGCACTTGCAGGAACTGAGAAGTTCATAGGATAAGAAACTGACATTTCTAATTAGCAATAACTTGAAATTTAAGAACTTGTGCTTATGAAAAATGCGTTAAATACATCATAACCTTCCAGGCATGTCACTCATCAAGGAAGCAATTGCAGAGATATATTTAAGTATCTTTTCACTCAGTGAAAAAAATCCATTTAAATTCAATGAAAAGTAATCAGTGGGGTTTTTTTAATAAAATATTATGGGATACCTTCCTTAGAAAATCTTGTGGTTTATTCTTGATCTGTTCTTCCCAAACACTGAATGCAGGTCAAGTATTCAGGGCAGAGCTGAATGTTTATCTCCAAGAGCCAAGGAAAACCAGCTAAACCTGGACACTTCACCCTTGTGCTGGAGGCACAGCGAGTTTGTTTGCAGGTTTGTTGTCACCTGGAAGCTTAAATTGCTTCCACACAAGGGCCATGGGAGAGAGGGCAGGTGACTGAGTGCAAAAACTCAGGTTTAAAACCTGCCTGAGCTGAGCTGCTTTTGCAAAAAGTCACCTTGGCTGCCTCTGAGTCCACAGCAAAGCCCAGCCTTGTGCTGGATAACCCCCCCAGGAGTTATTTTCATCCAAGGAGCCCTTTCAGCCCAGTGCCTGGGCTGTGCTGCTCAACAGGCAGAGCACAGAGAGGGGTGGGAACCTCACCCTGGTGATGCTGACAAAAACAGCTCCTGGCATTTCTGCCAGAAACGCTTTTCTACCAAAAACCTGCTCCAAAGGAGCTGGGATTATTTGCCCTGTGCTTGAGTCACTGTGCAAATGAAGGCCAGCACCAATAGGAAGGGCTTTGAAAAGCCAGATACAGCCTAGAGGATGTGTTTGGAGAGATTATTTTAGGTCCTGGTAATTCCTCTGTTCCGTTTTTTGTTTGGTTTAGGATTACCATGCAGTAGCAAATTACACATCCTCTGCTTCATCTCTGCCAGGCTCTTCCCTCACCTTTAGATATCCCTCACCCTCAAGAAATGCACAGAAAACCAAGGAAAAAAAGTAAATACATCTAATAAATGTCTCACAAAGTTGTAATTTCTAAAAAGTCAATATGTAATTTATAAAATCACTGAAGGACAGGGAAATGATGCAGAGAGTCATGGTCATCACAGATCTCTCTTCTACATAATTTTCTCACAAATAAGGAGAAAAACCACGTAGGGAAATGAAATCTAAAATTGCTGGTTAACCCTGCTTTCACTGCAGAATTCAGCCAACAGGCCTGAGCTTTTTGAGCTCAGAAATAAAATTAAAAGGGTTTCTGAATGGAGTGACCACTCATCATACAGTGGCTGAGAGCAAAAGCTATGGGGAGCCTTGAGATCAAATATATATCTATAAAATAATAAAAGAAGTATTAAAAAGTATAAAAACCATAGGTGCCTGGTGCTGTGGGGATGAAGCCATATGGGGAATTTTTTAACAATTATTCCTGTGGACAGGTTTATGCTTCCCCCTGAGACAAACAGGTGGCCAAACAAAGCTTTGTGGCATCTCCTGGTGATGTGTTCAGGACAGGTGAGATGAGAAATGGTTTTGGGGCATGTTCCAACTCCCCAGATATCACTTTTCTTGCAGAAAAGCAGAGACCATGAGGTATACAAACACCTGCAAACACCAATGTAAAATTGCCACCACAAGCTCACTCAATAAATTCATGAGGAGCCTGCAATCAGTTTTTAAGTTCTTTGAAGGGTGAGATAAACCAAAATCCCTGCCTCATCTTATTATAGCACTTCTACCCACATTTTTTCTTCTCTGCAGCCAGTCAGCAGGCAGGAGGGAGGGGCAAAGCTGATTTAAAAGGTTTTGCAAGAGCTGCACAGCCTGTCCTTGCCCGTGGTGCTGCGAGGAGGCTGCACATGGCCACCTACCTGGAGCTGCCCTCTCGTGGGAGGATGCCCATCCTGGGACTGGGGACCTGGCAGGTACCTGCTGCAGCTGGGGGCCTCTGGTCAGGCAGGTGACACCAGCAGATTGCTGAGAATCACACGAGATTTTTATCAGCAATCTCATCTTCTCATCGGGGGAATGCAGCACATCCTCTGTGAGATGTTTTCCTTTTGAGATGTCTCAGGTAATGCAGGTGTTCATTCCCAGCCTTCAGGAAATCTTTGGAGCCGGTGGAGGTAGGCAAGGAGGTACAAGATTTTTCTGGGCTATGGAAAAAAAAATGCAAGGTACAAAAGTAAAAATTTCTGCCCAGCTTGTTTTTCTTTGTATTTTTTTTTTTTGGTCCTGTCCTTTCCTTTCCTTTCCTTTCCTTTCCTTTCCTTTCCTTTCCTTTCCTTTCCTTTCCTTTCCTTTCCTTTCCTTTCCTTTCCTTTCCTTTCCTTTCCTTTCCTTTCCTTTCCTTTCCTTTCCTTTCCTTTCCTTTCCTTTCCTTTCCTTTCCTTTCCTTTCCTTTCCTTTCCTTTCCTTTCCTTTCCTTTCCTTTCCTTTCCTTTCCTTTCCTTTCCTTTCCTTTCCTTTCCTTTCCTTTCCTTTCCTTCTTCCCTTCCCTTTTGGTACTGGGTATTAATATCCCAGCACATCATGGAGGTGTCATCTTTGATATAGGAATTTAAGGGGGAATAAGTAGATTTGGAAATGAGAATTCACAATAATTCCTTGACTGAGGGTAACTTATTTTTATTGGCAGCAGATGAATGTGCAGGACTTTGCAGGAATATAGTTTGGATGGTTCTTTACCTGCAAATGTTACCTACTGGACTTTTGGTAAGAGAGAGTAGGTTTAAGAATATGCTGAATTATAAATTATATATATATAATTTATATATGATATATATTATAAAATATATAATATAAAAGGAGTCTGGAAATAAGGTGAAAATTTTAAGAAACTGATTTTCTTAAGGAAGGTAAAAAAAATTTAAAAAGTAGATTTTCCCCTGGATTTGAGACTGGAAACAAAATATGTCAAATCCCAACTTCCCAGCGCCATAAAACACTTTCCCAGTCACCATAAAAATATCTTAAATTCATGCCATATTTTTGGGTCAGTTGATACTAATCAGCATTTAACTTTATGTGCACAAACAGGGGTGAGTTTGTTTAACCCTTTCAGTCTTTATTTTTCTGATGACAAAGGTTACTAAGAAGCCTCAAGTAGTTCAAGCAGGCTTTAAAAACCCAAAGTGTGCCTTGGGGGGGCCTCTTAGGGCACAAACGGTGTTGGGGAAGCTCTCTGAAGGAACTTGGTAATAGAAACTGCTGAGGACTGAGGAGAAGGAAAATTTTGGGCACACGATCGCTGCCACCACAATACAACATCTTCTGTTACATAATGAAAATGTGGCCCAAGCCCATGGTGATTATTTTGGTGTTTCACTGCAGGAACGGGGCCTCCCCTTTACCCAATGGCTCTGAATCCAAGCTGAGCTCAGTGAGCACCTTGTAAGATGAAACAATGGATTATTTTCCCTGAAAAACATCTCACATGACAGAGTTTTATGTAATCTCAGGGTACGCTGTTGCCTTTGCTCTCCACGGGCTCCTCCCCTGAGAAGGGATACCAACAGCTCCTGCCTGGCAGCTTTCCCGAGAGATGAAGTGCCCCAAAAATGCCAGCATTTGGCCACTGTTAGCCTGGTCCACATGCCTGCTCCCCCTGGCAGGCTCTCATGGAGGAAGGGATGGCAAAGAAAACCTGTAAAACCTTCATCTGGCTCCTTAGTTGTGTGTAGCCTTGTGGGGAAAAAAATTGCTGTGTTTTCTATGTTTTTGTTGTTGTGGTTGTTGTTAATTTAGGTGAACCAACTAAACAACCTTTGGCTGGAAAAACTCGGAGAAGTGATGTAATTTAAAAGAAAAAAAAAAAAGAAGTAGGAGGTGGTCATGGTTTTGAATCACGTTTCTGTTTGGAGTGCCGTTTTCTGGATTCAGTCATCAAAGAGCTCTTTGGTGTCTCCAAGCCAAGAATCTGAAGTGGTTTATTTTGCTGTTGAGTACCAAGTGTGTATTTTACCCAGGAGGTGGCACTGTCTGTAGTGTTTTGAGTCTCCTCACTTCTCTGTCCCGTGTCAACAAGAGCTGGATTGTTTTTGTGCAGGGCCAGCGCGCATTCCCGAGGTGATCGGTTTCCTCATGTCACCAGTATGTCACACCAAAGTTGCTTTTAATTTCTGGGGAAATTAGAACTTATTTCAAGACAGTCTCGTGTCCCAAGGTGAACTTCCAATCCTGAGGAAAGGGTGGATCAGCTCAGGCAGCTCAACAGTGATTCCCTTTGCCATCTGATTTCACCAAACTAACGAAAGCCAGATCCAGACTGGAATACCTCGTTATTTGGGGGTTTAAACCCACCAGATTTGCAGAACAGGAAACTTCTCAATCTGCTATTTAGCAAATCTATTTAGCTTTTCTTCTGCTTTCAGTCTCTGCAGGGAGCAGCAAGGGAGGCAGTGAAGGTTGCCATCGACGTTGGGTACCGCCACTTTGACTGTGCCTACATGTACCAGAACGAGAGCGAGATCGGGGATGCGCTGAGACAAAAAATCCAGGAGGGTGTGGTGAGGAGAGAGGAGCTCTTCATTGTCAGCAAGGTGTGTCCTTGGATAACATTTCTCACACGGGGCCAAGCTCCAGGGAGGAGAAACAAACTCCCGACACGGAAAGTGCCACGGGATGAAGCTGGGAATTAATTAACTCCTCTCAGTCAGGGCAAAGCAATTTGTGGATGGTGGGGGGTGTGAAGGAATAGGTCAACCCCTGAGAAACAAAAGGCTTGGTTTGAGAGGGTTTTTTTGTAGTCCATGTCCATTGTCAGCCATGGAGACAGGAACTGAGGCCGTGCTCTCGGTGGCCTCTGGGATAGGAAGCGGGGTTATTGTTCTCGTGGTCACTCCCGCTGCGCCGCCGGCCTCAGCCTCTCAGCTCCTGTGTGTTATGCTTTGTTTTGTTTTTTCCCCCAACAACAATGGTAGGAAAAATAAAGTAACTTCTATCTGCTGGGAGCTGGCGGGTGGATTTTCAGCAGCTTCACTTATTTTCTTTGTTTTAATTGTTGCAATAATTGATGGCATTTCAGAGTATCCCGTTCTCATTTTACTTACTTAACGGTACGCCACAAATAAATTAAGGTGCCTCAAGTGGTGCTTCCTCAAGATGAGATGATGTGGCACATCCTGAGCTGCCTCTGTGCCTGTGCCATGTGTTTCCCTGCCTTTGTGAGGGCAGGAGAGCAGCTCCCAGGCTTTGTGTTCCCCCACAGCTGTGGTCCACCTTCCACGAGAGACCCCTGGTGAAGGAGGTGTGCCAGAAAACACTCGCTGCCCTCCAGCTGGATTATTTGGATCTCTACCTGATGCACTGTCCCATGGGATTCAAGGTATTGCAACTTTAAGTCCTGGGATCCAGCTGTCAGGGCTCTGCCCCTTTTGGCTTTGGGACCAGACATGTCTTTATTCTCTCCAATGAGGAATATTTGTAACCTCATTAGGTCATAATGATAAACCTCTGCAGGGAGAGCCAGGAGGAAAGGTAAGGTTATGGCTGCTTAAACTAGGCCCTGTAGTACAAAAACCACCTTATTTTAACCTGCACATCATTTTCAAGTCATGGATCAAATTTCCATCCAGTTCACGTTCCTCTTAGAATGTGGAGTTTGGCTGTCATTTCCTTACCAAGAATCAAACACGTGAACTACTTCGTTCCGATTTTCTCCTCTCTCTACCCCCAGGTTAAATAAATCCTGGTTCCCCCATCGTGTCACCTCCCTGGCCTTCTCCCAACCTGAGGCACGCAGAAGTGCCTGCAGGACAGAGTCCCAAAAGAGATTTTCTTGAAGATTTCCCTGTTGGTACAGGCTGCTCATTTCAGCCATGTCTCACCCCACCACAAACATAAATCAGGATATCGAGCTCCACTCACTTGCCCAAATTTCTAAGCGATTAATTTCTAAGTGATTTCTTGAAGTACTTAAAATTCAGCTGACCTTAATGTTCATTTTCTTTTTGTGCTGATAGGCAGGAGAGGAGCTATTTCCTACAGATGGAAACGGCATGATCATTCCCAGCGATACGGATTTTCTGGATACGTGGGAGGTACATTCATTTACAGGCCAAAAATATCTTGCTAGTTTGAAGTAACAGCCTGAAAACTCTAAGCTTTCCACTGTGGGAATTGTTCTGAGAGTATTTCTAACATCAAGTATTTGAGATTGCCGATTTCTCTGTGTCCTTGGGCTCCTTTTTGTGTCACTGTGCCAAAATTTAGGTATTTTTATATCTACTGCTTACTGAACTGGCTGGGTTGGCATGACAAGAGGAAATCTTTGACTGTGTGTGTACCCTGCAGTGCCTTGAGCTAACAAATGCTGTCACTCTCATCCCTCACCCATTCTCTGGGCTATTTTTGGTGGCTTTAGTTGTTAGCCATGCTCATCTCATTACACCCGAGTTCTCCAGACCCCAGGAAAGCCAACGTGCCTGTGCCAATGTGCCAGAGCACCCGAATTTCTGTCTCTAGAAGGTAGTGGGACTTGGCCCAAACCTTTTGCTAAGCTCTGTGTGCAGCACAGGCTGCGTGGGAGACCAGGCTTGGGCGTGAGTTCAAATTCCTGCTTGGCCGATAATTTGGGCTCTCCTCTCCTCTCCTCTCCTCTCCTCTCCTCTCCTCTCCTCTCCTCTCCTCTCCTCTCCTCTCCTCTCCTCTCCTCTCCTCTCCTCTCCTCTCCTCTCCTCTCCTCTCCTCTCCTCTCCTCTCCTCTCCTCTCCTCTCCTCTCCTCTCCTCTCCTCTCCTCTCCTCTCCTCTCCTCTCCTCTCCTCCTCAGCACAGCCAGGCCAAAAGCACGTAAGAAACTCACCAGTCAGAGGAATTCACTGATTCTTTTTGCCTTCTGTCAGATGAAGAATAAGGCACATTTTTGTTGTTCATCTGAAGGAAAAAAGTGGACATTTCAGGTTGCTGCCTATGGCAGCAACTTCAAATGAAAATTATTTCTGCTTTGGAACAGCTCTAAAGGCTGGTAGAAGATTATTTTCCCCTGTTTCTTTTCTGCTGGATGTGACAATCTAATTAGGGCTGTCTGGCTGTTTTATTGCTGATTAGTGTGAAAGAAAATTGGTGATGGAGGGGGAACACAGTGCTGCTTATCCTATAATCCAACTGCTAAGTGGTACCTCTCTCTTGGGAAATTAATCAGTGTTGATCACCAGTACCATCCTGCTCCAGCTGTCTCGTAACAGCTCCTTGTGGAGCTGCTCTGTTCCAAAGAAGGTGCTTCTTATTATGGGATGATTATTTGGTTAGCTGAGGAATTACCCTGAAAGAATTTCTTTCATCTATGGTCTGCCTGGGGACAGTATTTCAAAATAGTAATTTTTTACTGAAATCATACTAATTTAGGAATTATGTGAATATTGCTGGTATTTATCTGTATGGTGACACACGATGTGAGATCCTGAGTCTGACCAGAGCCCCACTGTTCATGTACTGTTCTCAAAGCACAGAAGGAGTCCAGCCAGGAAGATTTTTATCACTGAAGTTTTTGTGTGGGTGTTTTTTCCACATAAAAATGAAAGAACTGAATGGGAAGTATGATTTGTGGTGTTTCTAGGCTATGGAAGAGCTCGTGGATGTGGGGATGGTGAAGGCAATTGGAGTCTCCAACTTCAACCGCAAACAGATCGATCGGCTCCTGAGCAAGCCAGGCTTGAGACACAAACCTGCAAACAATCAGGTAAATTGTCCTCCAGCTCCTCAGAACTGCCATCACACCTGTCTGGGGTGTTGTACTGGATGGAACATCTCTTAAAAGTCCCTTAAAAACCCACACCTGCAAAAAGAACCACCTTTTCAAGGCTGATGTGGCACTTGGTAGTTCGCCACAGTGATGCTAAACCTTGAAGTTCCTTCTGCTTCTGAGAGGTGAAAGCTAATTTTTTTTTTTTTTTTTTTTTGGAGATTGAGAGCCACCCCTATCTTCCTCAGCAAGAGCTGATTAAGTTTTGCCAATCCAAAGGGATCTCTGTCACTGCATATTGTCCCCTTGGAGCACCCAACTGGCCAGGGTAAGAATGTTTTGTGAGATTTCTTTCTTAGATGTAGACTGGAGTCAACGCAGTAAACCAGTCTTAGGATGTGGATGAAACCTCAGAGTAAAAACTACTCTAATTAGAAAAAGATTTACTAATTCATTAAAAATCACTCCCACACAGAAACCTCACACTTATTGTGATATTCAGTTCACTACAGTTTCATATTTTGAAGAAAAGTGATCAGTTGGTTGATGAAGGCAGAGAAAGAATTCTTAACTGAGCTTTGGTGAGCTTATTAAACATGTAGGAGAATTTCTGAACTAAAAAAAATAACCCACCCACAACAAACCAAACAAAAAACCAAAGCAGCAGATGCTTATGAAAATAGCAACTTTGCAGTCCTGCTGAGACAAAGGGATTCAGTTTTTAAATGGATAAGTTGCAGAAATTTTGCTTTTACTCCCATCTTCATGGCTTTTTCTGACCTGGACAGGGTGTTTGCCAGAGCAGCTGTGCTTGTAAAGGACAAGATGAAATTCTTGGGATCTGGATCAAAGAAATTCCCAGCCTGATCCCAAGGCTGGACATAAATATGTTGGTGACCTGTTTTTACTAGAAACTACAGGCCCCTTCTCGTGTGCTCACTTGTTATAAAAGAAAAGATTGAAGGCAGGAAGTAACAAGATGTTAAATTAAAGTGTTAAAAAGCAAGATTCTACTTTTTAATCATTTAAATAATATTCTTATGATACAAAGCTTGAGGGAGAAGACAATGGGTCAGCTACTTCAGCTACTGAAGCCTGTTTTTTTTTTTATTTTCACAGGTCCAAGCCTGACCATATTTCCCTTTTGGATGATCCTCAAATTAAGGAAATTGCACTCAAGCACAACAAAACCCCAGCTCAGGTGGATACTGGTCAGAGTTATTTTCCTTGCTGACTTGTGCTAAAGTAACTCTTCACAGAGGTATTATGGAACAATAATAATATGGAGTTCCAGCTGTGTCTCATGTGCAGTTTGATGCTTTACAAAAATATTCTCTCTACCTTAGAGTTTTAGTGATGGACAGAAGATCACCAGTGGCTTTGGGCTTTACCTGGCACACTGGCTGCCTCTCCACACTGCATCCCTGCCAATCCTGAACTCTTGCTCAATGCACTCCTTTGTTGTCATCTCAGCTTCAGTGCTGGATAAGGACTTAATGAGCTCATGCAGTAATTAGGAAGGGTTTAGGTGGTGCTTCTCCTCTGTGAACCCTCTCTGATTACCAGCAGAGCTGCTCTGTGTGACCACACAGGCACCTTTGGTTTTCAGCTTTCAGAATTCAGGCAGCACTTCTCATCTGTAAATCCCTGTGTGTTCCTGCAGGTGCTTATCCGCCTCCAGATTCAAAGGAATGTGAGTGTAATCCCCAAATCTGTCACTCCACAGCGTATTGAAGAAAATTTCAAGGTAAGAGGGTACCTTACAGAGTCATTAATGGTGTTAAACTACACAGGAAAAAAACCCCACTCTGCCAGTGGTACAATCACCCTCTCAAACTTAGAACTGCCAAAACCTTTGTCAGAATACAGGTTATTACTTCTTTATGAATGCAAAAAGTCACTTTGAAAGTAAGGAGCCCTGTCTTCATTAGAACACACCAGGTAAGAGCCAAACTCTCCCAGCTTGTGGTACAGCTATGGTGCCTGCAGACCCCACCAGCACTGTCACCTCACACATTTATTCCACCTTGTGGTACAGCTATGGTGCCTGCAGACCCCACCAGCACTGTCACCTCACACATTTATTCACTGCTCTCCCTGCACACCTCCTAGTGCCTCAGCCTGCTTTTGGTAATCTTTCTGCAAATAAACTTCCTTGTCTCACTGCAAACTGAAGTAACCCAGCTGTTTGGGACCTCCCTGCAGGTGTTTGACTTTGAGCTGACTGAAGAGGACATGGAGACCCTCCTTGGTTTCAAGCAGCGCTATCGCATCTGTGCATTAAGCGAGTGAGTGCCTCCTCCTCCTCCTCCTCCTCCTCCAGGCTTTATGAGGATTGGATTAGCTCTGGATATCCTCTTAAAAAAAACACTATTTGATAGCCTCACTTCAAAATAAAAAGAGAGGGAGCCTTAGCCAACACCTGTCACATCTGCTGGAATCTCACACTCGGGTTTATTAGAGCATTGCCCATCCTGTACAGGTTGGGAACACTGGGATTTCTGCAGGCACAATGTTTTTAAGATATCCTGTGCTGGATGCATACCAAACTGCTGCCTGAAAATCAAAATCAGCTGGAAATTCCAAAAGAAATAAGCAGCCATTTCCCCCCCCCCCCCGTTTTCTTTGGCTCCTTTACATAAGGGACAGTCAGAGTAAATAAACTCCATTTTAAGAATGAGAGTTGTAAGGTTTTTTTTTTGAAGGGAAGAGCTGTGCCTATGTACTCCTGCCAACGTTATTAAGGCAGTGCCTAGATAACAGAATGGTTACACACTCACCAAGAGCTGCATTTTATTCAGGTTTCCCAGGTCTAACAGCATCCTGCGGGCTTGGGAGTTCCCAAGAGAGATTTAATAGCTCAGGAAACTTTGGCAATTTCAGCTGAGCAAAAGATACATTATCCTTTGAGAAGGAGGTCACTGATACATGTGAAGGTTACAGAGAATTCACTTCCCCTGCCCTGGGTACACAAAGCAAACACCTGTGTTTAGTTCAGTTTTAGCTCTTTTAAAGCTTTTTTTTTAAAAAAGCTTTTCCTTTAATCTATATCCTTAAAATGTTTTAATCATTCTCTCTTTTTCTAGATGCAAAAATCACAAGGACTATCCTTTTTTTGAAGACTGACAGAGCCATCAGCTTCAGATCCTCTGGGGATCCAGACCATTCATTGTTATTTCAAGCAAGTCACAATAACTTGTGTATTAATTCATGATAGAAGGGGAATATGTATTTAAAAAATGGGAGAAGGTAACTCACAGGCATTCTGAAGAGTCATCTTTGAACATGGATACATTTGCTTCTCTTTTTATCAACCAGTTGTATCAGTCCTTTATGTGTTCTTGTAACATAATTTTCATTTGCAGTAAAATATATTTTCTCTTTTAATTTAGTAATGATAATGAAGTTTAATAAACCCATATATTGGCATTAGAGAAAAGCAGACTTTGTCATAACTATAAATACTGACAAAGTTTAGAGAAAATGTAATTCTCTGACTAGTTATACTTTTGGACAAAAGGTCAATATATACAATATCTTTTAATTATCAGTACAAGACAATCCATTTAACATCATTACATCTTAATGGCTTGAGATGCTGAGTTCAGTAATTTCAGTGTAACAGATGGAAAGCTCCTTAGAGAACACTTCTGAATTATGATTCAGAAGCTCTTTTCTTAATGAGGTTTCCTATTTATGAACTGCTAAAAACTAATAAACTATTAGGAGATTTGTATGTTTGGTTTATAGTATCTGCAAGAGTATATAAATACTGCCTTTATCAGTAGAAAGGCTGCAGCTGAGACTGTGAATCCTAGAAAATCCAAAGTCTGATAAAGGAGACACACAGCAATTATTTTGTTTGGCAACTGTCACATTTAGCAAGCAGAAAAGCTGGGCAGCTTCACAGAAACCAAGAGTAGATTTTCACTCTCCTGTACTGTTCCCTAGGTACTGTTTGCTTGTGTTTTGACTCAAAGGATATCTTTGGTTAAAAAAAAAAAAGTGTCAGTGCTGCTGCAGCCCTTGCTGGTGTTTTAATGAGGTGTCTGTTAATCAAGACTTGCTCCCAAACTCTAACACTTTACTCCAAACTCCTGTACTTGCTTTAGGCTCTTGCAGCCCAGGATAAGAACAATGTGGCTCAGTGTGGCATACAGAGAGAAGGACAATTGTGTAATTAAGGTTCAGGACTAGGATACACACTTTATGGATATCCTTTTCCAACTGATTTTCTGTGTAATTGATAAAGGAAACAATGAGGTATCTTTGAGCTACTTCAGACTTTTCCAAGATGTTTGAACAACAAGTGCCCTAGAAACAACAGAGCCAATTCCCATCAAATTGGATTTCCTACAGCAACTCTTCAAAAGAAAGAGGTCTGGAAAATCAGGAATTGATACTGAACAGATATAATGCAGTGATATGGACAGGACTGTGCCTGCAATGGGCATTCTTTTTATTTCTCCTCCTGAACATGCTACATTTAAAAGGCCAGTTGCAGAATATCATCATAGATGCAAGTAGAAACTGGACTCTGTGGAAGGTGCTCTGCTCCCAGGAATTCAGCCTGTGGTCACTTGTTAATCTACAGCAGCAGCAGCAATTCCCACTTAAGGCTGTAGCATACAGCCTGTCTTGAAATATTCTCTACTTTGTAGGAATTTTCTAACCACATTCCAATTTAATCACAGCTATCAGAAGCTATTTACAGGATGTTTATAGACTGTGGTAGGCAGGAAGTCAGACTAGATGATCACAGTAGCCATATAATAGTAAAAAATTCAAAACAAGTTAGAAGCCAGAGATTGTGCATTTGTTTCAGAGACAATAGATCTCTCTCAGCTGCAGAGACTTTGGTAAAGGTAAAAGGAGAAGAATTTGGGTGGTGTCAGTTATTGGGAAATAAAGCCCCCCTGTTTTGCAGCAGAACCACAGCCCTATTTATAAAGTGCCTTTCTAGAAGAGAGTTGCTGCCTCACAGCAAGCACAGCCCTGAGCTGCCAGGAGCTGCATGGAAAGGTTTGTAGTATCCCAAACTGATTTTCAGTTTCTACCAGCAGTGCTCTTACACCAAACCCACACATACATCATCCTAGTCAGCAGCAGCATTATCTGTGCCAGTGAGCCCAGTGAAATGAGAACACCTTAGCTTTGCATTTTGTCTTTGTATCACAGCGTGCTGTCCCATGACTTCAGCTTTTTATTGTGGAGTTCATCCATTCTGGTAGAGTCAAGCCTCATGCAAAGTTCCAAAGGGGCTGGGTGAAAAAAGTAAAAATGTTATGTCCGTGTTTTGGAGGGAAAACTGGGTAACACAGGTCATCAACAATAGGTAAAAATCCCAAATTCTTTGCTGATCATCACTGCTCAAGTTTTCCATCTATTGTAATTCCAAGCTCTCTCATATTGAGGTCAACATCCTTCAAAAGCAAACTGAATGAGAAGCCAAAGGCAGTCAGGTACAAACCTCTTTCATGAGCTTTTTGCATGCAATCCTGCACAAAAAGTGCTGGTCCTTGCCTTCCTCTGAATCTTAAAGACTTACAGAAGACTGATTAGGATAATCAATGGCCTAGGAATGATTTATACAGATGGAATTAAGTAGATTAAGACTTCCTTGACCTGACACCAGTACAAGAGCTGTGCCAGATGTTTACCAAACCTGGAGCAGTTTGCAAAGTGTGACTGGAAATAGACCAGTTGTTATTTCCTCCACTGTAAAAACCAGCAGAATCAAATGAATCCATCAGCACATCAGTCCCAGACCAACAAGAGATGGCAATCTTCACAAACTGTGAGAGTGTGAAGCATCATTCCCTTGGAACATAGCATATTCAGAAGGTAACTGAACAAAGAGTGAACTGATGGCTGTTCAACATAAAACAAACTGCTCTCAATATTTAAATAACACTCCACTGCAATGCTCAACTTATCATCTTCAGCAATTTATTTTGACCACAGCTGGAGACAATATGTTGCAATATGTAGATCCTTAGTCTGATTCAGTTCAGCTGTTCTTGTGAGCAACTACCAGCTGGCTTATCAGGCCTGTTTCAGTTTAGAAAAGCTTGATTTTGCATTCACCTTTTTTTTCTTTTCCTTTAGAATTTGGAAAAAATGCCGAGTTTTACAGATGCTTGCACTAGTGGTCCTGTACCATGCACTTTAACAAGTTAAAATGCAAGAGCAATGTGGCCTATTTAAGAGTTTTAAGAACTGCCTCACAGCTAAAATAAATAAATTTAAATTCCTGCCAGAATAAGATAGGGCTCTGTACTTTTAAAGAAACCAAGGACAAGGCAGAGATGACCAATAGTTACTGACAGTTTGTAGATGATACACTAGGTGAGTATTAAGTGACTGAAATGAAAATAATTTGTCCCAAGTTAATTGTTCTGTGCCCCAGTTAAGCAAAAGACAACTGGAAATCTGGAGTATCTTCAACACAGTGAAGTGAATACAGATTAAAATCCAGGATTTTCTTTTCCAGTTTTGAATACTGTAGTTTCCTGTGCCCCAGCTTTCACAGCACTGAAACAAGTGCATTCCATAGCATTTTTGCAGTCCTGTGAGCTCAACAAGAGATGATGTCCTGTCTTTTTTCCTTAAGCAAAGAAAACACCAGGTTAGAGAGCATCATATGGAAAAGTGATTCCAGCCAGGCAGGCCTGTGTATCTGTGTCCCAACAGTAAAAGTAAAGCTGTTTTCTCTCAGAGGAACATCAGCTGCAATCTGAAACAAACATGCTGTGCCTGTCACTGTGCTGTCCTACCTTCAACCAGCAAGACGCCAAGTCCAAATACTTCTTGTATTCTCCTCTACTACACAAAAAAACTTGCAAAAACAGTATCTTGCCTTCTCTAATGAGATAATTGCTGATTTTCTCTACCTGTTTTCCCTGATAAATCAGTTCACCCTCATTCTTTGCTACCACAGAATGGATCTGTCCTGTGAGAGCCATTTCTTTTAAACATGAAATAAAGGCCTGCTAACCTGGTATCATTTGGAGCAAGGAGTGCAGCTGGAAGTGAAACAATTTTTGCAAGTACTGATTTACCAGTTCAAGGTCATTTTTTTTCTGTTAGCTGCTCTTATTCTTTCCTGTAGGCTGGAAATGCTCTTCCAAGGGTGTGCTACAGTGTCACCCCAGTCAGCTGCTGCAGCAGAGTCCCCAGAAGATCTGGAAGAGGCTGACAAGGTGGAGCTGAACTACAAGTTCTTAAATTAAAAACACAAAACAAAACACAACCAGCTTCTCATTGGAAGAGCTACAAGACTGTATTTGTCCTTAAAAATGTCTTTGATCAGAAACCCAGAGATCTGTCAAATGACAACACAAAAACAAATGCTGTGAACAGTTTCAGCAGGAAGAGCTCAGTTCGCAGGAATGCTGAGCTCCGGATATGGAACTCTTTGATCTTTCCACTTCACCTTTTAGGAGATGAAAGGAAATCTCTGCTCCTGTAGGCAGGGAGTATGGCACAAGCACGGGGGTACAACAGACTGTATTTTACTGTAACAATTCCTGGATCAACCTAGACTAAAGGAAAACTGCCTCTTCCTCTATCTCAGCCTTAATTATATCTACCCTTGGAGAAGCAATCCAAAACCATGAAGGGTGACAGGGTTTCCTGTCACTCCCTTCCCGTGCTTTCTCTTCAGGCTTGTGCATCACCACCCCTGCACTCAGGTGCTTCTCTGCTCTCCTCTATTCCCACTCTGACCAAGATCCAAGCCCTCTGCCGGCTAAGGGCTGCACTGTGTCCCAGAACGACCCTTGCCAAATTCCTTCCCACTAAGTCATGCAGTGAAATACAGAGGGAGCCTGTTACAATGCCACTCCACCCCGAGTGCTCGCTGCTCTCCCTTCGCCTGTGCCGCAGTTCTGTCTCCGAGTTGTCTCCAGGAAAATTCCTACTCCCAGAATGGAAAATTTCAGGCGCAAACTTTATGAAAGTTACAGTGAAATGAAAACAGAGGAAGCTAACAGAACCTGATGTACTGTTTTGGAAACCCTGACCCTCAATGTAACTTCTTGCCAGAACACACTTGTCACAAAAATGTTATTTGCAAGCAAGTCAACATTGCCCCAAACACTTTTCTGTCACTGCTCAGACTAAGCAAACATCAGCTCCTCTGGCTTTTTTAGATCCTTAAGGGCTTTTGTTTATCACATTAGAAATTCCCAAAAACACTCACAGAGCTGAGGCTCTCTCTATGTGCTTTTAAGCCCAGAATTTAAAGTGATTTATAATCAATTTATATTAGAAGAATCAGCATTAGAGGAGCATATTGCTTCAAGTCAGACACTGATTCTCTCCTCCTCATATTTTACGTTAACTCAATCTTGTCTGTTCAGCCTTTTGTAAATTATTGTGACCAAAAAATGTTGCATGCTAATTCTGGTCTCAGCATTACTGGAAAGATGTTTAAAAAGACTTAATTTTTTCTTTCTAATAAATCCTAACCATTACATTGAGAAAGCAGATTTTTTCTTTTTTTGTAATTTTCAATTAGTATGATCCTTAGACTCCTTTTGATCAGAACCAGGAAACAAACTACCTATTTCACAAATACTTGATATCAACTTGCCTTCGTGTTACATTTTAACCTGGCCAAGTTCATTTTAAGGTTTGCTACACAGTTATGGAATCATAATCTGACATTTACCATTTAGATTGGTTATGCATGAACAGCCCTGGTGTCTCCCTTCTACCCCTGTTCAGAGAGAACTCCACTTCTTCCAGGCCTACACAACCTTCTCAAAAGGATCACTCACATCCCAGATCTACTCAGACACCTAAAAAACTCACAGGAATATGCAAGGAAGCCACCCAACATTAACCACTGCTTTTACCAGTGCCCAAATGCATTTTGTGAACAGCCCTGAGCACCTCTCAGGTGGCAACAGCTTTAAAACCACCTCTTCCTTGTGAAAGGATTGTGAAAACCACAAAGGGACAAACACCTCACAAACCACAAGTTCAGTATCAGCCTATTTTTCTGTGCTCCCTGAACAAAGCATTTTCTGATCTGCTAGCTCAATGACACAGGATTCTCTAAAATAAAAGCCATTTTTACTGTATTTGCCAATGGTATCTTGTACAAGCACAGAATTCCTGCCTGCATCAAGTGCTCCCTGCTGGAGGGGGCAAGTTTTCTATGCTTGTTAAAGCAATCCCACAGGATGCTGTGTAGGCTTCAAGTCTTCAGTGGAATAAATTTTCTACTAGCAAAAGTATGCTATCACCTCAGTAAAATAAAAACTGAATTAAACATGACTGCAATGGTTGTCAGAACCAAAACAGTTCTATTTAAAGAGAGGCACAAACAGACTCTGGCCACAAGTTCAACCATGAGAACAGCAGACAGCTCCCAGAGCACATGTAAGAAGTCAACATCAACAGATGATTTTGTGGGGGATGGAAATTTTCCTTGCTTTTGTGTAATCTCTAGAGACAGCTGATATTATACAGCTGCTCCAGCATTACCACCATTAGAGCACTGCTGAAATAACCATCTCATTACACACAGTAATGAAACTGTATTTTATTATAAGCAAAACAGCTTTTATATCACCAAGAAACCAGGATCTATACACTTTTCAAAGAGCTACCCATGTAGAAATAACTTAGAAATCAACTTGTACTTCCAATTAGAGGGAAAAAGAAGGTATGGAGTGTTACAAAGAAACAAAACCAACCCCAAAAGTAATCAGAAAAAAAGAGCAGACCTCATTATGCAACATCTGCCAATATCCTGGTCCTTCCAGACAACAATAGGCACCAGCTCCAAATCACAGTATTCCAAAACAAAAAAAAAAGTGACTGCTTGTTCAAACTTGCTCAATGCTTTCTGCTTACCAATTCCAGACTTGCTGTTTGGCAAAGAAAATCTACCAGTCCACAGAGTGTGCTCTTCAGAACCATTTCAGCATTTCCTTCTTCCAAAAAAGAAAACAGCACAAAGTCACGGAGTACATATACTGCATCTTTGTGGGGAAAAAAGGAGGAAAAAAAACGGGGGTGTGGAGGGGTGTCTGATGCAGTGAAAAAGCTACACAGACAACTCATAGGCAACAGCAGAAGCACAGCTGGGAAGCCTGGAGAAAGGCAGGAAACCATCTTCAGTACTCTGCATTGAAAGGGTAGCCCTTGTGAGTTTTGCACCTGGAGGAAATCAAAAAGCAAAGATTATCTCAGGTCCCAAAGACACTGCCTGCAGCTGTAACCTCTTCAAAGAGGGAAGAAATGAACTGTATAAAAGCAAAGTCTGTTTTTCTTTTCCTTGGTGACATGCTGCATTTCCAAACAAAAAGGTTTTAAATGCCTTCTGGTGAAGTTTGGGTGATGGGACCTAGAGGTGCTTTGTAGACAACTGAGTCAAGTTTTGCTGTTTACTGACAGGAAGAACTTTTTTGCAGCCTTCCAAAAAAGATTTATATCTGGATCTACGCTTCCAAGTTGCAAATCTTCATGTTACATTTTGAATGTTCATCTACCTTCCCAACAACTCCTGAAGAACATTTTGTGATGTACTTAAAAGTGACAAGGAAGAAAGACAAAGCTAACCAAGATTTTAAGTCTGCATCATGCTCATTCCTCCAATATGGACAAAAAAAAGATGAATAAGAAGCCTTCTGTTGCAATTCCAGCTCCAAAGAGTTTCTTGGCAACTGAAGTTTGCTCAACGCTCATCATGTTTTGGTTCATAAAATGAACATTTAAAAAAATCCTACTCTGGAAAGTTATTTTGAAGATGACCCCTTTGAAAATTGAGTTTTGCATACCTTGTTTTTCAGTCAAGACTACATCTGTAACTTCATTTATTGAACTATGTGATAACTTAATAGCTTAAAGAAATGGAAGTGCCACTTACATCATCATTTCACAGGCTCTCCAGTTTCTATTAAAGCTGAGAATAGTTGCCATCTCCTCTTTAGTCAATTCAAAGTCAAACACCTAACAGGAGAAAAAGCCAGAAATCACCTCTTTGAACAAATCAGTGCTTGTAAGCAAAAAAAAAAAAAAAGAAAAAAAAAGAAAAAAATCACAGAATTAAAGAACAAGTGCACAGTGTAGGGTGCTTGTTGGAAGTGACTGCTTTGTGAAGGGAAGGGACAAAGACAACTCCTTGGATTTCTGAGCCTCCTCTAGCTGGAGTGGGAGAGGGAGGAATTTTAGAATCTCAAGTTGCATTTACACATGCCAGTTGTTTTAAGAAGTTTGGGGGACACTGTGTAGCAGAATGCCTCCACCTTCCATTTGTGAAGGATGCATCTTTCTGTGCTGTGCCAAACTAGTAGCTGCAAGGCCTCTATATTCCACCTAAAGCCACTGAGGGTTTGGAGCAAAATCCTCATACTGGGTCCAGTCCAGGCCACTGAATCAAGAGCAGCAATGTGGTTTGTGGACTCCAGAACTATTTCCTTAAAAATGCTTGCTTTACAGAAGTCTTTTGGGGTGTGCTAGTGCACTCAGGCCCCAAATAAGCTGTCAAATGAGATTCACATGACACAGAACAGGAAGAATCACAGTGTGACTGCTCAGATTATCAGGAGTGTTTCCCAAAGCTCTGGTCCCTCCTGCTCTCCCATTGTGACTTAAATTCAGCCCGCAGGAGACTGTAGGTAAACACATGGAGAAAAATCCCAGTCCTCTTGTCAGAAGAGCACCTGGGAAGGGTGGGAAGGATCACTGCTTGCTGTGCAGGGAGAAGCCATCCCTGGACATGCCGTGCACCCAGCTCACCCCATCCCTCACCTGGAAGTTCTCCACAATGCGCTGCGGTGTGACGATTTGGGAATCACAATCACATTTCTCTGGATGTGGAACCGAATGAGAACCTGCAAGAGGCACAGCACTGCATCAGAGAGGGGATGCTCTTGCTCCGTGGCAAGCAGAGCCTGTTACCAGTCACTGTAAATGGTACAATTCAGCACAATTAATCAACTCCTTGGAGCTGCTTTTCAAATGATACCTGAGTTCTAAACAGGTTCTAATTCTTCTTCCTGAAGCGCACATAGAGGAGTGGTGGAATCCCACAAGGCTTCCTTTCTCCTCTCCCCTGCAATTTAGTGACACTCACTCCTTTCCTGCTCACCCAGATTTTGAGTAGGCTATTCAAATGTTCCTTCTTTGGAACAGCACTTGCAATGGAAGACAAACACGGCAGCATCTGAAGATGGGTCAGGAAATGTTTCTTGTGATGATCAGAGCCCCTTGAAGGCACAGGTGACATAAGGAACAAACCTGCATTGCCACCTAACACCACAGGTGACAGGGAACAAAGAGCCAGCCTGTCCTCTACATTGTCATTAGCTGTCCTTCATGCTGGGCTACAGGAAAGTGTGCTCTGGCACTACCCACCTGTGCTGGGGTTTTGTTGTGCTTGGCTGCAATCTCTTTGATCTTGGGGTCATCCAGAAGGGAAGGATCCTCAGGCTTAGCCCTACACAGAGAAAACAAATCAGTGGCAAGAAACCTCCATAGGTCCAACCTAGTAAAGATCTCTGCATGAAAAATTAATGCTGCACATGTAGTCTCAGCGCTTCCAGAATAATCCACACCAGCTGCCTGGCAAAGAAATCTTACCATGGTCTGTCAGGAGAGCCAAGGGGGCTGTAGGCTGTCACAGAAATCCCTTTGGATTGGCAGTACTTGATCAGCTTCTCCTGGGTAAGGTATGGATGGCACTCCACCTGCCAACATAGGAGCATAGAGACTGACAGTGACTTAGCTGCTTTAACATGTTCCAGGGGTTCGTTTTTAATCAAAGGCTGATTTTTGTGCTAACTCAATAGTCTCTAAGCAATACTAGGCAGTCTTTATTTTCTACTCTTTATATTAGCTCTCCTTGCAGTGATGGGGTCCAAGGACTGTGACAAAACTCCTCAAAACTTTGCTGATCCAGATCACCTCCAGCACATAAATGACCAGCTACACAATTGCTTCAATGGGACAGTAAAATGCACACCCAGGAGAGCTGTAAAATCATAGCAATAGGATTGCAGACCAGGGAAGCACAAAGTTCTCTTTTCACCCCTAATTAAACATGCCATAATACTTTTTTTACAGCTACCATATTAACTTGAAGGTCAGCATTGTTTCATCAGTCTTTTATTTGCTTTGTGTCAATACTCACACTAAACACCTCTAATCTGAAAATGTTGAGAATGGTTGCCTGCTACAGATTTTAGACCTTCAGCCCACTGCCATTACAGACCTTTCACAAACACACGTGCACTCAGCATGAATTCCACAGGAACAGCTGCATAATGGAATACAGACTCCTTCACAGTGGATCTGTGTTCTGGCAGGCAAATGCACAGAGATAAGGAGCATGGAACAGGAAGCAGTGAACGAGCATGAATATTTGATGCTTTGCACAGAGGGACTTTCAGGATAGCTGCACACCAGGGAGCACTACTTTTCTTTCAGCAGGCAACAGCAAGAACCCCTTGGACTACGCTGCCATTTGAGCCTCCTGCAGCTGCACTCTCAGGGCAGTCCCTGGAAACTTGTGCTGCTGGCAGGTGGAGCAAGGGAGTGCAAAACATGGAATCAGTTTACAGCCTCGAGCACTTTATTTATGGTTCTAGCTGCCTGCTGTTATCAGAGGCCTGCATGCCTGTTTCCCCTCTGAGACATGTTGGAATATTAAACAGAACAGAGAGCTCCATTTTTAGGACATATTATACATATTTATTTTGCTTCAGCAGTTGTAGAAAGAAAGCTATTTAAGAGTAACAGAACATCTCGTTTTCTCAGCTATTTGATAGGTAGATTTTTTGCAACACAAGCAAGGCACAGTCATCCTCCCCTGTCCACTGGCACTCAAGCTGAAAAATTAAATTAAGTATCAGCACCATTGTTATGTAATTACTACATTGCCAAATTAATTTCTCACTACAACTGAAACCAACACACATCCTGGCTACATTCAAATAAAGAATGGGAATGACAAGACAGACAGTGGATGAAATATCTACACAGAGAAAGTGTTTTCAGGAAGCACTCTCACTATTAGCTCAACTGGTAAGTGTTAGCAACAGCAAGCTTTCAGGCTTGCAAGCATTTCTTCAGAAGCAGCAGTTTATGAAGGACAGGGATCAAAGACTCAATGCTTTGTGCTGAAATTCATTATAGTCAATAATAATTTAAAGTTTGAGAGCATTTACAAGTGTGAGAGGGCCAAGAGCAGTGACCCCTGTGCCACAGATAAGGTAATTATCATGCAGTGATAGCGGCAATGAGGTATGGCAGGTATCATAAAACGTGTGAAAGGTATAAAACTTACACTAAGTTTTGTGAAAGTGCTTTAGGATGATAATGCTCAAGTTACCACAACAAATGACCCAGTTTTACTAATCCAGTATCAATAATTGACTAGAGTCCTTCAAATGCCATAAGAATCAAGGTCAAGCCTAGACAGACCCCACAGGGGTCTAGCCTGTGACTCGTCCTCTTCACACCCTGTGCAGTCTATAATCATGTCAATCTTGAAGGTGATGTCAAACTGGGGAACAGCCAGCCAACACACTCAAGGACAGGACTGCCACTTCAGAGGGACCCATTCAGGCAGAAACAACAGGCAAACAAAAACCTGAAGGAATTCAAGGAGGCTGCACACAAAGCCACACACCTGGGAAGGAAAAGCCCCTGGCAATAGCACAGGCTGGAACCTGACTACCTGTAAAGCAGCTATGCTAGAAAGGACCTGGGGGCCATGACAGACTGAGTGGGACATGAGCCAGCAGGAACACAGGCAGTAAATTCTGAGAAGTGATCATTTGCCTCTTCTCATCCTTGCCAGACCACCTTTCATGATACTGCCTCCAGTTTTCCTCTTCCCAGCTCCCCTCAGTGGCAGAAACCTTGACAGACTGCCATCAATTCAGCAGAGAAACTCCAGGATGGGAAGGGGCTGGAGAAGCTGCTGTACTGGGACAGGCTGAGGGAGCTGGGCTTGCTGTGCCTGGGGAAGGGAAGGCTTCAGACCTCCTAGAGTAGCAGCTTTTCAGTACCTAGAAGGAGATCATTCAAAGACAAGCCAAGCTCTTTAGTGGTGTTGGAGGAAAGCAACAGATGCAAGCTGAGAACAAGAGGGTGAGACTGGGTGCAGAAGAACTCCCTCTCCCTGCCCAAGGGGGTCAGGGAGCAGAGCACGCTGCCTAGGGAGCTGTGCAGTCTCCATCCTCACAGGTTTTCATGATGGATACAGCCCTGGACAACCTGGTCTGATCTCAGGGCTGATGTTTCTCTGAGCAGATCATCTCCCAAGGTCTCCTGCCATCGAATTTTCATAAGATTTCATTCAAGTGCTGTCTATACAACTTCTACTCTAACACCTACCCTGAAACTCCATTTCCTCCTAACCCTCATTAAATTTTGAGTCCATAAAACACGGTCCTGATCAATTCCCTCAGTCATCAGCAAGAGGAACTGGCTTCTCCACAGAAGTGTCATGAAAAGATCATCTAATTCTCTCTATATATACACTAAATCTTACTCTACTGCAAGGAAATTTGACTTCCCCTCCTTTCCTCCTACAAGAATAGATTCTGGAGCTGCTCATTGCCAGATTTCCAAGGAGTAGGACAAAGCTCATAAAAAACCAGCACCTGGGCATCCAGAAGCAGCTGGAGAGTGAGGTTGAAGAATATAGTAGTGTTTACTCCAGTCTCTTTTTCTACAACCTTATTTCAAAGTAACATCTTTTGTTATTTTCTTAAAAAAAAAAAAAACCCAAGAAATGACCACACAAAAACCACCACCAAACACTTGCCTCTGCCACTTTGCAGCTTACCTGATTAGTTGCAGGTTTGTACTTCAGCCCTGGCTTGTTCAAGATTCTTTCAATCTGCTCATGGTTGAAGTTGGAGATTCCAATGGCTTTTACCAGACCAGCATCCACCAGCTCTTCCATGCCTGGCAGAAAGAAGCACAAAATTGGTATTTAATATACAAAGGCAGGGCCTGAAGAGCACATGTTCCTGACATGCCTTGTTTCCCTCATAAGGAACCCAAAATAAGTGTTTAGGTTATCAGGGTTCAAGTTTGAGGGAAAAAAAACCACCTCAGAGCACTGGAGTATTTGTGCCATGCCTCCATGCTCAAAGGACTCATTCTTTGAGAATATGGAAATTCACAGCAAGTTAGAAGTGGAAAATGATGAATTGATACACGACAATTTGCTATTGCACCAGTGAGTCCTTCTAAGTAATTCTGTGAGATTGTCTTCTGCTCTCAGCAGTCTCTGATGCTCTCATTACCTTCTAAACTCTCTCCTGCTGTGGCTGAACTCACCTCCCATGTGTCTAGAATATCAGTGTTGCTGGGGATAGCAACGCCTTTGTCATCTACAGGGAACAGGTCCTCTCCTGCCTGTTGGGGAGAGAGAAATTGCATGAAACATTATTGGGAGGCTGGGTTAACACCAGCTGAAGATCATTATCCTATAAACTCTTACTCCAGGACAAACTAATCCTTATTGTTATACTAATTATCTACACATGTATCAGACACTAATACTCATTATCTATAGTGTTCAGTCTTTTCTTTTGTTTTTACATGGTATTATGGTGGGGTTTTTTTGCCCACAGTCAACCCAGTAAGGACAGATACTTCTGATGACCCTGTGTCCCCTGGCCCATCAAAATCCATATGGTGAAACTTAAATCTCCACTTGTAGGACAGAAAGTAGAATTACAGCCAGTCTACAAAAATACACAGTTGTTACCTGCTCACAATGAAGTGAAATGCATAATAAGGACACACTTAGACTTGGAATATGTTCACCTTATACTGGACCAGATTTCCTGACAGGTCTTTCATGGGGAGTCTCATTGTTTAAGTTTCTGGCATAGGGAAGGTTAGAACACCCTTTGTTCCCAGTTAGGACTATCTGCCAGGTATCAACTTCATTCAAAACAAGTTATTTTCTACTCATTCATAGCTTACACCACAACACATTTTCCCTCTGATAGTTCTGTCCATGTGAAACTAGTTTTAAAAATACAGATGTTATAAAGAACAGTTTGTCTTGGTAGCAAGAGGTAGAGAGAAAATTTTGATCGAGCTCTCACTGAAAGCCTAAGCTTGGACATATTCAAACTGAGACATGAGCTCCTTTGCATGCAGTCAGTAGAAGAGTTAGGAACTAAAAAGTTTAGCTCTAAAGCCTGTGGAATGCTAAAGCTCCTATAGCAAAGATCAGTTCAAGCTGGATTGTATTTAAGGACTCAGTGATTAAAGACATAAATGAAAGACAAGCAATCTCTTATTCTGTGATTCTGTAACATACAGAGAAAAGAACTCTGTCACACAGCAAAGTACAGCCCTCTTCCCATAAAGGAACCACACTGAGCATAACTTTGGATTTGTAGAAGGCAGCATAAGCAATAATCAATAGGAAAGAGATAACTTCTGCTTCCAGCAGGGAAACCCATCCCTAGGGTTCAAGGTCTGCCTCTTCCATGACCAAAAGGGCAAGCAGAGATCTCAGAGGTAAAAATCAGCAGCCTGGCTCACATGGCCACAGTAAAGCTGAGCACCAGAGCAGTGCTCTTACACAATACACATGGGATGATCTGTGCTACTGATGAAATTCCTGGGCTATAAAGCCACATAGCTCTTCACAACTGCCACTCACAGAAAAAGCCAAGGGCACTGCTGTTACTGTACCTTGAAACCAAGAGGCCAGTGGATGAGGTACAGATCCAGGTAATCCAGTTTCAGGGCAGCAAGAGTCTTCTGGCAGGCTCCTTTCACCAGAGGCTTGTCATGAAACGTGCACCACAGCTGGAGACAAAAAGCCAAGGCACATCGTGACCTCTTGGGTTAAAGCTCTTGGAACTCTTCTGTACCATTCAGCAGGGTGCCTGCCCCCTTGGGAAAGTGATGTGAAACCAGGTCATCCTACAGCTCTTCAAGTGGGGCTTGTTCTGTGAGCAGGACTGGCCTGTGACACTGGGCAGTGTGTGCAGGGGCAGCACACAGGGCTGCACGGTATCCTGGCAGACTGCAGAAGTAGTCTTGTTTCAATTATTAAGAGTTAAGTTAAAAGCATCACCCAAATCGTGGTACAGACCCTGCATAATTCTCAATACAGGATGAGGTAAAGCAGGAGTCTCAGGAATGGCTTAAGTGATGTTCTGAATTGTTCCACGCTGCACAACAGAGTAGGTAAGTAAAGAAATGGGGGGTTACTTTAAAAAGAAAGGTATCCCCTGGTATATCCTACATCACCAGACCCGTACCTTACTGACAATGAAGAGGTCCTCTCGTTTCACAACGCCTTCCTTGATTTTCTGCTGGATCCCTTCCCCAACTTCGTTTTCATTCTGGTACACGTAGGCACAGTCGAAGTGGCGGTACCCGGCATCGATAGCAGCCATCACCGCAGCTGTCACTTTCCCTGGCTGGGACTGAAAACAGCGACGGCAAAAAAACCTCTCACCAACACAGCATTGAAGACATTTCTCACGCCAACACAAAACCAAGAAAGCCACCGCATCCGAAGCAAACCCCAGCTAAAATAAAGCCACATCCCGGCGGCGGCCTGGCCGTGTGTCGGTAGCACCGGCAGCGCTGCAGGGCCCGGGCCGCGCTCCTCCTTCCCCCCGTCCCCATCGCCCTCACGCCGCCAGCCCCAGGGAGCGCGTCCCGGTACCTTCCACGTGCCCAGCCCCACGATGGGCATCTTAGCCCCGGTGTTGAGCTGCACGTAGTTCGCCATGGCCGCGCCAGCAGCACCACCGCGGCTGCAGCCGAACCCCGCGGCTTTAATAGCGAGCGGGGCCGGGCCCGCCCCGCCCGGCGCGGCGCGGGGGAGCCGGGGCGGCGCCCAGCGCGGGGCCGGTGCTGGGGGTGCGGAGCAGGCCGCTCCTGAGGGTCCGTGCTGAGGGATCGGACCGCAGCCCCAGGGCTGTGTTCACCGCACACCGCAGCGCCTCGATCCCCTGAGCCTCATGCCCGGGTCGGGGGTGGCAGAGGGGACATGGGACAGAGCTGTGTCCCCGCGCCCCAAGAGCTGTGGTGGCCTCAGGGCTGGAAGTGCTGAGCCCACCACAGGGGTGGTGGCCCGGGCTGGTGCCCCTTGCTGGAGTCTTGTGGCCCTGGGTGTGCCTGGTTTCTGAGAGCCAGGAGAATCTGTTCCTGCGCCAAGTGGGACAAACGCAGCTTCCACTGCGAGCTGTGGCTTTTAGGAGTAATACAGGATAGAGTGAATCAAAAAAAAACCAAACCAAACCAAAAAAATAACCAAAAACCCCAAAACAAAACAAAACACCACAAAAAAACCCACCTAGCTTTATTTTGAATTTTATAAGAGGGTTTTTAAAAAAGTGTTTTGAAAGTCTCGGAAGAGGAATAGTGACTTTTTAATGAGTGGCATAATGATCGTGTTGTGCCTCTGTCTTTAGGGAAGTGCTGAGGACATGGCAGAATAAAATGCACGATTGTAATCAAACACGGTGATGGCCAGCAGTCACACATCAGAAACTGGCTTTGATGCTTTTGCAGACAAGCATTCGCTGTTCTGCTGAAGACGTCACAGCGCAATGGAAAAACCCAGACTTGCCTGGGAGGCTTTGCTGCTTATTCGCATGTGGAGAGTTTCTTCAGGTGCGAGTGTTTGCTCTGGGTGCCTCTCCCTGCTCTCTGCAGCTTCATATTTTTTGCTCCATTTAGCTAAGGACGGCAAGGTAATTGGTTTTTCCTCTTTAATGTTCTTCCTGTTCTGTGTCAGCACCGTCAGGCATCCCTGGCAGGATGCATGTGCTTTCACTTGGATCACAAAACCTTTACACCACTTGGTGCTTATCTCTGACCGCTTGGGTTGAATTTTCCCTCATGGTTTCAAGACAGAGGGATGCCTCCATCCTGTCACAAGAGGCTTCAGGCAGAAGTTCTGTATTTTGCTGTTGCTGCTAGCTCTTGTGAGCTGGAACCTTCCCCCTCAGAGCTGTAAGGCCAGTCAGCTTTCCACTGCTTGCCTCTCCTGAAGGTCTGGTGGGGGCCCACGGGGAGGAAGAAGTACTGCACGTGTCACCCCCTGTGACAGCCAGCCTGCTAAATCTTGTGCCCTGTGTCCTTGGTGACATGGCCATGTCTTTACAGAGAGCACTGACAATGAGGAACTGTGAGGGGGAGGAGGGTCTTGCTGTATTTTTTTTTCCTTGATCCACGTGCACTGAAACAGGAGGTGTAATATCATGAGTTTTCAATTTGTTTTGCTGACTTTGCATTTGGTAATGTAATTTCATCACAAGTTGTGACTTTGGTGACCAGCGGTGTTTGGAATCTGAGAACAGGGCCCAACGCAACAGAAGTGGGTATGTCCTTATGAACAGTGTTTGCCAGAGAGACCCAGTGGCCTGCAGAAAAAACGTGAAGGGAAGGTAGGGAGGTGACAATGTTGTAAGGTGTGATCATCTCTACAGCTAAAGGGAAGAGCTGCAGGGGACTGCAGCTTCAGAACTACTGACAGACACAGGTGTAGCTTAAACCATGGTTTGGAGGTGAGGGTATGCAGGTTTCAAGCTTGAATTGCTGGGAAGCACAGCAGGAATTTCTCCTTCCTTGGAGGGGAGATTTATCTTGTTCAGTGAGGGTTGAGTTCGACCTCTGGATGCCAGGACACAGATCTGAGGGGCTTCCAACTGTGGAAAACCTCGGCCTCTTTGTCCCTCTGAGCTCCAATCAGCCCAGGAGCTTATCTTGGTGGATCTTCCATATTCTCAGAGCTGATGATGCTTTTTGTCATCATGCTTTTGTCCTTCAATTACACCTGCTGAAATAACAAGCTCCTGGCACAGCCAAGGATGAGGAAGTGATCCCGCCACCCCTCTGTGGTAATTATTGTGTGGGAAGGAGAGGTTTAGTGCAGCAGGGGGAAACCATGAACTGCCCCAGGCTGGTCAGGACTGATTTTGGCTGGCTCTGAAGCTGGTCTGTACCTGGGGTGACCGAGTTGTGCAGATGGGAAGCACCCGTGTGTCCCCCTGGCTGCTGAGAAGGAGGGCAGCACCTCACTCCAAAGGGGGCTCCTGTGGGCTGGGCCACCCCTGCTGGGCAAGACAGTGGCATCTCTGGGATCAGTGGCAGTCCTGGGGACAGCAGACTGCCCACCCAGGAGCTCCAGGACACAGTAAGCAGGACTGAGTGGTGAAAGGAAGCATCAGGCACCCAGCATCACCCTCTGAGCCACCCTTGGTTGCAGGGAGGGACTGGGATGGCCTGGGTGTAATCTGTAGTGACAAAGGGGGGTGAAGAGGACAGGGAGCAGACTGGTGTTTGGCTTAAACAGAGGCTGGGGAAGGGGGAGAAATGCATTTACGCATTTGTTCTTCTGTGTTCTTTTTTCTCTCCTCAGTTACCTGAGTCACAGCCCAGGAGTAGTGAGAAGAACTCTGGAAGGAGCAGTGATCCTGGCCCTGGGAACACACAGTAGTGGAAGTGGAGTAGCCAGTGCATGCCCAGAGGGGAGTACACACAGTGTGCAATTGCCTGGAGAGAGGAGATGTCTGGGCAGACCACTAGCTAGGTAGGAAGATGACCCATAAGAGAGGAACAGATGCTTTCCGAAAGCTGATGGCAAAGTGAAAACATAGGCTCTTCAGACAGCCTGAGTTGCAAGGTTAGGTAGGCCTGTGGAGGTGGGAATGCTGCTCCCCAGAATGTGAGTGCTCTGCTGACAGTCCTTTGCTCAGAATGAAATTGCAGAAATACTCAACACTTCCAACAACTGTCCCTGCAGTGGCTGTGTCAGTGCTGGGAGACTGAAGCAAATGATACAGGTTTTGCCTTGTAAGAGCAGAGTTCAGGGAAGTTTGGGCTCTCTGCTACTAGCAGGCACTGCCCTTCCCAAGGGAGAAAGGCTTTAGGACCCATCAGTGAAGGGCTGTGGGGAGAATCATCTGATCCTGCTGATCCCCCAGATGATACTGCCCTGCAGTTGCTTGGACTGCTGGGTGGTGTTTACAGGCAAGGGGGAAAGGACTAAAAAAGTGATCACTGATGCTGTTGCCTGAAAGCTCCAAGGTCTGAGCACAGTTACTACTGGTATCACTTGATAAGCTGTTGGGACATCAGTGAGTAACTAACACACGTTTTACTGGCTGGTGCATGCCAGAAGATGGGCAGATTAGTGGCACGACCACTAATTAGAATTTAGAAGCAGTTGGAAAATGTGACTGTTGCAGTGCTGATCCTGATAATTCTGTCTGTGGCAGAAGGGGTGGGTTTGGGATATGTGCCTTAAGTTTGCCCTGGTGAGGTGTTAACTACACTGGTCTGCAGGGGCAAGGGGTGAAGTTTAAAACAAATATGCAGTAAGATGATGATTATGTGAAAGATGGAGTTTGATTAAGAGTGAAACAATTCTCAATATATCTTTCAATATGCAGGGTGGAATGTAAAGAACGTAAATTGCAGCTGGCATCAGGGGATGACAGTGGTGACCTGTGTGGAGACCCCTGAAACAGGTATAAACAACCTGTCCCATGCCAGAATTTAAGCTCAGGAATACTTCTGGAGACACAGGTGCACTTTTTGAAGGAGATCCATGCTGAAAGGATTTAATTCCAGTGGTGGATGAGTTATACTTGAACAAGGAAACCCCTGAAGGCTCTATGGCCACTGAATAACCTGTGCTGGAGAAAGTATTCACTAAGAAGGCAGTGCTCCAAACTTTTGCATCACAGTAACATTATACCTTTATTGTTCAATAAAAATGGGTATTTGATCTCAGCACAGCTAAGTCTCACCTCAGCCTGGGGATTACAGGAGGTTTTATGGGTTGCTGCAAAGCAAACATTCTTGGATTACATTTTCACGAATTGAAAGTGGAAATTTTTGGAAGAAATCCATAAGGTACTCTTTTTCTTGAACAAAGGTTTTTGCTCTTTTGCCTTGAAACCCAGTGTGCAACTTGTGTTTGGTCACCTGCCCAGGCGTTGGGAGCGGGAGATGACACAGCCCCAAAAGCAAATACCTGCTGGTGTCCCCTGGGGCTGTGGGGCCGAGGGCAGCGGCTGGCCTGAAGGGGGAGGTGGAAGGAGCTGGAGGGGCAGTAGGTGCGGCCAGAATTTGGCCCCGAGGCTGACAGGGCCAGAGGAGATGCTGGCCCCGTGCCACCAGCGCGGATGGCTGAGGGATGGCCGCCCTCTGCTGCCCGCAGGGGAATGAGCCCTGTCCCAGGGAAAATCCCCACGCTCAGGAGAAAACCTGGCTGAAAATACTGCCCACCACGCACCTGTGTCTTTTCTGCTTACGGAGGTTTTTGTTTCTTTTTTTTCCCCCCTAAGGGAAAGTTTTTCTTAAGTAGGAAAAACTCCTTTCTCAGTTACTTCTGGTGTGATAAAACTGCTGGCCTTTAGTTCACATTTCTCTGATTTTTCTCCCATACCTGCCAACTATCCTCCTCAGCCTGTTGTGTTGAAGCAAATAAATTAAAATGTGAATGTGTAGTTCAAAGTCTCTCCCTCACTAATGTGGATTACTCAATCCACATTTTGACAGAAAATAATGACAGCCCCCATTTTATTATTTTGTAACAATTTTACTGTATCTTTCAGAAAGAATAAACAAAAGGTGATCACTGAATACTTATGCTGTGACTTCACTGGCTGCAGGAGGAGAAATGCAATAAGAAAGTCAGATAAATTGATAGGAAGAATATCAGACCAAGCCCTGAGGACAGGATATGAACATCTTCAGTATTCTGCATCGAACGGGTAGTCCTTGTGAGTTTTGCCCCTGCAAGGAATAGAAGACTTGGTTTTAGTCATAATTTTCCTTTCTAGTTTTGCTTAAAGAAGCCACTAAGGTGGGATCTGAACTCTGTAATTGAAGGATGGGTTCATTCCAGATTTGTTTCCCTCCACAGTATGTGTTTTTTGTACACTTGGAACATCCCAATTATTTCATTATTCAGGCTCTTGGCATTCTAGGCAGTATTTAGATGTAAAACCTCTGTGTATATAGTATTTATAACTCATGGGTTTGGAGAAAAATCCTGAATGCTACCACTTACATGCTCATTGTATAAACTCTCCAGTTTCTGTTAAAGCTGAAAATAGTTGCCATCTCCTCTTTAGTCAATTTGAAGTCAAACACCTAAAAAGAGAAACAGCTGGGAATCACCTCTTTGGACAAACCAGAGGCTGTAAGCAAAATCCACAAAATGAAAGAACAAGTCTGCAAGGGAGGGTAGCTGGTTAGAAGACAAGAATGCACTGGCAGAGGGAACAGAAAAATTCATCCAAAGTTGCAATACACTTGCCAACTGTTGCAGGACACTTGGCAGGCTCTTGCATCTGCCACTTGTGAGAAATGCATCTTGCTGTCCTATTCCAAAGGCACATCTATCTACAAGATTTCTGTATTTTACTTAATTTATTTAGGCTTTTTGAAATTCCAGTGACCAGCTGCAGTCAAAGACCACTGAATTAATAGAACAACATGGTTTGTGAACACCACAACTGTTTCCTTAAAACTGCTTGCTCTACATAAGCCTTTTGTGGTGTGCTGCTGCACTCCAGTGCCAGTGAAATTCATCCAAACCATGTGGCAACTCATCTCCAGTCTGCAGAATACAAGACACCGTGTAAAGTGACTGCTAGAATTATCAGCATACTAAAAAAAGACTTGGTTCATTCCTGCTCTCCAAGTGTAATCTTAAGTTTAGCCCTTAGCAGAGTGTGTGAACAGACAAAAGCCTGCTCTTGCATGAGCAGGAGCTGGGAAGAATGATAAAGGATCTTCTCCCTTGCTGTGCAGGGAGAAGCCATCCCTGGACATGCCATGCACTCAGCTCACCCCTAATCCTCACCTGGAAGTTCTCCGCAATGCGCCGTGGGGTGACAGATTTGGGAATCACAATCACATTTCTCTGGATCTGGAAGCGAAGGAGAACCTGCAAGGACAGACAGCTCAGTCATTCCTCTTGCTCTGGAGGAAGCAGAGTTCCAACAGCTGTTATCCCTGTTTCCCATCACTCCTGTCCCTGCAGCTGCCCTGCCTGAAGAGCAAAGAGGGAAGTGGTGGAGCCTCACATGAAAGGTTCCTTTCCCAATCAGTTTTGGGCCAGTCAAGTCTTCCTGCTCACCCAGACCTCTATCATGATTTCATTCTCTGCAAGAGGACTTGAGATGAAGACTGAAACATTCCAGCATTTGAAGATGGGTCAAGAAAATGTTTCATGATGGCAGGGCAGAATTGAGAGTGTGCATTGCAGGCCACAGAATAAAACAGATCCTGCACTGCTGCCTCTCACCAGAGGTGACTGGGAGCAAAGAGCCAGCCTGTCCTCTACATTGTCATTAGCTGTCCTGTTACAGGCAGGAGAACCCACAATCTGGCATCCATGTACCTGGGCTGTGGATTTGTTGTGCCTGGCTGCAATTTCCTTGATCTTGGGGTCATCCAGAAGAGAAGGATCCTCTGGCTTAGCCCTACACAGAGGAGAGATAACACCAGAAATCTGGTTTGAGATCAATGGCTAATAGCACACTTACTGCCTCAGTGCTCCAAGCATTATCCATGCCAGCTCTCTCACAAATTGCAAAGCAGCCTTACCATGGTCTGTCAGGAGAGCCCAGGGGGCTGTAGGCTGTCACAGCAATCCCTTTGGATTGGCAATAGTTCACCAGCTTCTCCTGGGTAAGGTATGGATTGCATTCGATCTGCCAGCAGAAGAGTACAGAGACTGATAGAATAGAGCTGTAACTCACTGCAGGGGTTATCTCCTCATGCACTGCTGCTTGTCCTCAAAGCATCATTCAGCCATAGTTTCCTACAGAACCTGCTTCTACACTGAGATTTCTTGTACCTCTGGGGAAAGAGCATTTCCTAAGGCTCACCTCTGCGTTCTTTGGCATGTTCTGAGGTCCTTCTCAGATTTCTAAGCAGCAGCTTAGCAAATACTGAAAACCCCAATGCCTTGTATATTCAGCAATAATGTGGAGTGGGATAAGAAGGACATGCTGCATCTGCTCTGTTCTCCCCTGTGTTCTAGACATACAAGCTCCCTTTCTCATTAATTGGTGCCCCTTTCTATGTTTTGGACAAAGATATTTTTTTTTTCCTTTCAGCATGCTCTTTTTTCTAACTACTTGCAGGGGAAGGACTGGCAGGCTCTGGAGACTGAGGGAACTTAGTACTCTTAGTGAATATGCAAGAAGTACTGAATTCAGAACTGTAAGAGATGTCTGAATCTGCCCAAGGCCCCTTGAAGGGATAAACTTCTGCAGCTCCTGCATACAAAGGGGCAGTGGCTGCTGTATGCAGACAAAGACTATGTGATTTTTTTTATGTGTGTATAAAACCACTTTTTAAAAAAAAATTACATAAATCAGGGTAGATACCAGGAAGCCACTAGTGTGTCAGTAAATGCTCTGCTTCTGTATAGAAGTTAACACTGACCTCCCTTTCCAACTGGGTGACTGAATCGTGATTCCTGCATGAGAAAAACCACACACTGCGTGAACAATTATCTGCTATTAATATCAGATTGATGCCATCACTAATAACAGAACAAGTATTTTAAGAAGTTCTTGTTGTAATTTGTGAACCACAACTTCATTCTCTATCAGGACACAGATCTACAACACCTTTATGTGCACTCAGAAATAATCACAGGGCGTAATTGTGCTGTGTCTGCTTTGTTCTTCCTTTTTGCATCTCCTTGTGCAACTGTAATTGGATCTTTATAATCCCACAAAACCTGCAGTCACTCTGCAGCTCACCTGGACATTTGCAGGCTTGTGCTTCAGTCCTGGCTTGTTCAAGATCCTTTCAATCTGCTCATGGTTGAAGTTGGAGACACCAATGGCTTTTACCAGTCCACAGTCCACCAGCTCTTCCATGGCCTGGCAGGAAGAGGAGCACAGTCAGCACCAGTATACCAGACAGGCCCTGAAGGAATTATTCCTTGTGTGGCTTCATTTCCCTTCGTGGGCAAGGAAAATCAACTGTTTGGAGCTGCAAAGATTGTCTCTTGGGGAAAGTGCACACTGGGGTATTTGTGCCATGTCTTCCATCTCACTCAAACCCAAGGGCTCCTTTCTTGAGATGGCAGAAATTCACTCTCACTTATTTCCACATGGGCAATGAGGATAATCAGTGATGTGTTCTTGAGCCAGCACCAGAGGGCTGTAGTCAGGCTGTGGGTATGTTCACAACCTAATTTATTTCAGCAGAGTGTATTTGAACAGTGTAAGAACAGCAGTGAGGACAGTTCTGTTTCTTTATGTTCAAGCAGTCTGGCTTGCAGCTTCACTGAAGATTATCAGCTTGACTGAGCATGTATGTTTTGAAAAGCTTCATTGTATATGGTGCAATAAATACATAAGAACTCTGTGGCTGCTGAAGGCAATGAAAACATGGAAAAAATACCAGTAACAGAAAACATGATTTCCCACTGTGGCTTAACTTACCTCCCATGTATCTAGAAAATCTGTGTTGCTGGGTATAGCCACGCCTTTGTCATCTGCAGGAAACAGCTCCTCTCCTGCCTGTCAGTGAAAAACAAAATCATTTAAACACTCTTTTTATTGGCAAATTAATACCAGGACAACTGAAGACCATGATGGCTTTAGCTACTAGTACAGAAAATACTAATATTTGTCTACATAGTTGTGCCATAGTTCCTGGCGATTTTGCCAGCAATCATTCCTAGTAGGAATGATCAGGAATCATTCCTATTATGAATGGCAGGTGTATCTCCTAGACAAGCAAAGTGGTGACTCACTAGAGCACATACAGATAAACAAGTCACAGCACTTGTGGAACAAACAAGCTTCCTGTACTCCTCTATTACTCCTTCAAGAGAGAACTGGGTTGGTTTTTTGGGGGTTTTTTGGGGTTTTTTGTTGTTGTTGTGTTGTGGGCTTTTTTGGGGGTTTTTTGGGGTTTTTTTTACTTTGTTTGGGGTTGTGGTTTTTTTTTTTTTGGCTTTTTTTTTTTCTTTTGGCTTTTTTTTGTTTTTTAGGACCTGTTAAGGTCCCAGGAACATTTAAGTCAGGTTTAGGCCCAGCCACATCTGCTGATCTGTCCTGTGAGGGGAGCCTCAGTTTAAGGTGGTGGCAAATCAGAACACCCCAGGTGTCCAAACCCAGAAACAGAACCCCACATCTCCCCATTGCTCCACATCCAGTGTGCAGATGTCAGAGTATTATGCCACGACACTTTTACTCAAGCTCTTTGTTCACATAAAACTAACCATGACAGCTTTGCACGTGTGTGACCAACAGTTGAGAAGCTCAAAAGCAACAGACAGGATGGAGATCTTAACCTGTCTGCAGCAGAGAGAAAAAGCCAAGACTAGACACAGACTGAGACATCAGCTCCTTTGAAGTACATGAAGGATGAGATGTATTTCATGTACTTCTGACATGGATGTCAGAAAGTCTCACCTTTTGAAATCCAGGGTTTGTGGAACAACTTTAAGGCTCCTACAGCAGAGGTCAGCTCAATCTGTGCTGTATTAAGGACTCAGTGATTAAAGAAAGAAATGGAAGACAGAAACATTCTCTTGTTCTGTGATTCTGTAACACGCAGAGGAAAGAATTTCTGTCAGGCAGCAAAGTACAGCCTCAAAGCAGGAAAGGATGATTTAGCCCAAAGTTAAGCAGCATGAGTCAATCTTGCAGCCAGAGGCCTGCCCTCAGTGCTGTGTCCCCGTTATCAGAGGGCAGAGGACGCTGTGCAGGCAGCGGTGTCGGGGCAGAGATCAGGGCACAGCAGAGCGGGATGGGCAGTGCTGGGGCAGTGCTGGCACAGCAGGCACAGGCTCACCCTGGAGCAGCAGTGCTGCTGGCACCTCTGAGGAGCTCTTTTCCCAGAAGAGAAAACCAAGGGCCCTGCTATTTCTGTACCTTGAAACCAAGAGGCCAGTGCATGAGGTAGAGATCCAGGTAATCCAATTTCAGATCAGCAAGAGTCTTCTGGCAGGCTCCTTTCACCAGAGGCTTCTCATGAAATGTGGACCACAGCTGGAGAAAAAGACAAGGCAGATTGTGACCTCCTGGGTTAAAGCTCTTTCCTGAAGAAGGAAAAAAAGCCAGCACACTTTCTGGGACCATTCTGCTTAACACCTATTTTGAACAGTCCCATGAAAATGGAGGATGTGGAACACATCTTAAATATGGCTCTACAAAATATAGTGACAAAAAGAAGTTTCTACCAGTGTGGGCCTGAAGTATTCTCCTAATTACTCCACACTACAGCACACAGCCTTTCCCTGCTGCTCTGAATTTCCCTCTATGCAAATATTGTCACGATTTTTTGTGACAACTTTCCCCTGGATCCTAGGTCACCTTACCTTGCTGACGATGAAGAGGTCTTCTCTTTTCACAACTCCTTCTTTGATTTTCTGCTGGATCCCTTCCCCAATCTCATTCTCATTCTGGTACACGTAGGCACAGTCGAAGTGGCGGTACCCAGCATCGATGGCAGCCATCACTGCAGCTTTTACTTGCCCAGCTGCAGACTGGAAAAAGGAAGTTAAAATCCCAAAATCAAAGCATACAGGCCATTTCCTAGTGATCTAGCAACTAAAGAAACACATACAATGGGGTTTTAAGTAGAGGTTTTCCATGCCATGTTCTTACAGCTCTCTTCATGTTACAAAAGCAGGCTGCTGGGTTTGAAGCCAGCCTCCAGGCATTTATCCATAGTCCCAGTCCCAAGCTCAGCCAACAGCCAGGTGGAGCAGAGCCCCCAAAACTGCCAGAGATGGACCAGGGGAAACCAAGTTTTGTGCCAGGGAGCTCTGCAGTGCCTCTTGCTCCACACTCCTCGCTTCCCAGTGCTGTATCAAGAAGAGAAACAGCCAAAATGCCCAGGTGGGAGAATTTTAGTTCTATGGGGAGGGCAGTGGTCTGCACCGTAGTCATCCACATCACTTTGGAGTGTTATATTGCACTCTAGCCCAGCTCATCCTGGGGCACATCCCACCTGTAATTTGAACTTTATGTCAGCTGCTTCCTTCAGAGACAGAGGAGATGTGCAATTCTGTGTGTTTCTATACCCTGAAAAGGGCGTGTGAGAGCTGTGCACAAAGAAAAGCTGGCATATCTTGTTCACACAAATCCAGCAATGTTTGTTTCTAGGGATTGTATAGATCAGTGGTTTTGTAGTAATCATAACAACAGATGACTACAATCTCTGTCAGAACTCGCTCGAAACGCATGAATTGTCTTCTAAAGCCATGCCTAGTCACCAGATGATCCCCGGGGACCTCGCCCAGGCTTACAATTACTCAGCACGGAAGCAGCAGGGCAGTGCTCCGGTGCAGTGGCACGGGAAGGGGCAGGGAGAAGGCCCGGGGGCCGCGGGGACCTGCTCGGGATAGGAGGGGATGGATGGGATCCGCGCATCCCTGGCGGGTACGGGAGGGACGGAGCCACCGCCTCTCCCAGGCCGGGGACACCCAAGGGTCACCCGCGGCAGGGACGGGGGGCACGGCAGGACGGGGGCACGGCAGGGAAAGCGGCTTCAAAAGCAGCGCCGGGGCCCTGCCTGCGGAGAGCACCGGAGGGACAGAGCATCCCGGGCGGGATGGCGGAGATGGCGATGGGGACGTGTCACCGAGCTCCCTGTCCCCGCTCCCTGCCCACCCCGGACCCTCCGGAGGAGGTGGCACCCAGCAAGCCGAGCTGTCCCCGTTACCTTCCACGTCCCCAGCCCCACGGCGGGCATCCTGGCCCCGGTGTAGAGCTGCACGCAGGTCGCCATGGCTCCAGCCGGGAATGCTGCCCGCTGGCACCGCCCGCCCAGCCCTTTAAGGACGGCAGAACCGTGCCCGCCCCGTCCCGGGACACGCCCGGGACAGCCCCGCAGCCCCGGGGACACCGGGCTGGCCCGGGGAGCGCTGCTCCTCCCCGAGCCCCCGCAGCTGCACTGTGGGCGCTGGGCTCCCTCCAGGAGGGATGATGCTGGTGATGACAGGAGAGGAGAAGTGGCCTCCTTTGTAGGGGTAGATTAGAAAGCAGTTATTATAAAGAGCAAGTTATTTTTAGTGTTGGGGAGGGGCTTCTTTTAATGTTTTTTGAAAGCTGCTGAAGAATAATAGGTGTTATGTTGAAACTTTGCCACATGCTTGTGCTTGGAAATTTATTCAGGTGCGAGCATCATAATTGTGGCATCATAAAAGTTGGCAACATAATAGTGCATTTTTCTCTGTGTGCCTTTCCCACAGCAGGTGCCCAGCTGCTTTGTAGCTCTTTTTTTGCCCTCCTTACCTGAGGGCAGACAATAGTTTTTCTCTGTAATCCTCCTGTTTTTTGTCGTCGCCATCAGCCATCCTCAGCAGGATGTGATGTTTCAGTTAACATCACAAAATAGTTATGTAACACAGTGTTTACCTTTTTTTTCCCCTTCGGATTCCTTCTCTGTAAATCTGCTCTGAGCATGCTCAGACTCTTGGGGTTTGGTTTGAGGGACAGTGAAATCAATGGAAAGATTATGATTTTAGGAGTGCAGTATTAAAGCCAAGCTGTTGCATGAAGGCCTGCTGCCATCTCATCTGGGGGTTATTCTCCAATGGTTTCTTGACTGAGAGATGTCTCTGTCTTTTAGAAAGGATTTTGGGCAGAGGGTTTGCATTTGCTATAAGGTATTCGAGGTCCATTGTCCTGTCACTCATAACCAAAACACTCAAGCCAAAAGCACAAGTTTTGTTCACACCTCACTGAAGAACAAAAGCTTCCTTTTTAATCACATACCAAGGCCAAGTTCTTTTTGCATCTGTCATGGGGTAAGGGAACACCAGACAATGTGATAGTGCTAAGCTGGATTCACCAAGTGCACCAGTGGAGGAAAAGTCTGGCAGAGAGAATGTGACTTTATGCACTGAAGGAGTCTTGGATGATAAAGCCACAGGAGAATGATGCTTGGAAATAAAATGTATAATAGTGTGTGCCCCTCATAAAGTACTCCATGAGTCAGTGTGGCCTCACCTGGGGGAAATACAGCACTCAGCTCTGACCTGTGTCAGGCTCTGGGCAGTGCTCAGCACTAACACATGTTCTTACACCTCGTGTCCTCATCATTTTGGATATCTGCATGGGTGTAGTCATGTTTCCCCAGAGTCTCCCCTGTTTTATTGAGGGCTTGTAAAGCTAGATCGATGTCAGCACAGCCTGGCAGCCAGAGCAGCCCACACTTTCACCACAGAGTCTTCCAGCACTTCCAGTTATTGTTCTCCTGCCACTTTCACATCTATGTACCAAGATTCCTCCCACAGTTCTTGTCCGCACCAGCTGGTCAGTCATGGTTCATTATATCCAGTTATTTGAACTCCTAATCAGGGCAGGCTCTTGATGCTCCTGTGACATTCAGTCTCTCAGCCTTTCTGGCATCTGTCAAGCACCTTTCATCCATGCACTCACACTTATACCCCAGTGATGTACAATGCAAGCAGCTCAAGCTTGTCTAAGTGTACTCAGCCACAGCACGAGCACTAAGTCAGTCAGCATTGGGCCCCAATACTGTTAACCTTCACAAATGCTGGGTTTTTTTAATCATCTTGTTCTCAAGGAAGTCTCTTGACCACTCACTTGCTCAGATGCAGCTCAAATTTCACATGCATTTGTCAGAGCCCACAGCTTGGTCTGGTGTGGATGTTTTGGATCAGAATGCAGCAGATGTTGTGCAGGTGCCCCTGCCCACCAGCCCAAGGCACACATGGACATACAGACACCCGAACTGCCACACTGTGACACCTCCCAGCTATCCTGGCACTGCCAGCCAGGCTCACCTGCACCCTCCAGCAGGAGAGAGAAGCTGTCAGGGCAAACCTTTACTCCTTCACATGGTTACAGAGAGCAGAGACCCATCCCAGTGAATCAGCACAGCCCAAAGGGAACAAAACACTTGCTCCAGCAGCAGGCTCTGGGCAGCAGCTCAGTGTCAACATGTTCCAGCTCCACCATGCACCCTCTGCTTCTGTGCTGTACCAGACACTGCTGAACACTGCTCATCTCCCCCAGTCTCTGTTACTCTTGGATTTTAATAGCCAGATACCAGCACTGGCTCCCAACCAAATCAGTCCACAGTGATACCAATGCAGTTCTCCAGCAGTTTCAGGTGTTGCTCTCCTGGTGCTTGTTGACCCACAGTCCATACTAAGGCTTGTCCTGCTCAACTGTTCTTTTCAGCATTGCTCTGTCAATGCTTCTTATACCAAATTATTCAACTTTTGATCAAGACAAGATTCAATGCTCTTGTGACATCATTTAAAATTGAATAAGGATGATTATTTCCAACTCCATTGCTAATGCAAGCTTCTTGGTTTGTTAATTTAACATTAGAATAGAACTTCCAAACCAGCAGTAATCCAAATATTTTTATTTTGGTCAAGAATGAAATTGAACATCAATCTCTGTTCAGTTTCAGCCTGTAAAAAAGTGACTGAAGTAAGGCCCAGTATGAGTTGGTATTCATCTGTAGGTCTGGACACTTCTCCCATTTATTTTTCTTTCCCAGAAAGCTTTGGGCTGTACTCTAGAAGTTAATTTTGTCTTTTACCTTCAGGCAGTGATTATATGATTATTCAGGATGGAGTTTTCTCCTGCACTTTCATATCCTTAACCCTGCAGCCTTAAGTGTTGCTGATGCAAGACAGTAGATAAAATCAGTTTCTAGTTCCCTCTTCTGTTTTCTCCTTTGCTATTTCAGCCATGCAGAGACACTCATGTAATGAGAATTGTCACAGCCCACATTTTGTTCTTCAGAACAACTGTACAATATCCTTCCACCAAAGAAAAAAGCCCAAAGTCACTGAACACATATCCTGTGCCTTTGCTGGCAGGTGGGATACAGTGTGTAAGCTACATAGTGCATAATTTGAGGCAATGGTAGAAGCTCTTTAGACCCTGGAGGCCTCAGAGAGGGCAGGGAAAAAAAAAACCATCTTCAGTATTCTGCATTGAAAGGGTACTCCTTGTGATTTTTGCACCTGGAGGAAATCAAAGAGGAAAGATTACTCAAGGCTAAAATAATTGCTATATAGAACAACAGGGGGTGTACAGAGGAGCCTTCAAAGGAGGCTCTGAACTTAGTAACTGCAGAGTGAACTTAAAAGAGATTTGATAGTATAGAAACAGCCTACAGGACCAACAAGTTCCAGCCTTTTTCTATTATTCAGGCACTGAACAGTGGTGAGACCAAGTTACTTTCTAGATAAAGAGTTAGAATTCACACTGCTTACAGAGACAGCAGCAGTTGCTGTGGCCTTGCAGCCAAGACTTCCTGCCTTGGCTTCCAAGGTGCATTTCTGCAAGCAGCTGTGCTTTGTACTGCACAACAGATGGTATCCCCACCACAACCACCTGTGTAAGAGCTGACATCAATTTATAATACCCACAGAAAAAAATTACTCCGAGTTTAAAACCACCTAATGCTCATTTCTCCCATATGGACACAGCTAAGGTTAACAACTAGAACTCTCATTCTGAAATTCCAGGCATACAAAGTTTCCTGGAGAATGGATTTACAATGAATACACAGCATGACTTATACTCATGATTACACTGCATAACAACAGATGCTTTGTCCCCAAAATTATTTCAGATTTTAAAATATACCCGATTTGAACAGCCATACCAGTTCCTGTGAGATCAGAATAAAGATCATTGAAATTGAAGAGTTTGAAAGACACAAACTGTCACTTACGTGACCATTTCACAGATCCTCCAGTTTCTGTTTAAGCTAAGGAGGGTTGCCATCTCCTCTTTAGTCAGCTCAAAGTCAAACACCTAAAAAGAGAAAACCAGCTGGATTTAACTTTTTTGAACAAATCAAATCAGAAGCAAGAGTCACAAGATGAAAAGAAAAAGTTCATATCAGGAAGGATGCTGGTTAGAAGTGATGGATTAATGAAACATGGAAAGGAAAAGAATTATCTTTGGATTTTCCAGACTCTGCTGGCAGAGGGAAGAAACAGAAGAACAGGAGACCCCATGTAAAGTGCCTGATAAGGTTATCAGCATACTGATAACCCAGAGCTCTGTCTATTCTTCACTGTAGATTTCACTGCAGCCCTGACTTCAGACAGACAGAAAGAGCCCACTCCTCTTGCTGCAGGAGGCCTGGCAGGGGTGCTGAAGGATCACTGCCAAGCCATCCCTGAGGGGCAGCACCCAGCTCACCCCAATCCCTCACCTGGAAGTTCTCCACAATGCGCTGTGGGGTGACAGATTTGGGAATTGCAATCACATTTCTCTGGATCTGGAAGCGAAGGAGAACCTGCAATAGCAGACAGAATCACAGAATTTTTAGGTTGGAAGAGACCTTCAAGATCACAGTCACTCCTCCTGTTCCAACAGCTGTTTTCCCTAAGCTGTACCCACTTCTGCAGAGCTGCATTTCCAACCATCCCTGTCCCTGCAGTCCAGGTTGCACTGCCTGGAGAGCAAAGAGGGGAGTGGTGGAGCCCCCATGGAAGGTCTCCTTTCCATTCTGGTTTTGGGCCAGTCAATTCCTTTTGTTTGCACCCAGAAGTTTTGCACTATATACAAGGCTTTCATTTCTGCAAGAGCAGAATGGAAGTGACAATTGAAGATGAGTCAAGAATATTTTCTTCACTGATGGCCAGTTAGTAGTAGCATATCCTCCAGGCCACAGAATGGACAACCTGCATTGCTTGTTAACAGGACAAAAAAGCAGCACTGTTCACAGGTAACACCACAGAGGCTGTTCCCTCTACTCAGACAGAGTTTCCTAACTTGCTGTGTTACAGGGAGGGGTATCCATTGTCTGGCACCTACCCACCTGTGCTGGGGTTTTGTTGTGCTTGGCTGCAATCTGCTTGATCTTGGAGTCATCCAGAAGGGAAGGTGCCTCTGGCTTAGAACTAGACAAAGTAGAGGAGAAAAGGATGAAACAACAAGGAATCACTTCAAAAAGATTCTATTTAACCCCATCAATTAAAAAAAAAATACACCTGCAAGATTACTCAATTAGCCTGAATGCTTCAGACTTAAATCACATGAACCCACTTGGAAATTACCCATCAGGACGTCCCAGGGGACAGTATGCTGTCACAGTGATCCCTTTGGAGTGGCAGTAGTCAATCAGCTTCTCCTGGGAAAGGTATGGATGACACTCAATCTGCCAACACAGAAGCAGAGAGTGAGAGCTGTAAAACTGCTGCAGTTTTCCCTTGCTCTGGAGATTTTTTTAAACCTAATTTCCTAATTACAGGTTGCCTTCACCCAACCCTGCAGGTGACCTATGTGACAATGCAAGACTATAATTCTATAGAGCACCAACTTTTATACTGAGTCTTTACGTGCTTTTTGGATTTTTTTCTGAGAGGCTTTATAAGAGTCAATCATTATGTCAGAACAGTCACTTGTATCTGGATTTTCATGCCTCCAGAGAGAATGGTTCCTAGGAAAATACTCCTAAGTTAGTGGTTCAAAAAGGTGAGACAAAAAGGAAATATTCTGGTTCTGTTTGTATGAGGAAATATTCAGAGAGAGGGATTTAAAGAACAGGCTGTTCTACTTTGTTCTCCCTTTTCCCACCTCCTCATTCATCTGTAATCAGAACTTTATAATCCCTGAAAAGTATCCCCTGCAGTCCCTTTGCAGCTCACCTGGTTATTTGCAGGCTTGTGCTTCAGTCCTGGTTTGTTCAAGATCCTTTCAGTCTGCTCACGGTTGAAGTTGGAGATTCCAATGGCTTTTACCAGGCCAGCATCCACCAGCTCTTCCATGGCCTGGCAGAAGGAGGAGCACAGTCAGCACACAGTGGGTAAGACATGACTGAACATGTTCTTCCTGACATGCTCTGTTTTTCTTCAGGGAAGCACATTTTTAAAGCTACCATGTGCTTCTGTGAATTCTTTCCAACTAATTCTGCATACATGGATGGACATTCTGCAACTGCTGAAGCCAACACCAGTGCTGAGGATGAAAGATGTGACTCTTCCACTTGGGATGGACTCACCTCCCATGTCTGTAGAATATCAGTGTTGCTGGGGATAGCCATGCCTTTGTCATCCACAGGGAACAGGTCCTCTCCTGCCTGTCAGTGACAGAGAAAATGCTTGAAAATCTCTTGACAAGTCCACTTGAGTGCTCACACCCACAGTATCTTAAACTTCTAGAGCAAGAGTGCTAATTCTTGTCTACATTCAGTCAGTCCTTCCCGAGAAGTGGGAGGAATTTAAGGCATTTTTGCCAGCGGCCATTCCAACAGGTTTTTCTGCTGGACCCCTGCAAGTGATGGCTCACCCAAACACCTACAGGGAAACAAACCAGTCAGAGCTGCAGCCTCCAGCCTCACATGTGCTCCCTTCAGGTGCTGTTCTTTAGTTCCCACTTGGTAAGAACTGTTCTGTTCTTTTTCCAGGGGGACATCAACACTTTGATCTACACAACACCAGCTCTACTGAAAAGGGGTATTGTGTGCACTGACAGTTCTCCCATGACAACACTCAGTGTGAAGCCACAACTGTAGGAAAGTTAGAAGAGCTTTTGTGTGCAAGTTATGAGAAGATGCCAAGACTGAACTGTATTCAGCAGCTGTTTGCTGCTGTCACCAGGAGACAGTTTCATTTTCATGGCTCTGGTAATATAAAATTAAAATAAAGCATGAAAAAAGATGAGCATCTCAAAAGCAACAGGTAAAATGAGGAGGGATCAGACTGCAGGAAGATGGAAAGGCTGTGACTAGAAATATTCAAACTGAGACATCAACTCCTTCACTCATCTTGGAGAGCCTAAACTCTCACAGAAGTTTCACCTTTTAAATTCCTGTCTCAGTGGAACAACATTAAGACTCCTACAGGCAAGGTCAGCTCAATCTGCACTGCATTAAAGACTTGGTGATTAAAGAGAGAAATGGAAAACAGAAATGTTTTCTTCTGCTCTCTGATTCTGTAGCACACAAAGGAAAATTGTAGAGAAGCAGGAAAAATCAACCTTCCTTCCAACAAGGGGTGATTTTGAGATGAGCACACACTGGATTTGCAGGAGAAAAGGAAAGCAGCCTGTCTTATGCCTGGAGCTGGGAGAGCTGCCTATGGTTTCTCTAGTTTTCAGGCCATCATTCCCAGGATCCAAGGGGTACACAAACAACTGCCTCTGGGGCAGAGACCAAGAGCCTGAGTCACATGGCCAGGGTCAAGCTGAGCACCAGAGCAGTGCTGGCACAGATAACAGGCATGTAATTGTCTTTGTCAGCCAGAACAATTGTTGGGCTGTTAAACCAGCCACAAGAAACAAAGTAGCATTGCTGCTACTGTACCTTGAAGCCAAAGGGCCAGTGGACAAGGTAGAGATCCAGGTAATCCAGCTTCAGGTCTGCAAGAGTCTTCTGGCAGGCTCCCTTCACCAGAGGCTTCTCATGAAAGGTGCACCACAGCTGGGGACAAAACCAGGGCACATTGTGAATTCCTGGGTTAAAGCTCTCGGGTGCTCTCCTGCACAGCACAGGAATGCTCCCTGTTCTTTGGAATAAAGTGTGGAATGAGGCCAGCTCAGTGCTCTTCACACGCTGTTGAGGTCTGGGTTGTGTGGCAGCACAGGAAACAAGAAAATAGTATCGAGAATTAACTGATTTACATCACAAACGTCTCCAGTGCTACGGCATTTAACTATGTTAAACGTTAGCTGTTCCTAATGTAAAAACACCACCGGTAAAACCACTATGTTCATAATCCACGACCACCAGACCCGTACCTTACTGACCACGAAGAGATCCTCTCGCTTTACAGCACCTTCCTTGATTTTCTGCTGGATCCCTTCCCCGACCTCCTTCTCATTCTGGTACACGTAGGCACAGTCGAAGTGGCGGTACCCTGCATCGATGGCAGCCATCACCGCAGCTGCCACCTTACCTGGGGGGGACTAGAGGGAAAAAAGGGCAGCACACGTGTCGGTGAGGGCTCCTCAGGTGCTCCCCCGTGGCGCAGCGCGGCCGGCGCGGTGCCCGCCTCACCTTCCATGTGCCCAGCCCCATGAGGGGCGCGCTGGCAGCGGCTCCGAGCCGCACGTACCCCGCCATGCTCGCCATGGCTGCCGCGCGCCCCCGCCTCCGCGCGAGCCCGCCGCGCTAACCAATCAGCGCCCACGACCCAGCGCGAGCCCGCCGCATTAACCAATCAGCGCCCAGGACCCCGCGCGAGCCCGCCGCCCCAACCAATCAGCGCCCAGGACCCCGCGCGAGCCCGCGGCGCCGCCCAATCAGCAGCGGAGCCGGCAGCCAATGCGGCCCGCCGGGCGTCCGTGGGGGATGCAAGGGGGGTCCGTGTGTGAGGGAAGCCGGGCGCTCTCCGAACCTTCCCCGGGAGAAGGGCGAAGTTCCTCATGGAAAGATAAAGGCTGAGCGCAGGTGTGTCCCGGTCCGGCTGGAGCTGCTGCAGGGATCAGCTCCTGCAGCGCCCTGGCCCTGTGGCACGGCTTGTGCCGTGTCCCCTTGGGTGTTGTGACACCCTCTCTGTTCCCTGAGAGAGACACAAACATGGGACAAACAGTTTCACTTTGGGGTGAGTTTGCGAGTAATTTCGGAGATGATCAGTACAAATCACTTCATCGTAAATGCTGAGGGAAAGCGTGTTTTAGTGAAGAACACTGAGTTTTCAGCGAATATCACAATGATCACGTTGTCCCGCTGCCTTTAGAGAGGTCCAGACCCTATTTCAGAAGGAAACACACAAGGGTAAAAATAAATGGTAGGTGGCCTTTTAATTTCAAAGAATGAAACACTGCAATTTTGGAGAGGCAAAACATGCTGTACGGATGAGGTGTTGAAAGTGCAATGTAAAAGAAATTAATTTATCAACAGGGTCCTTCAAGGGATCCTGTAAGGGCTGCTTGGGAGGCTTTGCTGTTTGCTTGTACTTGGGGAATTCATTCAAGTACAAACACAAATCTGAAATATGTGCAATGGTGTAGTTTTCTCTGGATGCCTTTCCCACAGCTCAAGCAGATGCCCAAGATTTTTCTGCTTCATTTAACTGAAGGCAGGCAAGACAATTAGTTTTCCCTTTAATCTCGCTCCAGTTTTCTGTCAGTGCTGTCAGCTGTCCTCTGCAGGATGTGGTATTGCATTGTCATTTGTTTCTGTCCTGAAAGTGTGGCTGGGGTTGTCAGATGATGGCAGGGCCTTTGAGAGAAGAGTATCTATTGGAACAGAATGTTTATGTTGCTAAATGGTGTGCATTGGTTCAACTTCCAGATGCTTGTTAAGGCAGGAATAAAACAGAGGGGTAGAGATTTAATCTGATTTTAAGACATTGGCCTCTTTCTTGCACAGAGTTCAGATCAAGCCACGAGCATCCTCTGAGGTCCCACCAATCTCTCTGTGTCTTCTCAAGAGTTCTTTTTGAAGACTTTAACCTGTGATAATTCTTGTATTTGTCAATTAAAAACAGGGCTGTGCCCAGAGCTTGGGGGATGTGGGTGGTGAGGAGGGGACAAGGTGGGTGCTGAGGGATGGCAGGGAAAATGCTAAGTGTCCCAGGCAGGATCTGTGTCCCCACCATGCAGGTAACTGCAGCTCACCCCTCTCTGCATCTCTAGGTGGGAGGGTTTGGGGTTTTTCCTACAGAACATTTTCTGCCAATTAGGTTTTTGCATTTGAAAGTTAATTTTATTTTAAATATAGGACACCTCTGATGAAATGGTAGAGCTGTGGGGTGTGTTTTGTGGTTTGTTGACATCTGGTTTCTGCTGAGACTGAAGGCAATCACTGAATGGTGGTGCTGTAGAAAAGTTGGTGCTGTAGAAAATACTCTTTCCTTTTCCCAAAAAAACCAAATTTCACAGGATGAACATCCCATGTCTTCACTGGCAGCACCAGGGCAGATGCCATATGAGGACTTGATATTAGAGCAGAGGCAAATGAGACACCATAGGTCTTGTGAAGGCCATGCTACAGGCACCTTCAGTATTCTGCATGGAAAGGGTATTCCTTGAGATTTTTGGACCTGAAAGACATGAAAGTGATAATGTTATTTCCACACATGATCTAAATGTGATGTAGAGATAGGCGGTGTGCATGGAGGAGCCACCAAGGGAAGACCTGCATCACAGGGTTACAGCAAGAATAGGTAGAGATATAATTTCTCTAATACAGACAGAGATGAGTTGAACATTCAGAACCCATGTTTTGTAATTCAAGCTACAGAGATTTTCCTGAAAACTAAGAATTAAATTAGAATGTAGTTTGGTTTAGTTTGTTTTTGTTTTGTTTTTAAAGAAAATATTAACCCCTCTCCTGAAAATGTTATTTTTTTGGGACAAATCAGTTGGAATTTGAGTTGGTGTGATTTTTAAATCAATTGAGTTTCATGTTACCTAGAAGCTGTGACACAAAATTCCTTGTAAAGAATACTCAGAATTTAAGATTTAGAAGAATACAAGCAGTGTCACTTACACATTCATTTCACAGATCCTCCAGTTTCTGTTGAAGGTCAGAATAGTTGCCATCTCCTCTTTAGTCAGTTCAAAGTCAAACACCTAAATAGAGATACAAGTGGAAATCACTTCTTTCAACAAACCTAAGAGAAATACAAGAGCAGCTCCACACTGGAGAATCCATTTTCACACATGGATCATTGAATTGTGAAGAACAACTTGTTTTATGGACAGAAGGGATTATTTTATGAACATTGCTGATTCTAGATAAGATGTTTCTGGCATGTTCCAGTGTGGGGATTCCAAGCAAGCTGTGCCTGCTCATCCATCCACAGGCCATGGAGCAGGGAATAATATCATGTAAGGATTGCTGATTAAACTCTCAGAAAGTAGGCCTGGGTTAACACTCAGTGAAGTGTAGTTAAGCATAAAGAAGGAAGAATCCCACCCCTCTTGCTGCAGGAGGCCTTGGCAGGGGTGCTGACGGATCACTGCCAAGCCATCCCTGAGGGGCAGCCCCCAGCTCACCCCAATCCCTCACCTGGAAGTTCTCCACAATGCGCTGTGGGGTGACAGATTTGGGAATCACAATCACATTTCTCTGGATCTGGAAGCGAAGGAGAACCTGCAGGAACAGACAGCTCAGTCATTCCTCCTGTTCCAACAGCTGTTTTCCCTAAGCTGTACCCACTTCTGCAGAGCTGCATTTCCAATCATCCCTGTCCCTGCAGTCCAGGTTGCACTGCCTGGAGAGCAAAGAGCGGAGTGGTGGAGCCCCCATGGAAGGTCTCCTTTCCATTCTGGTTTTGGGCCAGTCAATTCCTTTTCTTAGCACCTGGGATTTTAGCAGTCTGTGCAAGGCTTTCATTTCTGCAAGAGGACTTGAGAGGGGAAGTGACATCTGAAAGTGGTCAAGAATCTTTTTGATGGCCAAAGAGTTAATAGTGTGGCCTGGAGGTAATATAATAAAAAAATCTGCATTGTTAGGGAAAAATCAGAGGAGTGCCACAATTCATGGGGAAGGGATAGAGGTTCTGCCCTTTCCAGAGCTCTGTTTTCCTACATTGGGAAGGAGTACCCACCTGTGCTGGAGTTTTGTTGTGCTTGGCTGCAATCTCCTTGATCTTGGGGTCATCCAGAAGGGAAGGATCCCCGGGCTTAGCCCTACAGAGACAAAACAAATCAGTGGCAAGAAACCTCCACACAAAGATTCAGCACAGCAACAGAGATCTGTATTTAAATAAGACATGAATGCTGTATGTGGAGTCTCAGTGCTTCAGTCATAACCCCCAGCAGCTCCCTGGCAGATTGCAAAGCAGATTTACCACGGTCTGTCAGGAGAGCCAAGGGGACAGTATGCAGTCACAGCCAGCCCTTTGGACTGACAGTACTTGATCAGCTTCTCCTGGGTGAGGTATGGGTGAGATTCAATCTGCCAACACAAAAACAAAGAGTCTGACAGTGGCAGAACTGCTGCAATATTGTTGTGCTCCATAAATTATCTCCTAATCCAATTAGAAGCTGCTTTTTTCCCTAATTTGACAGTGGCCTGCATGACAATACCCATCCTTAGTATTAAAATAACCTATTTTAATACAGAGTGCTTAAACAGTTTTTGCTGGGGGCATTTCACAAACCTCTGGACTCTTTATTATTCCAGAAAGACTATTTTTAGGGAAATTCTCCAACATCCTTAAACAGTGGTTGAGCAAGGTGATAAAAAAAAATAGAAGTATCCAAGTGTTGTACTCAGAAATATCCTTAGAGAGGGATTTAAAGTACATGCTGTGTCTACTTTGTTCTCCCTTTTCCCACCTCCTCATTCATCTGTAACTGGATCTTTATAATCCCACAAAACCAGTCACCTGCAGTCCCTTTGCAGCTCACCTGGACATTTGCAGGCTTGTGCTTCAGTCCTGGCTTGTTCAAGATCCTTTCAATCTGCTCGTGGTTGAAGTTGGAGAATCCAATGGCTTTTACCAGTCCACAGTCCACCAGTTCTTCCATGGCCTAAAATAGCAAAATCATCATCCAGTGTGCAATGATGATGTTCTTCCTAATGTGACTTGTTTCACACCAGGAGCAGCACAAAAAAACTATTTAGAGTTGCAAAGTTCTCTGAATGAAAAGCAGATGTTGGCACATTAATGCCATCTCACCCAAGCCCAAATTCTCATTCCCTGAGCGTGTAGGAATTCACACTGAGTTGCATGAGGAGAAGAATTAATGATACTCAGTAATCCATTGTTGTACAAGCGTTTCAGGGCTGTCCCACACTTTGTAGGCCAGATCTCAATGCCTTTATTTCTGTGAAATTTGTGGGCAACTCGAGAAAGGCACAAGAGCTGTGGTGAAAACAATTGTACAGTTGTTATTGTTCCTCAGTGAACTTTTTCTAGCTTCAGTCTGGTGTGCAGCTCCACTGGAAATGCTTGTGCAGCTCCAGGCAAGTAAGACTCTGGGAGAATAGGAATAACCAGGGAAGGATTAAGCATGCCCATTATGAAAAGCTATTTTGTACTGCCTTATGTTCCTTCCAACTAATTTTGTGTGAGTGAGACAACAGTTGTGTGACTGCTGAAGGTAATGGAAGCATGGAAAAGGCTGATGAGGACAGAGGAACTCACCTCCCATGTCTGCAGAAGATCACTGTTGCTGGGTATGGCCATGCCTTTGTCATCTTTGGGAAACAATTCCTCTCCGGCCTGTCAGAGAGAGAGAAAAGGCTGGAAATAATCTCTGCTGAGACACCAGCTATGTAAAATCACCCAACAGGGATGTAAGGAGCTAAAGCTAATACTGCATTTAAAAAATGAAGTAATTCTCATAGTAACTTAACTAGTTCTTCAGTCACTTCTTAGTTCATGCATTTTTGTCATCTACTATCCCAATAAAGTGAAGTGATGCAGGGAAGTGATTAACTTATAGAACAATATTCTGCAGTCTTACATGAGTTCACTTCAAGTATTATTCAAGTAGCAGTTTCTTTGTTTTTTTTCAAAAACTTTATGGAGATTGACTTTGGCCTTGTAAACACAGACATTTATACTGGAGTGCATCTGCTGACAGATGTCCTTTGGGGACACTCAATGTTGAAATTGCTGTATTAGAAAATTAGAACAGCCTGTAACTAAACAGTATGGCCAGAGTATTTTGAATTATTTGAATTATCTAAATGCCACAATATTGTGCAGTTTCACTTGACAATTTGTCCACATAAAGCTAACTAAAACAATATTGAAAGAATGGAGTTGAGCTCAAATGCATAAGGTAAAATAGAGATTTTGACAGGTATCATCTTTTGGAAATTCAAAGTTTGTGAATAACACTAAGGTTCCTACAGGCAAGGGCAGCTCAATCTGTGCTGTATTAAGGGTTTGGTGATGAAAGAGAAGAATGGGAAAAGGAAGTGTTTACTTGCTCTGTGTGATTCTGCAACCTGCAGAGGAAAGAATTCCTGTCAGGCAGCAAACTGCACCCCTGTGTCCAGGGGGTTTTCTTTGAGAAGAGCACACTTTGGGTGTGTGAAGGAAAGGGAAAGAGGCACAGCTTTTGCCTGCAGCCAGAGCTGCCCTCAGTGCTGTGTCCCCGTTATCAGAGGGCAGAGGACGCTGTGCAGGCAGCGGTGTCGGGGCAGAGATCAGGGGCACAGCAGAGCGGGATGGGCAGTGCTGGGGCAGTGCTGGCACAGCAGGCACAGGCTCTCCCTGGAGCAGCAGTGCTCCTGGCACCTCTGAGGAGCTCTCCCAGGAATGACACCTGCTGTTACTGTACCTTGAAGCCAAAAGGCCAGTGGATGAGGTAGAGATCCAGGTAATCCAATTTCAGCTTGGCAAGAGTCTTCTGGCAGGCTCCCTTCACCAGAGGCTTCTCATGAAAGGTGCACCACAGCTGGAAACAAAACCAGGGCAGACTGTGACCTCCTGGTTAATGCTCTCAGGAGCTCTCCTGCACAGCACAGGAATGCTCCCTGTTCTTTGGAAGGTGATGTGGAATGAGGCCGTCCTGGTGCTCTCCAGATGTGGCAAGCTCTGGCTGGGCCCTGCCTGTGACTCTGGAGGCAGCGTGTGCCAGGCTCTGGTTCCATGAGCTCACCCATCATTTGTGCTACCCCCTTTTCCCCAGGGTCTGCCTTGGCAGTAAGGGGCTTTCAGAGGCAGTGGTGTTTTTCTTGTTCCTGAGCATGCACAAAACTCTGCACTGCACGTAGCAGGCAAAGCCAATCAGATACAAAACAAGCCACAAAGAGTGGGTGCCACCAACCTTTACTTAGTAAGAAGCAACTCCAGATTCCAGCTAAGCAGCCTGATTTTTGTAATAAGAAAGAAAACCCACCAACCCCACCTTCCTTGGGACATGTGCTGAGCAGATTACAGGCCCAGAATGACACTTCCCACAGCAGGGACATCCCTTTGGCAGTGCTCTGAGCGCAGCTGCTGCAACAAGCACCAGGTAGTGACAGCCCATGTGCTCTGCTGTGCCTTAGCAGTCAGCAGGGTGTCATTAGCAAGCTGCTTCTGCCTATATCAGTCTTAGCACTGCGTGGTCTCTGACCTCTGCATCCATATTTCTACCTTGCTTGGGACTGCCTGGCCCATTGTGCCTTTTCCTGCTTCACTTCTTTTGCCCTACTCAATCCATCCCCCAGGACTGCTGGGTGACCACAGCAGGGTGCACACACACTGTATCTTTCCTAGCTCTCCCTACAGAATGGAGTGCAGCTGTCAGCTTGTGTCAAGAGTGTTCTGAATTCTGTTATTATGATTTATTTTATCCTAAGCATAAAGTTTGTCGCCATTACTTACCTTCCTGCTAAAGGAAAATACACAAAGCATTCCCCCAGCTGTGCTCCAGGCTGCAGGATCATTGGATCCTTACCTTGCTGACAACAAAGAGGTCTTCTCTTTTCACAACTCCTTCTTTGATTTTCTGCTGGATCCCTTCCCCAATCTCATCCTCATTCATGTATGCGTAGGCACAGTCGAAGTGGCGGTACCCGGCATCGATGGCAGCCATCACCGCAGCTTTTACTTGCCCAGCTGGGGACTGGAAAACATGCAGAAACATTAACAATCTCAAATCAGTGCTTGTAAAGAGCTGTATTCTAGCAAAGTAAAACCAGGGAAACCATGTTAGGGAAAGCAATCTCCCCCCAGTCCAGGTTGGTGGGGTTTTTTTTCCTTTGCAAGAACACTATTTTTTCCTCAGTAATAAATACAGACTCCAGGGCTGTAAATCAACCTCCAGCCATTTATCTGTAGCTCCACTCCAACTCATGCTCAGCCCAACAGGCAGAGCAGAGCCCCAGGCACCAGGACAGCTCTCCAGAGCTGGACCAGGGACAGTGAGGTTTTGTGCCTGCAGTACAGGTGCTTTTCTCTGTAGCTCTTACCTTCCAGGTGCCCAGCCCCACGAGGGGCATCTTGGCAGTGGTGTTTAGCTGCATGTAGGTCGCCATGGTCCTGCACTCCCTCCTGGTGCCTCAGCAGAGCTGCCTCTTGCCTGTCTGGTTTAACAGTGGCCAGGGCAGGGGACAGTGCTGGGGCGTCGCTGGTGCTCTGGGTCCTCCCATATCCGTCAAACAAGGCTGTGGCTTTTTCTCTGCACACTCAGCTCACAAAGGTTAATGTGAAAGCTGAAATCAATTAAAAACCGAGGAGGTGATTACTTGGGGCGTGGCAGTGGTGCGCACTGTGGACCTTTCCCTTATCAAAAGATAAGGGTTGAGGGCAGGTGTGGCCTGGTCTGGCTGGTGTTTCTGCCAGAATCAGCTCCTGCAGTGCCCTGTCTATGTCCATGTGTCTGTCTTGTGCCATGTGCCCAGGTGTTCTGACAGTTCCCCTCATGGATTTCCTGAGAGGGAAGGTTTCATTCAGGGCCACTTTGGCCCAGGATTGTCAATAAATGAATCCTGGGGTAGGATGTGGTGCAGAGGCCCCTCACTCCCAGAGCTGCTCCCTGGTCTGTCACTGTGGGCTGAGCCCTTGGCTGGGGCACCGTGTCCTCACCACAGTGGTGGTGGCTGGTCTGGTCTCCCCTTGACACAGCCTTGTCACCTTGTGTGCTGATGAAGTGAGACAGCTGGAGAAACTTCAGTGTGAGTTTGCAGAGGCAGGAGGAGTTCCTTTTCAGCCTCCCCAAAGGTGTTGGTCTCCACTCCTCAGGTGAGGCACAGCGTAGAACAGGGAAGTTCACACAGGGCACGTGTGCCAAACGTGAGAAGTCAAATTAAGTCCCTGTTTTTCCCCAGTCTTAACAGAATCATCCCTCTGGTAAAATTCCAGAACTGCCTTTTCTTTTTTTTCTTTTCTTCACTTCTCCTTGTTTTATTATGTGGGCAGCAGGCATATCTCTATGGCTTGTTTTTCAGCAGCCAGTGCAGTCAGAAAGGAGTTTCATAATGCAAAGACATGTGAGTGTAGAAGAGAAAAGGTGTCCTACAGCTTCATGGTGGATGCCATATATAATTACTGCCACAAACTAACACACCCTTCAGCACAAAACCAGAGCAGGATCCAGGCTGGATGGATGTGTTTTAATGTTTGCACACACGGGGGCAGAGTTAAACTTGTGTGTGGCCACTGCTTTTGCATTTTTTTCAGTCTTAACCCAGCAGATTGAATTGGATATTGTATTCCTTAGATTTTGTAATAACGACAAGTTGGAAATATCTCTTTCTCTGCCTCTTCTAAAAGAGGATAAGAAGAAAAAAAAATAAAGGTGGCTTACATTTGTAATAAATAAATAGACTTGAAAATTTTTTGTTAGGCACCCAAAAGATACGAACCCGGGTTTAAAGAGGAAATTAGCCAGTTATCACTAACATGCCAAATTTCTGAATTGTCTGATCCTTAAATTAAAGACATAAAATTTTTTTCCCTTTTGCACTGAAATGTATGAGATGGTCTCCTGTTTCAGCTCACCACTGTGTCTCAAAGATGTTCCAAAACTTGCACTTTTAAGCATTGTTACGCACGTGGAGGGGAAATCAAATCTATTTTCTCCCTCCTGTTAACAAGGCACTTACTTTGAACATTTATGTCCGAGGAGAAGCAGAAAGATTATCTAAAATTTGGCATGGTTGGATTTGCTACAAATGGGAGCCCTCTCCTGTGCTCAACAGCTCCAGCTTGTTTTTGGCTGCAGCTGTCTGTATGTGCAGCTGGTGGGAAGCAGAGTGTGCTGTACAGACTTGGGTTGTTAACTGCACATTTGGGGCCAGAGGCTGCTTCCATTGGGAAGTTTGCCATGGATTCAAACGAGCCATTTGTTCAAATGTCTGCCAACAGTGCCAGCTCTTTGTTCAGCCAGTGTAGCACCAAACTCTGGCTAACCTATGCTGCGTGTTGGCCCTGGGAATGGCTGCATGGTGATTTCAGCACTGATCCCCTGTGTTCCCCCTGCAGCTCACAGTGCTGGTGCCTCGGGCAAAATGAGGAGAGAAAACTCCTCAGGATCTGCATCCCACATTGGCCTGGCCATGCTGGCCTCTGGGGACAAACCAAGAACACAAGAAGAGTAAGGATTGACTTTTTCCTTCTTCCCAAGGACATTCCTCACTCTGTAGGGTAAACCAGTGAGCTCAAGAGGTGCTGGAATGTCATGCAAAGCTGAGAAAGTAGTTGCTAAAATTGGCCTTTTTAATACTTTTTCCTCACTCACTGTGTGTCACCCTCTGCAGCAAGATGGGCTTCCCAGAAGGAGTAGTCACAGTCTGACATTTCCACCACACAAGAAGCCTGAAACAATATATTTTGGGTTCTGAGAAAAACCCAGCCAGTTGTGTTCTGAAGCTGGAGTAACTATTACTGTTACAAATAGAGGAAAGGGGAGAATCTGGGGGACACCCAGCTGAAACTACCCTGGAGAGGAACCTTTTAACTTAGCAGAACTGCAGGAAGCTACAGTTTTTGAGAACTACATCAAATGAGGTGGTGGTTGGGTGATAAAGAGAAGTGCAACTTGCCAACAAGTGGGTACCTGAGGGTAAACAGGACAGGAAGAGATAGTTAATAAAGCTGTCAGGCAGTGGGGAGCAGACCCCTGGAGGCAGTGGAGGAGGTGTTGACAGCAGACAAGGGCAAAACAAGGCATGTTCAGGATATTCCCAAAGAATAATATAGTTATATTTTCTTCTGAGTCTTGTCTGCATGAAAATCTTGCACTGTTTCATTATGCTGATGCAAATGCCTTTTTTGGACACATATCAGTTGAAGTATGTTGTGTATTGATTTAGCTTAAATCCCTTCCTTACCACTTCAGTTACAACAGTGGAAACTACTCCAGCAAAATAACATCCATCCTCCCACAGACTTCACATTAATTTAACAGCATCAGGTTTTGAACTGGTTTAATTAAACTGCAACTTCCTTGCACAGGCCAGGACTGGTTGCTGTGGAAGCAGAAACATGTCAGTATCTTTTGTGTCTTTTCTTTAACTTGTAAAAAGAAACCTTCAGATCACAGATGGAGAGGTGGATTAATGTGGGACTGGCAAATACTTTGCTTGATTTTCTCTAGGTCAAGCCCTGTAAAAAGAGCAGGTACCAAAGCATCAACAAAGACCAAACCTTCTCAGTTTTTTCTGTGGGAGAATGGGCTTTGTAATGAAGGGATAGGCAACTTCAATTAAATGGGAAGAACACCATGGCCAGCATCCAAACCCATCTCATCTATAAATGGAAAATTCACCCATCCCAGACCCACATTCCTGTCCAGTTCTGTTGGTAGGCATGGTTATCACAGGAGTGAGATTTTCCTTTCTCGTATTTGCAGACTGTAGGTTTTCCAAAGCTCATCACTTTAGAGAAGAGTTGACTATTTTTCTTGCCAAGTGGAGGCTCTTGTTCTCATGGAAAAATATTTTCATGCTTCCTTTCAAGTTTCAGCAGTAAGCTGTGTCTGGTTTTGACAAGGAAAGGGATGAGTTGTATGTCCTAAGAGCGGAGGAAGAGAAATGTTTTCCCTTTTAAAAAACACAAAAGTTTTGAAAGGTGCTGGAAATATTTTCCTCATGTTTAAAAAAGAAGCACCCAGTAAAACCAATGAGATTAGGAACAACATGAGAAATACCACTGTGGAATCTGTACAGTCAGAGCTGAATAGAAATTGCTTTATAACCTGAACTCGTACACAACAGGGGAGCCAGATGGTTTTAGCTGACTGAGTTACTCAGGTTTTGTAAATAGGAGAGCAGAACCTCATGTGGTGTTTCTCCCGTCACATGGCAGCACCCGTGGGCAATAGGAACGTTTAGTGGGGATCCAGTGGAAGGTCCAGTGATTCCCACAGAAGTTCGGCTCATTGTCCTTCACTAATCCATGGCTGTGCAGTTATTGCCCTGTGCTCCAGGTCTGCTCTAGGGTTGGTCAGATGGGCTCCTGCACTCTCAGCATCTGTCCTTTCCAGAAGGAATTCAGGATGTGCAGGGAGGAGGCCCTGAGCTGAACATTGTTCTAGCATGAGGCTTCCAGCAATTGTCTTGGCTGGGGACTCTGCTGGTCCTGCAACCAGAGCACATGTGGAACCCCAGGGGCTGGGAAGAGATGGTGGCTACATGTGGCTTGCTGCAGAAGCCAGGAAAATTGGTTTGGCCTGTGTGTGCTCCCAGCTACCTCCCCAAACTATATGCAACCATGAGTAGATAAAAGTTGCTTCCTCATCTCTAAAGTTTCTGTCTCTTAAAAAGGGCAAGAGACCTTGGTCCAACAGCGTGTGCCTCATTTTGTGGTGTCTTTCTTCTCCAAAAATAAGACAGGTTGTTGCCAGCTGTACCTACTGCTGCAAATTCCTTCTCAAGCAGGGCAGGGCCCTAGTGCCCAATTTTTTTTCCTCACACATCCCTTGTATTGATCTTGGCTCACTCCCTTGTTTGATACATTACAGATGCAGACTTGCACAGAGAAGAATAAGGACAGCAATACTGAATGTTTAAACAAGTACTTGGCCTATCCAAAATGTTGGAGAGTGCTGAAGCAGAAAAGTCTCTTTCTTTGTAAGATAAAAAGGAGATACTGAATTACAGGCAAAATATTTTTTTCCTGGCCCTTTCATGGACAGCTAGATCTGGTGACAACTTAGAGGAATAGACTAACTCTGAAGAGAAAAAGAGTGGAAGTCAGGCACAAAATTATTCAATTATTATTTAATTATTTCCATGCAAGTAAAACAGATGAAAATTCGAATTGAAAAACCCTGGGAAGTCAGATATTCTGACTCCCCATCATGCATGATTTATTATCCCTGTCTGTCTTTCCACTCATGCTCCTTTTTTGTTAAAGAAATGAGGGGGATGGAGGGGGAGGAAGCATGAATTAACTTGTGATACACAGCTATTTATTTAGCAACCTAACTCCTAAAGTTTCCTGGGAAACAATCCTATAAAAGAGAGGCCTGATTTTGTTGCTTTTTACGGTCAGGAGCAGCCCCAGTGAATTCTGAGGAGTTACACTAAATTAGAAGAACAGTGTGACTCAGTCCTTCTCTTGATATTATCTAACCGTAGGACAGACTTTATATATAGAAAGCTCATTTTCGTGCTCCATTCAAAACCAAACTGAACTTCAGCCAGTCTTGTTTTGTAAACTGGTGTGGTGCAAGAGAGCCACATACCATGGACAGAAACACAAGAAGCACCAGAAAGGTGTTTTTGATTTATACAAGAAAATCAAATTTGTGAGAAAACAAACATCATAAATACAGACAGAGGTAACTCTGCACACACACATCAACAAGGTCTTAGTTAACCCAGGGTTCATTGTAACATGGATGTAAAAGATTTAAAACAGCTTTGTTTTTGAGGTGAACCATTCATTTTTCATAGCAACATGTTAATACACACAAACTTGAATATGTGTTGGTTGTTCTCACCATTCTCTGCACTGACACTGAAGTTCCTTTTTGATTGTATTTGCCCAGATTGTTATGTGCTGTCATCGTGCTCTAGTATCAGCACTATCCAGTCTGTTTTCAAAATAACTTATCGTGACTAGACACCACCCTGCTGCTTTCTTTTTTTCACAGCCTTTTAAAATTATCTCTTCCCAGACAGTTCCTTACTGACGTCTGGTGTCTGGAGCACTTTGTTTATCGTGGGGAGAAAAAAGCAGATTCATCATGGGATTTTCTTTGCTTTTGATACTGCTACAATAAGTTCATTTGTACAATATTGGGACTAAAAATCAGTGAAATGCTCCAATCCAAAATCTGAAGTGTAAACCCCTCCAAACCCACAAAATTTAAAAGTGAACTCTGTATATCTTCAAATTTTGTCTCTGGCTCTGGAAGTGGGAAAATTTCTGATTGTGAGAAAGAATTTTGTTTTCCCAGCCATTGATACCTCATAAAACTTTTTTTAGAGGTATTTTTGAAGACTAGAACTGTATCTGTGAGGATTTCTTCAGAACATTGTGTTCCACACACTTTTTTTTTGTATATTCCAGGCACCTGCAGTGCTGAGATGTTTATTTGAAGATGACAGCTAGTGGTTTCAAGGACATAGAGAATATAACTTTTTTCCCATGCGTATGTTCTCAGTTCTAAAAACAAAATAATTTTTTTGAGTTAATATTTCAGAAGAACAGACAGAGGTCACCTTTTGTACTTCAGAATAACATTACCAGTACCTAGCCATTGGGATTACATAAAAAATCCAGTTCCTCCTTCAGGTTTAGAATACAATACCTGACAAAGCAGCTTCCCTCCATCTGTTTTGTGGATAATGAGGGCTTTTATGTATTTTCTTCCTCCTTCTTGATAATTTATTTGGTATTAATGATTCAGAAAAACTTCTACACTTGCTTAAAGACTAAAGCTCTGATTCTGGTACAAATGCAGGGTTAGTTTAGGTGCTTACACACTTTTTTTTTTTTTTTAACAAATTTTCCCTCCAAGTAATGCACTTAGAGAGACAGAGAAGAAAAAAAGGCAGAGTACTTTATTTTCTCTTCACATGGACTTATACTTAAGGTTTTGATAGGAGAATCTACTGGAGTTGGGTATTGCTTCCATACCCAAAGAAGATGAAAGTCCCACTGTCTTAACACACGAAAGCAATGTGTTTTTATATATAAAGCAGCACTGCATTAAGCAGGTCTCAAACAGTGCCTAAACTAAGTAAAACAAAAGGTGAAAAAGGACCTTTGCTAAGAGCTTAAATTGTAATGGGGTGAGTACCTGGTGTGCAGGCTGTGCCTCGCTGCTCTGCCAGGTGCACCCCCAGGTTTGAGGTAATGATAGGCTTGGTTTAAGATGTGGTGGTGTGATATGTTGACAAACAGGGGAAGATGTGTGATGAAAAATTCCCCACGCACAGCTCGAGCCAAGGAAATGCTGAGAGCCACGTGTGTGGGTATTGCAAGATGTGGTGAGTGGCTCCAGCAGAGAGGAGGGAGCCTGGCACGTCCTTGCCTGCTCCTGCTCCCTGAGCTCTGATGGAAAAAAGTTCATTTTCCTTGTTACAGACCGAGGTCTGGCGTGTAGAGACGTATGAGAGATGGATTTAGCCAGAGGAATTTTAAAATGTTGTAATTCTGAATCCTCAGGAGGCAGTAAGGATGTTTTTCTCTTTGTAATGTGTTGTATCCCAAGGTTTCTCCACACAAATTTGTCCATGGTGGAAAGGGGCCATCAGAATATGGAATGTGAGACAATAACATGGATAGCAGAGGAAAGACAGTATCCAGAGCCTTTTGTAGGGGAAAAAAGTGTTGAAAATGGCCTGACAGGGCCTGCATCCCAGAAAAAGGTGAGGGAGGATTCCCTGGGCACACATCTGGGCTGGAAAGGAGTAGGGAGGGTCGAGAAAAGGAGACATAAATTCATGCAGTAGGAAAACACACAGGAGAAGTTTTAGAGAGAGGGTTTCAGGGTTATTAAAGAGTGCAAGGACTTGATTACACAACTTTATTTTGAGCATGAAATTATTAATGGAGACAGATCATGTAGGAAATAGTTCTAAACAAAGAGCTCAGGGTTTTTCTGGAAATTTAAATGGGTATGTCTGCAATGCTCTGTGGCAAACACTGGATCTGGCTTTGAACAAAGTAACTATTCTGTGAAAGAGTACCAAGGGCATAATCAGTGAAGAACGCTCCTGTTTGCCACAGTTTTAATCAATCATTAATTAGCCTTTCTTCTTTGCAGTTCTGTTTTCTTCTGCTTCTGCCTTGCTCAGCTCCAGGCCTTTATTCAGCGTGGTGCTGTTGCTCTGGTGCCCTGGCGGAAGTTTACACGTTGAGGAAAGGAGTTTCCTGGACTCATTCTGCCACAAACATTCCAGCTAAATGCAACAGCCTGGAAGGGCTCCAGAGCAGAGACCCTGAAAAACACAACCCAGCTGGTGTGAGAGATAATAGCTGCCAAGTGAGTGTAGCTGTCTGCAAAAAGTCACGCACAGGGATGTGGCTTTGGCTCTTCTGTCCTTGGAGAGTTTGAAATGTGAATCAAAGTCATTAGGCTGGTTTTGCCATGCTAGTGAAATGGTCTTGCCTAAAGACTAAAGGAGACAAAAATCTGTATTTAATGGCCATAGAGGTCCTGGATTGTGGCATGGGTTACTGTCTACTCACTCATGACTGCATATTGGCATAGAATGTTTCTTTGTGTTAATTGTATTCTTAATGACTACATACAGCCAATGCACATAGTGCTGATATTCAAGAAAAGATCGTTTTCCTTCTGTCTCTAAGAACTTTGCTTCTTTTCCTTACAAAGTCAACCAACCAGTTTGCCTGAAGCTGTGGTGTGTGGTTGTGCAGGGGGATGTGGGAACATTTCTCATCACCAGTTCGAGCTGATGGCTGGCAAATCAAACTCCTCTGCGCTGTGAACTTGAGTATTGCTTTGATTACACAGGCTGGACTGGGTTTATACTCTAAGTTCTGGCTTAGACACAGCTGACAGAAATGAAAGGTAGTTGTTCATATGAAATTTGGTGCATGAGGTGAAAAGGATTTTATATGTAACTGTTAAGTACAGTGCCCATCCAATAGAAATATTCTGCAGAAGCTGTAGATTTTATTGTAGTTCTGTGGTGAGGTCAGGAACAGCTCTGTCAGAAAAGGCACTGAAAGGTGTGTTCTCCCTGAGATGCTGAATGCTTTCTAGAGCCTCCCAAATGAATGAGGAACAAAGTGCAGTAACCACCAAAGAGATGCAGGATGCTGCTCACCAGCAGCCTGGCCACTCTCACCACACAGTGCTGGGAGCCTAGCAAGGCAGTGTTTCGTCTGGATTAGCCTTCTTCCCACTGACATCTTAAGATCTAATCCTTATAAATGTAAAATTGGACTCCATTTCTCCTCACAGCACAACAGAGACATTATTTTAATACCTCTGCCCAAATTTTCTTACTCATGTCACTTTTTCTATCAGAATCTGAATCCCCTTTTTATTTTCATGCACTATCTTTTTAACATATAAAAAGTTAATTAAAAAGGGAAGATCACCTCTATCCTCTGTAGAGAGGATGATAGAGTGCATTTGGTGTACATCCAGTTTGTGGCTCTCTAAGTTTTACCTTGTGGCTGTTCAGGGGTAGCATTTAGAGAAGAAAATGTGACTGATGGGGTATGAAAATGTGCTTGCTTCTTTTTAAAATAAAATCACATCTGTGGCAACAGAAACGCTGAAGGGCACTATCTTCCCACACCACTTCCCTCTTGTTTCGAACCAGAGCTGCTCCATCCACTTGTTTTTAATTAGTTTAGTTTGGGATTACAGCCTGTGGGAATGACGGAGCTAGCATGATCCTTAGTTAGACTCACGTCTATTTTTTTTTCCTTTGGCTACTGATTTCATGATGACTAATTAGATTTTGGACCCTTGCTTTTCACCAAACCCAGAAGGTCCTAAAGCGGGGAGATGCCAGAGGTTTGGATGCCTCCGTCGTGCTCTGCGCGCGCTGGCGCGACCCCCGTTCCCCGTTGCACAAAGCGCCGCCTGCGTGCCCGGACCCGCGGGGGCAGCCAGGATCTCTCCGGGAGCCCGGGATTTCCGCGGGAGGGAGGGAAGGAGGGAAGGAGGAGGGAGGGCCGGGGCGGCCACAACATCCCCGAGCCCCGCCGGGCACGGCAGCGCCGGACCCAGCGCGCCCGGGGCACGCGTCACCGCCCCGCCCCGCGCCCATTGGCTGAGGCCGCTGCCCATCGCGCTGGCCGGCCAATCAGAGTGCGCCGCTCTCGCGGGCGCGCAGGCAATAAGACGCGCGGCCCGCCCCTCGGCCGGCCCGGCGGCGGCTCGGGCGCTCCCCGTGAGGCAGCGCGGCTCCAGCCCGGTAATTCCCGGGAGCGCGGCGTCGGGCGCGGGGAGCGGCCCGGGGGGAGGCGGCGGAGCGGCACTGGGTTCGGGGGGGCTCCCTCGGCGGGGCTGTTCCGGCGCTCCGGGGAGGGATGGCGGTGTTGTCCCCCGGAGAAGCGGCGGCTTCCCGAGGGGGCGGTGGCGGCGAGGCACCGCGTGTGTGCCCGCGGCCGTGTCTGTGTGCCCGTGTCCGTGTTTGTGTGCGGGTCACCGCCCCAGGCTGGCGGCCGGGGTGTTTGCGCGTGTCCGGGACGTGCTGCCCTACTTCTGGCTGAGCCGCCGTGCTGGGGAGGGCTGGGACACGCAGGTGCTCCGCGCAGGGACGCCTTATAAAAGGGATGAGCAGGGGAGCTCGTCCCGGCTGGGGTGACGCCGCTGGTATCAGACCTTAAAGCTGTGCTTGGCCGGGTGTGAGATGTTATCCTGAGCGCCGTGCGCTGTTCTCCTGTGCAGGGGTTGCTGTTCTATCATAGACGGAACCACAGAATGGTTTGGGTTGAAAGGGACCTTAGAGGCCATCTGGTTCCAACCCCTGTGCCATGGGCAGGGACACCTTCCCCTAGACCACGTTGCTCAGGACTCCAACCAGCCTGGCCTTGCACACCTCAAGCGATGGGGCACCCACAGCTTCTCTGGGCTGCCTGTTCCATCCCTCTGTGCTGGGTCAGGACTGCTGTTTGTATCCTCCATGGTATCCCATTGCTTTTGGTGGATTTCTGCACACCAGAACTATGGTAATTGCGGTCTAAACAAATCTTAGGGAGCAAATGATACCCGGGGCATGTGGGAGAGCAGAAACTTTCCCTTGTTAGAAATGCAGGAGCTGTGCGTTGGCACCTCTTTTTGGGAGAAGGCATTTGATAGCTTTCCCAGCCCATACAAGGGGTGTGTGCTCTATTTTTTTAACAGCTTTGAGAGCAAATGGTGGCTGCCATAGCCTTTTGCACTTGTGGGCTCTTTCTGTGAGCCCTCGGTGTTTATTCTTTCCCTGCAGGTAACCAGCCAAGAGTGTGTGGTGGCCTCTATAAAGCAGCTCTTGAGCCTGTGCTGGGATTTGTGTAGGTTGTTCCTTTGCCATAGGAAAGGTGAGTAGGATTATTTCCATGTGTTGCTCTAAGGCTTTCTAGTTTAAATGCTTCCAGAAGTTCACTGATATTTAAACAACGCTGTGGCTGCTAGTTCTTTCTAAATTTGTTTGAGATTGTGCTTCTGCCTAATGTTTTATATAAGTGAACTGGAGTTTATGGCACCCAGATGATATTTGGTCTTTGTGTAAGTGTGTCTCTTATACTAACTAAATTTTTATTGCTTTTGGATAAAATGCCAACTAAACTTGGCAAAGAGGTGCATCACCCCTATTGTTGACTGTTAATTTGGTTTTGTAGATTATGTAATCTATTCCTGTGTATAGTAGAATAAATCTGAATAATGAGGTATCTGCAGGGACAGAGCTTTCTGTGGAGCTGTTTTATGTGTAGTAGCTCATGCTGTGAACACACTGCAATTTTTTAATTTTATTTGTGCTGTGTTGAGTAAGGATCAGTTGCTTTAGGTGGAAATGCTATCAAATACGTGTTCTTGTTATAAACCTAGGATCTTACAGGGTGCAGTTTAGTGTTGGATCTGATGTGACATGACACCTGACTCCCAGCAATAGCTGATTTCTTTGCTTAAAGTGCAGCTGATTACTGGGAGTGGAAAAAGTGGACCATGCAGGGGATTTTACCTGAGATGTTCCTTGCCATACACAAATCTCAGCCTGCCTTTGCAAGAAATAAGACTTTATTTTGTATTTATCAAATACAAAATTTTTGTATTTTATGTTGTGTGTCAAACAGTACTTTCTGATATTGTATAAAAATTTCAGTCCTCAAAGGCTTTTTAATCCTGAGCTGTGCCATTAGGCAAGAGTTAGCACTGGGGGAGTTTGCTTAGTGCCCTTGTGTGATGTAGACTCTGTTTTAACGTGAGATTAGAGGAGAACTAAGCTGCTGTTACAAGCAAGATCAGATTCCCGAGTCTGTTAATGAATTCAACTTTTCTAGACACTTTTTTTTTTGAAAAGTCTGGGAAAATGAATGCTGGTATTGTGCTGGGTGTTTCCCAAACCCAGAATGCATGGCCCTATCCCATCCTGCTGACCTAATACAGGGTCACAGTGGGCCTGAATTGGAGTGTGATTGAAGCAGCTCCAACTGATTTGAGATGATGTGAGTTCCTTAAGTGTGTTTCTTATGGAAATCTAGCCCAAGTTGGATGTGCAGAATCAGAGCTCAGACTCCCACTGTCCATGGTTTTGAGAGCACTTAATGTTCATCTGAGGTACAGCAGTTCCCCCAGTGCAGAGAGTTGTATTTTTACATTTTTTCCCCTGCTCTGTCCATTGCCCAGCCTGTGTCTCAGGTTAGAGGGATCATGTGGGGTTTTCAGAGTTGCAGTCCTGTGTTAGATGAACTTTTCAGGCATCCCATTGTCTGTTAGCAGATCTTTAGCAGACCCTTGGGTGTGTGGTCAAAATGTGTCTGCCACTGAAACAATCCAGAGGTCATGTTGCTTGGTCAAGAAAAAAGAGAAAGTGCTGTTTGACTTTATGAATGTGTAGCTGTCTGGCTTAGTGAGGACAGCAAATACTTTCACTTTGTGCCCACTCCAGAAGTGAAAACATTAATCCTGGTGCCCAAGAATCTGGCATTGTAATTCACAGACTGGAGAGGAAAAATAGACTTGAAAGTCAGGAGGAGGATGGGATAATCTGTGAGGTCACTTGTGAAATGAGGACTCTCTAGCTGTACATTGCATCCCACAGCATCTGTATTGTCACACTTGAACGTGCAGGAATGATGGAGGAGGTGGCCTGGGGAAAAAATCAAGCATAGACTGGCATAATTAGCAGGACAGGATGGGGATATGAGGAAATTATGCAGCGTGTGACTGTGTTGACATCTCCTTTGAGAAAAGCTGATAAGGTTTGTGTGTTGCCAGTTGTAATTCTGTCCCAGTCTCCAGTTCCTCTGGCTGAGGGCCACAGCTGCTGTCTGTGCATTCCCTCGAGCAGTGAGGATGTGGAGAGCCCTTGTGGGATCAAGGTACCTGTGACACCTCAGAGTTCCCCAGTGAGGGAGAGCTGCTGCTCTGGGAGCCTGTGATCATGAGTGAGGCTCTGTTTAAGCACCAGAGGGAAACCTGTAGGCTGGAACAGCTTGTACAGATCTGCTCCTAATCAATTGTTTCAGTGGGCTAGTTGCAACAAGCTGGGTGAAGGATGGCACTTTCCTTCCACATGAGGTCTCTTGGTTTGGAATTCCTCCCACTCTCAGTTGTAAAATCATACTCAGCAGACACTTGTTGCTTTGGTTGTTTGGATTCTGGTAGTTGTTTACTTTTCACTGCCATATTGCTACTTGTGATGCGTTATCTGTGGGATGTTTGATGTGTTTGTCTCGTGTCTTTGTCCAGATGTATCAATTTTAGATGCCAGACCAGCTGCCATCTGTGCCAAGCTGCAACCAAAATGGCAAAGTATAGGCTCGTTCTCCTAAGGCATGGGGAAGGAGCCTGGACCAAGGAGAATCGCTTCTGCAGCTGGGTGGACCAGAAGCTGAGCAGCGATGGGATAAAGGAAGCTCAGAACTGTGGCAAACACCTCAAAGCTCTGGGCTTCGAGTTCGACCTCGTCTTCACCTCGGTGCTGAGCCGCTCCATCCAGACTGCCTGGCTGATCCTGGAGGAGATGGGCCAGGAGTGGGTCCCCATTCAGAGCTCCTGGAGGCTGAACGAGCGGCACTATGGAGCGCTGATCGGGCTCAACAGGGCGGAGATGGCTCTGAATCACGGCGAGGAGCAAGTGAAGATCTGGAGGAGGAGCTACGATGTGACCCCGCCTCCCATCTCTGAATCTCACCCCTACTACGCAGAGATCTACAATGACCGCCGCTACAAATGCAGTGATGTCCCTCAGGAAATCTCCCGAAGGCTGAAAGTCTCAAAGATGTGCTTGAAAGACTCCTTCCCTACTGGAATGAAAAGATAGTGCCAGAACTGAAAAGTGGCAAAATGATTCTTATCTCTGCTCATGGCAACAGCAGCAGGGCATTGCTGAAGCACGTGGAAGGTAAGGGCCTTTGTTTTAGCCTTTCCCTCTCCTCCTTACTCGATGGCTTGGAGCTTTATATCTTGTTCTGTCCTGTATTACCTACCTGGGCAAGGTAACAACGTCTGTGGTCTCCAAGGAGGAAGTAGAAAGTTGGTCAAGGAAGCAAACTGGGAGATGTGGAAAGGGGAGAGAATTAGTTATGTTAATGTAGTTAAGGAAAGGGCCAGATGCTTTCATTTTATTTCTCATTGTTCATTAAAAATTATCATATTCAAACGGACTTTGTGGTTCGTTTAGATAGACAAAAACTCTGCAGGCTCATATTATTTTTTTTCCAGTGCTTTGTCAGGTCTGTGATAATCACCTCTTAATTAAAAAAGCATTGCTGTAACACAGCAGAATAAAAATGCTTGGCTTGGGTTGTGGAAGATGTTCTTGTTACCCTGATGGGTCACCCTGATAATTTTGTACTTAAAAGTTATGTGACGGGAGCTCTGCAGAGAGGAGGCACTTGCTAAAACTTGTGCAAACACTGCACAATATCCCAATATATAAAATGCATCCCAATAAACAGCCCAGTTGGTAGCTTAGCATAAGGCTGATTTACCACAAAATGGTTTGTGTTGGGGGATATCTTTTAAAGGCCACCCTGTGCAATGAGCAGGGACATCTTCAACTAGATCAGGTTGTTAAATCCTTTTCAACCTGGCCTTGAGTGTTTCCAGGAGTGGGATATCTGCTGCCTCTTTGGGCAACATGTTCCAGTGTTTTACCAGCCTCATCATAGAAATTGTCTTTATATCTAGTCTGAAACTATCTTCTAGTTTAAAACCATTACCCCCAAGCCTTACCTGGCTGAAAATCCCACAACTGGTCTTGAAAAGAACTTATTTGGAACTTTAAGAAAGACATCCTTTTCATTTTTAGAGTCTTCCCTGCCTTCCTCTCTCACCTCCTGGCTTTTAGGCCATCCTAAACTGGAAGTTGAACTATATTAATTTCTTTTGTGGGTAGAGCAGAATTTAGTGATTATATGTGACTGCAGGCTAGTACAGTTGTAGATACAAATATGCACAGACTGGATTGTGTCCACTCAGTTGTTTTTTTTTAGTTATAAAATCCTTGTTCTATGGCTCTGCCTGCTGAGTACTTTTTGCATTTGGCCATGCTGGAACAGTCAGGACATCAGGAGCCTGAAGCCTGTGAAATGAGCAGGTACAAGTGGCTTCTGGACCTGGAGAGGCTGTGAATCCTGGGCTGCAGGATTCTGCTTGGATGAGGGAGGAAGGGCTGGTTCAGTCAGTTCCATGATGTGGCCAGAGTGGTTGTCCACACTGGGTAAAATGATGAAGGAAAAAGGGGAAGAGAGATCTGCAGCTGTGGTGACTCCCCTGCCTCCCAAGAACTGAACCAGTTCCATGAAACCATGCAGGCCAAGCCCTTTGGGGGTGAAGTGGTGACAGCTGAAGGTAGGTGCCAGCAGAGATCCTGGGCCACCTTCTGTGCTGGCCTGCAACAGGGGCTGGCAGCATCAGGCACTGGGAAGGGTTGCTTTGGAGTTGTCATGGCTGGATTTCTTGCTGCACTGAGATCAGAGAGGAGCAGTGCTGCAGAGCTTTTCTTTGGGACAGTTGCTAACTCTGTGTAACTCTTCCAGGGCTGCCTATGTTCAAGTATGATAAATCTATGCTTTGTGCTGCAGCACACCTTCACCCTGCCAGCACGTGCTTATATAGGGAAATGTGAGCAATCCTTGGCAGGGGATCTAGTTCTGTTGACCAAGGACCATTGTGAGCTACCCCAGCTCCCACACAGCGGCAAGGCAGGTACCTGCTGGTTCTCCTGCCCTTGTGTGGTGGAGATTGGATTTCTGAAGAACTGGCCTGAAGGCTTGCATGGACAGAGCTTTGAGACCCCTGGTATTACACTCTGCCTTCGTTGTTTTGTTTTTGCCTTTGTTTTTTTCCTCCCTTGGCCTAAACCTAGCTGATCTAGGAGGTTTCTTGTCTACATTGCTGTCTGTCTCTCCCTTTCTCTCCTGAAAGGTTGTGAGTTGCTCTGGAATCCTGCTGGAGCTGGACTTGATTCAACAGTGCTTAAACTTTGCAGTCTGCTGTATTTATAGCACCCACTGTGAGATGGGCTGTGTTTTTGTGGATTTTTCTCTTTTATAAGCTTAGTGTGTCCTGCACTTGAGCAGACTTTTCTAAGCCCCTCCAGCTTAGCTGGAGCCTTTTTTCCTTTTTTTTTTTTTTTTTTTGTCATTTTGAAAACTGGAGTCCAAATGCTTCAAACAGAAATCTTGCACAGCTGCTTGGATGTCTTAGTCATGCTGTTAACTTGATCTTGGAAGATGTAGATCAAACTTTAAATGGCAGGAAATATGAATATATTTCGTTCAGTTGGATCTGATGGAACAATTCTAATTGTTTCAGTGAAAATTCGAATTTTTTTCCTAAAAGACTGCAGAGTATCCCTTGAATTTACTATTTCAAGGAGGTATTTTCTTGAAGCAGGCCTGCAATTCTCTGTATTTGTGGTTTCCTTGTTCTGAGGAATTGGTAAAGAGCTGGAAATGTAGTTCTGCTTTCTACTTTCACGCAGTCATTGGAGCAACAGGATCATGCTCAGAAGGCTTCGGTTGTGGTTTGGATTTTGTTCTTGTTTCCATTGCAGAGTGGACCTCGTTAAGGTATATGAAGTGTCTGTAGAATCTGTCATGCTAATTACCATCCTGTATGCACAGGATCTATTTGCACGTGGTTTTTTTTCCTCAATTTTTGTGGGAGGAAATTTTTCTCTTTATTGAATAACCAGTGCTTCATATTGGAACCCTCTTGACAGTGTCCCTTCATGAGGACATTAATGCAATACCTGTGACCACCTTGCCCTGTTTCTGTTGAAGTGCTGACTGGAGACCAAGTACAATGGACTGATTTAACACATGAAGGATTGCTGGGCTGGCTCAACTTTTCTTTCTTCCCAGCCTTTAACCATGAGAACTTATGTCAAGTACCTCAAAACAAGGGTTTGTGGAATGCCTGATTCTAGAATTCCCAATAGTTTACAATGCTGGAGCTGCACACTGTGACACCTTGTGTGGATTGTGTGCTGAGGGCTTCTTAATAGGATTATTCCACTGATTTTGCTGCTTAGGCTTCTTAAGGAAATGCTACTTATGTGAGTGTAGTGTTGGGAGTGCAGTGGCAGGAAACAATTCGGGATCTAACTCAGTGCTCTTGAAATGAGATGGAATTGCTCTCCCTGTCTTTTCTCCCAGTTTTTGCTCAGTGCTTCTGCTGCTTGTTTCTTGTGAGCTTTTTGGGCCTTACTGCAAATTACCTTAGCCTGTGTTTTGGCCACTGCTCAGCAGTGCTCCCACAGCATGAGAAATGTCTTTCCAACAATGTCCCCAAATAGGCTGGGTTGGACAACCTCTTGGGAGGGACATAGCCAGGAGAGCTGACCCAAACTGACCAAAGAGAGATTCCTTATCCCTTATGCTGTCTGCTCAGCAGTAAAAGCTAAGAGAAAGGAGGAGGGGCATTTCTAATGACATTGGAGCAATAGCTCTGCACACTGAAGCCCTGATTAGTGGGGAGTGACTGGATTGCTGCTGATGGGAAATAGAGAATAAATCCTTTTTTCTTTTCTTCTGTGCTTGTCCTCTACTTGTGCTTTAGTAAACTGCCTTTGTCTTGACCCACAATCATTTTGTGGCTTTTCTCCCCACCCATTGTGCTGAGGATGGGAGTGATAGAGCAGCTTGGTGGGCACCTGGTGTCCACCCAAGGTCAGCGCCACTGTAGCCCCTACTGCTAAAGCCTGGCTGTGCAAACCTAATACAGACAGAAAATCTTGGCAGACATGAGTGAAACAAATGTAAATTATATGCTGCAACCATGGCTGTAGCCCACCCATCTTTTTTTCCTCAAAATTTACCCAGCAAGATAACATTCTGCCAAGATGAAGAGCCAGATTCTAACACTGTGCTAATTTCCCTCCTGTGCCCTGTTGAAGGTAGATCTGTCAGCCTGCAGGGAGGGCAGAAAGTGACTCTGAACATTTACCTTGCTAGGCTAAAGCTTTAGTATTTTCACTAACCATGTGGGAAGGATGCTGTGACCTGATTAGAACTCAATTACAATGCACCAGTATTAAACAAGCTTTTGTGGCTGAATTTATGCATTTGATCTTGTGTATGATCTTTATTGGATGAATCATCTGGCCTCAAGTGCAGTTGACATGCAGAGAGGAGGGCTGTTTATTCTCAATAGCTCTTGTGGGTTTGGGGTTCCTCTGACCATAAGTGTAGAAGGGAGGAAATTGGTAAGAACAGGTGAGAGAGGGAAGGGGAAGCTGAACCAGGCCCTGTGAAAGTGCTGTAGGTGCTCAAAATCAATGAGGTTTTTCTCTGTAGGACTTTGCAAGGTACAGACATTTCAAAACAATCCATGTGAAGGTGAATTCTTAAGCTTGTCTGTAAATATTGGAAATATTTCCAGTTGGTGTGGTTGGTTACCCAGTCCAGTTAAATGGAGGATAAGTGAGCTGGGGAGGAATTCTGAGTGTGATTTTGCAAGGTCTCTTTTATACTAAGTGCTGTACCAAGTAACTGTAGTGTTCAGGTGTACACAGGTGAGGAACTGTTCTCAGGACACAGCATGGCAGATGTCCACTGGAGGAGTGCAGTTGCCTGGTCAGCATTTTATCTGGGCTCCTGAGGAGGTCATCCTGAGTACTTCAGTAATGTCTGTGGGTTCTCATGACTCTAGGTAGGTAGGACCTGGGTTTTAAACCTTCTTGGGTATAAGGACTGCTTCCAGTACTTCAGCAGTGCTGATATCCAGGCTTTGGTATTAAACTTCAGTCCTCCTATTTACCTTTGCACCTTGTAGTCAGCAGCTGGGATCTTGCTGTGATTTCACCCTTTTCCCTGTGCCATGGGCTGGGTTGTGACACAGGCCAGCTGGGATGGAGGGCAGGAAAAGGTCAGCTGGTTACAGTTACAGCACATGGAGTAACTGGATAGCAGCGAGCTCGCACTGCAGCCATGGCAGCTGCAAGGTGTGATCCCTGTGCTGTCCTCCTGGCTGGGGAATGTTCTGGTGAGCTCTCCCTGCAACCACAGAGCTTGTGTGACCAGCCTGCTCAGCTTCTTGCTTCCTGAAGAGCAGAAATACTGTACACAGCAACGAGACACTGTTGTTTCTTCAGGGTTTTCATCTGACTTCAGCTTGCATTTCCAGACTTCTGTATGAGGAAAAGTCCTGAGGAGAAAACCCATCATGTTTGCTGCTGTGTGTTTATCCTAGGCTGTGCTGTTTTGCTTTGTAAATCAGTGCTAGTTGACATTGTGGTCACTTTGTGTTCTGTAAAAACAGTAAAATGCATTTCTGAATCCATGTAGCTACAGCTAGTTTTGTTTAATCCATCTCCAGAGGAAACTTTTAAATATCATGTCTCCTGACCACATTCTGTGGTTTGCCTAAACTCTCCTGCATGACTTCATCTGCTTTGTGTGTATGTGAGTGGTTTAGTCTGGGAGACTGAGCTTTGGAGGTGGTCAGAGCACTTCCCAGGCACAGATTCTCTGGGAATATACATGGTGATGTGGATGTTGTTAAAATCTAGTGCTTAAGAATCCTTGAAATCAGAGCTCAGGCAGCTGCTTGTTTTGCAAACAAAGTCCTTGAGAACAGTGCTTTTACCTGGTGAATGATGCAGTATTTTTCCCATTCATTTCTGTGCCATTTTTAAATTTTAGGTGTTCTTTGAGTTTTTTTCCCTGCAGGTCTGATTTTGTGGCCTACATCAGGTGAATTATTTGTCCCTTGTATGCAAGAATTGCTTAAGCTGTCTGAGTGTGACTTGTTTCAATGGACTGATGCTCAGCATGTAACAAGGTGTAAGTTTTTTGCACAGGCTTGTTTGTGGTGCTCCCTGCCCTTCTGGAACTTGGGGCTCCCCCAGGTGCTGAGCACAGAACAGGAATAGATCACTGCAGAATTTGGTGCTGGTGTAGTCTCTGGGCAGGGGTGCATGATCCTCACCTCATGAACAGTTCTGGTTTTTCTGACCTGTTGTCACCCACTGTTGCTGAGTTGCTTGACTTGTGTGTGTTTGCCTGTTAATGTAGTGGCTCTGCTTTTCTGCCTAATGTGAAAATCTCTGGTAAATTTACACCCCTGTGCTCTGAGGACCATCTGTTTTGTCAGCTGCTCCAGGAGGATGTTTGCTTGGTGCACCTTGGTCTAGTTCCTATGGTGTCATCACTTCAGCAGCTTGGTCTGCATTTTCTAAGTGAATTACTCAAAGCTACCCTGACAACAGCAGGCTGCTGCTGGGACCTCAGTGCTTCTCAAAAGGGGAGGAAAAAGGAAATCTTGACATTCCCAATGACACCAGCTTTCTTATGATTTTTTGAGGGATAAGGTCTTTGCAGTCACTGCTTTTAATGCAACTATTCAGACCTCGTGTGGAAACTTGACTAGGATGTCTGGTCTTGAAATTCATTTGGAGGCTTTGGATGTGTGTTTGATATACAAATAACCAGCAATTTCGTTGAGATGAGAGCCCAGAATATTCTAATTACACACCTGCATAAAAGAAACTTTGTTTCCAGGTACACATTTCTTTTATTACAAGGAAAAAAGAAAAATGCTTCAAGCTGTACAAGTTGACTTTCTGCCTCCTTTTTCTTCCCCTCATTTGGAGGTGGAAATGAATATCCTGTATATAGTGATTCTGAAAACAGTACTGTGGAGTGAAAATAACCTTGCTTGTGAGAAATCAGATCTGGGCAAAGAGTGATTCTCACACAAGCAGAATTAAATACTGATTTTTATGATAGTTTGTGTGATAAGAGCTGCCCAGAAAGTGTAAGAGAAAAATTGACCTTGTTATCCTGCCATTTTAAAGAGTGTGTATTGGCTGTGTACAGAGGCTGTTCCATGTTGGGGTAGCACATGTGGACTTCATAATCTTTTGTGATGTGTGAGCTTGGCAATTATGGAGGGGAACCTATTGTACTCCATGTCCTGTATTAAAGGAATGATGCAGTCTCCAGGGTGATCTCTTCCTGTTTTTTCATGTATAGGCTGAAAAAGTGAAGAAATTGTCTTCACCTTGATGGGAATTCTCTTTCAGCTGTTCCTAAAGCACTTCCCAAGCTGTGGCCTAGCTGGGAATTGACCCTTGAGTGGCTGGTGATGTTGATGGAGGCTGGAAGGTGTCCTTGACTGTTTTAAGACTGGGTAACCTCAAAAATAAGACAATGAGGAAGCTGGAGGTGTAACTCTGTTTTGTTTTTCTTTGGCAGGCATCTCGGATGAGGACATCATCAACGTCACCCTCCCCACTGGTGTGCCCATACTCCTTGAACTTGATGAGAACTTGCACCCTCTGGGCCCTCACCAGTTTCTGGGTGATCAAGAAGCTATCCAAGCTGCCATCAAAAAAGTGGAAGATCAAGGGAAAGTCAAATCTGCTGAGAAGCCAAACCCCACTGTCTAACACAGCTGTGTTCAGTGTGGTAGTAAGTGACTGTGTGTATGACTGCTAGGTTGTGCTGTGTGAATGTCTCAATTTTGAGCACTAAATCATGGGAAGGGACAATTGTTGAGTCTCAGGTTGGTAGGTTTAACCCTCTGCCTTTTCAAAAACTGGAATTTAGGTCGCAGCTTGAGGTTTCCAATACTGGAAAAGGAAGAGATCATTCAGGTAATGGAAACTTGCAGGGCAGTCTGCCCCAGATCCACCACTGAGGATGGCCCAGTAGGGAAATAAAGGGATGTGTTAGCAGTGTCTACCAACAATCAGTCCTCATCTGTTAAGGAGAAAAGCACCAGCTCACTGGACTAATTGAAATCCAGGCACTAAAACTGTCACTGATAAAATGGAACAGATAATTCTGTTAACAATTGAAATTCTGTGTCACAATAGCCCTGTCAATTTGTTCTCAATGGATTTCCTTCGGTCTTTCAGAACACTTCCAGCTGGAAAACTCTCTGCTTTGTTATTTGAGTCTTCTGTGGCCAGTTCATGGTCCAGAGAATTTTGTAGAGATGTTCTGACTTGTAAAGCTATCACAGTTGTCTTTTGTTACACTGTATTCAGTTTTTAAGCAATCCAGACGGAATCCCTTTTCCTCCACCATCTTTGCAAAGCCTAGCATCACTGCATGCTGCTGGCTTGCAGTAATAGGATTTAAGTCAGACTTCAGTCCACAGAAGAAGCACAAAGGTTTTCTGCTCAGTGTTTAAATTACCTTGTAGCTCCTAGTGAGGGACCTGAATACCTTTGAGACACTTTCTGATGTGTACTAGAGGTTTGACCACCCCTCAAGCTGATAAATAATTCCTGCTCACCTCAGCAAAAGTGACATAGGAAAAACCCCTCTGAGCTTTCCTGAGTTGCAAAGGTATCTTGATAAATGAGTTCCACAGTGACATTATCTGTATCACATTCTCTGAAGGGTGGAAGAGATGCATGAGGCATGTCAGAAGTGTTGCTGGGTGCAGCTCATTCAGCCATCCTGGTAAGGAAGGATATTCTGCCATGCCTGAAAGTGTTCTCCTGTAAACCTCTCCTCACAGTCACAGCTTGATTCCTGCTGTTTGGCACTGGATTTGAGCAGTTCACCCGTGGCTGGATGCAGTGTAGCAGGGGTGGCAGCCTGGTGTTCTCTCTATGTACACAAGCACCAGGGTCATTCCACTTTTGCAGACTTGCTCTTAATCTTACTTGCAAATACGAAACTGTTAAAAAGTTTAGATCTTATGTTGGTGTCTCAACAGCTGAGCATCTGATTCTGAGCTTGGATCTCAACATGGGTGACACCTGTGTGTGTGCAGCATGAGCTGAATGTGTTCACAGCATGACCCACCTACAAATCTCAATGTTGATAAGAATTTCCTTGATATGATGATGAAGTTTTAAAATCCTAGAGGAGCTGCTGCTTTGCAGCTCTGCAGCTCGCTCTGTAAGTGTGAGAGGATGTGTTTTTCTTTTGAGGAGAGCAGTGTGACAGTGTGGTGTGCCTCTGACAGTCTTGCTGACAGGTGGAGCAAGACTTTGCAGGTCTGATGCCAGCTCACATTAGAGTAGCACATACTCCATAAAAGACTTCTTGCTAGAGGGTAGTTTCTCATGCATGAATGGTGCTCGGGCTTCTCTTTGGTTTTATTTTTGTAGCCCTTGCAGTAGGAACAAAGTTACATGTTTCTCTTTTAAACGTAAAGCTGGTAGGTTTCCTCTTTCTTTGTACAAGAGAGCTATTTCAGTGTTTTTTGGTTGTTTTGGTTTTTATTTCCTCTGAGATAATAACAGCTTCTCTGCTACTTGATTTGATACTGACTTAGTTTCTGGGGTTTTAATTTTCTGTGCTTAGAGTAACTCTGAATCTTAGTAGTTTACAAGTGAGTGTTACAGTGTTAGATTGCTCATCAGCAAACATTCACCTGTGAAAACCCTGAGAAAGGTCACTGGCACTCAAGTGAATAAATTCTTCCCCAAACATTAAATATTTTGCAAAGCTTAAGATCAAGTAAATGTTACTGTAGACTTGTGAACAAGACCAGCAGAGCCACCTGTTGCCTGTGGGAGCTGCATCCAGGTGTGTGAGCACACAGACCAGTCCATATCCCTTTGGCACTGTGGAATTGGAATGCAGAACTTCTTCAGGATGACACCTGGCTGGAATGTGCTTGGAAATGAACCCAGCTGAACTGGGGGACAGGCTCTCTCCTCCTCTTGTCTCAGAGAATCCATGATCTCTTCTGTGGGTGGAGAGGGGAATGGAAAGGTGGATGAGGGAATTTAGGGAGCATTAATTGCAGCTGAATGGATGAAATTGACTGAAATCATCCTTGAGTCATGGGCAGGAAGATGGGAACAGCAGTGTGATGTTTTCAGGAGGTGCTGTTCCTACAGTGCTGCCTGAGATGTGAGCAGTGACAGTGCTCTGGGAAGTTTGATTTGTTTGGTTGGGTTGTGGCTCCAAAGTGATGACAGGATTTCGTGTGCACATCTGGCAGCAATAACACCTTGCAAAAGTATCAAAAGGAACCAACTGGGGATTTCATTGTGCTCTTTAAGATTATTTTAATGCCTTGCAATTCTGAGTAACCTTTTAATTAAAATCCTGGCTCATAAACCATGTATATTGGGGAACAGAAACCAAGTTCCATCAACAGTGGCATAAGGATTCCTGATCCAGGCATAGCTACATCAGAGGGAGAAATGAGAATCTTGCTTCAGAGATCAGTGGTTGGGAAGCATTTTTCCCTGTGTTTGAGTGTGCCTCAAAGTCCTATAAGGTAAATGGTGTTTTTACAGTTAATGTAATGGATGTGGTTGATTTGGTTTGTTTATGCCTTTTTAACGTGTGGTTCAGTAGCAGTAATAGCTCTAGATCCTCTTGAAAACCTTTGTAAATATGGTAGAGCTGGCAGGTTCTTTTTAACTCAATAAATTCACCTGAAATAGAATTTAATTTGGCTTCAGTTTTTTTTCCCCCTTCTACTCCTACCCCTTTGTTTCCTTTTCAGGGCTGATAAGTAAACAAAACTGACCTTCAGGGTTCCAAAACTTCTCAAGCAGTTGTTTATCACACATCATGCAGTCAATTGGGTTAAAATAGTGCTGGAGCCAACACCTCCTCGTGTTTACATGCAAAGAAGCTGTGTTGGAGGGAATACATACCCCTTCAAAACTATGGGGGCATTCACTTGGCAACAAGGAACTTTAGTTCCAGAACAGTGGATCTAAACAAATGCTGACTGATTCCCATGCTTGCTTTTCCTTTCAGTAAGAAGCATTGCTTTTTGATGGTGTGTTTAAAGCTGTGGCTGCTGGAGACAAAGCCAACCCCTCACTCTCCAAAGCACTTTGATGCCAAGCAGAGTTGGAACTCCAGCAACAAGCACGTGGAGCTGCAAACCTGCTGAGGGCTGCCTCTTACTGCTGACCTTCACAGGGAAAGCCTTGGATGCTGGGATGATGGGAGGTAGTGTAAAAGTCCTAAAAAAAGTTGGACATTCAGGTAGAAGAGGGGAAGACGCTGTGGGGCTTAAAAAACCCAGACTTTTTAAACCTTGGTCTTGTGATTGCCTTGAGATTGAGTGGGGAATGGAACAGATCCTGATGTTTATCATTTTGCAGTTCACGTGGCACTGCTGCCAATCAATTCAAAATTGTATTGGTATTTTAAGGTGTGCTCCCTCCCTTTCCCCCGGTCACTTTTTGGACTTTGCTTTAGTAACACCTCAGGTTGTTCCAGAGCCGTGTCCACTGTTTGCTGTGCTGGGAAAAGACCATCTGAAAACCAGCTTGGTTTTAGTCTGCCATACTTTTGTGCCAAGGACTTTGCTGTGAATCTGCTCTGCACAGCCTGAGGAGAGACTGACTCTCTACCTAGCAACATTTTAAAATTTCAACTTTGCTTTTCTTCCTTTTTTTTTCCTTTAAATTTTAGCTTGTGGAGCGTGTTCATTCTCAATGTCCACAATAAATGACACTTGCCTTGTCTGTCTTTGCTGGCCTCAGCATCTCCTCAACCTTAAATTCCTATGGGAATTCCTTAAATTCTCCCTCCCAGGAGAGGAAGTTGATGTGACAACTCTGCTGCTCAAGGGAGCTCAGATCTGTGATGGGAACTGACTAATGATTCAAATAGAGGGTGCAGAAGGGTTTGGAATCTCCCTTTGGAGCTGTGCTGAGCAGGTGTTGCTGCCTCTTCCTTGTGTTATGGTGCCAGAGGTTCTGGGGATGGGTGAGTACAAGAGGGAACTTCAGCTCAGCCCGGAGAGCAGGATGGCTGTGACAGAGCACTCCTCCCACTGCCTTTACTCCTTGTTACTCAGCAGCCAGGCTGTGTCCCCATGCTACAGAACAAAGAGAGAGCAGGGGAGAAGGCTCCCTGTTCTTGCTCTTCCCATTCTGCTGACAGAGCAGGGGAGGGCAGCAGATACCAGACTATGGCTGGTGCTGTGCTCCCAGTGCAATGAAGTGGCCTGAAGATGACTCCTGATGGCTCTTTTGAAAGCAGGGCATTGACCCAGAGCTCAATTGGAGATGGCAGTGTGGATGATCCTTGTGGATCTCTTCCAGCTCAGATTATTCTGTGCTTGTTGCTGTGGTGCTGCAATTACTTTTACCAGGCTTCAGAAAGCAGTTGTGGCCCTAATGGGACCCTGGCACTAGAAATGCTGTGTCTGCAGGCATTATTGCCTCACTAACAGAGCCATGTTCTTCCTCAGGTCTCTCCCAGCTCCCCTCAGCACAGCACGTGAGTATTTCCTCATCTTCAGTCTGGTAGTTGTATGAAAGTATTAGTAAATATTAATTGGGGAAAATAAAGTCTGTTTCTCTCTCCCAGGAAAGCAGTGTGAATCCAGTGACAGCCAATGCTTACATTTGGGCTGCTGTTGGCCTCAGAGGAGCCAGGCACTTCTTTGCTACCATCTTCCAGGTTGGTCATTTCTACCCATGAAGAGCACGTGGCACAACTGAATATGCACACAGAGCACCCTGATGCTGCCAGAGCTGTTTCGTGCCTGTTTCTTTCAGTAAAAGCCATTTCTGTCCTCCTTGTTCTTGGTGATAATCCAGCAGAAGAGCTGGAAAGTAGGAACGTGCACATGTTGTTAATCCCAGAACCTGGACTGAGGATGCCTTGCTGAGTAATTAACTACCCAGTGCCTCCTGCTTTCCTGCCTGACACTTGTCAGGCTCTCAGAGCTACTGTGATTAAAGCTGAGCTAGACCTCTAAGATCTGTGGTTCTTCAGCTGTTCCTGAACTGCAGGTTGGTGTTTTCCAGGGTCTCTGTGGAAGGCAGTGATACTGGCAGTGCTAGGGGTGAGAAAACAGGCATAAAGATCCCTGAGTATCCCTAAAGGCAAAGCAATTACACAAATTGCAGCTGTAGATGGACTTGTAGAAAAGCAAGTGGACAACAGGTGGAGCAAGTGCGTTGTGGTAAAGCACGCACAGGAGGACAGGATCAGTTTTACACTCCTGTGTGCACGTGGGGACAGCGAGGTGTAATCAGCCTCTCCTGAGAGGCAGCATGTTTTATCTCTGCCAGCTGCCCTATGGTTTAACGAGTGGTGTGAGGGTGAGTGAGTTCTGCTGTGGAATGAATTGCACTCATCCTCTCGGGTCACTTGTGCTGATTAGTCCTACTTCAGTCTTGCATCAGCAGCTCCACCAGACCAGTCAGTGCTACATGAGAAAAGGGGCTCAGCAATGAGCAAATGCCAAATTAAAAACAAACAAAATCATGAATTGGAACGTGCCTTAGATTTTAGAGATGTGATTTCAGAGTTGTGATTTCAGATACTCTTGTACTAATTTTTTCCAAGGGCTCTTGTATTCCTATTCTTGTATATCCCTGTCAGAGTTTGTGGAAATTTGTAAGTTTTTTGCATGCTGTCAAATTGAGCTTTGAGAAAGACAGTTCAGACCCGCTTACACTTTTCTTGAAATATGTGGACTGATGTGAGTTATCCAAGTAGAGTGAGTCTGTAGGTGTAGCTGATAGAAAAAGACTCCTGCAAATTAAATTCTCATTCTTGTTCTCCAATCTTCCCAAACACATTAGCATGAAAAGTGCTCGTTAGTGATGGAAAGCTCATGAGCTTTGTTTTTGCACTTGGTGTATACTTCAACCCATATCTCTAAAGGAATCTTTTAAGTACATGAACATACACATTTCAGTTGCATGAGATGTTGTGGGAACTGATGCTTAGTTTTTGTTGGACGATAGCAAAACAGAATAAACATTCCCAGACCTCATTTTCTCAGGTGAAACCTTTAGGAGACCCTACAGAAATGAAAAGTACTTTGTTTCAATACTGGAAATCTTAGATTCTGTGCTTTCCCTTCTGTGTGGCTGGCTGGAGTGTTTTCCATGGCCAGAAATACCTCCTTTTAACTAGCACTAGTACTTTATATCCTATTGTCCTCTAGTTCCTTATTTAGCTTCTCTGCCCTTCCCTTCTGATACCTTAGAACTCAAATTCTACAGGAGCTTGGATTTTGGTCCTGTTTTCTTAGCTTGGAAAGCATGAATCAGATTTGGTCAGAATCCACCAGAAATACTGACATCTTTGTTCAGAACAATGAAAAAAAAAAAATGAACACTGGTAAATGCCAGAATGGTTTCCATAGAAAGCTGCTGCCTACACAATAAGGAAACAAACTGAGGCTGAGAACTCACAGGGTCCTTGGTGTTTGTTTGGGGTAAGAGTTATCACTTGGCTCTGAGTGATGCCTTGGCTGCTGTGTTTCTCACATCTTCTCAGGTTTGTGCTTTTTTTCCCTGTCCCCTGGTGTGGCCCCACCCTAAACTTCTCCATCCAACCCCAAAGTACCATCCAGGTGCTCCCACAGAGCCTTCTTCCATGGCATCTTCCTCGGTGCTGTGTCCTGCCAGCCTCAGGCTGCTTCTCAGAGGAGCTGAGATGGGGGGAGACAGGGTCAAGTGTGGAATAGGTTTGGGAGGGAGGTACATCTGAAAAAGCCTGAGAACTGCTGTGCTGAGGTATGGATTTCCAGCTGGATCACATTTTATATTTTACAGTCCTGTCTGCATTCCAAAGATGCACAGGGGAAAACGAGGAGTTTTTATATTTCAGCTGGAAAAAGCCACCCACGTGAGAGAACCACTGAGTGACCTGTTAATAATTTTTATCTGCTTGTTCTGTTCTCTCTGTTCCTCCAGCAAAGCTCTCTCCCACCACGATGCCCAGCAGTTTTTCATAGCTGACAGTGGTGGAACTTGTTGCATGGCAGGATCTGCTGGAGGCAGCAGGAGGGCTCTTGCAGTGAGTTTCTGTTGTGCATGGGCTCAGTGCTTCATGACAAATGACTTCTTGCTGCTGTGGCTGGCCAAAGACCAGTGTGTGCCTCCACCACTGCTGCTGAGATCTGTGGTTGTTCATCACCTCATGGATCAGGTCTTTTGGTAATGATACCCCTCAAAAAAGCATCATACCTAACAGGCACTGCTTGATGTTAATTCCTTCAGTGTCCAAGGGTGGCGTGCCAGGAATAAAGAGGAATTGGTTGAGTTAACGAATGGAAAAATCAATTACAGAAATATTAGGGGTGCTGTATTAGATATGCCTGTACTCCCCAAAGGATCATCTAGAGGCTGTAGAAACACTGGGCAATCTATTTTCCAGTTTTATGGAGCCTTGACTGGGTTTTCACAGAGATGAGAAAAAAGGCTCCACAAAGCCTGGTTATTTGGTCTTGGTTCAGAAGGTGCTTAATAGGTTTGCCTCCTCTGTGCCTGTTTTTGAGTGCAGTGCACAATAATTTCCACTGAACTCAGCGTTTCTGTGAAAGCAGGGCACTTGAAGAGCTCTCTAAGTGGATGCAGAGCGTGTGAATGTGTGATCTTGTCCAGCTCTGAGACAGCGTGGGGAAAAGGATGAGGTGAGGAGGTGCCTTTGCCATGCAGGTCCAGCTGCTGGACAAATGTTCAGCCTTCGTGTGTTCAACGTGACCACACAACTCCTGTCTGCAAACACAACACTGAATTTAGCTCTTTACGCCCTCCTTTTGCTGTGTTCACCTTGATTCTTACAACCTGGGCTCCTGATCCTTGTTTTCCTTGCAGTAAATTGTGGAGGTCCTGCTGTCTGCAGAGGGAGAGGGCCATGCTCCCCACCAGCTCTTTTTCCCCTGGATGCAGGAATAAAGAGCAGGCTTGGAAATGCAACCTTCGTATCTTGTCAGTGTATTTCTTGTGAGATTCCTGGGAGGGCCCTTAACGACAGCAGCCTCCATGGACAGACAGGAAGAGGGCTAGACATTGCAAAGCATGAATAATCCTGAGTTCTAGCCTGGTCATCAACCTAATGGAGCTCTGAGTAATAAAATGAGGTTTCTGGGAAAGCTTGAGATTTCTACCTTGCCTTCTATTTATAACAGCTTTGTGCATTTTGTCTTTGCAATGTGCTTAAAGATTCATTTGTTTTTAAAATGGAGTTTCCCTGCCTCTTCACTCACGCTACAAGAACTGTAAGAAGCATTTATTGTGTAAAAATTGTAGAGAAACTAGAGCTCAGGAGTCTTCAGTGGCAATTCACATTGCATTGCTAGAACCGTGCCATAGGTATTTCTGCAAGAGTTCATTCATGCAATTAAATTGATGTCCAAAAACAGTCTGGCCACTTCCAGCTCTGCAAAAGGCATGAAGGTCATTCTCACAAGTCCTTGTTGTGCTGTTGTAAATGGCCAGGAAGTTTTTCAAGTTCAATTCAAACAGCCACGATGCCAAGTTGGGAGTGGAGGAAGAGTTCCTGCCTTTTTTGATGAAGCACTTGAAGGCATGTTCCTGATAACGCTGTTTTCTTTACCAAGGGGGGCTGAGGGGACAGGCTTTGCCTCACCTCCTTGGACATGTCTGGGGCAAGGCTCTCCCTTGGCTGCTTTTGTTGATAAGAAGGACTAGCAATCCTTTTTAGGATGTGAATCATCAGGCCTATTTTAGACATTTCATTTAGGTGAGATTAATAGTGGCCTCCCCTATTTTCTTCTCTCCAGTGACTCAGGGAGCTCCAGAGTGACCAGATGTGATTTAGGACGTGTTTTATCTGCAGAGTTGATTTTGGTAGGTGATACGTGTAGCATGCAAACAAAACCATGGATGGTTACATTTATATCTCTTTAATCATTTGCCCCAAAGCTGGATTTTGGTGTCCATAAAGGTGACCCAGCAACCTTGGTGTCCTGTATGATTTCAGCTTCTTTTCCACCCTGTTTATGGCTGTGGCTTTGCAGCATGCCTTGCAGTGTCTGTGCTGCCCAAACCCACCCTGAGAGGATGCCTGCAGACTGATGTCTTTGCTCCTCAGCTGCAGCACAGGCACATCCAGTGTCCAAAGCCATCCTGGGGCTGTGACCCTGCTCCTGATTCCAGGCTGTGCTTGCACAAGCCAGGAGGATTTCAATGCAGTGTGACTCAGGAGAGAAACACATCCACATCTTTTCTTAGAAAGTCAAAGGCTTTACAGACCTTTGCTTTTTTATTTTCTGTAGGCTCCAGCAGGTCCTGCTGGGGAGAGGGGTCAAGGTGGAGGGAGCTGGGCTCTTTTCTCTCATTATTGGAGTGTTAAATATTTTGCAGAGTTCTGGTGTTGAAAGCTGCAATCCGAACAGTTGAGAAAAAGTTCAGACCTGCATACGTAGCTTCCAGAAAATGCCCACATGAATTTCTCTGATTGAAGTGGAGCAACCACAAGGGAAATTCTCAGGACAGACAATTTCAAATTCTAAATAGAAATGTAACAGGAAATTAAAATAAAAAAGAAAGACCTATGACCAATATCCATAAAAAACCTTTTGACCAGTGTCTAGATTTCAGCTTTGTAACAAATCTAGGCAAACCACCAAGAAATATGCATTTGTTATGCTTTTCCAGTTGTGTTTCTTGAGCTCAAACCACTTGAAGTAAATAAAACAGCCTCAGGAAATTCGTGTATTATGGTTCTCATTGATGCAATTGTAACTGTAAAACATATTTTTCAGTATTAATGTCAGCATCCAGTCATTACTTTGTAGTCAGTTTAATTGGATGTGTCTGATAATTAAGAGCTCAATTCTGACCCCAGTGATCCTTTCAGGACTTCTTCCTTTGCACAGCTGAGCCTGTCAGTGTCTGTGTTTGGTGTATGAAACCAACAGGTAAGAGAGATTTCAAATAGTGAAGCTCCACTCTCCCTGACAGCAATTCTCAGTTGTCTCTTTGTTTTTGGGAGACAGCAGAGACAGCACAGGAAGGACATGGACCTGTTGGAGCAAGCCCAGAGGAGGCCACCAAGGTGATCAGAGGGATGGAGGAAAGGATGAGAGAATTGGGATTGGGCAGCCTGGAGAGGAGAAGGCTCCAAGGTTACCTCAAAACCTTGTAGGATCTGATGGGAGCCTAAAAGAAAAATGCAGAGGAACCTCAAGGCCATGCGGTGACAGGACAAGGGGGAATGGCTTCAGGCTGAAAGGGAGCAGGTTCACATTGGATATTTGGAAGAAATTCTTTGCTGTGAGGGTGATGAGGCCCTGGCACAGGCTGCCCAGAGCAGCTGTGGATGCCCTGGGCAGGCTGGATGGGGCTTTGAGCACCCTGGCATAGAGGAGCAGGAACTGGATGGTTTGGAAGGAACACGTTCAGTGCAGGGGCACAAGGTGGTGCAGCTGCTGTAGGCTGAGCTCTGGGTGGGAGCCCAGGACAAGAGGCTTTGTTTTCCCTAAACTTCACAGCTAAACCATTCTGTGGTTCTATGATCTGTGCTTCGTTTTCCTAAACTTCACAGCTAAACCATTCTGTGATTGTATGATCTGTGCAGGGGCTTGGGAGCTTCTTTGTTCAAAGTCAGAGGTTCAGACCACGGGTAATTAGGAGCAACTTGTGAATCCTCCACTCATGCAGGAACTTTAGGGGGTTTCAAAATATATCAGGGACATGGGCAAGCTGCACGACCAACAACCCCATTTTCCATGTAAAAAAAGGCAAAATATTAATGGGTGGAGGTAAAATCTCTTTCCTGAAAGTCCATAAATAAGATAATGAATACATGTACCTCTCCCCCATGCAGGACCATAAAGGCAATATAAAATTTGACAGTGAGAACCCAAGCAAACCTGAGTCAGGGATCTCAGTCTCGCTGTGTGCACAGATATTTATTGAGATAAAAGAGATCATGCAGCAGTTTGAGGTGTGCAAGCTTCAGGAAGAACAATCCTCCTGCCACCTCCTGTGTGGCTTGGAAGTCTCCCACCTAATCCTGCAGCAAGGTGTGCTTATCTCTCTATAAAAGAAGGCAGGAGCAAGCATGTGCTACTATTGCGAAGAAATAGAAAACTATTTTTTTTCTCCTTAGAATATTTCAGAAGGAAAAAGTGGTTTTCTTTTATTTCCACAGATTTCAAAAATGAAATGAGAAACCACAACTCTGGGGTACAAATATTCTGTTTATAAAAGTGGGAGATTATTTTGGGAAGTGTTTGGGTTTTTTTTTTTTTTTTCAAAATTCCTTTTTAATAGAAAATAGTCTAAGAAAACAGGAGGAAACTCAGTTTTAAGTCTGTGCTTCTTTGTCCAACAGGAAAACGTTTTGTGAGGACAGAAAGATGGAGGGGTAAAAAAAGCTATTGTAATGTGCTACAAAAATACTTGGCATTTTAAGAACATTTTTATTTCTTTGTTTGCATCTTGCTCTGCCTCTTGTTTGTCGTAATTTAGCCTTCTCAAGATGCAATATTATTTACCCAGGCATTTTGTGAAACACGTCACACTCCAAAAGGAAGGTGACAAAAAGAACAGTTCCTGTTACAAGGCAGCATTCCTGGGAGGAAAATCCCTGTGCTGCAGCTCTTGGGAAGGCAGATAAATATTTTACAGAGGATTTCATCCCACCAAGAATGTTTGCTGTGAGCTGCCTTTTCCTTGGAAGTACAGCACGTACGTCATCTCTCCAAATGATTGTTCTCACACCAAGAACTTCCCGTGTTGAGAAACTGCAAATCTCTAAAACTGCAGCTCCCTCCAGGCAGCTGAAAGTTCAGGATGGGACTGGGTTATGGGGTGGAATAAGCTGGGGGAAAGGGAACTTTTTCTCCTCATGTTGCACCAAGGCTCATTCTAATCCTGGATTATCAAACACTGGGGAGAAATGATCCTTTTTGTATGATTTGTTATTAACATGAGACAGTTTTTGTAGGATTTTGTGACTTTCTGTGCCTGTAGGTTTTATTTCTGTTTGTCCTGTCATTTCTCTGGTGGCAGACACAGTTGGCAACAGGGCTGATAATTTAGGTTGCCAAACATAAAAAAAATTCCTTAGGCTTGTCTATGTTCTATTTTCTTTTGTTAATATTTTTGTTAAACTTCAGCCCTAGAAGCGTGGTGGTATTTTCCAGAAGTTTTCCTCAGAATAGAGCATCAAATGCCAGATCACAAAGGACTTGCTGAATCTCCAGTCAGGAAATTTAAAACCAAATGAATCTTTTAAGCACATTGCAAAGATAAAATGCACAAAGCTGTTGTAAATGGAAGGAAATAAACTGGTTTTAGGAAATAAACTGGTTTTGCCACTGTGAAGTCTCAGGAAGGAGGAGGAGAGGCTGCAGTTTGCCTCTGAAGTGCAGGGGCTGGCAGGGAGCTGGGGTTAAATGATGACACTTTGCCACAGATCCAAGGATGTGGGAAAGAGGAATAACTCTCAGTGGTGGATTTAACTGGAGCTGCCAGATAACCTGCAGAAAATATCACCCCATCAGGCAGTACAACCAGTAGCTCCTACCTCAAGAGCCACTGCAGGTTTCCTGAACTGATGGAACTCCATGCTGGACCCCAGGAGTTTTATCCCTGACTGAAAATTGCACTTTTTGCAGCAAGGGAGAACCAACAATGGCTACAAAAACCAAATCAGCTTCCTTCCCATGTAGCTGAGGTGTCCCTGCACCACCAGCAACTCCAACCTGCCCAGGGGCTGAGCTGGATGAGAGACACCACCCCTGAAAATTATGTTCCTCCAGAAACAAAGCCAGCAGGAGTCTAGGTCTGTCAGCAATTATTGAGGGAAAAATGGGTGGCAAGGACCCCTCTCATTTTAAAGACTTTTACCATATCAAGGAATTCCCCCTGATTTTTGAGCATTGCTCAGCTACTGAAGCAGAGCACTGACAGTGCTGGAATAAGAGACAAGAGCTCTGTGGTTTTCCATGGCTTGTAAATGGGGTCCCATTGCAGTACTTTGGCTTTGCCTTCTGCTATCTAGATGCTCTTGCTCCATCTAGTGAGGAAATTTATTGCTCATCCTGGCTTAGTTTTGGCTGTGGAGGAGGCCTGGGGAAAAGTAAAATAATTTATGCATTTGACCTATGCAAAGATGGGAATTACCCAAGAAGATTCTAGGCTTGATTTTGTTAGGAGGGCAAGAATGACAATGATTTTAGCTTACAGCTGCTCATTGACATATCTATTCAATTATTAAAAAGAAAGACTTGAGGGTTTTTCTTAATGAACTTTCCCATGAAAATCTATTTATGTTTATGTTCAGTGGGTGGATTTGCTTGTTATGTGAATCGAATGGGGGGGAGAGGGTGAAGAGATAAAATGAAAAAAGTTGGTTTAAGTGGTTTAACTGTATCTGTTACAACCCATCTTTAACTGTTCTTGTTCAGCAGCCAAAACACATTCCTCTTTTGTAAAAGAAGGAGCACGAGGGCACAAACTCACATCTTTAGGGCAGTAAAGCCATCTCTGAAGCCTGTGTGAGCCTTGTCCTGCTGGGCACTGCAGAGGGAAGGGCAGGGACAGGGTGTGCAGCACAGAGATGCTCAGGGCCCTCCCTGGTGCCTGCCAAACCCCTGGTGAGCTCACAGAGGTCAGCATTTGCCCATTCCTTCTCCTACCCTGCCTTGCCAGATGTATTTCATGTCATATTCCCCCTTTTCCCTTTCTCTTTCTAAAAGACATTTGTTCAAAGCATGAGTGGAAAGCAGAACTGGTCAAAAAAAAGAGACCATGGCATTTCTTTCTGGGACTTGCATTTTTGGGTACACTTGAGGGCACTGTAAATGCCATTTTCTCTGGGTAGAAGTTTCCTAATTTTATTTGAAAACTCCTGCTTTACTTCTGAGTTTGGATAGGCTCATGCAATAGATATATATATAGAACATATATTAAAAAGTATGTATATATTCTGCAAACATACCGCTGAAGACACAGGGCTGCCATGTCAAAAGAGATTTTTGTCTTTTTAAGAGAAAACGGTTTTTAGTTTAAAAAAAGATTTAATTAAGAATGTTCCTTCTTCCACCAAAAAACCCCAACAAAAACCCAACAACAAAATCAAACATTAAAAGATATTAGTATTATTTTGTGCTTGTTAAGTCAAAGTTATACAGGGCTTACAGACACTATCTCAGTGCTGCTGCATGGCCTTGGCTGCCTTCTTGCCAGATTAAATGCCAGATTAACTGTGAGCAGCTCATAACCCATCTAGAGAGGCCTTGATGCAGTGGTTCCCTCTGGACAGTGCTCTGCTGTTAAATGCCCCTGGTATAATTCTTTTTGCATGGCACCATTTCCGTGTTTTCTGGCTGTCATCTTCAACGCTGTCATCAAAAATTCACATCTGACCCAACGAGCAGAATAACATTTGCAGGTTACAACAAAATCCAAACTGGCCTAGGGGAAATCAGAATCGGCTTTCCTGAGCGAAGGAATACTTAAAGAAAGGCAAAGGGAAAGAATGGAGAAGGGGAAAAGTTCTGGATTGATTAGGAATTGTAGAAACCTGACAAACCAGTATTATTTTTCCTCTAGGGCAATGCTAAACGCATTCAAAGGGCCAAAGACAGTGTAAAACAAAGTGAGTGACTGCTGATTTTTGACACCATGGTTGAGGAATGGATGCACTTTGGTGAAAAACAGCAAAGAGAAGCTTTGAAGCCAAAATATCTGACCTTGGAGCCCTCTGATGAATTTCAGGAGTTGATGGGTGCCCTGTGGAAGATCTGTGCTGGTCTTAACCACTGCTGCCCCTGGTCTTGAAATAATATTGCTGTGGGGTTTAGGGAAAGGTAAAACCACTCTGTATTAGGAAATGGGACAACAGGACTGGACTGAGAACTGCTTTTAAAAGACCAAAAACTGTCCTGGAAGCTTTTGCATTTAATGAATCAGTTTACCTAAGAGATAACCAGGCATTTCCTGTCACGAACACAACCAAAGGCTTTTAGCTGTGCCTGGGAAAATGGGGTTGAATTCAAGAAGCTCCAGCGGTTCCTTGACAGAAGTAAGGAGGAAGATGGATGACAAGAAGAGGATAGTGAATTTACAGAGCTCCCACGGAGAAGAAAGCAAGATGTTACAGTGGGATGGCAGCTACTGAGCAGACCTTTGGGGTGGCTAATGTCTGTCATTTATCAAAGGCAAAAGAGACTGTCGAGCTTTTTAAAGCATACCACAGTTTCCTGAGTGCAAATGGAGCAGCCATCTGATCAGTTTTCAGATCTCTGCTCCTTTGAAAGTGTCATGTTGGAGGACATTCCCTTCCCTTGAACTGGTGCTGGCTGGAGCCCTGCCATGGGGGAAAGGGAGAGGGGACAGGGACAAAGGTTCCTCTGGTGGCAAAATTTCTGAGGGCAGCTTCTCATGGACTCAGTTCCATCTTTAACCTCTTGTGAGCCTTGATATAAGAAGCTCTTTGGGCTCCTGATCCATTGTCTGGGGGATCACTGCCAGGGGGTCTGCCAACATTTGTATTTCCTCTGGGAGACTCCCAGCAGGGCTGTCTTGCAGATTCCATCCTGATCTGATGGAATCACAGCCCAGATTGTCTAGAGCAGATCACTAGTTAGCAGAACCCAGCTTAGTTCAGACTGTGCTTCAAACAAAAACAAAAACACCACACCAAAAAAACCCAAACCAAAACAACAAAAAAAACCCAACAAAAAACCCGACCAAACCATCAGATACTTTGCTTTTCTTCTTCAGCATCCTTGACATCCATTAAAAAAAAAAAAAAGGTTAAAAAATATAAAAAGACATTTCCATAAAAGTTCAAGGCACTTTTGGAGCTCAATACACTCTGTAGTTGAAAGGCCAAAAGATGCATTAAATTAAGCTGGTACATCTTATATAGGATATGAGTTGGCACCTGAGAACATCCCCTTGCACGCCTTGGGCCCAGGGGATTCCAGCTGGATCCAGCCTGAGCACCAGGTCTGAGCCTGATCCATGCAGGTCTTCATCCCTGTCCCAAATCCCAGCTGGGGCTGGGCTTTTAAGCTTCAGAACATGCAGGGGATGGGCTGATGTCTCTGCACTGTTCTAAAGTCCTAAATTGGTTATGCATCTTTATTCAAATGTTCCTCTTTCAAAGACTGAACAGAGCAATTCCACACACTGCATTTGGAGGCACTACAGAAGTACCAATGGTATTGGCAGACCCACTGCTGTTGTTTTTGCAGTTTATTTTAATTAGTAATCAAATATAATTTTTCAACTCTGTGTTTTGTATTCCAAATCTTTAATGTCTTCCAGATCCACTCCAGGTTCACTAGACTGGGTGGTAACTGAGTCTTAATTTTGATCCAGAGGAAACTGCCATGCCCATTTTGAGCATTCCTTATTTGCTTACTTTTGCTCTTTTATTTTTAGCTGTATTTTGTACTGCATTTCTCTCTCCCTCTCTGTATTTAAAAACGACTTTAGACTTTTCATTATTGTGTGGCACTGATTCCTGGCACTGTTGTCAAAGCCTGGAACTGAACAAACCATGGAATTACTGCCTCAGAACAACCACTTGAAAGTCTCTGTTATGTACTTGGCCCTGTGTTTGTCAAACCTCTGCTCACCCTCTGTAGGATCCTGCATGAAGTATTCCTCAGCTGGGGAAGAGGGAGGAAAAGAGAGGGTTGAGAACACCAGTCACTCATCATTTTCCTGGTTCAGGATTTGGTTACTGAGCCTGAAATGAAAAGGGTTCAAAGCCTTTCCTTTCCTTTCCTTTCCTTTCCTTTCCTTTCCTTTCCTTTCCTTTCCTTTCCTTTCCTTTCCTTTCCTTTTTTCCTTTCCTTTCCTTTCTTTCCTTTCCTTTCCTTTCCTTTCCTTTCCTTTCCTTTCCTTTCCTTTCCTTTCCTTTCCTTTCCTTTCCTTTCCTTTCCTTTCCTTTCCTTTCCTTTCCTTTCCTTTCCTTTCCTTTCCTTTCCTTTCCTTTCCTTTCCTTTCCTTTCCTTTCCTTTCCTTTCCTTCCTTTCCTTTTCCTTTCCTCTTTCCTTTCCTTTCCTTTCCTCTCCTCTCCTTCCTCTCCTCTCCTCTCCTCTTCCTCTCCTCTCCTCTCCTCTCCTCTCCTCTCCTCTCCTCTCCTCTCCTCTCCTCTCCTCTCCTCTCCTCTCCTCTCCTCTCCTCTCCTCTTTCCTCTTTCCTCTTTCCTCTTTCCTCTTTCCTCTTTCCTTCCCATCCCATCCCACCTGTAAGTGAAATATTATAAGCAAAACCCTTATTTTTTTTGTATGTTCTACAACAACCAGTGCCCCACCAAGAAATTTGCTTTACCAGGTGGAGGGCAGCAGTGATGGCTGCTGATGCTTTGTTCAGGTGTGAATTTCCCTCAGCAATGTCCAGGATGGGCAAAGTTCTGAGCTGGTGACTGATATTCTTGCATGGAAATCCCATGACACTGAATACCATTCTTTGCATCTTTTTGAGAAGCTGGAAAAAAGGAGAGAAATTCCCTATGCATAGGAGAGAGGTTTTCTTCAGTTTCCTGGTCATGCTCTGTGCTTCAGGAGGACAGTCAAACCAAGCTGTGACACTCCTGCATGGCAGAGGTGTTACACAGAACCCATGCAGCCATTTATTTAGGTTGGAAAAAGTTCTGAAGATCACCAAATCCAACTGTAAATCTAACACTGCCAAGCCCACCACTAAACCACATCCCCAAATGCCACATCTACACACCTAAATCCCTCCAGGGATGGGGATTGAGGCACTTCCCTGCTTAGGCTGTTCCAGTGCTTGCCAAGCCTTCCAGTGGGGAGATTTTCCCCAACATGTCATGAGCAGAGGTGTCTCTCAGCACAGCATTTTGGCCATTTTTTCACTGCACCCTCACAGCACTGCCTGTGGAGCAGCCCAGGTGTCAGGGTGGAAAACCTGAGGGGTAACACCCTGTGCTGAGGTTGTGTTGCTGCCTGCAGCAACAGGGATCATTTCTGACCCTGCAAGTCTCCATCAGTGTATGGAATTGTGGCTCCATCCATTCTCTGGAAAGGGATGGGCAGCAGGGTGGTGTCCCCAGTGAAGCAAGTTGGCTTCTCCCTTCTCAGGGCCTGGTGGCACAGCAAACTCAGCCCCAGCCCTCTGTGACCCTCTTCTGGAAGTGTTCTTGTCCGGGAGCATGATGCTTTAGATTTTAACTTTCATGTATTTCACATTCTGTGGTGCCCAGGGGTGCAGCTCTGAGCTCACAGTCAGTGTCACTCAGCTCTCTGCACACAGCAGGGACACAAAACAAATCCTTGTCCTGCTGCACACCAAGGACAACTTTCAGCCCAACAGCACAAACAAGGGTGGCTGGAGGGAGGAACAAGAAGGATGGGAGCTCACAGCCTGGAGCTGGATTGGACAATTAAACCCCAAGATGCAAATGGACCAAAACTTATAAAAGTGTGAGACTTTGTGACCACTCAGCCATTTTGTGACCATTTTGGGTCCACCTTGGGTGTATCCCTGGCCAGGCCCTGTCCTGCCCAAGGTGGATCCTGGAGGCCTTTCAATAAATCCCTACTTTCTTCTCTGGCTCTGCCCAGTCTCTGTTCCAGCTCAGCTTCCCAAGGCATCACTCTCAGCCATAATTTACAGGAGCACCCAGGATTCCCTCCCAGAAAAGAAATGTGCCAGAGGGTGTTTAATAACCAGAGATGTCCAGAACGCCTGTGTAACACGTGGGCTGTAGGAAAAGTCTCCTCTTTCCCTGAGAAGTCATCAGGGGCTTGATTTCAAGTGGCAAGAAGCATATTGGGAGGCAATAGAAAGATCAAAGGATGCTAAATATCACAGCTGTTTTCCCAAGTATTTTGTTCACAGGGTGAGCATATCTGATCCTGTGTTTGATGGAGATGATGGTCACATAAAATGCTGCTTTGTGGGTCACTGGGGCCAAGATGCTGGAGATAACTTTGGTATTAGTCTTTCTTGCTAACCATCTGTCTGTCATCAGCAATAACCCTCCCCATCCTTTACCATCCAGTTCTTGCTTGATCTCCGACCAAAATTGATTGTTTGAAATGTTCAAGTCATTCATCAGCCATTCCTGAAGCCAGATTTGGGGGCAAAACAAATAATACTAAAAAAAAAAAAAAAGTTTAATGGTTTTTTTATAAGAAAGAGGCTGCTGAGATAGCAGGGATGCCTGGAGTGTCCAGGGCCAGCCAGCACTGCTCTAGTGTGTATCTGAATAGAAAAATGGGCTCTGGCAGGAACACAGAGCAAGGAAGGAGCATTTGCAGAAGCAAACAGGTATCTAAAGAGCTGGTTCACCTCAACCTCTGCCTGTTTCTTTTGTCACTTGTTCTTTCCCCTCAGACAAGGAGCGCTGCTCACTCCTTCCCTCCTCAGCTGTGATACTTGTCCTTAGCATGAGGATCTCACTTGTTCCCTGCCCAGCAAACACTGCTGTGGCAAAATACCTTCAGGGAGGAGAGGGACAACTGTGATGCCTACTTTATGTGAAGGGTTTTAGGATCCCTGCTTCCCCTTTGGACAAGGAGATGCCATTTTGGCTGCAATGCAGAGGCACTCAGAGACTCAAAGGTGAGACAAACTCCCTGTCAATAGGAGCATCACACCAAGTGAGGGGGGAACAAGAAAGGAGACTGGGAGGTGGGGCTTGTGGGGTCAGAGGTTGTGAGCAGTGAAATGAGGACAGGACCTTGAGAAGCAGCACACTTCTGCTTTGGTTTCTGTTGTCTGTTTTGGTCAGGAAAAGAGTTCTGTGTTTGGAAGATAAACTGAGCCCTGAGGAGAGGGAGCTGATCCAGGCTCCATGGGTGGTGTCAGCCCTTCCCCAGTCGCAGAGCTGGGCCAGCCTTGCACAATGGAGCACATTTTTGTGTGTGTTTGGGCTGTAAACCTTGACATGTGCTTTGCCCTGAGGGATTGATGCTGACTGCAGTGTAAGGATCAGCTCTCGGAGCACAAAGCCAGGCACAGTGAGCCAGTGTGTGAAATCCATGGGCTGCACAGCTCTGTTGCCATGCCCAGCAGGGTGAACAGTTCAGCTCCCTGCTGGAAATGCAGGTCTGCTGGGAGGGCAACATTTGGTGCAGCTTGTGAATTTGCCAGCCCTGGTGTAATGCAATCCTGGATAATCGTTATGGGGGTTCCTTTTTCATTTGTTTGTTTGGTTTTTAACTTCAGTTGGCAGGGTGGTAACTGGTTACTTCAAGTCAGTGGTATACACAGCCTAGATTTCTCCCAGCTTTCTTTTGGATAGTTATTGTTGGGTTTTTATCTTCTTTCTTTGTGTTAGAGCCGGGATTAATTCATGGGAGTCACAGTTTTGTGTTCAAACTCAGCTCAGTGTTTATTAATTCTTATCTATAGCACAGCCTCACAAGTCATGAGCTCTAGCTAACAAGGTAGAAAACGGAGGTAAAATGGATTCCTCTAACTCTTACAAGGTTATTTAAGCACTAGTCACCCAATAACGAGATGACACCTATCTTATTTATATTTTTGACCCAATAATGACCCCAAGGTCCGCAATGTGGATCTTTTTCACCCAATTAGAAAAAACCTCCTGAAACCATGAAGAAGAAGGTGAGGAAGAAGGACTTAGACAAGGCCCAAAATCTTTCATCTTGCCCTATATATATAACTATATACCAAAATCCCAAATTCTAAGTTTTTCACCCTGTGAAATCACACAATACTATTCAAACCACACACCCACAATCCCAGTGCTATCACTCAATTTTGGAATCCTGTTCCACGGCCTCAAGTCAAATGCAGTGCCTGCCTGAGGGTCAATGCCCCTCAGACAGAAAGCCTGAAATTTTCAGCCTCCAGGGCTCCAACAAGTTCTATGAAATTGTACTTTCAAAATTCCTGCTCTGGGCTCCTCTGTGACAGCAACTCCTGCTATTACAAGCTTGTAGTGTGTGTACTGTAGCTACATAACTTAATTAAAAAGGTGATGAGCAATTTATTTCATCCTCTGTAGCCAGGAAATAATGATGATCAGCAGATTTATTAAAAGGATGGTTTGAACTCTGACTCCTTCTGCTGCAGGTTGTAGACTTGCCAGCCCAGTTACTTTCTGCAAATAGCTGACTGTTTTTCTTGGCAATTCAATGGCCCAGCCAGTTCTAGACATCTGGCTGCTGAATAATTCCAGATCAATTTGTGCACCTGTAATAGCCCAACGTGCTCAGGTTTGAAGAGTGGCTGCTGCACATCCATGAGGCTGCCAGGATGGAAGTTTTGGCTTGCTGAGTGTGAACAGGCTGGCTCTGCATGCTGGTGGCTGACCTTGATGCTAGCAGGCCTGAGCTGGGTTAGTACTGTGTGGCAAGACTTCTGCACCATTCACACTGCTCAAAATTCCAGCTGATGGAGCAGGAATCCAAAATCTTGCATCAGGACAGGCTCAGTATTACAATCAGTAATATATTGACACTTTTGCTGTTGTCTTTCAGATCTGGCTTTGTGCATAGCTGAAAGGTGATCCTGATCCTCCATGAACACTGAGTGAAAATTGTCCTTCATTAGTATGTCAGATGTGTTTCCTGATGAGATCTTGGAGGACAGGATAAACACACTCATTTTGCATGTAAATGCCACAGTCAAGAGATGAATCTTTTAATGCCTGTACAGCTCAAGCTCAAATTCCAGTCCTCAGAATGAGATGTGTTGCCATCTCAAAGCTGTGAGTTCACATTTCCATCCATTGTGTTGAAAACCTGTGGCACTGTGGGACAAAAAACACAACCCAGTTGTGCTCAGAAGGAAGAACAATGCTTGAACAAAGATTTTTTTTTTTTCCTGCTGCCCTTAAATAAGCCAAACCCCCCACCTAGAACACATTTAAGAGATCCAGCTGAACAGAGAGCAGCAACTGGTGTTATTGTTGTGTTCTGACTGTTTAAAACACCTGACAGCCTTGGCACTCTTATTTTAGGTCGTGTCAGTGGGGAGAAGCTGACATGCAAGGAAGGAGGACCCAGTCTGATGTGGTGCAGGATGGATAAGCCAAAAAAATCAATAATCCCCCTGTACCAGTCTTGTTTATGGAGCTGGCAGAGGAACAGGCTCTCTGTGAGTACCTGCTAAAGAGAGCAGTGCTGCTGTGGGAATTTCTCATTTCATATCTCCCAAATCCACTTTTGGCACCTCTGGAGTTGAAGGCATAAAGGCAGCTCATTAGGGGCCTTATCCAAACTCTGTGGATGTCATTGGGAGTTGGTGCCAGCAATGGGACTTGGTTGAGTTTAGTTATGAGCCTTTATTTTTTTCTGTGTGTGTGAAGATCTGGTGATCTCCACCAGGTGAGCAGTGAGTCCAGGTGAGTCTCACTACCTGCTCCTTCTTTACGGGGTGGCTGCAGCATTCAAAATCATGAGTTTCACCTCCCTCCTCTCTCATTAGGGCTCATCCTTTGTTTCTCTCTGCATCCATCAGCCAAAAAGACAGCTATCTCCAGTGAAAACACATTCCATGACTGTACTTCTGCTCCTTGGAATGTTATGACACATCCCTCAAATATCAGCTTTGTTAACTGTCAACAAATTAGTGTCCTTCCACTCCCAGCATGTGCACCCTCACGAGTCCTCCTGGCTCCTGCCCTTCCAGAGAGCAGCACCAAGGCTGCAGTCCAGGGAACACTCCCTCTCCTGACCTTCTGTCCCAAAATCCACCTTCTCACCAGCTGGACAGCATCCCATCAGCTAGGAAAGCTTCCTCTCCTTCTCTGGCATCAGAAGAAGATGGCTGGCACTGAATTTATTCACTGTTGCCAGCAGAACTTGAGGCAAAAGCTGTTGGGCCCAGTCCTGAACCAGCCTGGTTATCCATCCCATCCGGATTTGTTTTACGTCCTCATTAAAGCAAATCAGGGCCTTGAACAAAACCACTTGGAGCAAAAAGCTTATCTGGGTGCCTGACCGAGCAGAGAAACTGGTGCTAATGGGAGAAACCACAGCCTGCAAAGGCAGGGGAAGGAAAACAAAACCCCAGCTTGTCTCTGGTTTATCCCTAACCCCCTTCACTGAGACAACTGCAGAAGAGAGAAAGCCCTGGTGAGTTTTCTGCACCATCCTGGTAAGTTATGGTTGGGCAAAGGTCTGAGGCTGTTTTGCTTCAGCAGATGAGCCACAGGACCATCTTTTACCCCTCTGGGTGTCCCACAGGTTCCCCTTGGAAAGCTGATGCCATCCCAGGCAGAGCAGTGCTGCTGGAGAAGGCTGAGGAGTGGCTGAGCTCTCTGCACTGCAGCTCCCAGCCAGAGCTGCCTCTGGATCTCAGGGTTTAAAACCAGAGTGAGAGATCCCAGGATGTGGATCCCTGTGAGCTGGGAATTATAACCCAGTCATTTCAATCACATGATTAGAATTTAGATAAACAGTCAGGGAAGTGAGCAAGGCATGTCCCCCAAACGCCGTGTCAGACACACCATTTAAGGGAAATGAGAGGGAAACAGCTTTGTTCCAGCCCAAGGCTGACCCTAAAGCCTTTCCAGCCCTCAGCTTGAGGCACTGGCAGGAGGAAGCTCAGCCTTGCAGGCTGTTTTACTCCATTCTGCCTGCACAATAATGGTGCAGCTTCCCTGCTGTCCCAGAGCGTGCCAGACAGTGTGGTGCCTTTTGATGTGCCAGTGTAGCTTCCCGAAGCAGCTCCTACCTATGCCCAAGGTCAATAAATATTCATATTAACTCTCCCTGGATCTGTAATATGAATTATTATATTAAATCATATAATAATTACAATATTATATCATATAAAATTATATATCTTATCTGTAATATAAACATTCACATTAACTGTGTACTGGATTTCTGCTTGCTCCTGAGGAGGGTAAGCAGCTGAATCAGACTTCAAAAAAACTCCCCAAACCGCTGAATTTTCTTGCTTAGAGACCTGAATTTTAGAAGCAGATGTACCATATCTGAATTTTTTGGGGGCTTCCAAGAAATCAGACTGACCATGACAGCTCAACAGAGCAAGTGAAAGGGAACTGGGGTGCTTGTTAGTCAGCTCTGCTTATCCATCCTGCCTTTTCTCCTCTTTTGAAGGACAAAAGGTAAATTTAGGGTGAATTAGGGCATGGAGAAAATGTTTTTTTGGGTTGTATTTTTTTTTTTTAATTTTAATTCCAGTCTTGCTTTCAAAGTATAGAAAATGCTGCATGGTCTCCTGTGAAGTCAGTTTACACTCAAGTCAAAGCCTTGCAAATATTCAATTAGGAGACCAGTCAAGTATGTGGGATTAAGTTGTTTATATAAATGTTTGCAGAACCAGAGTGTGAGTTCACAGGCAGGCATGGGAGCTTTGCTTTCCCAGCTGATCCATAAAAAGGGTCAAACACAGTCTACTGATAAATGCAGTATACTTACAAAAAAAAACCCCAAACCAGCCTCAATCCAGTCCTGACTGGGGCTTCCAGTACCAATTCCCAGTTGTTTATCAAAGTTAAGTTGGAGGCTGATGAGTTTGCAGGATGTGTAATTTAAAAACAATTCCAGACCCTTCCCTGGGCACCGCTGCACATCTCCACACATTCATGTGCAGTTGGGAGCTGAAAGCAGATTCTGCTTTAAGTAAACAAAGAGCTCCCACTGATTACCCAGAAGCAGCTCTGGCGTGAGTGGAAGGAGGAGTGGAAGAGGCCCCATGGAATGAGGTCTGAAGACACAGGGTAGCATCATTCCCAGGAATTTTCTGCATTTGCTCCTCTTTGTTTCTGCTCCTGGTACCAAATCCCTGAGAGAAGCTGGAGAAAATCCCCAATGTTCAAACCCAGGGAAGACAGAGGAGAAAATTAACTCCTCTTATGAAGAGAAGCAAATGCTTTCTCAGCTCCAGCTTGAATTTTGGTGAGCCCTGGCAGGACTGATGGAGTGTACAGCAGAAACTGGGCAAAAGAGTAAAAGGTGAAAAGAGGAGAATTTCATACAATTACATCTCTAAAATTTAATTTGGAGTGGAATCATTTTTGCAATAAATTTCTACAGTCTCTCAGGAAACAGAGGAAAAGCAAGGACTCCAGTGCTGTGAAAGTTTTTAGTGCTGGTTCCCTGCTTTCTGTGCTGATCAGGACAGGGAGACATGAAGGATCAGCAAGCAATCAGGAATTTACCCCACCCCAGTGGGCCAGAAGGGGCAGTGACTGTATTATATTTTTTTTTTTTTCCCCTGTGATAACTGGCATGAGATCAGGAAGTCCCCTAAACATTTTTTAGGGTAGTTTTTAGACAGGTTATGCTGTTGAGAGTGTGCAACTGGTGTCTTTTAGGATAAAAGGTGCTGTGCCAGTGCAATATGTTGCTTTTTTTCTTGAATCAGTTTTTAAGTACTGATATCTGTACTGGAGTTATTAATAGTTATTAATTGAATTGTCCAAACAGGGATTCTTCACAGCTCCTACTCCAAAATACAGACTGTGTCCCTGTTGCTACAGCATATACTGCTAAGTTACAGCTAGTACAGTCTGTTTTTCACTAAGTGCATCAGTGAACAGTTTAAACAAAGTTAAGAAAAAAAAATACTGGCAACAAAGAGATGACTTATCATTTGCAACTTTAAAAAGGAGCCTGCAGCTATACGAATCTGGAAATAATATAAACTTAACCCACAGGACTGTTGCATTGGTTTTAGAAGAGCTTACTTTAAAGCTGGTATGTGGGCTCACTGAGAGACTGAGTGGTTGGCAAGGATGCTAACCATTTATGGAATGTGTCTTTGGAAAGGATTAAAGCAAAAAACATGTTGCTTCTTACCAGCTCTGAGCTGGGAATATAGCTCTAAGGGGCGAGTGTTACATTTTAAACATCCAGTATGTAAAGCTTTCAGACAATAAACTTTTTTTTTTTTCTTTCCTTGCCCTGGTGCTTGGGATCAAATTCAGTCCAGACCGGATAGACTCAAAATCATTCCCATCTGACGTCCAGGAAAAGGTCAGGAGTTCCAGCAGTGCTGGCAGTGCTGCAGCAGTTCCCAGCTTGCGTAAGGACTATTTGTGAACTGCCCAAGATAACAGTCAGCATTTCAGCTCCCCGTGTTCCAAGCCTCACAGAACTCTGCCTATTCATTTTGTCCTTCTGAGCTGGGCTTGGAAAACTGCTTTGTACCAAGTAAAAGCACAATGGAAACTGAAAATGCAAAATCCCTATGACTCGGTTGGGAAATCTTTCATTTTCTATTTTCATTGGCCCTGTTAAGACTCTTTTCTCTGCCTTAGGTACTCATGGACCAGCCCCTCACTGTGTCATCTTCTTCCTGTGGCACTCCCTGTGCCAGGCTGTGCTGGAAAAGACAGTGACAAATGTCCTAAGTGGCACCATTTTCCTCTGACAGAGCTCCCCTGTTACTGCTGAAACAACTCCACATTTTCCCTGTTTTTCACACATTTTGTGAGGGGATGTGGTGCTGCATCTGGGTGTGTTTGCAAAATTCACCAAGAGAGGACTCGCTGCCAAACCCAGTTTTCTCCCCAGTGTGGAGGATAGGAGAAGCGTGGTGCTGTTCTCAGCTCTGACATCCATCAACAAGCACAAAAATCTCTTCTAAACAATCTGTGTGTCCAGCTGCTGCCTCTGCCAATGCAGTGGCCACGGGTTTTGGGCATCTCACAGTTGCAAGCCCAAAAGGTGAGGGCAGCTGCTGTGGGAAATAGGACACAGAGACCTAAAAGGTTGGAAATAGGACATAAAGGCCTAAAAGGCTGGAAATAGGACACAGAGGCCCAAAAAGTCGGAAATCGGACATAAAGGCCTAAAAGGTTGGAAATTGGACATAGAGGCCTAAAAAGTTGGAAATTGGACATAGAGGCCTAAAAAGTCAGAAACCAGACACAGAGGCCTAAAAAAGTCGGAAATCAGACATAAAGGCCTAAAAAGTTGGAAATAGGACACAGAGGCCTAAAAAGTCGGAAATAGGACACAGAGGCCTAAAAAGTCGGAAATAGGACACAGAGGCCTAAAAAGTCGGAAATAGGACAGAGAGGCCTAAAAGGTTTGAAACAGGACAGAGAGGCCTAAAAGGCTGGAAATTGGACGTAAAGGCCTAAAAGGTTGGAAATAGGACATAAAGGCCTAAAAAGTTGGAAATCGGACATAGAGGCCTAAAAGGTTGGAAATAGGACATAAAGGCCTAAAAGGTTGGAAATTGGACATAGAGACCTAAAAAGTCGGAAATAGGACATAGAGGCCTAAAAGATTGGAAATAGGACATAAAGGCCTAAAAGGTTGGAAGTTGGACACAGAGGCCTAAAAAGCTGGAAATAGGACGTAGAAGCCTAAAAGATTGGAAATAGGACACAGAGGCCTAGAAGGTTGGAAATAACTCCCAAGGGGGACAGTGCCTCTTTTCCTGCAAGCATGTCTGCCACCCCCTGCCATCTGCTCTTTCTGCACGTGCTGTGCAAGGACAGCCCTGGCTCATGGGGCAGTGCAGGGTGATGCCAGGCTGTGTTTTCTGCTGTTTGCCACCACCTTGGGGTGAAATCCTGGGGGAGTCTGACCCTCAGGTGCAGAGCTGGGGGCTCTGGATGTGGAAGACCCACATTAATGGTCACAGTCATTTTGGAGAGCTTCCACTGGCTGTGGCAATTTCTTAAAGGATCCTTCCCCTAAGAGACTTGTGTTTTTGTTTCTCTCCAATCATTCATGAAACCCTGAATCCAGTCCTGTACCATGAGGTTCAGTTTGGGAGTGATCCATGTTAAAGCCTTCCTCTGGAATTTGCACCAAATGGCTGGAATTCTTTGTAGCCACACTTGGAAATCTTTGATGTCTCACTGCAGAAACTGGCTGTGACAGGATTTGTGTATGACTTAATTTTATCTGTTTAGTAAATAGTCTGACATGCTTTATTTGACAATGAATGTGTACATCAGTGCCACAAAAGCACAATAACACATTATTATGAGGCTCTCAGAAAGAAAAACATGGCTAAAATGGGGAGGTGAGCATCTCTTTCTTCTTTAAAGTGAAAATCCCAAAGATACATCTTCATTGCTGAGAATAAGTGAATTTCCTTCCAAATGAATTGCATTCTATTGAATGCTCACCTTTTTTTTCAGCACATTGCTCATGCTGATGAAGTTCTAGAAAAGGTAATTCCAGCTGCTCCTCGTCAGGACCCTAATTGGCTGTGATGAACCTGATCAGCTTCACCTGGGTGCTGCAGCCACTGCCAGGGGCACAGGGGCTTTATTTAAGCTCAGCCCCAGCCTTATCCTTGGTTTTCCTCCTGAGCTGCTGTTGGGTGTGTGGGCTTTGTTGCTGTCTCCTGCAACAAATGGGATTCTCCAGGATGCATTGTCCTTTTCCAGCTCTCTGTCTTCTGCTACTCTTGAGAGGATCCCTGGATGGACCCTGGGCTTCCTTTGCTGCTTGGGGCTGTTGATGGACCCTGTTTCCAACATCCCTTGAGGCTGCCTGATTGTGTCCTGCCTTCACTGCATTGCCTTCAGCATTTTGGAAGTTCTGTGCTCATGGGCTCGGCAAAGGTAAGAGGAAAATGTGTAGCTTGAAGTTATCTGGTAATGATAGACTCAGCAAAACCTGCTGGTTTTTTTCCTCCTCTATAGTTTAAAAATTGTTTTGAAGATGTTTCCCATTTCCTTCTCCCATGCAGCCTGCCTTTGTGCACCCCTCAGTTACTGGCTGAGTAAAGGCAATAATATGTCTGGTTTTAAATTGCTGTGTGCTCTCAGCTACCTAAAAGGTCAAGCAGCACCAGATAACCTGTATTGTAGTCTTGCTCTTGGGCTGGGTGCAGGTAACTTGCAGAAATCATCACAATTGCTGTTGTGAGGGTGTTAGGTGAAAAAAATGAAAGGTTTGGGATGAAGCTGTTTCAAGAAGACTTGTATCAGAAGGGCCTTAAGAGCTCAGTGAGATGAGCAGCTGCAAGTGTCTTTGGAAATACTGAGTGTGGCAAAGAAAGGTGCTTTTAGGGGCAGTCTCCTTGCCTGCACACAAAGGTAGATGGAGCTGAGGCTGGTGCAAAGTGTTGGTGATATTGGGGTGTTGCTGTCCAGGTGCTCCCCACTGCCTCTCCCATGAGTGCTCCTGGACTCCTTAGATCTCCTGGGCATTTCCAGGAATTGTTTCACAGGCTGCCCTGGATGTGCAGCCAGTGCAGTTTTATCTTTGTGGCCCTGGACAGACCCTTTTGGAAAGGGCAGTGTGGGAAGGCTGAGCTGGTTCGTGTGGAGTTATGGGTTCAAGGACCAAGCTGTTCTACACTTTTTCTTCTGTGGCTTTACTGCTCTTCTGACCCCCAGTAAACTTTCTGGAAAAGAACCTGAAGCTAATTAAGGGGGTCATTTTTGTGGCATTGGCTAAATGGGAAATGGAATTTCTTCCCATTTGCATAAACAGAGGTCTGGCAGCAATTGGAGCCCAGTACTGGAAAATAGAGGGGAAGAGGTCTGAAATAGGTTTCAGAAGGAACACATTTGTTTGAAATGAGGGTTTACAGATCTGTGTGCCTAGATAAGGAATGTGTGCCTTCACATCCTCTGTTCTGGCCCTTGGTTGTGAGGTAGGTCTTCAGGCATCTGGCCCTGTGGGGAATTTTCAAAGCTGGAAATTAAGGACACTTAATATTTAATGTCTCAATACTCTGCCACTCCTATTGCTGCACAGCTAATAATGTGAACTTTAATTGATTAGATGCCATCATTGCCTCAGGAAAGGGATACTTGGGTTGCCTTTGTGCTATGAGGTAACTGTAGGCATTGTGGTTTATTTTGGCACTGGTTTGGACTTGAAACAAACCTGGTTAATTTGAAATTAAAACAATTGGGTCCTTTGTGCTGTTTGTAATGGGTTTTGCAGTAGCTGCTTGCTTATAAAGGTGGTTTCGTTGTCCATTGGAGGTGGTTCATGATTGACATGATTAAATTTGATCATTGATGGATTTCTGGGTTCAAAAGCCAAATCCAGATCTGTGCTTAGTTCTGCTGTCCAGACTGAGATGTAGAAAGGGGAGGTGTGACAGTGAGTTTGTTCAATAGTGACAACACTGAACATTCCAGTATCATGAGTCAGACTCCTCCCAAATTCTGTACTTGGTTTAAGTTAATGAGACTTAGAAAAACATCGAGTTATCCATTTTTTCCCCTCTGCAATAGTAAGACCATAGTTTCCAATGAAGCCCATAATTCTCCCATGAGCTTTTGTCTCCAGGTGCTCTCAAAATATTGCCAATTATTGAAAAACTTGAAGTAAAATGTTATTAGTCCTTCTGTCTTTAAGCTAGAACAATGGACCTATTAAAATACTTATAGCTAATGTTAGGGCAGCCTGTGGGAATTGGGTTTGAGAGTTTCATTCAGAATTTTTTATTTCATACATATATATTTATGTTCTTACTGTAAGCAGTAGCTGCTGCAGAGCTGGGAGATGGGTTAGGTCTGATACCTCTGCATTTTATTGTCTTAATTTTGAGCTGTGGCTTTGGACAGTAAAGAATATTTCAATTTTTTTGTTTAGCACGGTGTACAGCTGATGGTGTGATAAGGGTTTCTCCAGGCAGTTTTTATGCCATGGAACTTTCTGCCCTCTACAATTCTGCACTTTTGCTGCCCATGTGCTGAAAGCATTACCAGTGCCCTGTGAGGGCAGAAGATGCTGATTTAATTTAAAAAGAGAGTCTAGAAGCCTCAGATGGCCAGAATACTTGTCCAGTAAGGTGTGTTGTTTTTTTTAATGGCAGATGCAAATTGTGGGGATCCTGACTTGCAAGGTTCATTTGCACTGGAACATTTTCCCACCCTGCTGAAGTACCACACAAATTGGTGAAGACTTCCCTCAGCTGTTTGTAACTTAGGGGATGACTTTTTTTTTCTAAGCACACCTGGCTCTTCACCCAAGAATTAGGCAGGACCTAATCAGATAATGAGTAGTTCCACCTGAACCAACTGTTATTTCTGTGAAACCACTCTAACAAAGCAGCATTTCTGTTTCTCCTCTGCAGGAGAGTGTGTCCTCACAGGAAGAGGATACTGCTGTTTTCAGTTTATCAAAGTGTGTTCAGACACTAGAATTTTTTTACACATGAATTTTATTTCAGAGGACTTTGCTAATTCTTCAGTCTCTCTTTTAAAACTAGACAAATCCATGTAATCACTCTCAGATTCAGTGTTCTGCTTACCTGCTGTTGCCCAAACCCATAGACTCAGTTTGCCCTCAAGCTTTTTTGTCTTTTGGCAGCTGCTCTCATTCCAATTACAAAATATCCTTGGAAATTCAATACCTCATTTTTCTATTATTTAAATTATGGCCTGCATTGTAGTTCAATGAATTTAATTAAAGCATTTCCTTACACACGTGGTGTCCATGTGGACAGGGAATAAGAACTTTAATCTTAGAGCTGGGCATGTGTAATAGTTACAGCACAAGAGATCATTCCTTCTTATTGCATCCTTCAGGTAAAATGAATGCTCATGTTGCCTGGAGGAAGACATAATCTGTATGTACTGGCTTTAAATCCTTAGGTGGCAGAGGGAATAACCTGTTTTAAATAACCACGTTGTAAGATGTGACCCAGATCTTTGTGGGATGGATCAGGACCTGCAGATTTGCGGGTTCCCCAGTGGAGTTGAGGCTGTTGCTGCCTCAGTCCTGGGGCTCACACCAGAGTTGTTGGCTGCTGGAAGGGGGTTGTGATCACAAAGTCTCACTATTCATCCTTCAAAAAAGTCTCCACTTTTCAAACCTTCACAGTGAAGGTTTGCAGATGTGAGTGTTAATTTTGTGGTAGGAGTTCTTCAGAATATGCAAAGTTGGCTTGTAAGCTTTCTTTCTGAAGAAATTATTGTTTTTGTTAAATTCCCTTTCCTGATGCACCGAGGAGGATGCTCAGCTGATACCAATCCCTCATTTTCTCCACCATCCTGCAAGCCTGTTGGGTAAATTTGATTAAACTTCCAATCTTTGGCCAGCTCCAATATCCCGTGTTTTTTTTTTTTTTAAAAAGGAAGCTCCAAGAGAAAACCAGCATTTGTGTGTAAGACAAATGCAGGCCACATATGCAGCATGGACTTGATTTGTATTTGGTTTGTCCCAGCAGCTGAATTGTCACCTGTGGTCCCTCAGCCCATGCTACTCCACTGGAATCTGTGGCTGAGGACCCCATCAGGAGAGGAAGGAGCTGAAATGTTTGTTCCCAGGGCAAGGCACAGTGAATTTAAGGAGAAGTGGGGGTTGAAGGAGCTGTCAATATTTTGTGCTGCTGGGAAGGGAAGTTTCAGGATGTGGGGCTGTAACCCATCAATAGTGGCCTTCAGCAGTGCTTTTGCTGATGTGATGACTTGTTTTGTTTCCACTGGAGGTGAGAGTTGTCCTTCTGGGCCAAGGCAGTGTTCTGTCTGCTCTGTGAGTGGACAGCATCAAGGGAATGATGCTTTCAAGGGAAAATTGAGCTGGCAGTTGTTGAAAAACTCCTTAGGACTAAGCAGTCACTGCTGTAAACCAACCTTCCTTTCCCATCCTTGGGCACTGCTTTGTTTATTGCTGCTTCCTTCAGGGAGAGCAGCCACTGATTTCAGGGCTGTGTGAACTTTGGGATGGCTGCAGAGTCTCTTTGCTCTCTTGTCAAGCCTGGAGTGATTAATTTTTTTCCCTTTGCTTCCTTCTCTCACCATTCCAATGTGCTTTCCTAGAAAAATTACAAAGTAAATGCAAACCAGCTACTGCATATTTAAGATAACAGAGGTAAACACATGCAACAAATTAATTGGCAGTTGTATTTGGTGTACAGTCAAGTCTTCTAAACTTGAAAGTTATGAAATATGCAGTGTTCACCAATTTCCAAACCATGAACTTTACTGGGCTTTGATGCTTTTGCAAAGCAGCTTTCTCAATCCCTACCTTAATGTAAGTGATTCTATTTCACCATGATCATGCTGCTGTATGGGGTTGACCTAACAATTTAGCATTCTAGTGAGATGATTAATTCCAAATGTAACCAACTGCTTGCGTTAAACCTCTTTAATTCACCAGGTTCTGCCCTTCCCTTGGTCACAGCTCCAAATGTGGATATGGAGACTGCTTGCCTCTTCCACTTTAAAACCTGGCAGCTGGTTTGATAACTTGGAGAGCAGTTCAGCTTCTTTTTGGGCAGGTGTTGCTAAATGGGAGAAAATATTTTCTTATTTCAAGTTCTCAGTGATTGTGGCAATTCTGATACGATGTTGGCCACGCTCTTGGATGCAGAGTGGGAAGAGGCATGCTCAGGATGCAAACTGTGTCAGGGTGTTCTTAAACAAGGGAAGTGCTGGGCAGCAAATATGATTATAACACCATAAAGGCAGCCTAGTCTGACTCTGTGGTATCATCTGCACTCGACAGCTTGTGATAACACTGAGTTAAACCACTGCTGTGGCTGTGCAAACCAAGGAGAAGTAATTTTTAATGATAAACTAATTATGTACACAACTACAGGACCTCAGCCTCAGAAATGAGTCAATTAGAACATTCTTCTTTGCTGAAATATCCTAACAAGGAAGCTGCTTTAAATGTAATCTGTGGTTAGCTTATAGCTGCTTGCTTGTTTTCCCAAAGTGTCAATTTTTGTAGCTCTTCCATCCAAAATTATTTGAAAATATGTCTCAACATAGTAACTGTGTTTTCAGCTACCAGGGTGCTGTCATCTGTGAATGAAGTATGGTGCCAGTGTGACTTTGCCATGTTTTAATTTCTCCTTTGCCTTTCCATGATATCAGTGAGAACAAATGTGTTACCAGCTGCACTGGGCACAAATAAATTCCAGTTGCATCTGGCAGGAATTTGGGGGAAATCCACTTTGAAGCACAACTTGGAGGAACTGGTTCTGCTTTAATAGCAACAAACTTGCAAAATGTGGCTTTCCTAAGCCCTTTGGATGTGAAAACCCATTGGAAATGAGGGATTTTCAGTCAGCCTGTCTCTCCTTGGAGGACATGCTAAGCAATGAAAGCATGTGCAGTGTGCTCTATTTATAACTCGGTGTCTTTGGACACTTTTATGGTGTTTGCAGAGCAGTTACTGAGATGTTTTGTTTTGGAGGTGCAGGAGCAGCTGTACAATCTCCTCCCCAACCCCTGAACTTCAGCAGCTAAAGGCTTTAAAGGATGCATTGCTCGTCTCTGCAAGTTTGGGATGAACACAGCACAGGGTTCAGCACTTCTCTGCTGAGGCTGGCTGTGCTCCTGATGGATCATTAGGGTTAATTAGGATACACTTGCAGTGCAATTAGCTGTGCCATGCTGCTAATTCCTGGTGGGGATGAGCAGAGGGCACCACACTTGTGCTCTTTCCTCTTCTGTGCCTGGGCTCTCGTGGGTGACCCAGCAGGATGCAAGCTTGGAGGAAACTGTGTGTGAAATAATCTGCCTGCTGCTCAGCTGGCTCATTTCAAGGGAAAGCAGATCCTAGGAAGAGTTTCCTTCCACTCCCCTTATATGGAAGGAATGGCTTGGGAAGCTTGGAATGGCTTCTTGATTCTTGAGGAATGCCTGGCAACCAGCCAAAGGAAACCCCAAATCTTTAAAGTTGCTTATTACTATATGGAATGCCAAAATTGGCATTTCCTCTTTGTCTGTTCAGGGCTGGTAAACTCCATAATTGCTTTTTCCAGTCTCACAGGAATAGGGCAAGAGGGGCTGAAGTTTGCTAAAAAAATTGATTTTATTTTTTTAACTGTCTGGCAAGTGGGAACACTTGTTCTGTGCAGTGTGAGATTCTCAGTGACAAATACCTAGGAAGGTTAGGAAAGATGCATCAATGAAACATTTATGTAGATATAGATCACAGAGAGAAACCATGTATGGTTTACATCACCGTGTTTTAAAATCAGTCCAGTATCTCATATTTCTGATTTTAGTCAGAATGAAAGGCTTTTTTAAACCCCCCAATTAAATCACTCAGTAGATGGATTACCTCATGCTACTTTTATGCCTAAATACCCAGGCTGAGGCATGACCCAAGATACCTTTGCACAAAAATAAAGATGGCAATAACTTCTGCCCACTGTTTTTTCTGTGTTTTCGCCACAGTCAAGTGCTTGTAATTTTGTTGGAGAACTGGAAATCAGGAAACTGCTCACAGTAGTCCAGACAAGAATGCAGGCATCTGAATTAATTCTGGCAAATATCTTTAAAGTTACAAGCCTTTTAAGTGGCAATTCTTTTCCTCAGTGGCTTTAACTGTACAAAAAAGCTGCTTTACTGAGCTTAGACAGCAAACATTTATTTTGGAAACCAAATAATACCTTTTTTTTTGTTTTGTGGGTCTGCAACAATAAAGATTTTGCTGCACATCTTTATTAAAACTATATTTTCTTATGATCCCATATGTTCCTTTCCTCTGTGTCCCTGGTTGGTTCCAGCAGGTAGTGTGGGCATTGCCCATAGTTTTGTTTTGGAAATCAGCCCATTTGTGATGCACTACCTTTTTGTAGGTATGAGATTTTATTGTGGTTTTTTTGGTTCTATATCTATTGCCTTTGAATAACAATCCCTGCTGATCAGATAATTTCTTTCCAGCTTTGCAATGACTAGCTTTAATGAAAAGTAATTCAAACAACTTGAAGTAAAATGGTCCATACAGTAATCAAAGTCTGGACTGATCCCCATGTTCTGAATTTCAGCATAATTATAAAGAATTTAATCTGCATTTGATATTAATTTTGGGTATCATTCTAGCTTGGGAACTGTAAGCCATTATTTTATAGCAACTTGTACATTTTGGAGAGCAGAGCTCCACTGAGATTTCTAGTCTCAAATTCTTTGCCACTCTTAGAGTTCAAACTAGTTTATCAGAGAATATACTCAGTTATTTCTTGTTTATTTCCATAAACTTTGTTCAAAGCTGTGGCTGCTTGAGGCATGGGTTTGATGGATGCTTAGTGAAGAAGGAATTGCCTGGATGGTCACACTCAGAGCTGTGGTCAATGGTTTGATGAACAAGTGGGGAGCAGAGATGAGTGATGTTCAGCAGGGTTCAGGTTATATGACCAAGGGGGACCTGCGAGAAAGCTGGAGAGGGACTTTTTACGTGGACAAGGGGGAATGACTTCAAACTGAAAGAAGGAAGGTTTAGATTGCATATCAGGAAGAAATTTTTCAGTTCAGTTTCTTCATTGCCCAGAGAAGCTGTGGATGCCCCATCTCTGGAAGTGTTCAAGGCCAGGCTGGGGCATTGAGCAACCTGGTCTGGTGGAAGTTGTCCCTGCCCAGGGAGGAGGATTGGAATGAAAGGATTTTTAAGGTTCTTTTCAACCTAACCCAATCTATGATTTTGTGCATATGGGTATTTTTTGGTTAGCACTGCCTGGTAACTCTGAGCCTTGTTGATCTGTTGAGACACTTTTAAGGTTGCTGATCCTGTGGAATTTGCTTGATGTTCTGTGACTGCTGTACCCTTAGGAGAGCAAACATAGCTGAAGGTGTCTGGTACTTGAGAAAGCATGAACCAAACGTTCCCCACTCATCCTGCAACTGCTGCATTGCACAAGCTGCCAGGCCCCAAAGGGAGGGTTTGACCTGTGCTTTGTGTGGATGTGTTGAACCATGGTAACTGGGGAAACCCAAGGAACTCTGCTGTACATCATCCTGGGCTCTTCAGGGGGATGTATAAACTCAATATCCTGAGTTTAAAGGCACCCACAGACATCACAGAAGTTTGACTGATCCTGTACAGGACAGCCCCGAGGATGTCACCATGTGCAGACATCACAGAAGTTTGACTGGTCCTGTACAGGACAACCCCAAGGATGTCACCATGTGCTTGAGAGCATTGTGCAAATGCTTTTTGCCCTGCCAGCCCAGAGCAGAGAGGGACAATCCCTCCCTTGCCTGGCCATGCTGTGCCTGATGCCCCAGGACAGGGATGTCCCTCCTGGCTGCCAGGACACTGCTCACTCATGTCCAACTTGGCATTAAAGAGCACCAGACCTAAACTGGAGCCCTGCAGATCCCCTCTAGTGACTGCTTGGTGGAGATGCCCAGGGAGGCTGGCATGGCTGAACTCTCATGGTTTTTCTCATGATTTGCTCCAAGGAATCATTTCACATTTTTGGGAGGGAGTTTTGTCTCTAAAAATTGATTATTTCTGAGTACTTGCCATTATAATGAGATTTTTAAAACTTGAAAGGTATTAGGTTCATTGCTAGCCAAGCATCCCTACCTTGGGTGACAAGTAAAACTGGTTCTGCTGGCCCAAGCTTCATGGAAGATGGAATAATAATACTTGCAAATATTTCCTGAAGTCAGCATTGAAAGTTGTCCTGAGGCGTGGACCCCAAGTTCAGTGCTCCCCACCTTTCAGAGTCAGATCTCACAGGTGCATACAACTTTTTCTAAGTTAGTGGGAGCTGCATTTATATTTTGTTAGATCCTTCCCAGAGTGAGTAGATTACTGGAGATGCACATGATCCTGCTGAAGGACCAGAGTTGCATAAAATGCTCCTATATATCTATATATATCCTACATATCTTATATAGGATATAGAGATTATATGTATAATATTATATCTCTCATATATAATATTAGTCTATATATAATATTATCCTGTGTATCTTATATATTGATATATATCCTAAATATCTTATGTAACCCATTCTGGATTTCAGTTGCTATTAAATACTTTTTTTTTTAACCTGGCACCACAGAAATGAACGTGATTTATTTGCAGGCTGAGGAAAGCAAGGAATCTGCCATCAGAAGCCTGGCTCTTTCAGTAGTGCTGAGAAATAGCAAGAAATAAACATTGCCACTTTCTCATTAATGCAATTACCATAGCCCATCAAACATGTGCTGATGAATTTGAGAGGCTTATACATTCATTAGTGCAGCCATCATAAAATAACGAGGGGAGTGTCCAGCTTGGGAAAAAAATTCAGAGAACAAGAGCTCACATTATACAGAGCTATGATGATAAATGTCTCCTGTGGCATGATTTTAACTCTTACCATCTGTTATTCCCTGTTGCCACAGCAACTTAAAATAAATATTAAAAATAGTCTGAAACCAGGAAAAGCACAGCAGGGAATGTCTGTCCTGAAAGAAAACAAACCCTCAATGTGACCAGGAAATAGCAGGGAAAAGGGCTGATGAGAACTTCAGGAGATTTAGCTGGGAGAATTTTCAATGTGAGGGAAGGATCCCAAAGCAGTGTTTATAAGCACTTGTAGCTGGGCTACCCAAGCACTGTCAGATGCTCAGTGCTGTACTTGCCATCTGTTTTCAGCTTTGAGCTTTTACTGGCAGAAGATTTGTGTATATATGCATAAATATGATTTTACACTTTTGAGAGATGTTTGATTTGATATTTTTGGAGCTGAGCTAGAGGGCCGTGAGGAACTGTTCTGGTGCAGTCTTTGTAAGCTGTGAGCATTTAAACTGGTGTTGATCAAATGATGCCATTCAAATATTATTAGAGCTGAGTGTTTAGGCCAAAGGCAAGGCTTAAAAGGAGAGCTGCACTTTCATGCCAGGCCAGCACAGGAGCTGTTTCCAGAGGCTTCTTTCTGGAAAATACAAGAGCAGGAAAAGCTGACTTGGGAAAGAAAGGCTGAGAGACTGCTCTTGGTGTCAGGGGCATGAAGAGCTGTTTAAAAACTTGCAAGTGTTGTGAAGTAACAGCAGTTCAAGAACTTAGGGACTTTACTCTTTTTGGAAGGAGTTAGATTATTTGGGGATGCCCTATCCAAAGAAATCCTTGGCTGAAAAATGCTTTGCATGGGAAGAACAGCCCAGCTTGGGGGAATTGCTGACTGTTCTGGGTGGGTCCTTGCTTTAGTTTAATTATGATGATTTGTTTAGCTCTCTTGGTGAGTGTTCCTGTATGTTTTCTAGCATTCCCTTTCATTCCTTTGGCAGCCACTTCAAGAGTGATTTATGATAAGAGAGGAGAAAACAAACTGAGATTTGATGTTAGGCAGTAGCCAGGGAACTCAGATGTAATCACTGCTGCATAATAACATCCTGTGCAGCTCAGTGAGCACCACGGGGCACTCAGGGCATAAAATCTCCTTTGAGCTCCCAAACCAAGACAGACTGGATATACAAACGAGCATCCTGGGCATCCAGGTGCCATCAGTGCAAATGAAGGGTCTGTGCATGAGACCTGAGGAACACAAATCAGAAGTTTTGTTGCTCCTGTTGGGGCTGATGACCCGGCAGGCAGCTTTTTATCTGCAGCCTTGTGGTTTGCTCTGTGACAATAACAGATGCAAATGTTAAAAGGCAGCCAAATGTAGAGGCTTTGATTTGCAGGGAAGCTCTGACCCAGCAGAACTGTAACTTGGAGTGATAAAAGCCACTTGAGTCCCAGTTACAGCCACTGCATGGCTGAGTTTTCCTGGACAGGTCTTTTCTTCCCCTCCCCTATTCTCTGCCACCTCAGAAACCTCGGTGTAATGGCAGAGTTTCCTTTATTTGGCCAGATCAGGGCTGCCCTCAGGCTGCTCTGTGTCTGGGAGCTGTGGACACTTCCATGGCACAGCACCAGGCTGCTCAGCTTCTGTGCACTGACTCCAGGCTCTATGAGCTCTGGGCTCTGTTCAAAACAGCTGCTGTGTGAATGTAATCAGCCTGATGCACCTCAAAAGCCTTGGGTTCATCCCAAACCAGCTGAAGGTGGGTCCAAGTTTCTCTCAAGGCTTCATGTTCTTCCTGATAAGTTAATAATGACAGAAATGAGGCACCTCGTGTGGTGATGTGATCTGGTGAAGATCTTGCTGGGATGTGGGACAGACCTGTACCACTTTGTTCTCACTGACACAGCTTTTCCCTGGCTCGCTGTCCTGGTCTGAGGTGAGGTGTGGAGACCCCCAGGAGGCTTTTTCTGAGACCTGTTTTAAGTGGGGATAAGGGAACCAATACAATGACCTGTTGGGATATGACATGAGACAGTTTCAGTCTTTGTTGGCACTCCTCTTTGTCTGTGGTGGACTCTCATGCCTGTGACAAACTGCAAATTCCCCAAATCCCATCTGACACTGCTTCAGCTGATTGGATAGTTAACCCAAAGCTCCACTCACTTCATCTGTGCTTCAGGTGTTAATTCTGCAAAAGGGTTTCTGTGGACCCTTCAGAAAAATATTGTGTGGTGTTCTGAACTTTCCCCTGATTTTTTTTTGTTCTCCATTCCTGTCTGCTTGTTTTTGTGGGGAATCCATGCTTATACTGAAGTGCTTTCTGGCATGCTGCAGGAAGGAAAGGCTTTCCCAGGAGTTCTGGGAACAAGCCAATTACTTGGGAGTCCTGCTGGAAACACTGCTTGGAAAAACCTAGAAAATAATAAAACTTTCCTGCATCCTGCACAAAATAGGCTATTATTCAATAGGATATCTAATTAAACACAATGGAGATGTGTGTATGTGTGCTCAGTGTGTGCATCCCTTAACACAGACCGTGGGCTTGGTGATCTCCTCTTACCACTGAAGATAAAATGTTTCCTGCTCTGAGGAATTTACAGCCTAGATGGACGCTCCAGGAAGAGTGAAAATCCAACAGCAGCTCAAGATGGACTGGTTCATTTTTAGGAAGTTTATCTCTATTTCATGCTGGTGATGACATAATTTTTACTTGGAGGAGTAGGATTTATGCTGATGTACTTTCAGCTTTTATGCCAATCTCCTTATGTGTTGCATTAGACAGTCCCTGCTGCAAAGGTTGGAAATCTCGGCTAGATTAAGATATCTGATCTCTGCTTCCCAAAAATTCCACTGTGTTGTCAAGTGAAAGCAGAAAGCTGATGGAAGACATAAAGTGTGCAAAGGCCCTGCCATATTTCACTGGGATTTACTCTGACATCTCTATGGAGCTAGTTGATTTTTTTTCTTTTGACCCGAATAGCAGTGTGAGTTCAGCAGTCAGCAGCCTGCATTCTTTAATGCATCTAGAGAATTCAAATTATTGTTTTATGGGTGAAGTGATGGCCGTGCAATTAGGATTTCCATCTGTGCAATCCTCCGCTTGGGTATGGTGGCAAACACATAGCATGAAATAAGCTTATTACAGCTGTGAGAGGAGAGCTGGGGTGGAACTTCCCTGTTTACAGTTTTGCTGTAGAATTTTACTATTTAAAAAACTCTGCAGATGTTTACAAAACTTCCATATAGCTGCGTCCTGAAGTTATGCCTTGCCTTTAATCAAAACTGAGTGCTTGGATGGCCCAGAAGTTCCCTATTTGCACAGAAACCTCACTCCAATCAGCTCTGAACTTGTGCTGTCCCCTGAATGAAAAACCTTTGTCTTCTTGTAGTCCAGTCTTTTACAGCATAGCTCATGTGTGTTTTCAAGCAAACCTGAGCCTTGTTTTCCATGAACTGAAGTTTTCTTTGCATCCAGTTGCAACCTCTGTTATTTTGCATTTATAAGGGGTATGTGGATTTGTATTTAGTAGAGGAACTTGTTCAAAGTTTAGGGCTGGATTTTTTTTTTGACTGAATGCCATTTTGCAGTTAGCAGCCGTGTTATGCTGTCTGTCCTCTGAGCTGGAGATGTATCATCAAATTGTAAATAGCTTCCAAGTTGCACAAGGCATTTCCTTCCTTATTCCATCCCCTTAGCTTGCTGCTTTGTGCAGGCAGCAATAGTTTCCATGCTGGCTGTTCAGGATCCCATGGATCTGGAGAGCTCATGGTGACTATCATTTTATTCTGCTGAGTGCTTTAAAAGTTGTAATGAGGCTGTGTGGTAGCGTTAATAGAGCCTCCTGGTTATTCTCACAGTACTTGTAAAAACCATTACTTGGTGTCATGACTTCATATCCAGATGACTGTATAAAATTAGGAATACTCTTAACGCTTGTTCTCCCAGATATATATTTTTTAATTTATTGGTGCTGTGAAAATGCAATTATTTTATCAGGGAGATAGCTTGGAACTTTCCAAATGCTGGTGAATAACGTGCCAAATCTTCTCAGTGTTCAATAATAAAATTCAAGGCATAACACATTGGACACGTGGGAAAAGTTCCCTTTTGCAGATGATTGATGTGCCAACCTTTCATTCTGCTTCCAGTGTGCTTGAGATTCTGCTTTGAGATGCAGATTTTTTTTAAGCAAAAAGTTACAGTTCTTTTGGATTTTTTCTTATTTATGCTATTTAGAAATTAATGTTTTAACCATTAAGTTGAATGAAAATTAACTTCATGTTGTCCCTTGCAGGATAATCTTTAGGGCTCTGTGGAGTAAATGGTTGTGCTCAGAAAATGTCATCCTCCCAGCTCGTTACTTTGTGGTCTGTAATAATTAGATTTGTGCATAAGTAGCTTTCCTGTGGCATTGTGTTTTTTATTAATCAAGTGAGAGGTGTAAATGAAATGCTGGCATGCTTTTCATCAGGAATGGTCTTTATTCTTACAGATATTTACTGCTTAGAGAACTTTATACATTATACAGTTTTTTCAGCCCATTTCAATTAACTTGTTATGGCTAAAAAAAATGAGGGATGAAGCATTCACATTTATTTGTGAACTACAGTGCTGAAGTGTGCACCCACAAAAAATGGTCCCTTCCTTATAATCTCTCCTGCAAGGCCTTTCTAGCTCTTCCTTTGCCATCTACCTTCATTTTTTTTCTTTTTTCTCCCTGACAAACTAAACTGAAAAAAGCTGCATTGAATGTTACTTACTGTGCTGAATTATCATGCTGCAAATCTTTCCCTGCAGTTGGCTTAACAGTCCCACACTGATGATAATTATCCTTACAGAACAACAGCAACTGGGACATTCTTGTGTGCCAGCAGGGGAGGAGATAGTTCTGGTACCTGATATCTGGGAGGTTTGGATGTAACCCTTCAGACACAGAGTCTAGAGTCTGGCAATGATTTGTTGGGTAATACTGGAAAAAGTTTTTCTTTTACTACAGCACATTTGAACTCCTTTGACAAATGAGAGGACTGATTGTTTCAGATGCTGGGGCAGTGCTGGTGGGGTGTGTGGCACAAAAGCCAGGTGCCACATGTGTCTTAGAATGTTAAATGCAGGCTTTGTGTTAACTGGTGAGGGTTCTGGGGTTGAGAGGTTGGGTGGGTAAGGCTCCAGGAAATGTGGGTGCTTTAACAAATAGAGTGGACCTGGCATTCTCTGATTTCAAAGTCTATTGGTGGAATCAAACAAGTATAATGCACATTATTCTGAGATGAGCTCAGTTGATTAGAGCATGGTGATGGTAATGAATTCCAGGGTCAAGGGTTTGTTCCCCACCTGGGCCATTCACTTGAGGGTTGAACTTGATAATCCTGGTGGGTGCCTTCCAACCTGGAACACTCTGTAATTGCTCATTAGCTAAAGCAGAGGAAATACATGCACGATGTGAAATGATAAGCAAGTGTAATACATGCTTTGCATAATGTGCTGCTCTAGTTCAGCTCAGTTGTAAGAGGCTGCTGAAGCTGATGGGAATTTTTGCAAATCTGGGGCTCTTCCCAGGGTGGCCCTGTGGCATTGTTAGAGGCCTCATGGCGTGTTTTTGTTATCTTTGGAAGTAATGTCATTGTGTTCATCCCTCATGGAAAATACATGGTGAAAGCCAGAGGTCTGTACCTGTGCAGGGTGGTTCCTTCAGAGTGGTGGATCCATGTTAGGTGCCTGGTGGGAATGTGGCTGCGAGCACCAGGAGCAGACATGAAGGGACTGAGTGTCCATCAACAGATCTACCAGGGGTGGCATTTTGTCACTGTTCCACTGAGTCACTCAGGGCAAGCACAGAAATCTTTTGCCTGGACACTCAGTGGATCATTGGTCAGTCTGAGAACAGCAGTCCCAAAATTGAGAGATACCAATCACTGATAATTCTGACTTGGTTTTGCTGTGAACATGAGAAACTGGTGGGGTTTTTGGATGGAAATTCCTGTCCCTTAAGCCTTTTACCTGTTGCTATCTCTCCATGGCTGGGTTGCCATAAAGGCCCAAAAGAAGCTGGTACAGTGCTGGCAGCTCCTGCATGAGCTGTTTCAGGGAGAGGTGGAATGTGCTCTGACCATAACAGCAATTGTGGCTTACTTGCCACCTTGACTACCTAGAAACCAGGATGCTTGTTTGGGTTTTTTCCTCCCAAAAGGAATAACTTTGCAGTAAAAGGGATTGGCTTAGCATTTCTACAATTTATTGTCATATGAATAAACTCTAAAGAAAATAAAACCCATCATTTTTAGATGTTAGCCACATGTGGTCGCATAACTGAGGCCAAGTAGTTTTGTGAAAGGTCAAAAGAATGATCTTCGAAAAGCTACAGTCATATTTCACTATAATCTTTGGTTGATATTAATGATGCCAACGAGTTACTGAAAAAATAAATGCTGAGGGAAAAAATCCTCAAGGCAAAGAGTACAAATGGCACCTGTAAATGTCTGATATTTCTTCATCTGAAAATCAAGACTGTGTACTCAGTCAAATGTTCTCTTGTAGAGATGCAAAGCCATGTAGCTTCTGGCTCATCTAAAATACAGGGTTCAGAGCTGTTCTGCGAGGTCCATGGTTCTGCTAATTGTGAATTTGGCAAGCTGGTGATGATTATCAACAGCATGAGAAGTGACCAGGGTCATCTTTGACCCACACAACTGCCTGGACCCAAGAATTCTGTAAATACTCTGAACTGCTCTCTCAAAATACCTCCCTCTATGATTTTGTATTTAAATTCAATGCTCAAAGGTACGTGAGAGCTGCAGATTATTTTGCTGCTGATGTGATGTGCCTCTGAGTTGTGTTCTATGCCAAATTAAGCAGCAATACTTCTGTATGGCTTACACTGTAATTAAATATGGAACCCAAGCCTAATGTTTGACCTTAGGGAATTTAATTCAGTTGATTGTAGCGTTGGTGGGAAAATGAGTTCTGTAATTGAGGCTGAGATCTGATGTCCCCATGGTATTTGAGTGTTCAAATACAAAGTTTTGGGAGAAGTCCATTTCTAATATTCACGCTAATTTATCATTTTAACTGACACATTTGGATTCCAGAACAATTGTAGGTTAAACAAAAGGAAAACAGGATATTAAGGGATCTGATGGGTCCCATCCAAGTTTTGTGTGAGTCTCTCTCTACTGGCTTTAATGGAATGTGGCCCACTCTGTAGAAATAGTTCTTGAATTCTTTTCACTGGAAACACTGACAAAAATTAATGTGCCCCTAAAGTGAAACAGACCTGGGAAACAAAACAAAACTCAGCTTTTGGAATTGTCCAAACCAGAGGAAGTGCAGAAGTGAAACAAATACCATGAGACTGTAAGAAAATTTATTCTTTCAGTTTTAATATTAAAGTGAATAAAAAAATATAAGTTAATGGTGGTCTATCTGGTAATTATAGCGAAAATGGAAATTTTAAATGTTCACAGCCTTAGTGGAATTGAGACACTGGGTATTTGAAAGATGATTTTTAGGATGGTGCTGGAATGATGTATCTCCTCTTGACATAACAGCCTTAAATAACCAAAAGTGTGGAAAAATTAAATATGAAGCAGTTTTTTTGAAATCTCTGTACACCCACCTTTCATTGGGAAGAAAGGGCTCCTTAGTGAATGGCATTTTCCTTTATTATAATTTCTTCATTTTCCTTTCATTTAACTTTATTTTGTTTCCACCGTGCATGTGCAGTGATTTGACTTTTTTTGCAGTGATGTTTTTGGCTTTGCAGTATCATGCAAATGGCAATTAATTGCCAGGATATAAAAACTGGATCCTGGAAGTCATACCAAAAAGCAAAATGAAAAATATTTTGTCTTTTTTCTATGCATTAACCGCAATAAATCAGATAATACGGAATCCCTTTGTGACTGTTTTTTTTCCTTTTTCTTTTTTGAGTTGAAAGTTCTATTGTGGGAAATCCCCACTCTTCAAGCTGAGAGTAGTTTTACTGTGATTAAATGTGCCAGTCAATTTAGCTTTAAATGCAGTGGGCTTTAATCCTGCAGGAAGGCAGTGCTTTGCGTGAGAGAGGACATGAAAATTCAGGTTTTTTATGTGGAAAAAAGTACTAGTGGGCTGTGGTAGTATTGAAATAAGTATTGGAAGAACACATTTCTCTATTTGGGGAGCAAAACAGCTTCTAGAAACCTGCTTGTCAGAGGCAACAAGGGGCATTTACAGATTTTTTTTTTTTTTGTGGTGGGTGGTGTCAAGTGATTTGGTTGGGTGTTTTTACTTGAATTTTGGCCTCTGGTTTCCAATTCTGAGCAAAGAAGCCTGAAAGTGTTTGCTCTGAATTCTCTTCGCTGTGATTTGCAGCATCAGGTACAAAATCAGAACTTTGCAGGGGTGGAGGCTCTTTGTGCCTACTGAGCACTCAGACCTCAGAGCCCATGGAACTGTGCTCTAAACAATTCCTGGACAAACACCAAAAATCCTGGGGGTTTAAGTCAAGGAAAATCCCTCTTGCCATGCAAGCAGCTTGCAGGAGTAAGTGCAAAGTGAATTCTGCATTAGATCACTCACTGCAGTGTGCTCTGGTTAGGAAGGGGAGCATGTGATCTCCACTGTAAACATTCCAGAAAAATGTATTTGTTGAGTTTATTTATAGGCACTTCTGTGGTGCTACCACTGCAATATCATTTCATTGCTCTTAGGGCATCCGTGCCTTTAATGGAAAAGGACAAATGTTTTTTCTCTTCAGAGTTTTGTGAGTGAGGGCACATCAGTGAAATTAGTCTCAGGCCTAAATTGTTAATGGAACTAAAATAATGGGATTTTCTTCTGAAGAATACCATAATTTTGCAGCAGTTTTTGGCAGGTTTCTTATCAGAAATGAAGTAATGAGTGTACTCTTTGTTTCCTTAAATGCATTGTGTAGTAAATGTGAAATTAAATTTTAATTTTAGTTTTTATGACTTGCAGCAAATGTTTATCTAGACATTTGCTTATTCTGATAAAGGGCAGATGCCCAGGGAGTGCAGCCGCTTGGAAAATATGAATCCCTTTAGTGGCCTCCTTCTGTCTCAATCCCCCAAATTCTGATGACAATGAAAAGAATTTTGCTCTTGACAAGAAAATTCTATTGAAAGTTTAATTTGGGGGAAATGAAAGAAACTTAACCATAATTTTTTTAAGTGAAATCAAAACATTGCATTGAGTGAGTTCTCAAAATCTGGCCACTGCCCTCTGCAGTCCCTCAAGATCCCAGGGTATAGTTCAGATTTTTTGTTAGCTGGGCCACCTTGAAGAACGTCAGGAGAAACCAGAGTCAGCTGAAAGACTCGGTCACCAAAAAGTGATGTTTACAGCAATCATGGTCCTAGCAATCATGAGAGGCTGTGTCTTATTTCTGAATTTTTTTCAAAAAATTTTTTTTTTTTATGAAACAAAAAGTCAGTTTTGGTTTTGAGATTGGTTTGGTCCAAAAATTTAGCAATTCTCAGAGGAAAACATTTTTTTATGGGAGGAAAAAAGTCTGGCAAAATACTTGGCTTTTATATTGATTTTTCTGACTGGATTTTTTTGTTATCCTAGAACGAAAATTAGGCAGCTTGAAGTCTTAATCCTACTTCTACTGCTCATGTGAATCCTTAAAATAAATTTATTTCCTCTGGTTTTTGGGTATTAATTGAAGCCACTGACTGGAGGAAAAAGTGCTATATAAACATTTAACTTTAGACCTTTGCACATCTGAAACATGGTAAATAAGTCTTAATATCTCTGCTATTATTTTGGGCCAAAATTCTCTTTGGAATATGATCCAAAACGAGAACAGAAGATAATTTAGAACAAAAAAATGCTGTAATTGTCAAGGCTTTAATCTCCATTATTAGTGCACCATGTGTGGTTTCCCTGAAAACCAAAAGTGAGCTGCAAGCTTTGACTCTCAGAACTCACATGCACAATGAATGTCTCTGGTATATGTTTTGTAAGGGTTTTGCCAGTCTTGAAAAGGTTGAAACTTGCAAAGGAGCCTGAGGCCAGAGAGAAGGTTCTAAGTAAAGAGCAAATGGGAATTCAGAGGAAGAGAAGCAACCTGATCCTGGGGAGCTTTGTGGTAACGCAGAAAGTCTGAGGAGGAAGAGGTGTATTCCTCTTCAAAGCCACGGTTGTTAGAAATGAACTATTCCAAGTGAAATTCCACTGAGCAAAAAGGCAGGAAGAGAACTGATGTGAGGGAGGAGAAGGAATTATTTTGGTCAAAGGCTTGAGGGATTTAAGCATCTCCTGGAGATGCTTTCTATGATCAAGGAAGTGAAAAAGTTGCAGGGATGGGAGATCCTCATCAGTGTGATGTGCACACTATTGGCTCACACCAATACCAACTTTGTTCATCCCTGTTGAAAACACTTTTTAAATGACAGCAGCTGTCATTTGTCCCAAGCTTGGAATTCTGATATGTTGAAATACCAAACGGGGATCACAGATGTAGTGGAAGATTATCTTCGTGCCCTGATATGAGAGAGAAACTCCTTTTGAAGGCAACAAGGTTTCTGTCAAGAGGGTATGAGGAGGTTTTTTGTTGCTTATAGGGTAAAAAAAAGCTCATTGATAATATAAGCATGATCTTGAGTTAGCAGTGCTGCAAGTACACAAGACAAGTGTGTTAGAATTACAGAGCTCTTTAAAATCATAATATTGGTTATAAAGCACTGGCTTAAGAGCCAGATGTCACTGGTGGTCAGGCATTCCAGCTGGGTGGGTGACACTAATTGAGTCTGATGAACTCGAACTTCAGTGGGGGAAAAGTTCCTTCCTGCTGTATGAGAACTTTCTTGGCAACCTAAGAATGGCTTCATTTCTATCCTCTGGGATGTCCACACAGAGATAAACCTACTGCCTGACACTTGTATGGAAACAGCAGAGTAAGGGGGTGCTCATGGATGAAATGACAGGCCCTGATTGCAGCAGATTTCCATGTGTTCATCTACTGACCTGTGAGATAATGTCACAATTGTCAGGTCTTTAGAATGTCACAGGTCAGCAGAAACTGATCAGAAATTCTCATTGAAACTGCATGGATGTGAGACATCCCTTCTGGGAGCACCCTTGGTCAGTCGGTGCTGCTCTGGTTTCCAGTGCAGAATGCAATGTCTTGTGGAGGGACAGAGCAAATAGCACTTGGTGCTGTAGGAGAAAATCTGTGGGTTGAGTTTTATCTGGCAGAGTAGTGTAATGAATTGATGAAAATAAAGAACTTTAATTCACTGACTGATGTTCTACCTGGCTAAAACTGTTCCTTTGTTTTCCTCCTCCCTGTGCTTGTTGGAGCCCATTGTTTGGTGCTGTCTTGCTAAACAATTCCGTTCTTTGGCTCTGAGTTCTGTGATCTTAATATTTCTGAGCCTGAGAGATTTTTTAGCTTGCTAACAATTGCTAGCTCTTTCCCAAGGGAAACTTCTCAACACAGTCTTCTTCCCAAAACAATCTAAGCAAATAATATTCTTTCTCAAAACATTTTTCCCCAGCTAGTGTTTTTGTTTCTTTAATTTGACCAATAGAATTAGAGAAGTGTCATTCCTATTCACCAATTGTGTTAACTCTGTATCAAAATACCTTATAAAATAAAGAGAAGAATTAGAAATAAAGCTTTCTATGCTCATTTGCCTTCTGAGAATTATTCTAGAGTCAATCATCTTTCTTTTGTGTCTAACAGGGACAGAGTTGTGTTGGTTTCAGTGGTGACTGATCCAATTCATCTGTGTCTGTCAAAAACTTGATTTCCCCTACAGTGGGAGGTGATGTGTAATGCAAGAGATGTTTAAGTGTGTTTGTGTACTTCCAGTTCAACAGGATTGCAAAAATTCCATCAGTTCAGGCTCTGAACAGCTGGTTTTGTTCCTTGCCACCCCAAAAACCCCTTTATGTACCTTACACTTCCCTGTCAGTGATTATTTCCTGTTTGGAGCATTTTCAGAGGCCTCAAACAAGAAAATCAACTGCACTGCAGACATGTGCCTAGCAGGAGTTTTACTGAGACCACCAGCTCATTTCACATGGGTCATCAAATGGTTTTCCAAGCATGTGCTGCCTTGGAACTGGTTTTGAACCATTGACTTGGAGTGGAAATATTTCATATCCCTTGCTAATCCCCTGAGCCTGCTGGCCTCCCACCCCTGTGGCCATTATTTTTAAGGAGAATCAATTAAGTGCAGAAATTCAGCTTTGTGTTCTTTCACTTAGGTCTCCAGCATTCTGTGCTATGTCAGGGAACTTTTATGAAGTCTGGTGGGGGAAAAAAAGTAAAATCAGGAGTTTGCAAAGGAGTGAAGCTTGATTTTCTTTGTAAATGGTAACAAAAAATAAACTTAACTATAAAAAGATGTTGAATAATGTTGCATGCTAAGTACAAGTTTCCCAACAGTTTGAATCCTGGTGCTCATCTTTGGACAAGCTGATTTCAAGGAGTTTCATGGTTTTGGTTTTTCATTCTTTGCAGAGACAAGTAGGTCTGATAAACAATTTATACGTGTATATCTCAAGTCTCCCTAAATGCTTTTTCTGCCTTTTCTTCCCAGTAAAAATTGTGAAACTGGCCCTTCTAGTCACCACAGCATTTCAGGGAGCTACATGCTTGAATGTGAAAGCAGAGGAGGAGCTGCAGAAGTGTGTAGAACAAAATTATGGGAACTTGACATACTGTCTGGAAAATACGTCTGGAAAGCTGTGGGTTTCCTTTTTACTCATACGCCTCTAAGTGGATTTGCTTTATTGCAATGCCAATAAATAATTTAAGCCATTTATTAGACAGCTTGTGATCCTGTCCATTAGGCCAATGTGTTTTTGTTAGGAGGGTAGAAATTTCCTTGGGTATTTTTATTTTTCTGCTGGTTCTGTCATGGATAGCATGGATAGGTCTGCAACTTTTTTTTTTAGTCTTAATTGCATGGGTGTTTCTTGCCTTACCAATGCTATTGTTACCTCTGCTGAGTAGAGCACTGATAAAATTCTGTAAAAAAAAAATTAATAAGCTCAGTGTTGTGCTTCACAAGTCAGGGAAGTGACAGCTTGTTTCCAGTTCTATGCAAAACTTCAGGAGTGATCTCTAAGCTCTTCCAGCATCTGAAGCTCTTTAATTGCAAAATTGGATGTGGGAGCTTTACTTTCTAGAAAGTTTAGAAAACCTTTCCAGGGAGAGGTTATGAAACTCTTCAAGAATGCTGGCTCTGGAAATTCCTCATTGTGAAATAAGATATTTTTCAAAATTGTTATTGCTAGATATTGACCTTCCGACATTTGTGTATTTGACTGTATTTTTTGACTTTTTTCCCCACTTGGTGACTTCTCTAGGATCAAATGTTAACAGTATCATCCCTGGTGTTACTTTTTTTTGGTAGTTCTGTTTGATAACAGTTCCAAAACAATATTTCCTTGCCACCATCATTCTTCAGCATTGGCTGGTGGCTCTACCTATTTCTAAATGTCACATAAAAACCTGAGTTTTTTGGTGAGCTAATTGAAGAGAGCATGGCAGAAAGTGGTAAAAACATCCCAGTCCTAAGGAAAGAAAATTCTCAGTCCTTGCAGAGTTCCTCGGTGCTCCTTTTTGCCTGGTAACTCTTAACGACTGCAATTAGGGAATTGTTTGAGTTCTCCAGGTTTGCTTTAGAGCCTGACACCTCGGTGAGCTTTGTGTAAGTGATGGATCCTGGTACTTCACAGAACTCCTCTGAATCCAAAGGCTCAGCCACATCTCAAAATAACCAGTTTGCTGCCAGTTCAACAATTCTCTCAGGTCAGCAGGTTCTGAAAGCCATTTCTCTCCTATCCTGATGTAAAAGCTGCTTGGAGTTCATTGCTGTCTTACAGAATCTTGCTTTGTCTGTTTTACCCTCCAAATGAGATCCAAATATGTTTTTCCTTCCAGTAAACTCCTGTTGGGAATATTTTCTTTAAGGGTTGTTTTACTTCTCCTCTGACTTTTAGCTGAGCAGGAGAGTAGCAAAAGCATGGTCAGATCTCTGACTTGGTAAATTCAGAGTGTTGCTGTGCATTTGGGTTTCAAGGAAGGGTTATGAACACTGTTGTGATCCCACAGAGTGTGTTCCAAAGCTTGGTGAAGACAAATATTTTGAGTTTGTCAGCTTCTGTCAAGATGAATGAGAAAAAAAGTAAATCTACTTTCTCCTGTAAAGCAAGACCTTTTTTGTAAAGACTGTATTTCTAAGTTTTTCCCTGATTTTTGTGGTCAAATGCACTGAGATACCCTTAAGGTGCCTACAATTTTTTTTAAAAATTTTGAGTGGCTGCTGAAATAATAAAAAGCCCAAACATATCTGTATATCCAGTCTCCACTTGGCATCACACAACTAAAAGAATAAATGGTGTAGGAAGGAAAGGTTGTGCACCTATAACAGCAACTTTGCTCTCTGTGTCTCATTTCCATGGGGAAAAAAAATCCTCCTTTGTGCAGTTTCAGGTTGTTCTCACAACCTGAGTGGCAGTGTCTGCTCCCAAAGCAAATGCAGATCTCCTCAGAAGGCCTGGAAGGGAGGTGATCCTGTTGCTGCCCTGATGGGCTGTTGGGATAAGTGGCAGGAGTTCCTCTGAGTCGCTGTGGCTTTGTAGATTTACATGCAAATAATTTGTTGATGTACTTTTATAGACTATTTCCATGTTGTCTGGAAATGAGAAGGATTAATGTCTCATACTTGCTGCTTTGGCCTCTTCTGTCCCAGTTAAGCTGATCTTCTCCTGGCAAAACTAACTTACCATAACAATTTCTCTTCCCTCTTCACTTTTCTGAGTTTAATGATCATTTGCAATCAAGGCACTAACTTTGTTAGTCCTAATAAATATTTCACTTTTATATTTTATCTTTATTCCAGAGGCTGCTGGTTTGTGTTCCTATTCTGTTGCCTCTTCCCCTCTTGGTTTATGCCTGCTGAATCCCACTTTGCATCACTGTCACGGCACACTGGAAGTTGTGCCTGTTCTCAAAAATCATCAGTGACATCCTCCTTCATGGCATCTTCCATAACAAGGTGAAAATTTGACAGCTGGTGTTTCACTTCCCTCAGTAGCACAGGGTCTATTGCTTGCTCTGATGTTCCTCTTGCTGAACTTCTGGAGCCCAAATAAATTTCTAGATTGATTTTCCAACTCCAGCACTCCTCTGCAGTCAGAAATCTTTCCAGGGGAGTTGTCATCCCAAAGTAGGATTAATTATTAACAGGAGGTGTCTATCTTGAATTAAATCTAGGACAGTTCTGATTCCTTGGGAGAGAGGTGGGGCAAGTGACATCCCTGGGCTTTCACAGGCAGGAAAATCTGGTGGCAGCTGTTGCCATCAGAAGAAAGCTGTAGGTGGATGAGGATTCACATTTCAGCCACTTGTCCAGTATTGAGGCACCAAAGTGAGACCCTTCCTTATCTTGGGAAGGTGCTTTCCCTGAATGTGAGACGTTTGTACTGCTCTGCATGAAGGCTTGCATGTAATAAAGAAAAAATGCAGGGAGGTGATGCCTTGGGAAGGCTGACCTGGAACAGACTGGACAGAGCTGGAGAATAAAGTAGGGATTTATTGAAAGGCCTTTAGGGTACACCTTGGGCAGGACAGGGCCTGACCAGGGATACACCCAAGGGGGACCCAAAATGGTCACAAAAATGGATAACTGATCATGAGGCCTCACACTTTTATAAGTTTTGGTCCATTTGCACCTTGGGGTTTAATTGTCCAATTCCAGCTCCAGGCTGTGAGCTCCCATCCTTCTTGTTCCTCCCTCCAGCCACCCTTGTTTGTGCTGTTGGGCTGAAAGTTGTCCTTGGTGTGCAGCAGGACAAGGATTTGTTTTGTGTCCCTGCTGTGTGCAGAGAGCTGAGTGACACTGACTGTGAGCTCAGAGCTGCACCCTGGGCACCACAGAACCTGAAAATATGAAAACTAAAGCATCAGAGGGATCACTGATTGACTATCTGGAGTTACAAGTGCTGAGCTCTTGGGTCTCTTTGCTCCCTGTGATGTGGAAGCACTGCTGGCTCTCATGGCCAAGGGGTGTCACTGGGTTTGGGCAGGGCATGCAGTGGGAAGCATAGTGGGAATTAGGAACAGAAACATCTGAACTTCTGATCAGCAGTTCAGCTATGCACCAAAATGTAAACATTTGGCAAACTGTCTGCTACACGTGTTTTGTATTTCAAAAGATGAGTTAAAGATTTCTAAAAGCTTGAGGGCTTTGATGTTCTCCAGTCCTTCAGAATGAATTCCTCCTAAATGAATCTGTGAGGAATGGATTCTCTCTTCTAAGAATTTATGAAATGTTTTGGAATTTTTGCTTTTGTCTTTGCTAAAGGAAGTGTGGGGATGTATGAAATGAAAAAATAGAAATACAGAGACAGTACCCAGGTTAAGGCTCACCAAAAATTCCAGAGTTCTTGGCTGAAGATGGTTTCTGCACAACAAAAAGAAATTAAAATTTAAAGTGAGAATATTAACTCTCTTGTTCAAGTAAAACCACATGTACAAGAATTTTGCTGAATGAGCTATGCATGTATCAAGTCCTACAGAGAAAGCCCTACCCACTGTTCATGAGGAAAAGCAATCACAGAAATATTTCATATTGGTTGTTTTTGCCAGGGGGAAGTACTTTGACTACTAATTAATGTGTAATTAATGTTGAGCAATCAGGGAAGACTTTGTATCTGGGAAAATTATGGCATGTAAAAGGGATCTGCCACTCTCCATGGGGCACTGGAACTCAGAAACCTCAGCCTGGGCTCCTTCCTCTGCCTTTCAGTTTGAACCTTGAGGTGACAGAACCCTGGCAAGGAAATTTGCAGTCCAATCTTTTAGTGCTGATCCTTCCCTTCAATGTGCTTCCAAATATAGGAAATTGGGATGTTGGGCCTGGGATACCAATGTTTTCCTCAAAACTGAATAGATGCAGAGTCAAGTCTATATGTGGAAAGTATTTTGCCACATTTTTTTGTGCAGTTTGTGTTTTGAAATTAAGGATAAATTTATAATTGTTGATGCAATCCAGAAACAAGCAGTAAAGAGACATGGCACCCTTATATTTACCACCAATCTGCAGATATCACAGTATCAGACAAATCCCAGGGGCTGCAGACTGAATTTTGGGAGCAGTCCAGCTGTTTGACTGAGGTGTAAACACTAGCATGCTTGGAACTTTCATCCCAACTAAGATTTGTCTCTTCCTTTGGCAGAAATTTTGGATCCTCTTGTGCCTAAAGATCCTCTGCTGCCGACTTTACCTTTCAGTGCTTTTAATCACTACTTGTAAATAAATAACTGGCAGAAAAAATACTCAGCCTGCCTCTGTAGTTTGGAGATGATGCTGGTTCTGTGTGTGAGGGTCAGGATTTCCGTGGAGAGGAGCCACACAGGAATGTGAGTTCAGGGAGTATTGCCCAGGACAGAGCAGCAGATATCCTCTCCCTTTTCTCTTGGAAATGTCAGAGGTCATTTAAACCTCACAAGAACCCCAAATCAGCAAGACCATTCTGTTTGGCATCACGTGGTGAGAATGGCGGTTCTGGATCAAAATGGGTTTTTAATTTTTTTTTACTGGTGCTGAAGTCTATGAAGGATCTGCCCAGAGTGAAGGAGATGGGGAAAAGGATATCCACAAATAAGTCCAGGTGTTAAAAATGCTGTTTGTTTTTGTCCTAATAGCCATGGGGTTTTTTAGTAATAATAATATATATTAATATATAATTTTATTAATATATATAAATATTAATTTATTATTAATAATATATATTACCATAGACTTGGCTTTATTAGGTAGGGGAAAAGTAGAACAAATGTATGGAGCTTCTCTTGCAGAGGTCATTATGTCCAAAAAACCACCTCCTCTAATTTAGATCACTCTTTTGTTGGGCAGTGAGTATTTGTGAGCAGAACACCTAATATTTAGTCAGTCTAAACTCCTCAGCTCAGCACCAGCATCCTCTGCCTGCAGCCCAGGCTCTCTTTGCAGGCCTGGCTGCAGAGGCAGATTCCAGAAAATTAGTTTAGCATGTCAGTGCAGCACAGACCTCCAGGCTTTGGGAGGAGGAATGAATGGAGGCACAGTTCTGGTGCAGGCCACATGGATTGGAGGCTGCCCTCTGATTTACACACATGCTGAGCTCGGGGGAGTGCACAGGTGTATGTGGAGGCACAAAAAGGAACATTTGTGTTTATTTTTTTTTTTTTTTTTAAAATCAGTGCAGACCTGGGCTGTGCAGCCAGATCTGCACCAGTCTGGCACATGCTTTGTGTCCATCCAGTAGCTAAAGTCATACCTGAGGCTAGATTACAGATTCTGCTGTTAGTTCAAAGTGACTTTGTACTGCTGCCAAACAAGGAACAGGCTCGTTGCTTATCCTCCAAATCAAAAATACATTGTGAAAAGCAACAAAACACAGAATTGGGGTTGCATGGTTTAAACATGAAACAGCCAGCAGAACCAAAGGGAAAGATTTCTGTGTCTGCATTAGTCCTAAGCCAGACTATTCCTATTTTCCCAGCTAGACATGCAGCTTATGACCAGTGCTTGCTCTTGGTGAAAGCAGTGACATTTTTGTGGTGTGGGAGGCAAATAGAGCCTCTAAATGGGCTGGTATGAGAAGTGCCAACTGGACCATAAACCTCACTTAGCCCAGTACATCTGGGCTAATTTTCAGCTTGAACTGACCTAAAACCATCTCACAGAATGAGGGAAGCCTTGAGATGGTGTTTGCTGAGTGTGGCTGGACGCAGAGGCTGTGACCTGGCTTGCCCAGGTAGATAATTGTGATGTCTGGCTAATGGAGCCCAAAGATGTGTGCAGGTCTGCTGCAAGCTACAGAAACATTTTCCCCTGTTTAAAAAGATAAATTTTGGGGTATTGGAACACAATATGGCTCTCTGGTTATGATTGCTGTGTTTTCCTCCCATTCCTGTTCTACAGCAGAGCTGAGTCTGGCAGGAAGGTTATTGGAGTCTATCAAAAGAAAGACCAAAACTGCCCTTCAGGGCCTTTAGAGAATTGATTTGCCCTCACATGTGTTAACACAACTTGTGACACCAACAGCTCTGAAGTATTTCAGGTTTTTATCAGTGAGCAGCCAGCCTTGCCCATGAGCTATTTAATGTGCTTCTGAGACGTGTGGGCTGTAAATTGATTTAAGAAGCTTGAGCCATAGCCTATCTCTCCCCAGCCACTGTGCATGCTTGTTGGAGTATGCAATCTATAGATTTGCAGCTGAAACAGTTGTGAAAGCTGCTCAAGAAAAGCAAGAGCACATGCCTCCGTTTGGCAACCACAGCCAAAGGTTCCACTTCACTGTTATTTGCAGATCTTATTCCAGGTTCAGGCTCCTCCACGGGCTTGACAAACTCATAGTTTAAGATTCCTGATTAATGGCCCAAGAAATAAAGCCTGTGGGGTTTTTCCTGTGTTCTATTCCATACTGCTTAATTTTCATTTGGAGCAGATTTTTTTTTTCTCTTGGGAGGGGTAGGGAGGGCAGAGCAATCCCTGGAAAAGGGATGGCTGCTCAAGCTTGTGGGTTGCTCATGGATAATACTGCAGGATCCAGTGTGGGGGATGTAAATCCCTTCAGGAAGGCAGCAGGCAATGTTGGGCTGATGGAGAATCTTTCTATCAAATCTGAAGCGTCTGTGCTCCAAAGCCTGGAAGCTCCTCTGTGAAACAGCTAAAAGAATTTTTATTTGGTCCAGTGTTTAACTTCTGTAAACACCCAGAAAAAAAAACCCTTAACCAACAACCGCCTCCCCAAACTGTCATCAGGTAATGTGACACAAATGCAGAGCATGGAAACTTCTATCCCAACACTTAATAGTGAGCAAAGTTATAAGCTACTGCAGAGGGGGTGTCCTGTAATGGAAAATGTTATGCAAGATGAGCTAGAGGAGAAGCTGCCTCTGGTATGTGAAACTGCAGAGCTGTGGCTGCCTTGTTTTTCTTCTGCCTTCTCACCTAAGTTGTACAAGCAGCATCTGCCACCAAGGTTGTTTTTGCATTAAATTTCAGACTTGAAGTAGAATTTACAAGCTAGTTTATGGTTGTGTGTTAGAGTTTTTTTTATAAATTATAAATACACATGCTTTCAAGTAGGATCTTTCAAATTTAATGCTGGGGGAGTCATTCATACTCAGATACTGAAGAATTTTTTTTTTCTCTGAACCAATAATGTAAAATGTCAGCTCTGATTCCCTGACTTTGCCTAATCAGGAATTATCCTCAAAGGATGGTTTTTTTTTTTTTTTTTACCTCCAGAAAGATGAGGAGTGAGAAGCTTTGTAGCCTATTTTTCTGGCATAGCAGCCTGCAGTTTCAACCTCTTCAGCTCTTGACTGTGAATCCTAACAAACAAAACAGTCCAGGGCTTAGGGATGCTCTGACCCTTTCTGCTTCTCCCTCAGCAGTTCCCTTCACCACTGGACAATCTACCCATGGAGAAGGTGGTGCAGGGAAAAGAGGTCCTAGAGTAGAGTGGAGGGGCAGTTTTATTTGCCAGAGACTCTGAACAGGCTCTCAGCTGCCTTGCTTCTCCTTTCTTTCTTTCTTTCCCCTCTCCACCACAGAAGATGACATAATTTCTCTGCAAAATGCCACAGTGGCCATTTTTCCAGCCCAGCTCCTTCTGGGAATTTTTAGACCTAGTTTGAAGACTCATAAAGGTCCCATTACTCTTCTAATTAGGAAATAAAGAAGGCTCATTATTTTGTCAGGGGCAAAGGACTTAAACCTTTTAAGCAATTATTTCCATGGTGAAATACTACCCATAATTGTGAAACCAAAATGGAAGCCAAAGAGATTAAGATCCCAACAACAGGTTTGACATGAGAAAGAAGGGGGAAAGCCCCCAAAATTTGATTGCCTCTTTTGCAGAAATCCTTCTTGCCAGAATGCAAAACCTCCCAAACATCTGGCAGAGTTAGGGGTTAGCAAGAGTGAATGACAGAATTCAGACACACACGAAGGGTTACAAAAGCAGAAGATGATTTGTAGACACTGGATGTGCAAAATCTGGGGAGGAGAGGAGTAAGAAAACAATGTCCCAATTTTGCCAAAATCTTGACATTTTAGGAGTTGAGGAGTACAGATCTTGCTTAATATCCAAGTTTCCCAGAGTTTCCCTGCACTAGGTAAGTCTGGCTTTCTCTTGCTGTGTCTGAGCCCAGTGAGTTGTGCAGAGCTACACTGACCCTTCCTTATTTGAAGGGCACAGGAGAATGTAGGAAGGAGCACAAAATCTGCAAGGAGTCTCCGAGCCTAGCTGTCAGCTTGCTTCTTGATTTTGTTTTATTTTTTGGTACAACTTCTAGTTAAAAAGGAACAATTTAAGATTAGCATAATAACTGGTGTATCAATGACAATCTGTTTCAAGAATGAGTTTCCTATCTAATAGATATGAGTTTGGGGGTGAAAATGGTTTTTCTGGCCAGCCACTTCACAGTGCAAGCTGCACAAAAAACCCTCCTGTGCATCTGCTGAAGAGAACATGGTGTAGCTGTGCAGAATCTGCTGCCCACCAAAAAAAATCTGTAGCTCTTTAGTGAAGGAAAAGCTTGCACTTGTCTCTGGGTTCAGCTCACGTAAAATCCTTGCTCTGGGTAACTCCAGTTCCCTCCATGTGCTCTGGGGACTCCTCCTGGGGTCTGGGAGTGGCAGAGGAGGAGCAGGCACAGCCAGGATGAGAGTGGTGGATGGGACACAACAAAAACTGGAGATGTTCAAGGATCTTTGCCTGGGCAGGATGCACCTTTTCACAAGAGCTAAATGAGGTTTCAGTGCTGCTGTCTTGACTGAAGGCCACCAGAAGAACCCTCAAAATCACAGCTGTTCAAGGTTATTTTAAAATACATCACCTTCAGGACCTGGATGTGCTGTTGATTTAATAGAAGGAGGATACTGTGTGTGGAGAGTTTCCATTAGTGCTCCCAGCAGTGGTTGTGTTGTGTGAGTGTTTTATTAGGAGGGAGTTATATCTGAAAATATTCTCAGAGGACTCCATGCACAGGGGTGTAGGGGAAGATAAAAATCCAGCTTTCCATTTTCTTTGGAGTATTCTACATATTCAGAAGACGGGAATGTATCTTAAAACAACAGTTCCTCAGAGTTTTAAAATCCTTCATCACTCACTACTGTCCCACTTGATTTACACTGCCCAAGGTGGGCCAGCCACACTTGAGCACTACAATAGCCAAATACATAATAAAAAGCTAACAAAGCCATAAAAGTTTTACACAGAGGATGTGACCAGCATAAACAGCTCACAACATGTGTCTAATGCACAGTATGGGTGTCTGTGGAGCAAGAAAAGTCATTGTTTTTTTTTTTTTTTTTAAATCTTGTGTTACACTAGACAGTCTAAATGTGTAATTGTTCTGACCCTGGTGCCTCCCCCAGTTATGTGCAGAACAAACCAATTTTGCACCAAAACTTTGGAATGTTTCCATTTTGGCACAAAGTGCTGTTTGGAGGAGATGAGCAGCATTGCTAATGTGCAGGGATGTGGGAGAGACTGATCCAAGTCTTTGCTCCCTTCTTTCAGGTCCCAGTTTTCCTTCCCAAATTTCTCCTGCCCAGTTAGGGCAGGGACTGGAGTGGACTCCAGGTCAAGGTTAGTGGTTTACTTCTGCTGCAGAGCAGAGGAAACCCAACAGCATTAAATGGAATAAAAATGTAAACTTCAATGAATGAAGTGATAATTCATCTGAGTATTGCCCTTTTGTGCTCATTCCCACTGAAATTTATTATACAATCATGCCTTCACCCCTTCCTTTCAACACCCCTTGTTGAAGATGAGCTTTGTGTTTGTGTGTGGGCAGCACAAAAGCCTTCATGGGGAATGACCCCCAGTGTCCAGTGTTATCTCTGCTCATCTGAGCAAAGCCTGCTGCCTTGTGGGATGTGCTGTGGCTCTTTGGAATTATGGAGACTGAGAGGTTTTGGGCTTTCTATGCTAGCAGGCACTGACTCTCAAGCAAGCACTACATTTGACTTGAGGCCATGAAACAGGCTTCTGAAATTGAGTGATGGCACTGGGATTGTGGGTGAGATCATAGGGTGAAAAACTTTGATTTAATATTTTAGTATATAGTAATATATGTGATGCAATGTGGAGGATTTAAGGCATTGTCCAACTCCTTCTTCAGCTTCTTCTTGGTTTTAGGTGTTTTTTTCTAACTGGGTGAAAGGGTCCGCATTGAGGGCGTTGGGTGATCATTATTGGGTCAAAAATATAAATAATATAGGTGTAATCTCATTATTGGGTAATTAGCTCTTAAAAGACCTTGGAAAGAGTTAGAGGTGCTCCATTTTCTACCTTGTTAGAGCTCACAGTGAGGCTGTGCTGTAGATGAGAATTAATAAACACTGAGTCCAAACACGAAACTGCAATTCCCGTGTATTAATCCTGGCTCTAACATGAAGAAAAGATAAGAAACCAGCAGTTCTCTAGGAAATATTCACTGGGTGGGCTCAGGTTTTGAGCAAGTTGGCTTTGGTGAGGTGTGAGGCTTGAAGTGCCTGATGCCTCGTTGAGGACTGCAGTGATGGGAGGCACAGTGCTTTCTGTGTCTCTGGTGACAGTGCTGGGCACAGAATTTCCTCAGCCTGGTTTGGGCTGCAGAGGTCTCTGTGGGAAAGGAGATGCAGTGGCTGAGTACTGATGGCAGCAGGAATCAAGTACTGTGATTTTTCTTGCACTTTATCAAGTAAAGCTTGGCTATAAAAAAAGGAAGGGTTTAGAAATTGCCTGACCTGACTGATTTATTTTTTATTTATTCTTCTTGTGTATGGGTCCTTAAGGCTGTGCCTGTAAACGCTGTCTTGTGTCCATCAGAGATGCTGCCAACACCACCATACATAGATAATTAGCCTGTATAACTAATTAGTTCTCAGTAATGGACCTACAGTCTTACATGTCCAGCTGCCACCTTGAGCTTCAGTAGCCTGCTGACCTTTACTAACTTCTGGGATGTTCACATTTCTTGGGGCATGTGCAGCCTTTCAGCAAGTTTCTGGGGTTCAGGGTGTGTCTCCAGCTCCCTTTTGGGCAGCCATGGCTCTGCCATGGGGTTTCCTCCCATTTTGTGCAGACTCATCTCTCTTTGTGCCATTTCCAGATCTCTGGGCTGCTGTTCTGTCCTGTTGGGGCTGTGTGATGGATGGGGAAAACAAGAAACATGGACATATTGCAAAGGCACTTTCAAACCCCATGTACACTGCCCTCATGATAGATGCACAACTACAGAAAAAAGCAAATCCTGCTCTGCAAGCCTGGCTTAATTTTCCTCCTGCCACGTGGCAGGCTCCTCCTGGGAGTGTGTCCCCCTCCTTTCTCTTCCCTCTTTATCCTGGTTTCTGCTACTGGTTTCTCTTTTTACAGCTCTAAGGGCTTTTTCCTCATCTCTTCTGAGGGTTGATCATGCTCAGCCTCTTCTTCCCTGGGGTTTTGCCAAAACTGAGAATCTGCCCCAGATTCTCTGGGGCAGAGACAGGAGGGCAGAAGCTTTTGGCAACTGCTGATATTCTGTAAAGTTTTAATGCCTGGGCCATCCTCACCTGCTGGGTACCTTTCCACAAATCCTGGGGCCTGGGTGATTCCTGTGCTACTCACGTCATGGCAGCAGGAGGACATTTAATATCAGCAGTCCTGGAGATTTCTCCTCCAGGCTTAGTAAAAGTTAAAGTTTTGTAAATGTCTGATTCTACCCACGCACTCCTGATAGTATTATACATAAATTTAATATCCTTAATTGCCAGATAAGCTCAAAAGGATTAGGAGTTGTCCTTGTTGGTGGGAACCCTGGAGATCCTGTTTGGATCTGAGTGTGGTGGGAAAAGATTCCCAACTTTAAACAGAGGGGATCCATGGGAGCACATAAAATAAAGCCAAAGTGAGTAGCCCTATAATAACAGAAATTTCAACATAGCAGAATAAATGATACAGGAAAATTGTAAGATGGCTTGAGGGCTGAACTATCCAATACTTGGACTAGTGGAGCAAACTATTTATTTTTGTATTTCTGCACTCCTTCAACTGGTATTTATATTTCAGAGAAAAACAGACAAAGTCTAAAGAAAGGTGTTGTAAGGCTGGGCTTGTTTGGGGGTGGGTTTTGAGAATTTCCATAACATTAACTTACATTTGCTTACAGGAAATGGAAGGAAAGTGTGATTTTTGGTGAAAGAATTAAAAAATACCTGACCTTTTCAAAATGGAAATGCTTCTGTGTGAGTCAAGGCCTCTCTGATGGCATTGCCTTGCAGCTGAGGGAAGTGCAACCATCTGGGTTGTTTTTGTTTTGTTTGTCACACCAGTCTCTCATGTGATACTTTCTGAAGCTGCCAAATCCTCTCAAATCTTGGGTGGCCTGGGCCTGAAACAATGAGTGGTCCAATTTCCCATACTTTTGCAGTATGTAACCACCAATATATTTTTATTCCTGATTAAATTTGGACAGAAAATACCCTTCCCCTTGGAGAAAACGAATCAAAATGCCTTTTACTAATCCCTTTGAGCATATGAAGTTCTGTCTTATGAACTTGTACTGTTAGGAATTTCCTAATCAATCACAACTCATCTGGAAGATAAGATGAAAAACCAATAGGGAAATTGGTCACTGTGTCAAAAAGCTTAAGCTAAATATTTTTCTGGATATTTCTCTGTGCTTCTTCACACATCCTTAATGGCTGCCAAGAGACCATGATAGAAAACAATGAATAATATTTCAGGAGCTGAAGTTTTTTTCTGTTGGAGTCTTTATTTTCAGATTTGCTGAATATCACTAGACTGTATTTCGGAAGAATTACTTTTTGGGTTTTTTTGGTTAAGTGTTATTGAAGGAGTTCTGAGAGCAGTTTTTGCACATTATTGGAGCATCATTTCTATTTCTGATACTTTATTATAAAAGTTCAGTGGAGAATTAGAAAGGATGTCACTTGACATTGTCAAGAGGAGATATACATGAACCTTAACTGGAATTTTTTCTCCCTGTCCAATTAAATAATGAACTCAAGGAGAGCTCAGAAATGTTGGAATTTCCCAGGATACAGACATTTGGGATTCTGACCACCCCAGTGAATGGCCTGAAAAGGATTTTGCCTGTTCATAGTGATGGGAAGGCTGACCCAAAACAGAGACTGGACAGAGCCAGAGAATAAAGTAGGGATTTATTGAAAGGCCTCCAGGATCCACCTTGGGCAGGACAGGGCCTGACCAGGGCTACACCCAAGGTGGGCCCAAAATGGTCACAAAATGGCTGACCAGTCACAAAGTCTTACATTTTTATAAGTTTTGGTTCATTTGCATCTTGGGGTTGAATTGTCCAATTCCAGCTCCAGGCTGTGAGGTCCCATCCTTCTTGCTCCTCCCTCCAGCCACCCTTGTTTGTGCTGTTGGGCTGAAAGTTGTCCTTGGTGTGCAGCAGGACAAGGATTTGTTTTGTGTCCCTGCTGTGTGCAGAGAGCTGAGTGACACTGACTGTGAGCTCAGAGCTGCACCCCTGGGCAGCACAGAATGTGAAATACATGACAGCTAAAATCTAAAGCATCATTTCCCCCCTTTAGAGGCTTGACAAGGTCTTTTCCTTGTTGAGTCTCTATTCTAAATATCTACTAATAACAGGTATTCAATAACAGATAAGTATCTACCAATAGTAAACAACTAACAATAGATAAATATCTAATAACAGCAAACATCTAACAACAGTAAATATCTAATAAGGCATCAATAACATTGTGTAAGCTCTATTTAGCATTCAGTGTGCTTCTGGCCCAGGTGGGGATGGAGCTGTGGGAGGGAAAGGGGAGCTCCCCTGCATGGCTTGGCTTTCCCAACAGCTCCTCATGGCTCCAGGCAGATGCTGGGTGCTGGTGGGATCCCTCTGCTGAGCTCAGTGAAAAAGAGGAGCAATCCCTGCCTCTGTGGGCTGAGGGGAGCCAGCAAATCCCCTCAGTGGGGTTTTATGGGCTCCTGACACATGCTGGAAGGGGGATGACAATGGTTTGAAATATGGAGCTGTACATTGCAGAGCGTGCAGCTGTGCCACTGCAGCTCGGGGGTTTTATGGGGTGGCTCAGTCAGACACAGGGTTGGTCATTCCCTGAAGGATGGTGAAATTATCCAGGATTATCAGAATTTTTAATCAGAAATGGGAAGTGTTGCCAGGCAGGGACTTAGCAAAATGTTTCAAATATTTGATTTGCATGCATCTGTGTATGAGAACTGAGTGATTTTTGAGGAAGCATTCAATTGTATTTAACTGCTCAGAAGACAAATTAAATAAGCTGAGTGGCATGTTTTTTAATCAAATATGGGATAGTTAAACTTGTTTTGAACACTTAAAGTTGGCAACTAAATGCAGGAGTGTATTTCTGACCCATTGTTAATTTAAAGCCACTTTAAAAGCTGAGGACACTTAGAAAACCTATCAAATATGACTTTTTTTTTCTTCTTTGCATAGCTGTGTGGTGTCATAGTGTGCTGAATTCTAAAAAGAGTCAAATTTGTGATATTTCTTCTAAAGAATCCAAACAATAGTTATTAGCTGGGAATTCAACACACATTCTGACACTCAGAAGCAGCTCTGACTCAAGGCATGTGTATGTTTACCCTGATGGTTACAATATTATATGTGGTAGATGCTGGCAAGGACATCCCTTCCCTTTACCCAAAAGCATTCAGCAGTGGTGAAAAGACTTTTGTCGAGGCAGGCATAATTCTTTCCACATTTGTGCTTTTAAAAAAAGTTCACAGATTATTTTTTTATTTATGAACGTTGTCTCTGTGGCTGAAAATAATAAAGATGTTAACCATGAGCCACTGGTGACTGGTTTACATCATCAGTATCTCAACTTGCAGCACTGGGAGTTGCTGCTGATGACTTGTGAGACTGAGTGCTGGAAGTGAGATGTGTGGGGCTGCCTGAATAAAGGGTAGCATAGGAGAATCTAGAGAGTTTCAGGGAAGAATAAGTTATTTTCTTTATAGGAAAATGTAATGAATCCTCAACCAAGTGTTCTCAAAGATGTGTTTTTGATGTTTAATGGGGAAAAATGGAACATTTCAAAGACTGCTTTTTTTTTTGATATCCTGAGACTCTTATCAAGCCAACTCTGGCATCTGTTTTGTGAGGGATACTCTGAACATGTGTCACAGACATAGCCATGTTAATTTTCTGTGGTAACCCATAAATCAGGAACACAACATCAATGAACACCCATAGAGAGCTGTGACCTGCCTGCATTGCCAGGTTCCCACTGATGTTGCTGAAGCAGGTAAGCAGTGATTCCTTACAGACATTATTCCAGGTATCTGGCAGCATTTCTTGTATCCATTGGTACCAATGCAAAAAGATACAGCAGCACTGCAGCTTTTCCTGATGACAAATGGCTGTTCTGAGGAGATCCCTTAAAAAAGAATTCCAGACAGCCAGTTGGGAGCACTAGTATTGCATTTCCATTCCTCTAGAAGCAGAACTGCTGGAGCAAGGTCATTAAAATCACTTTAAAAAGCGTTTCAAATATAAATTCAAAGGACTGAATGTGAAGGGGATGGAATCATATCCCTGGCCTTGATTATTAATTGATGTGAGTGTGCTTCATACAGCTGGCACTTGGTGCTCAGTTGCTGTGAAATATTCTTGGAGGGAGGAGAGAGTTTGATTTTTGTGACATTCATCTGTCTCAAAGAACAGGCAAAGGATAGGATATTTGCACTCTGTATGAAGGATACACTAAACTCCAGGGGTTAACAGCTTGGCACAGAAGGGAAACGTGTCATTTTGGTAAAGGAAGGGACAAATGGAGATTGGAGACATTGAGAAGATCGATATTTGATGAGCACTGATCATGGGAGGTCATAAAGTATTTCTTCAAGTAAGTGTGATCCCTATGTAGAGAATTTAATTCTGGTACTTTCAGTTTCACAGTCTGACCAAAGGGGCAGGCCAAAGTAGGTTTGATAAAAAGTTTAAAAGCTGCATTCTACATAAATCTCAAATCTGCCATAAACTCTGGGTGCACCTCCTGCACAGCAAAGCACAGGGATTAAAGCTCTGGGAAACAAAGTGATTTAGAAGTGCAGAGGAGCTGGAGACTGGGACTGTGAGGAGCAGATGAGCTGTGACTCCTGTTCTCTGTGTGCTTCTGTCACCTCATCACGTCATACCAGGGATGAGTTTACAGAGGAGAACAGCAGAGCTGTCTGCAGGTCACACCCCCAGATGTCCCCTGAGAAATTCTGTCAGGATATTTCATCAATACCAACAATTGAGATGGTCTGGGGATAGCAGCAGCACAGAACAAAATGTAAAGTGAAAATATACAGCGTTGGAGGCTTCTGTCCTGGTTCTTTTTAAAAATTAATATTTAAGTTCTTTTACTTAAATAAAGCTGTTGTGGGAAATTGCCTGTGAGGGGACATAACCCAAAGCAATTCACAGAAAGCTGAGTGTGCCTAGATTTGGAGAGGATGAGCTGAATAGCTGGCAAAACCCCATTTACCCCTCTGTTTCCATGTGAGAGGGGACAAGGACAGACATTCCCTATGCCCATTATCATACCAAATGCTGCATCTTTTAGAGAAACTCCCTTGGGGGTTCATACTCTCCTAGGATTTCTGGCTTTGACTCCTGCGTGTGCACAAAGGATGTGGCACCTGGACATCCCACCTGTGCAAGTGCCTTCCATACCCTGCTGCTGTGTATAAGCACAGGGACCTCATGGGAGCTTGAATCCCAGCTGATGTGACTTGGTGATGCTGCAACAGGGATAATTGTAGTTTCAGTGGGGCCCCTCAGCTTTGGGATGAGATGTCTTGGCAGAAAATGCTGCTAGAAGGATATTAGGGACTTGGTGCCCTCCCATATCCAGTTCCCAAATCTGCTCTGTGCTATTACAGAAGCCATATTGCTAATATTTCTTCATTTGCTTCCTCCTCTGCTTCTAATAATGACTTTTGAGGCAGATGTTGCAGTTCGTCTTCCCTCCATCGGGTAACCCCAAGGGCACACAGAGGTTTTGGCTTAGCAAAGTGCCTGGGAGTGCTGTCGAGGTTCTGTCAGCTGTGCCTGCTCCTCTTCCCTGTAAATTTGTTGTCTTTGCCACTTCCTTGGAAAAGCCAAATTTGTCTTGACCAAAGGCTTGTCCTGTCCAGAGGGGACTGCATGGCAGATTGAGGGAGGGATGGACTCTGATGTGTGGCTCTTCCCACAAATCCCTGTGTGACTTTGGCACAGCCACAGGCTGCTCTAGCTGCCTTCCAGTTGTGGCTGTGCCCTTGCATCACACAAGCTGAGAGGGTGAGATGCAGGGCACTACTGAAACGTCCTGAAAATGTTGTGTAATGGGGCAGGGAGCAGCTGCCCAGCATGGGAGTGCTCAGAGTGCCACAAACCTGCAGTTTGTGCTGAGCTGATCAAACACAGCTCTGCCCTCTGTGTGTGAGAGCAGAGACTTTCACAGGGAGCTCTCACCCCTTCCCCTCTTCTCTGTCTGGTTCTTCTCGCTGTCTCTGCTGAGCTGTGTCATACTGATCTGCAGGATGAGCTGAATGCCTGAACACTGTGGATCTAAGCTGGATCTGCATGGATCTTTTCAGCCTTTAAAAAGGGGAGCAGTGCTCTTTGCTTCCTATTCTGCATTTTACCTGTAGGGCATGGAGATACAACACTGTACAGAAAGAATTTAGTTTTAGCGTGACCTAGACTGGTTAGAGAATATAGACAATAGGAATATATGACAATAAAATAAAGCATGAGCTGGCTGTAAAGTGGTGACTGTATTCACACTGTTCCCCTTAGGTATAGTAAAATGTACATAACAGTACATTAATAAATTCAGTACAGTAATAAATTCACTTTTTGAAGCAAATATTGGCAGAATCAGATATTCCTGCCAGCAGCTACCTCTGCTTCATTTTGTTGAGTAAGCAGAGCCTTCAGCTGCCTGAGGTGCCTTTCTCTCTCCATGGCTTGCCATCCTTAGGGATGAAGTGTTGAGCTCTGTTACAGCAGGCAGAGCTGCACAGGAGACCCAAATGAAGATCACAAGTGTTGTCTGCAAACATGGGCATGTGTGGGGCTTAAATGGGCTTTGCCATGGAAGTTGTGTTTTCCCTTTCAAGTCCAAGTTAAGGACCTTGCCCTAACCTCTGCTCCCTGCCCGAGCCAAGCTGCTGAAGCTGAGTAATTCATTAGCATCAGAGCACAAAGGGGCTGGTTCTCACATTGCTCTGACAATGGGAGATGTCAGGGAATATTGATTTGATTAGGCTGATACTTGCTGTAGCCTGGGCTAAGTGAGAGCAGAATCAAGGCCAAGGAACACGCCTCACCCTCAGAATGCCTGTACCAGCAGCTGTGTCATTTGTAAGCTGCTTGCAAAAGCCAGATGATGGCACCAACTTCTCTGCCTGGAAAACAATGCTCAAATTAAAGCCAAATTTACGAGGAGGAGTGTGTGGTATGCAATTGTTTGGGGCAGACACACTGATTTTTCTCAAAATAAAGCCAATAGAGACAGTGTGTGAATTTTTGAGCACTGCTACTTGCATTACGTGTAATTTCTCATGGCTGGCAGTGGAAAATGGAGGTGTTTGGAAAATGATACACGTCTGCTGCTCATGGGCTGTACTCTGTGTGAGAAGTGGGCAAAAAAGGAATTCCTGAGAGCAGAGTTCTTATCATGCATTCATTCACCTGCAGAAAAAGTGTGCAAAATTCCCACTTCTGGAAGCAACGCAGAAAAGCTCTTGTTTAACTTTTCTGCTAGTGAGTGAAGGTGCTGTGAAGTCTCTGTTCTTTGGGGGGCACTGTGTACTAATAGCTAAGCTTAGTTTTGTAGTGGAAAAGTGCAGGTATTCGGTTTTCTTTGGAATTTGAGCCACTGTGTTGTTTGTTTTGCCTTTAGTAAGGTAAAGTCGCTGTGTCCATGATTAATTCTTTCTTGTTGTGGGTAAAGTCTTTTTCCAGTGGGTTTTGGATGATTTTTTTGTTTTGATCTTTTATCATTTATAAATGTGCTTTGCATGTATTTAGCTGTCTAAACTCAGAGAAATAAAATACCTCACCTAGCAGAAATGGTGAATATACCACACCAAAATGAACTGCAAAGAGGCATAATTATATGCCAGATTTTTAATGACTTTAATCCAAGGTGAGGAAGTGCTGCTCATGGAAACACTTGAATAAATCCTACTCTTGGGGTGCTGGGTAAATCTCTTCCCTGTAGCCTTGGGGGCCTTTCTGTCCCAATACCTTTAAGAAAACTGAAAACTGGTACCATCTCTTGCCCTGTATTACTTGATTGGTTCTCGTGGACTAAAGCACAACATTCTTTTTGATTCCTGCACTTTACACAGGATCCATTGTATTTTCACTGATTGCTTTTGTTATTCAATTGTTATTGAATAATATGTCCAAGAATATACAACTTTGTTATACAATTCTGAAGAATTGTATTGCTTTGCAGGTAGAAACAGAATACAGAATGAAACAGAGCACAGTCCTTGCCATTCCTGGGGGGTTTAGGGTATTTGGAGTGAGATGCTCAGTGCCCTAGGGAGGTGCTAAAAATCCATGATGGGAACAGCTCCTTGCAGGGCTCTGGCTCTTCCACTGGGATATGAATGAGTCCTAGGCAGACTGAGGCTGGAATTTGGAATTTGTGTTAGGAAGTGCACACTTCTCAGTACTTACATTCCAGTCCTCATTACTGTGTCTAAGCAGCACTGGTTTTTCTATTTTATTTTTAGCTGACTGACACTGCACTGCACACAGCCCCGCGTTTGAAGAGATGCTCATATTTCTCTGCTCTCTTTTGTGGTAGTTTTTACACCCTCTTTGAGCATGCTGGTGGCTTTGAAGTCCTATGGATCGTGCTGTTCCAGGCCAAAAGATATTGCCTGAAGCAGCGTGTGTAAAATTTTCCTAAAAAGTTACCTCTGCCTGTCTAACACAGAAGCAGCTTGTCTGTGTAATTATGAGGATGATCAAACCTTGCTCATGGTGTGTGGGCTTCTCCCTGGTGCCCTCAGCAGCAATCCCCCGGCCAGAGCTGCCAGCTGGGTTGGCTGCCTCACAAATCTCAGCTCCCTCACCTTCGTGTCAGGGGGGCACAGCTGGGAGCCCCAGCACAGCTGGGCTGCAGCCTGGGTGTGTGAGGTGAGGCTGCCTTCAGATGAGCTGTGCAAATGGAACAGCCATTTCCATGGCACCACTTAGAAACTGTCTGCTGGGGCAGGGGGAGCCCACACTGTGCTCTCTTTATGCTGTGAGGAGGTAGGAGAAAAAGTGCAGAGCCCAAGGTTGCTCTCTGTGCTGGCCTGGAGCGAGGAGGAGGTGTGGGGCAGCCCAGGGTACATGGCACATTTCCTGCCTGCTGCTCCTCACAGGAGGAGAAATCCAAAGTCTGCTGGAGTGTGAGCTGGTGAACCATCTCCTGGTGCTGATTTTCTCTGGCTGTGCTCCCCATCCAGCCCAGCTGCTGAGCTGATTGTATCCCCTGGGGCCAGGGCAGGTTTAGTCCTCCTTCCTTCCATTCATCCATCCAAGCTCAGGTGTCACCTACCCTGGTACAGGCAACAAGGCCTCCTACAGCGTCTGGTTAGCCTGGGACATCTTGTGTGATGTCAGAAAATTCTCCATCATCTTTGATGGTGAAGTTCCACTTAGCACTTACATTCTGGGAGGGCTGAAAGTGAAGGATGATGCAGTTGTGGCTGGTTTTTCAGGGGCTGAATACTCCAAGTGAGGAGTTTGTTTAATGTTGCCAGGGAAGGGAATCCCATCTCTCCTTTCAGCTCCCTGGAGGGTTTACAGGGTAGGACCAAGACTCTGCCCCAGCCATGTCACCCTCCAGGGATGTTTTTTGTCATGGGGAATGTTAAGGCTCCTTACCATCCCTGTTTGCTCAGAGACAGAGGATGGCAGATTTTCACAGTGAAATGTTTCACTGCATGGGTGTGAGGGGAACCCAAAGCTGTCAGGTAAGAGCTCTGCTGCCTGGGTCTGAGGGCATTTGCTAGGCTGAAGCTGTGGCCAGTTCCTGCCTCTCTGAGCTGGGGATGGGGCTGCTCACTCCCAGTGCAGCCCTCACTGCTGTGATTCTCCAGAACAGAGCTTTGGCCTCCCAACCCAAACATGGAGCATCCTCTAGCTGCAGCAGAGAAGCACCTTTCTGAAGATTTGTCTTTCCTGTGAACATTGGGACAGTTTCGCCTACTGTTAGCAGTGAAGACAATGAAAAAATGACAATTTGAGGGTGAGAGGCAAGAACCAGTTTGGTACAGATAGGAAGAATGGTGTATTTGATGCTCTATATGCATCTTGCTGGGTTGTGGGAATGTGAGGGTGTGGGGTGGTCCAGGGTGTGTCTCTGGAGTGGCAGCTGAAGATATTGCAGTGACAGTGATGGGACCTTGCTGCTCTGTAGTGATCACCTGCACCAAAGTGTCAATTTTTCTCTTGATGCCAAATAAAGAGAAAAATAATTTTGGGAAGTTCAGTGGTAGAAATATCTTCATTTTGAAAAGCAAAATATTGTCTCTCATAAATATACCCCAAAGGCCTTTTGTAGGCAGGGAGCACAGCTCTGCCATCCCAGCTGCTTTGGGATGAAGGCACTCTGAGGCTGGACCAGCAATAACCCAGAAAAGTGGCCACCACTGTCTGCTGAGCCCTAAGGGCTCTGTGGTGCTAAAATGTAAATATTTCTGTACACAGCAAGCAGAGTTGTCCCCCAGGGGGATGGGTGACACTGCATTTCTAGAGCACAGATTTACCTCAGCTTTACACTGTAAATTCTGCAGGAAAAATTGATAAACCTGCGAGAGTCCCAGTCTCAACAGAGATTTCCAGGTATTTCTAAAATGATTCTGCTGAGGGACAGACTGCAGGCTGAGGTCTCCAAGAATGCACTAACAACCCAAAATGTGTGAGTGCTTTGACTCTTATCACAAGCAGTCCCACCCCTGCCCTGCCTTATCAAACTTCAGAGCTTAGCAATGAGCACTTGCAGGGCCCTTCCTTACTGTGATAAGGTCTTGATATTAAAATTGTACTTGATTTAGGGGTTTAATTTCTGCATGTATTTTTTTTTTCCCCTATGTCTTATGTGTGCAGTCATAAACCAGGATTTGGGTGATTCCAGTCCCAGAAATATTTTTAGGTCTGGGCTGTGACACAAAAGGTCTCTCATTGTTAAAGCAGAGGGGAGGGTGTGGCTGGGCTGGCAAGGACTTCATGGGAGTTCCCTAAATTGTTACAACTGTTGATTTAAGCATGCTATAACTGTATTTACAGCAGGCATTTACAGGTGGCTCCTGTCATAAGATGCAGAGGGGCACCCATTTAACTCTGCATCTTCAAAGGTCAGGTTTCCAGTGGTATCTCCAGGAAAACTGTGGCATCTCTGACAGTTTAGTGGCTCCAAAGCTTCAAGTCATGGAATTCAAAAGTTCCTCTCTGAGCAAGAAGGACACAAGCTTTACTTTTCATGATGTAATTTTCCCCAAAGCCAAACTGGGTTTTTTGGTGGGATTTTGATGGAAAGGTGACTTGGAACACAGAGTTTGGGATGCTTTGGCAGGGGAGTGTCAAAGTCATGGTAAGAAAAGCTAAAATACCACAAGACCTCCCCAGTTGCTTTCAGGTTTTGGCAGTGCATCCCTTCTAGCTCCTTTTGCAGGGGTTGATGGCCATGCTGGAATGAGAACCTGAGGGTATTTCCAACCTTCAGTTTTCTGTTCTGAGAGTCCACACACCTTCATCCTGCTGTTTTCTTAGCCTGGATTCTTCATTTTCCATCCTGAAAATCTAGGGGATGGTAAGATCCAGCAGAGATCTGTAATTCCTTCCTGAGTACTGTCACTACTTCTTTTTATTTGGACATGGATATATAGGCTAATAATTTCTGTAGTTAATGGAATGACTGAGAACAAGATTTTCTTCTCTCTTGTCTAGTAAATCCCACAAAACAAACTCACATATGCTGTAGGTATTACTTTAATATTTAAAACTGTTGTAGCCACATCATGGGAGCTGTCTGGCATTAGAGGAATTTTCCAAAGGGTTGTTAAAATGAAGGGGAAAAAAGTGCCTTCAAAAAGCAAACACCACTTTTTGCTTCATATAATAAAGCAGTGAAATTTAAAATGGCACTAGAATAATTACGATTTCTTGCTATAAATCTGCATAGATTTGGCTCTTTGAATTTTTTTTATGCTATAAGGATTAGTTTACTGTCTGTGGACTGGATCCTTCTTGCATTACACATGTGACTAAATCTGTGGGGCCCAGTGGCCAGAAAAAAGTACCCAGAAAGGCATTAAAATAATTTAGCCCATTCAGCTGCAAAGTCATCTTACACATATTTTCCCCCTAACTGGTTTTGTGTATGTTATTGTCAAATATGAATCTGCAGAACATCTCCTGCTCTGGAATCTCATTCCCTTGGAGCACTCAGCTGTTCTGCAGCCTTCCTCCCTGGCTGGTACATGTGCATGTTGGGATCTTTGTACTGTGCTGTTCTCTAGGCAATAAATTTCATCTTTATTTTCCCACTTAGTTTATGTACTTTGTATGTTTCCATGAGCAGTCTTTATCTGTTTGTCTATTTCTTAAAGTGCCTGCATAATTTGCAAATTTATCAGCATTGTGCCATCACTAAAGCAAAACAAAGATAATAATTTAAGTTTATTGATAATATTTAGACAGTGCAAGTATTGGCCATATTAAGGAGATGTAGGGCTATTCTCACAGTAAATGAACCAGGTTTAATGTTTAGATGAAGAGCTGTAGGACTATAAACTAAACCTGTGTGTCCAACTTGTCCAGTTTGGATCATCATCGAAATTTTGAACCTCTTTAAAAGTTATTTTTCAGAACATGGCCATTCTGTGTGTAACTTCTATTGTGCTGTTGGAAGTGGAATCAGGCTGTGGAGCCTGCCAACTCATCCTTCATGTGCCTTTCCCACTGGTGACTCTTTTTCTTGCAGAATCAAGCTCGCACAGCACAGCGTTTCTGTTGCCTTTTACATGTGGTCTCGTTAAAAAAAAAAACACACACACAATGAAGTTTTAGCTGCGGCGAAATTATTTGATTTAAAAAAAAAAAAAGGAAGTAAAACGTGGTGCAAAAAAAAAGTAAATATGTTTACTGTCTCCCTTTCCATCGGGCGCATTTCCTTCCTTTAAGCCCCGCTCGTGTTGAACAAGACAGCCTCTCCCCCCCTAAAGATTAACATTTCTTATGATTGCTCCTGACAAGAGGATTTACTTTCAGAGGCCCCGCGAAGGATAACCAAAAAAGGGCATGCAGCAGGACGCTTTTGGCAGCTCGCTCGGCTTTTCGGAGCTTTTTTAGGGCTCGGTTTTGTGACGAGTGGCTTCCTGAGCATGCCTGGGGAATGACAGGCATCCCTGCGAGGCAGGCTGAGCCCACCTTGGCTCGCTCGCAGCCATTGGCCGCCCGGCGGGATAAATTCGAGGACAATGCATTCCGCCGCCCGCCAATTGTAAACATCAGGGATATGTGCTCACTTAGCATCGACTTTTTTTTTTTTTTTTTGGGAGGGGCTAAAGGAAAGCTGCGCTTTTATTGAATAGGGCTGTGTGTGTGTGTGTGGTGTGTGTGCGAGGCTGCTCCTGCCCGAGCAGCCAGCCCAGTTTTATTCATTTCCTTCCCACTCGCTGAGAAACTTTGCAGCCGGAGGTAAGGAAGGGTTTTAGGGGATGTGTTTGTTCGGGGGTACGCCTTTGCCTTGCGGATGGAGCGGCACACGGGACAGGACGAGCTGTCCGGGATGATTTTTGCTCTCCTCCTCCTCTCTCTGTGCCCCCTCCGCGCTCCTTTCCAGATGTTCGCGGTGAATGAACCGAGGGAGAGCTCGGCTGGAGGGGGATGCGTGTTTGCATCACCTCGGTGAGGAGATGCAGGGCAGGATCTGCGCCCTTTGCTGGGCTTCTTAGTGGGGTAATACCCTATCTACCCTTATTTATTATTTTTTTAATAGAATTATTCTATCCTTATTTTTCTCTTCCCCCCTCCCCTTCTTTTCTTTTTTTTAAAGGCATTACGATGAAAGTTTTTAGCGTGTTCAGATCTGCTGAATTGCTTCCAATTTTGCTATTTATATAACCATGCGTGCTCATATAAAAGCATATAATACTGTAAGCAATTATTTTGTTTATTATATGGACTTTCAGGGCAGCCCGGCTGCGAGGGCAGCCTCGGGGCGTAACTGATACAGATGCAGGGAAGCTCTGGTTAATGTAAGTGATCTGATGCTCGCTGGAGCAGATGTCCCCATGGCAGCCTTTCACAGGAGTATTGTTGACAATAGATGGCATCAGTTTTTGTTTCCAGCCTCCAACATGCGCAGCAGCGCCTTGCCAGAGCGTTTCTTGTGGAGTTGTCTTTCCTGTTAAAACTGGGGGGATTAAAAAAATGCTCTTGGGTGGGACTGGAGTTGTTGGAAGTCTGGGTCTGTGTGTGTCAGGGTGCCGCTGGGGCTGGCAGGCTCCCCTTCCCAGCTCCTTTGACGTGTTGGGGCATTTGGGAAGGTTGTGCAAGGCTGGCTGCTGATAGCACGATCCTCTGCAGAGCAGGGAATTTCTCAGGGAAAGGGCTGGGAAAATGAAGGGAGGGAAGGAAGTGAGCTGCAGATGAATTCTTGGTAGCTGCAGACACTGACCAAGCTGCTAAATCTCTGCCAGACCTGCAGGGATAGAATGGGTTTGTCTCATATGTCAAATGTTGTTTGGAAGAATGAAAACATGACTGCTTTAAAAGGACTTTTTAATGGAGCAGTTGTTTTCAGAGGAGAATTTCTTTTCAGAGTATGCAGTTTTTGTACAGTTTTGCCTGAGAAGGCTTCTCCTGCTGAAAGAACAGAAGAATAACTTGGGAAAATAACACATTCCCTCCTTGGCAGCAGCTCAAAGAAAATAAGGAGGCAGAGCGGGATTTTTTGTAAGAACCATGTATTTATTGTAATTTGTCTATTTTAGATACCATACTGTGAATGATTGTGTTTGTATGATTTGGAGAACCCTCAGAACTCTGCCTCCATTCTTTCTCTGTCTCATTAAATGAAGCAGTAAGTCCTCATCTGCAGCAAGGCTCCTCTTTTTCTCCTGCCATTTAGATGGGATCCTAAAGCTACATGCACCAAAACCACAGGAACAGACTCTTTTAACATAAATTACCAATGGAACAAAACTTTTAGTCCCTTTGCTTTATTAAATTGCCTGTAAGGTGAAGCAGGGCAGAACTTCTCTCAATATATTTGAAGAAATGATAGAGGTGTCTTTTTTGGGGAAGCTGCTTTGACAGTCAATCTTAATAAAACCTGCATAAATCATGATGGGAGGGAAGAAACACCAGATGAGATGTCTGCCAACAAGACTACTGAAATAATTTGTTTTTCCTGAAACTTCCTCTTTGTTGCCACTTGCAGTGACAAGAGGATCCATTCCACAGCCTTCATTCACAGGATTAGTGCTGGTGAAATCCATACCATCATTAATGGATTCAGGGCCTGATGCAAGGGGAGTTGGGTGTACTCTGAATACACTTTGACAGTGAGTGATGTAAGCACTTTTAGGAGAGTGAGGGATTTTCTACAACTGCTTCATCAGCTTACAGCATTATTCTGACATGGAGCAGCCTGAGAAAGGGGTCACATCCCCTGTGCTTTTATTTATTCTCCTACACTGATATGCACAATCCAGTAATGACACTGAAAGGTGATTTGAAAGGAAGGTGGGGAAAGGTCTAAGTCCTCTGGCTGGCATTATGAGGGCAAATTGAAGTGCATTTAGATGGGAAGGTTTTTATTGGTCTCATTCCTGGGGCACACACATGTGACACAGAGCATCTGATCAATCCTATCCAGGATTAGGGCACAGTGCTGCTTATTCCAGGTGAGGACACCACAAAGGTTTTTCGCATGGCTGCCTGCTAGGAGGTGAATTCTGTCCTGTGAAGATGCCAGGGAGGCTCTATCAGGAGCCTGACTGGAAGTTCTCCTTGTTTCACACTTCCCCTTGCACAGCTGGAGCAGCCCTGCCTGTGGGGGTGATCCTTTCATTGTAGAAAAGTGAGAGCCTGCAGGGCTTCCTTCCTGCAGGACAAATAGAACCTGAATGTTCTGGGATGTGGAAAATGCTCTGATTTCTCAGTAGTTGCTTACATGAGATCTGTTCTTGTGGGCTGCCTGAATTTTTTACTTTGTATTAAAGGTCAGTGGAGTTCTTAACCCCTGTCTGCCAAGGGTGCAGCTTGGAACATGTGAACAAAGAGGGACAGGAAACCATATATGCCTAAGAATGAGAGGGCCAGGAGATCATAACTGTCCATCTGCAGGGCTGGTCTGGGCTCTCCTGGGTGTGGGAGAAAGCACCAAAAAAGGTAACAGGGCAGAAGGGGAAGTGCAGTCCTGGGAGAGTTTCATTGCCTTTGAGAGGAGCTCCATGGGGAGTTTGCAGGATTGGGCTCCAGGTGTCCAAAGCCTGAGGCACACAGGGCTGTGAGTGCAGAGAGGGGGAGAGCTGCCTTCAAAGAGAGCTTTCATTCTTTAAAAATCCTCTCTCTTAGAAACTAACCCCTGGCAGCTGGCAGTGAGGAGGTTGCTGCCTTCCTGCCTGTGCAGGGGATGGTTTGCTGGCTTTGTGCGGAGCTGCTGAGTGCTTAAAGGGGTGAGAATGGATTTGGGGGCAACAGTGCTGGAAGGAAACCACCCATCCTGTGTGCAGGCACCTCCTCTTGGGGGGCTGCTCTTGCTGGAAGGTGTAGCTGCTGCTTGTCAAGGCTGAAATTTGACTCAGAGGCATCTGAAGGTCACATCAGATCTGACCTCTCTGGATCAAACACTGAGGTCACAGGACAGTTGAACTACATAACTTTTTTTTTTTTCCCCTTTCCTGATGCTTTTGTACATTGAACCAACCCAGCAGGGAGGGACGCTCAGTACTCTGTAATTTGGGATCCCTCCCACCCCCGGGGAGCTTGCTCCTACATTTCTTGAAACAGATTTGATCAACCAAAAAGGTTAGAGAATGTCACACTGTATGTTAGCTGGGTGATTTACATCCTGCATAAGGAAATGCTCCTTTCCATGGATTTTTCCTTTGGAACCACCACCACCAACCGGTGTCTCATTCCCTCTTCCTGCCCTGTCTGCCCCTCTAGAGGGGAAAACTCTGTCTGTCAGCATAGGGGCACCTCCTGATGAGAAAATCTTGTCTACAGCAGTGTTGAAGCCAGGAGAATTTCTTGTGGGGACTGTCCTGCTGGCTTGCAGTGAGAGCAGGACCAAATAGCTGAGGAGGCAGGTGAAAGAAAGGGGAGAGAAAAGCAGCGATATCTTGAGCCACTGGAGCAATTTCTCCTTTGAATTTTTTCCTGTGGTCATAAATGCCTGGTGAGTCACTCGATGGCTGTGTGTCTGTTTCTCTATCTCCAAGTGAAGGGTAATCTGAATCTTTCTGAATTTTTAGCCCATGGGTCTGCTGGGGCTTAAGTTCACTAATGTTTGTAAAGAACTTGAAATACCAAAATGCCAAGTTTAGGCACTGGCTGAAACCTTATTTTTGACTGATTTACCAGATCATCTTAAACATTTTTTTTCTTGGTATCTTCACACAGATATGCATTCAATTTCCAGATAATGGGTATAAAACCACTGAAACCCAGGGAACGAGGTGAAGGTGGAGCAGGCTCAGTGGTGACACTGCTGTCATGTCTAGAGGGCATTTCCTGTGTGCCTGAAAATTGAATTGTTGCTGCTGCATCTGGACCAGCCCTCCTGTGAAGCTGTCATGTGTGTGCCAAAAATGCACGAAGGCAGCTTTTGCTTACAGCTCCACCAGAGTTAAGCTTGGAAGCAAAACTACTCAGCAAAGCTGCTGGACCTTTATCTGCTTCTTCAGCCTCATGTTGATGATGAGAGCAGCTGAAATTGTAACCCCTGGGGCCAGGCCAAGCTGCAGTGGGGAAAATATTAGGGAAAGATTTCAGGCAATGGAAACATTACATGTTTCCACACCCTCTTGTGTACAGAACACAAATGAAGAGTGTTTTCCTTGAGACTTGCTGTGGAGGGTGTGAAGCACAGTGGTGGAACCCACCCGTTTGCACATTTTCTGGTTTATGTCCTTAAATGGCAAAAGAAAAAAAAAATCTTTGGAATTTAGCTCATAGAAGGGTTATAAATAGATTTGTGGAGATAAAGTTTTGCTGTAAGTGGTCTGGTTTGGGATCTGTTCAGAAGGGTAACTTTGTAGGCCAAGAAATATGAAGAGGAAATGTATCAAATACCTTTAATAAAATAATTTTTACCTTTAGTAAATTGCAGGAAGACAGTGTCACTGCACATGCATGCACGTGTGACCTTCCCAACCTTCCCTCAAGCATGTGGAGGCCTGAGTGGCATGAAACTTATTGTGTCCCTTCTAAAAGTTAAATAGTTTGGGGTGAGGAAGAACTAGTGTTCATGATTCATTAAATGGCCAATGAACCTGTGACAGCCATGTAAACACAGGGCCTGAGATCTGTTGGCAGCTTATTTTGTGTCCTTGTCCAAAGGAGGAGCAGAGCAGGGCTGGACAAACCCTCATCCTCCTGCAGAAGTCAAGGTTCGATCCTGTGCCCATTGGATTCCAGTCATCTTCAAAGGCAGCTGTGCCCAAATGGAGCAGCCTGTGATCAGGCCATTGTTTGTTTCTTATTTGCAAGGTTTTGATGTTCTCTCTTGTCTTTCTGACTGCCACAGGGCATGTTACTACCCTTTTCCCACTTCATTCTTTTCTTTGACAGTGAGCTCTCCAATGGTGAAATGGCCCTCACTTGATTTTTTTTTTTTTTCCCCTTGAGCCATAAGTGTTCACCCTGTAAAATCTTTCATCCCAGAAGCACACAGGCATGACCTTTAATTCCTCTCAATTTCAGAGGACCCAGCAGTGCTAGAGTGACAGCCCATTGCCTTCCAATATCAGCTGCAGTACTGAGGACAATTCTGCTCAGCCTGAGCAGGTTCAGCTGCGGATGGGGAAGGCAAAGGACTTTATCTGCACCTTCCTAATGACCTGGTGATAACTCATTTCTCCCAGCAATTTCAGCAGTCACTGAGCTGGGGAGAATTTGGCTTTGTTCTGGCCTAGTTAGAACTCATAACTTGGAAAAGAAATTCCAAGAGCTTGGCTACAACGTGTGGAAATAGGAGAGAGCTGGAGAAGTGCTTGGTCAGCTCTCATTTACCTGCACAGCTTAAGCTGCTGCTGCTGCAGGATGCCAGCATCACTGGAGGGCTGCAGAGAGGAGAGAGGTTCTGCTGCTTGCTTTGGCTTTGGGAGCAGCACACCCCATGTGCAGAGCCACACCCCTGCTATGAGAATGGGGAGTTTCATTCAGATGTCTGATAAGCCCCAGCTGTTGCCTTGCCACTTCAAACAGCACTGGGATTATGAGGACTGAAGTGCAGCATTTTAATTGCTGTAAATATGGACAAGAGCGTTTAGGCAATCCAGATGATAGAGAGCCAAGCATTTCTGTGGCTGATGTATATTGTACTGACAAAGGCAGGCCAGCTGAGAATTCCCTACTGCTGTCCCAGTAATTTAAAACACCAACTAATCTCTTTTCTGCTGCGTTGGTGAAAATGAGGGAGAGCCTGGGCATTAGCTGGCCTGAATCTGAACTTCATTTCAGGAGCTGTGCTGGGATACATTTAGTGATGGAAATATCGAGGTTTTTTTAAATAGACATTGGAGCTAGTCTGTTCCTTGAGTTACAGGAATTCAGAATTCCCCATGAGCTGCTTGCTATCAAGAAGCTGGCCCTTTTGTTTGGTTTTCTGCACATCCCCTGAAGGACAATGACAGCAGGAAATTGGGTCAAGATCCCAGTAAGGAGCGTTTGCTGGGAAATGATATTTTGTACAAGAGAGGGCACTGCAAACCCAGCAAGGCAGGGAAATTCCATTGCTCCTCACTCCCTGGTGATTAAAAGGGCCTGCCATGTATGGGAAAGGTCTGAGCTTCATTCACTCCAACCACAATAGTAAATGGCTTATTCACTGGACACAGTGTGCAATCAAGGAGCATATTGACAATAAAAAGGAAAAGCAGAAACTTTTGTACGTAGCCTGCTTGCAGTTTTCTCTGCTGTGTGTTATTAGAAGCTCTGTGAGCAGTTTTTTTTTTCTTTGTTCCTTTATTTAGATCCCTGTAAACTTCAGTCAGTTTGTTTGCCACTTAACCCTCCTTCTAAAACCAGACACACCAGCCTATTTCCTCTCCTCCCCCCTATATAACCCAAACAAGAACATTTCCTTTACCAGTGCATATATAAAAGCAGCTCCTTGGTTGTCAGTACATTTAGTGTGCATTTATATGACTAAAAACTGGATTAGTGGACAAAATCTCCTTCTCACCAGGTATAAAGCACTAAATTTAAGAAAAGCAATGATTAAATGCCAGTATTCTTATGGTTAGTGATGGGACCACAGGAGTGAGGCAAATACCTGTGTGTATAATAGGGAGGAGTTTTGGGGGCAGGAAGGGGGCAATGTGCTTTGGGTGGGAGTTGCAGGAGTCCCCAGTGCTCCACGCAGCTCCAGGGATTTTCTTTCCCCCACATCAGCCTTTAGGTAGAGAAACCCTGCACAGACAACGCTGAGATGCAAAGTCATTGGGCACAGTGGTGTTTACGTTCTTGCTTTTCAGTTTATTTTGTTTGGGGGGATTGGTGCTCTCTGCCATCAGATTCATGGGGATAATGTAGGTGGTGTAGTTGGATTTTATTTATGGAGAAAGTTTAAGTGTGATAATGCAGCGGGATGGACTTTGCTTGATGGAGACTTTCTGGAGTTTTTGTTGTTGGTTTTGCACTGAGTACCTTAAAAATACATTGTTTGTGTCGTTATTGGTAAGTTTAGAGAGTCTCTGATATCTCCTGTACAATTTTGCTGCAAACCCACATCTTTGTGGCTGGGAGGGCTGATGGATCAATCGGATCTCCCAGACCACACCTCATTCCATAGCACCCTCATGTTTTGAGGCCACATTTGACTTGGATGTTATAATCAGCCACAGGATGGGCTGCCTGGATCTGAAACCAGCCAATACTTTTCATCTCAGGCCAGCAGTCCTTCTGAGGAGGTGGCATTTGACCATTATCACAAAGCCACGCTCAGACATGCCTGCTGAGGAGCTCCAAGGTGGCCAAAAGAAGCACGGTCAAGTTGTGAATGTTGGGCAATGCAAGAGTAGCACATGAATAATTCTGTTTTCCAACTCCTAGAAGGATCAGGGTAGCCAATTTGGAGACCAAAATAACTACTTATCTAATCTCATTCATATTTTTTCATTCAGGATTTGGATCATGAGAAGCTCTGCATTGTATCAGCTTTTTAAATGGCATCTGGAGCCTTTGGAAAAAGTCCTTGAGTAATAATCACATTGAATGCAATAAGTATTATTGCATGGTCAAAAATCCTTTCCATTTCTTCTGTTTTTACCGTCTCCATGAGTCCAAAGGGAGACAGGAGGTTGGTTTGTTTTTCTTTTACCTCTTAGAGGAGGAAAGTGTAAATGATGCACATTTTGGAGTAATTTTTCCTTTGTTTTCCCCCTCCCCTGACTGATTTGTGACCCAGCTCAGTGTTCGTGCAATCTCATTCTGGCTGCTTGTAGAGAGGCTTTGCAGGAGCTCATGGTGTTGAACTCTGCTGCTCTACGTGTCCCCATGGTCAGTAAAGATGTTTATTGCCTCACTTGTCAAACCAAAAACTACTTTGTCATTCTTGTGCCATCTGCTGTAGCAACCCAATTGCTTTTCCAAAACAGGCAGTTTTTGTTTTGATTTTGCTTTTTTTCCCCCCTCTGTTCACCATCATCTGTAAATAGATGTGAGCTCCTTTCTTGGAGCCAATGAACAGCAAACTGAATATTACCAAGTGGAGAGGGAGTAATGGTGTGTTTGCCTTGTGTGTCAGAGTATCTGATAAAGATCAGCTCATCTGAGTGAAAAATGAAAGGAATTTACTGTATGTGTAGGAAATACGTTTTGTTATAAATGAACTGATTGAAGTGGTGACAGGCTATGGGTCTGACTTAGATGACAAAATACAGTTCTACACTTCTGAGAGCCTGGAGACTGGTGTGATGAACTGGAAAAAACATTATAATCTGAGCACGTTATTTCTGTCTCTCCTGTGACCCTCCAAGGCAATGGAAAGTCACTGATGGAAAGGCTGTTGGCATTAGCAGGCACAGAACTGGTTTCATTTTCCTGGTTCCATGCTTACACATCTCTGAGGCTGAATTTAAATAGGTGCACTCAGTGTTTCCCAATTTAGAATTAAATACCAGAAGCTATAGGTGTAAAAAAACTCCCACAACCAACACCAATCTCCTCCCACAAAACCAAAAATCTGGGAAAGCCATATATAGGTCATCTTGTTCCTATCCTGTAGGCAGCGTAGGAGAATTCCCAAAAGTACATTCACACATGTTTTGTCCATAAACACCTCTGTTTATTAACAAAATACAATAAACTGTCATTTTTTCTTTCAGTGAGGACTGGGATAGTTTGCTGCACTTTCTAGATTTTAGCAAGGGGAAATAGCTATCATTCTAAAATGTGTTTCTTGGCCCATGGACATTGCTCATGTGAATTCAAGCAAAAAGAAAAAAAACCCTAATGAATGGAAACTTGTGGAAGAGTTACCGGCAGCTGGTTTTATTATGGGACCGTGGCTCTGACATGATCTCACACACGTTCAAGACAAGTGTTACCTCACTGGCTTCAGTGGAAATGTGAGGGAGTAAACGAAGCCAAAATCAGACAGAGACCATGGGAGACTCTCTGGGAGAGGGTTTCAGTCTGGGAAATGTGCTCTGCATAAGTATAAAATATATGGGCATATCTGCAACGCTGCAGTAAATGTGTCAGGCCACCTGAGAGAATGAGGCCAAATTCTGCTTTGAGTAGCACCTGTGTAAATCCAAAAGGGACTGACTGCAGGGAAACGTGCCAGGGAGGACCAAAGAAGTCTCTCATTTTCTTTGAGTGCTAGAGTGCATTTTTCTTATTGGATTTCTCAGGTTTCCTTGATTAGATGGCTGGAAAATACAGCAAAATTAGATTGTTCTCAGGGAGCTTCATGTTTTTGGCTCCTTATTTTCAACTGTATCAAACGAGGCTGTGTTGATTGTGAAACCAGTTCAGACAAAAGCACCACATGTGCAGTTATTCTGCCTTGAAAATACAGAAGGAAGCAGTGAAATAAGAACTGCATATTTCTTGAGACAACTCTTCAGAATTGTGTAATGTTACATCTTCTTTCAAGCTCAGCTAAATCTTGCAAAATTGGAGGAAGGTGGCTGTGCTCCATTGAAAAATGTAGCAATGGTCTCAAAAAGGCAGAAGAGCTTTAAACCTTCTTCAGGTCCAGTAGAGGTGTTAGGTTAGTTAAAAGAGATATTTTGGTGCTACAGCAGCACTCTGCAGCTGTGAGATGGGCTTTGCTGGTTTTCTGGATGTGAGGAGATGCAGTTGAAGGTGTGACAGGTTTTGGTCAAGAGTGAATAAAGGACACACAGAGGGATTTGCTGTCTTGGTTTTGCTCTTCTCATGTTTTGGTAGCCCTGTCCTGTCCAGCAGCACCTGAGGCACACCTGGAACCGGAGCCTGCAGCCTTTGTGAGCTTTGAAATGTTGTGTTTGAGATGCTTTAAAATGTTGTGTTTGAGGTGCTTTGAAATGTGTGTTTTAGCTGCAGAGTTTAACCCAGCTCCCCTAATTTTAGCAGGATTCCCCACCAGTGCAAACATTGCTTTCAGGTGCTTTTTGCTTCACCCAGTGTTTGAAACAGTGATGGTCACAGGTGTGGGCTGTAAAGTTCCTTGTAGTGTGGTTTGCAGCTGATGCTGTGCACTCCTGGTGATGGAGGGAGAATGTTTGAAGGCTGTGGAATTCAGTAGTGTCAACTTTCATTTTTATTTTCCTTGAGGACTTGAAGGAAAAGCGGAATGATGGTAATTAAGCTTGATCTGTAGCCCAAAATGTGAGGGGGGGAAGGCAATAAAGTGTAGGGAATGTTTTAAATGGCCCTATCTGCTTATTTAAAGCCAGCTCTTAGAGAGTGGGGTTACAAGCCTCTCCTCAGGTTTGTAAGTCTTCACTGTCTGAGCCAAAGCTGATTATATTGTCCACAGAAAGCCCAGCAGAAGCTGCTGTCCCTGTGGTTCATACAACTGCCAATTATTTCCAGTGGTGATGCACAAATGTGTTCCTACATGATTGGTCTGAGATCACCAACTTGTTTCACGTGGGTGCTGTTCTGCCATCGGGCAGAAATGACTTCTGTGGTGGCATGAAGTAGAGAGCCTATTGCTGAAAGAAACCAGATCAGTTTTTTTTTTTTTAGTTCTCCCTAGATCTTCTTCCTGAGGAAATCAAATGCTGCTGAGAGAGAAACTCCAATGGGAGAGGTCATGTTTGAATGCAGCACAGAAATCCTTTACTTCTGCTTGCTTCCATTCCTCTGTCTTAAAAACCACCTCATATTTCTATTTTAATTTTGTCTTTAGCTGAACAGTGCTTACCAAATTCAGTCTGCCTTATATGTGCTAAACAACGCTGTGCATGTTGCAAGTCCCTTTACTGAGACAAAAATGGCCAAGGGCAGGTGGAAAGTCAGTGAGAAAAAGGGGCAGAGGTTGGGACTTGTCTCCTGCAGGCACACAGGTCTAAAATATGCTGTCATCCCAGGGAATTATATCCATAGGTGTCCTAGTTTTGGCCAGGACAGGATAAATTTTTTGCAGTAGATTGAGGTGGTGCTGGTGGTGCAGAGGCTGGACATGACCTGGCAGCGTGAACTCACAGCCCAGAAATCCAAAATATGTCCTGGGCTGCACCCAGAGCAGCGTGGGCAGCAGGGCAGGGAGGCAATTCTGCCCCTCAGCTCTGGGGAGATCCCACCCATGGGTGCATCCAGCCCTGGGGGCTCCAGCACAAAAGGGACATCAGCCTGTTGGAGGGAATCCAGAGGAGATCACCAGAAGTTGGAACATCTCTCCTGTGGCAAAAGGCTGAGAGATTTGGGTTTGTTCAGCCTGGAGAAGGCCTGAGAGTAACCTGAGCTGTAGTTGGGATGGAGAGATCAGACAGGTGGTGCTGCATCCATTTCTGCCACGCCCAGAAGAGTTGAAACAAGTGTCAGAAATCACAGTAGAATTTTATCCTGGGACACATCTATGGCAGAGAGGAGGGTGCATGGGCACAGCTGCTCCTGGTGCTGCTGCTGCACAGAGGAGCACAAATTGTCTCTCTGAAGTACCAAAAGAAAATCTTTATGTACTACATGTGACTTTGCATTTATACAGGTGCAGCTGGCTTCAGCTGAGGGGCCACTTTGATGAGATAGAATGTCTCATTTGTATCTCAGATATAAATTACATTTTGATGTTTACACGAACAGTAGAAAACAAACACTTCCACTTGTGTTGGTGCTCCTGTGTGCATGAAAGATGACCTGTGCTCCTTTCCTCCTTCCCCACGTGCATTTTCTGTAGGGACATAAAGCCCCTATTCAGTATTCATGAGGACAGTAGTGGCTCCCCAACTTGGCTGCTTGATCAGGAGAGGCATTTGCAGAATTCCACCCAGCTGAAATCACTGATTCTCCAAGCAGAATTTGTTTATAAGTTTTTTCCCCTTTATTAAAAAAAAGCAATTAGTGGTTTACAATGTTTATATGAATAGCACCAGCTGAATCTTGTCCCATTGCACGCTATTTTAATGTGGCCTACAAGAAGCATTGTGCAAAAAAATCCTGACTGGGATGTCCAATTTTAAGTTCAAATTCCCACTGTAAGTAAGAAGCTTTGTCAAGCTTAGTTAATCTCCTTAGGTGATATCAGGAATGGTTTTATTTATTTATTTTTTTCAAGGGATGGAAGCAAAGGAGACTGAATAGAAGTAAGCTGCTATCCTGCAAATTTAAGGGATTGAACTGTTCAGTCTTGTATCTTGAACTGTTGTGTTATATTGAAGAATTAAGTCAATTCACCACTTGATTTTCACCTTTTCAATTCAGCAGTCCCTAAAGTGTTTTGGGGAGCCAGCTGTGCTCACATAGTTTTCCCTATCAGGGTGAGGGTGCCAGGTGAAAACTTTGGGATGTGCCAGCCATACTGAGAGGGCACAGTGTCAAATAGAATGTTTTGTATGAAACTGAACAACAATGCAGTCCCAGACTGCTTCCTCTTTTACCTGATTGCAGAATTTTGTGTCTTTTACTTCACTTTATTGGTCACAGGTTACTTCTGCTTTAATAGCACAGCAATGGAAACTTGTGGACAATTTGTTGAAGTAGCTTTTAGGCAATTACATTATAGCAATATAATGTAACTGCTTATTGCATTGAAACCTGAGCAATCTATGCCTGGGTTTACCCCTGGGGGAGTTAATTTCTAGTTATTTGTCATTCTACAGACTAGATCTCAAAGTGGTGCAAAAAATCTGATTGTATCCCGTCACCCTTAAGATTGAAAAAAGCTTCTGTGTTCACTAGAGTACTAAATAAAGGATTCCAGAGAAAAATATCTGCTTTGACAATCCCAGCACATAATTCAGAGCTGACCCTTACAGACAGTGAAATACCTTTAGAGGGTTCCCATCAGAAGTTGGAGCACTTCCTGTTCATACTCTGTGGTGTGGTATTTCCAGAAGCTTTTGAAAATAATAACTTCTTTGGGTTGTCCATGACACAATATAATCTGGATCCCCCAAACCCTGCTTTTAGGAACTTTAATTGTCATCATTTGGATTGGGAGTTACTCTTCTAAAAGAGCATCTCTGGCTGCTGTGTGGGGATTTTTATCCGTTTTGCCTGTTCAATATTATTTTAGCATTTCTTCTCCTACTAACAGCTGATGCAGACTGCCCAAAGAAAAATCCATTCAGTGGCTTCACATTTCTTAGCTTGTGGCTGTGTTTGCTGCAGGGAATGGGACCTGAAATGTCATTTTGAATGCTGTTTTGCCTTCAAACACCTCAGTCACTGACTACAAGTTCCAGATTTTTAGGACCCTCAGCTGTTGACATCAACCTCAGAATAATATCATTTCTTGTGCATAAATTTATGTAGATTGAGAAATGCTTCATTTGACAGAGATTAAAGATTTAAATGTTTGGGTAATTGCTGTCTAATTATTCAAGCCTTGGTAATGTGACAGGGAATAAGAGAAAAGGATGTAAGTTACTTTGAGCCATTAGATAAGAGATATAAATCCTGTAGTACATGTTAGCTGCAGTGTTTTAGTTCTTAGAATGTGTGTATGGTGAGCAGCTTTAGGCACTTGGTGCTGTCTTTGATTACAGCAGTGCTGAACTTCAGCTGCAAAACTGAAACTCCTGATTTTCAAGTACATCAGTAACTGAAACCTAACCCCATGTAATCTGTAAAAATAAATGTAATTGCTTTAGCAAATGTCTTACAGCTGGCCAGGTTTCAGTTAAGGTACCTGTTTCTTAGAGCTGCCTCCTGTCAGAAGACAGAGGTGATGGCCTGAGCTGTGCTTTGCAGGCAGAATGGAGGAGAAAAATTATTGCTTTGCATTCTTCTCTGTGCACATTAAAGTGAATTAAACAGAGTTGCAGGTCTGACCTCTGACATTTCTTCCCACTGTTTTCTTCTGTTTAAAGCATCTTGGTGAGAGTAGCTTCTTTTTAATTTCAAAATCTCTGGTAAAACTGTGGTTAAGTGGGCAGCTTCAAAATTGAACACTTGATAAAACCTGTGACTGATCTCTTTCGAGGTGTGGCAGTCTGCTGGAGCAGGAGGTGGGACTCCCTTGCACTCCATCACTCCTTGGGGCTGCTTTGGTTTTGCTTTGGCAGAATTTTTGCCCCTTTTTTCTCTTGGTTACTTAGCAAACTCATTTGGGGTTTCTGCAGCAGCACAGAGATGGACTGACTGCAGCACAGCTCTTCAGTGTAGGGCAGTGATTGCTGTGGTGAAAATAAGATCATGGGAGGCTGTGCAAGATCTCTCTGATCTCACTGGCACAAAGCACTGCTTGCACTGGAGCTCTTCAGTATTCTCCTGGTGTGGGTAGAACCTTATTAATCTCCTGTAATGTCATATTGTTTCCTGACCTTCTGGAAATTTCAACAGCTATTTTTCACAGGAATGCTGTGGCTTGAGGGGGTCTAGGAAGTGTTTAGAGGTCCTTTAAAGAAAGGTGCCCTGTAAGTGCTAAATGCATTTGTGATGTTATTAACTAAAGTATTACCAAGAGCCAGTGGTAGATAAAGCTCTCATCAGCTGCTGAGCTTTTCTGTCCCTGCTCTTTGATCTTGCAGGTTTCTGGTTCTTCCACTTGAGCAGTTTTAAATTCCTCCTCTCAAAGAATGCCCACTGAAGTAATGTGGGCCAACTGATTCTTTTGGATCACTAATTTAAACAACTGGAGCAAATTATTTGGTTTACAATTTCAGTCTCAGTTTAGAGCTTTGGGGTTTTTGGAATTGCTTTTGGGAGGCTCAACATTCAGGAACAACTATCCTGAGTAGGCAGGGTGTGCTACAGGACAAGAGTACAAATGGGATCCTCCTGAGAGGTGCCCTCATTCTTGTTCTCACATTCTGGGCTTTCCAAGGGTCATTTTTCTCCTGTGAGATGTCACTTGGGAGTGTTTTTGTGGCATCAGTAACAAATCTATGTCTTAATCTTAACCATCCTGCATGCAGCATCTTGAAAGAAAAGCTGCAGTGAAGGCCTAAGCTTTGTGGGGGTTTTTTGTTTGCTTTGGGTTGCCCTTTAATATTTTTTAAAAAGAAAAATTGTAGTTTCTGAACGACCTGCAGACATTATGTGGGTAAAAATTCCTGCTCTGAGTGGTTCCCAGGATAACTCTGCATTGTGCATGTCCCAAGCAACTTGTAGCTGGGATTTGTTTTGTTTGCTTGCAAAAGAAAATGAATATATCATGATGGGCAAGGCATGGCACATAAGTCAAATTACACAAACAACTGAGGATTTTTGTGTTCTTCTATCTGTCCATGGATAATATTTAGAAAACAAAGTCATCTAAAAACCTTAAAGAATTTTGGCCGCCTTTCAGAAATGGTGCAGTTAAGTCAATAAAATGCTCAGTGGAGCTTGTATGTCCCCAAACATATTTTATCTTGACAGGCTCTATACTGTGGAGAGCTGCAGCCATGACTTGAAGCCAAGTTGGGGAAAGAACATTTCTGTCACAGGGCTGCATTTGATGGGAGCCTGAGGAGGGGAAGGGAGAGAGCTGTGTGTGCTCTGAGAGCAGCAAATGCAGGAAGCTTCTCTGAGCTGAGCTCCTGGCTTCTATAAATCACTGTAACATCAGTGGGCCTCTACTGATTTACATCTCTGGGGCATCTGTTTTGGTTTTTATTTTACACAAACCTAATTCCTCTGGATGCACGAAAGCATGGGGGTTTAATAGGAGTTATATTGATGGGGCAGTAGCTTGGAGTCTGTGTATTAAAGCTTGTGGTCGGTATCACTGACTTAAAAAAAATAAAATAATTAAAAGGGTAAAAAGTGTGCTAATGTCTAACCTCCATAACCTGGATCAAATTGATCCACGATTTTTGTGCACTGATGTGTTTCCCTTGAAGTTTGCTCATCACACATCTTGATTTTATGCCAGTGTGTGACTGGAAAGAAGAGTAGACTTTCTGGGTAGGAGACTGGAAATTACTAATTATGTGACATTAGAACAGATACTTTATTACCCTTTGGGTCCTCCCATCTGAAAAGAATGTGAAAAATACATTCAGATAGCAAGAAGGAGAAAATCTGTCTCTGTGATAACTCTGTAAGGAAGCTGAGCAGATCTGAGTAGATCCCACTATAGTAGGATTGTAACTTTTGGGGTTTATGGGGACAGAAGTGGTGCTGTGGAGCAGTAAATTGCTTTATCTCTGTTTTAGCCAGCCTGCACATGGAGTCCTGCTCTTTTATCCCAGTGAGAGGCTCCATGTACAGGCTGAGGTCTGACACAGGTGTTTGCTCATCTCTTTTCTTTGGGAAGGCAAATTCAATTTCTAAGTACTAAAGGAAATTTAATATTCAGGCAGTACAGAATGGATATGGGGTGCAAGAGCTGCTCTCAAGGGCAGGGAGGAGTAAATTTGAAGTGAACTTGGGTGGTACTTTTGGCCTGCTTAGTTAGCACAAGTTGGAATGGTTTGGGGTTAAAGTTGTGAAAGAATTACAGAGGATTTAAATTTACCTCTCAGTTGTCCTATATGAGCATTGTCAAGGCTTTTAAGAAGGGAGGTTAGAAAGTCTGATTTTGGGAGTCTGTTCTCCTGAAACCTTTGCTTTGGGGAATCTTTACCATGATGCAGATCCTGTAAGAAGACACGGTGAGTTATTGGGGTTGGTGACTCCCTTTTTGCCTGTCCCCTCACAAACCTGGCTCCTAAAAGACCCCAAGCACTCTTAGATTAAGGAGGAGCTACAATAGGAATGTTTGTCAGGCTGAGTGTCTTAAAAATAAGTGTGGCCATAGTCACATGTATGCACTGCCTAATAGGGTTATGTGGTGTGTTAAAAAGTTAAACAAATGATATTTAGACTTGTAGATTTTTAATTTTTTCCTTCATAGAAACATCTTGAGAAGATATTTTGTTGTGTTATTACTGTTAAAATAGATATTTTGACTATTATACTTCAGTTGATTTAAAAAACCCCAGTAACTTGGAGGAATTTTTGTTTTTCTTCCTTAGATGTTCTGTCCTTGAGTTAATGAACAGTGGCTTGGAGCTGATAAGGGATGCAGTTCCAAATGCAGTGTGGAGGCAGCTGGTGGGAATTAAAAACCTCAGAGGACCACCCTTCCCCAGCATGGCTGTGTGTGCTGGCCTGATAGGTTTCATTTGTCCCTGGAAGCCTTTCTTGGTTAGGTTTCATCAGATAATTTTGTTGGGGAGGCTGGGGTGGTGCTGTTTGTACACAGAGTGACACTGACCACTGTGGAATTATTTCTCTTCTGTGAGAGGAGAAGGTGACTGCTATGGGAGATACATTTGAATTAAATATCACACATTTATCCATTTATTCCCCCAGGGGTGGGAGGCATGGAAAGCTGGGGGTGAAATGATTCACAGGGAGAATTTACCAGGGTGTCAGGGGAGTTTTCTCCAGGCTCCCTGAGCTCAGGCAGTGCTGCAGGGCATGGTGTGCCCCCTTCTCTGCCATCAGGTCAGTGCCAGACAACATTTTCTTTCTCCTTTCATTCTTTGCACAGTGAGGATGAATCTGGGATGGAGCCAAGTCTTGTACTCTGTTGTATTCAGCTAAAGCAGGAGAAAATCCTGAAGGCCCAGAAGTGTAACATGTCCAATAACGTGGAAGCTATGGCTTTTTATTTCTTTTCATGGAGAGGTCCTACATTTGAAACAGAACTTCTCACTAGCCAAAGAATCTATTGATTTTTTGTGTCCTCTGATGACTCTTGATCTTGAGAATGATCAAGACTTGGGTGAGCAAAAGATATTAAAACATACCAGTAACTGAGATACTTAATTACTCATTTTGAATTAAGTTCCTTACTTTCACTTGATGACTCATTTTTAGAGAGATGCCTTCTAAATGAAAGTACAAGACTTGAAGTGCTGGGCACTGAAAGGCACAGTGTGATGCAGAATTGTCAGGTCAGATCCAGCTGCAGTCAGAAATTACTGACTTGTTGCTGTCTGACAGCTCCACAGTGATTTAAGGCACCCAAAGCAACCTATCCCAGCAATGCTCAGGAAATGCTCTTCAGTTCAGCTCTGAAGATGTATTTTCCCTCTACACCTGTGTGTAGTCACTCCAATCTTTAGCAGATTATTGCTCAGGCCTTAGTGGTGTCTTCAGGGAAGCATAATGAAATCTGTGTTGCTGAGTGTCTGCTGTAACTTTTCTCTAAGCAGAGGATTTCACATCCAGCAACTTTCATCAGCCCTGGATCCTCTCAGTTTGTCATGCTGCAGAAATCCCTCACGTTCCTGTTCAGTGGGGGTGTTTGCAACATTCTGCTGAAAGAGTGAAACCTGTGGTGCTGTGAAATAGGGACATCAACTCCAGAGGTTCCCAGAGAGAAAAGAGAGTTTATTTTATTGCGTATACTTAGTGGTTGTACAGGACATGTCTGGCTTTACTTTTGAACCAATTTCATGTTTCTTGTTTTCATGGTGCCACTTGGAATAATTCCTCTAAATGCTGAACCTTCCATTGTTGGGCAAATTTTGCACTTGGCTGAAAATATTCAAGCATTATCTGAGGCTTTCATTCCTTCACATGTTTCTTCTCCCTAGGTGTTGAGAAATTGCACAATGGTGGCTGGCAGGGTAAAGAAAATATCATGCAGAAATGAATGATTGACAGGTGATTGGTACAGATTTTTAAATGTGGAAGTGTCACTGTGAGCCAACCAAAGTTCATACTGAAGTTATTCCTGAAGGTACCACTAAAAGCATGAAGCAGTTCAAGTGGAGTGGCATTTTGGAGGTGAAGTCAGGGTTTTTCAGGGATCACACTTTAGCAAAAGCAGACATTCTTTTTTTAGCTTTCACTGGTAGAAATCCAGATGCATGCTTTAAAGCTCAGTTTACTCTGGCTGTAGTCAAATAAGTAAAGATGGAATATTGGTCCAGATGGGGATGCTTAAATCACCAACCCATATCTTAATTTTTCTTCTTTTCCTTCAGTTTCTCCTCCCTTTGAAATCTGGTCACGTAAGAATTTTTCTTAATTGCTGTGATCTGGAATAATTCCTTAAACCCACTGAGTTATTTTAGATTGCTGATTTCCTGCTGTCCTTCCTGTGTCTTTTTAGGTTTTCAATTCTTCCTGCAATGATTCTCCACTGCTGTCAAGCCTAGGGCAGTAATAAAAAGAAGTCTCTAGGTTTGTAATCAATTCCTGCTTGTCCCATATCCTCTGATTTTTACCATGACAAAACTGATGGTGAGCTACCCCAGCACTTGGCATGATCGTTCATCTCATGAATGAAAAATATCTTTTCTTGAAAAATACCATTTATTGGAAGCTGACTAGTTAGAAGTGCTGGATGAGTGGTGTTGAAACGAAATTAATTTGCTTTCTAGAAGAAATAGCCCAAACAGAAGCTTTTATCAGACTTCTCTCCTCCCCTGGCAGATTAGAGATTCCCAGCTGTTAGGAGGTGGGAAGGGATGAGTGCAGGCTTCACTCACACAGTGATTGGCCTTTTTAAATGATATTTAAGGCTGTTGGTACGGCTGCTCATTTATAACAACTGCAGTTGTTTGTGTGATCGAGTGAAAAACTGTCAGGGTCATGTCTAAGGAAATGGTGTTCCATCGGTGCAAAGCATCATCAGGTGTCATGAGGTAGATTAGTAAAAATAAATTTGCAAATTTTTCCAGCCCTGGACTGTTATTGTAAAATGAGTAAAGATACTCAAGATACACATTCCTTTGGGTTTTCTTTCCAAATCTGAAAAAACAAAACTGTCTATCTAAAGCTCTTTAATGGAAAATGATTCCCCAGGGGTTAGAGAGCTTCTGGTTTTTTTCCAGCAACCAAAAAGTTAGCACTGAAACAGGAAGTGCATATAAACATCTACTCAGCAAACACGTGACACATTTATATAGGGGAGAGTTTAGAGGTTAAGAGTGTCCAGTTGGTACTGGGAGTGCTCCAAGTTCTCCAGGCTTCCAGTTTCATTGTTGTGTTTGAAACCTTAGGGAAAAATAGAAGTACTTATCAAATATTTGCATTTACCCACATTCTTGCAAATTACATGCAAGGATGATATTTTTAGAGATTCCTTGAACTTACTCAGTGGTTGTGGAAATTCTGTGGTCTGCCCTGTCCTGTACCTAAAAATTTTGCTGTTTGTCTCGCTGTTACTTTGCAAATTTCTGAAAAAATTAATTAGAAAAAGAAGAAAAATTAACACAGTGTAACAAGAGGAGAGAAAAAAAATTCCTTACCCAAGTCCCCTACTGAAAAAGGTTTTTACAGAGCAGGGGGTGGTGGGAGAAGCAGGGCCTGGAAGCTTTGTGCATAAAAATCAATGGTGGGATAATTTCCAAGGTCAACAGAATATTCTGTGGCTGTACTCCTGTAACCTGTAACTCCCATAAACACTCCTTTCCAACATGAAAAGTACCCCAGCTCCTCTGGGATCATCCGAGGGGAATGGGGCAGCAGGGGAGGCCTGGCAGCTCTGTCAGGAGTTCTGTTTGGCAATCCTTGAGCGGATGGTCCCTGAGGAACTCCCACGTGATTTTGGGAAAATGTGTGTCAGGCATGCTGGGCTCTTTGAACAGTTGTTACAGCACTCCAGAGCTGGAAAACTCAGAAAATAAAATGAGGTGAGGAGCAGAAGTGAAGGAGAGTTACTACTGGGTGATACTACAGCTGCTACTACGTAGAATTCAGATAAAAAGCACAGCTGATACCGGGATCAGGAGCAGTGATGAAGATAAGGCAGCTGTGGAGTGCAATCTGTACCATTCAATGAAATGACTCTGCTCAGAAAAATTGTTGTAATGCAGCCAAAACCAAAATCATATATTAAGGAACAAGAGAAATGGAAGGAGGGACTGTATCTTCTGTGTATGAACAATGTAGAAGGCTCTAATAAAAATCAAATCTTGGTGCCTCCTCAGGGACAGATATTGGCTACTAACAGGCTCTGTGATTCTAGCAGAGAAAATCCTGTGGATGGAACAGTTGGAATCTGAAACCAGACAAGTAAATCAGACACACATTTTTATGCTCAGGGAGATGAGCCGCTGGAAGAACAATGGTTGGTTGGTTCTTCTCTTGGTGGTGGTGAGAAAATGTGACATCTGCCTTGTGTCACAGAGCCCACAGTTGGTTTTTTTTACTTCTTTCTTGTAGTTCAGAAGCCCCCTCGAGTTCTATCTAAAAACTGTGTGCACAGGGTTGTAAGTCCTGCTAGACAAAGTTGGAACCTTTCTGGTCACCCCTGAAGTGCAGATGTATTTGCAGCAGGAGTATTGAGCTTGTTTAATTGAAAGCCCAACAGGAATAACTTTGTTACAATGGTTAATAAACTGTGCTGTGGAGCCTGTCTGGAGCTGTCACAGAAAAGTGATCCAGAGGTGTCTGGAAAGGCAAGAAACACAAAACAAAGTGCATGAAAATGAGCTCTGACAGACCAAACATGGAGGCTGCTGTTGGAATATTGCAGAATGGCTTTTGAGGTTCCTTTGAGGAAGCACAAACTGGAGGGGACCAGCAAGGCACACACTCCAGAGGCTTTTCTGGATGGGTTCTTTCATGGGAGACTCTCAGGCTGGAATTTATTGTAGATTTAACTTCACATTAACGACTCACATCCATTGGAGAAAAATGAGATAAGTGAGATGTGCTGCTCTGCTGCATCTCCAGAATGAGAGCAAGCTGTTTTGATAACTAATCATGAAATAGTCACTAAATGTGCTCTGGAGTCACTAAATGTGTCAGTGACATAATAGAACAAGAAAATGTTATTTAATGCCTGCTTTATATATTTCTTATGCAGAATGGCACGAATTTACTTTGAGCTGTCTGTGCCTCCCATGCTTTGTTTTTAGAGTTTGAGGAATAAAGAAATAACAGCTTCCACTAGGTATTGATCAATAGATCAAATTAGTGACAGCTGATCAAGAGTTTTATAGGACAATGTGGACCTGACTTAAAAAACTGAGACCCATTCCTTTTAGAATTTTACATGCTTGCTTTTCTGCAGAAGCCAGGGCAGATGAGTTTTTTGGGGTTTTTTTTTCTCATGTGTGATGTGGTCAGAGAATGGGTGTGGGTGGGAAAGAAGACTAATTCTGCTGTGGCATTTATAAACCCAAGTGACTGGGAAGCTCGCAAAGTAAAGCAGATATTACAAAGAATCAGAATTTTGTGAGTTCTGTGGTTTAGTGTCTTTTATTATTATTTTTGTGGGGTTTTTTTCAGGTTTGTATTAATACTCTGGAGGGAGGGCTAAGAGAAAAGAATTGAGAAATGACAGTAGAATTTAGCAAGGGACTTGAAATTGGGAGGAAATGTGAGGGAAAGAAATGAAGATTGCATTGGGTCTGCAAGTTTGAGATGAGAGAGAGGAAGGAGGGCAGAGCTGTCAGGAGTGACAGAGAGGACAGACACAAACAAGGAGAGGATGGGTGCAGCTATCTGAAGAACCAGTCTGAAATAATGCTGTGAAAGGGGGTGGAAGGATGAACAGAAGATTTATAGGTTTTTTTTATAGATTTATTGGAACTGAAATCAGAAATACCAGCTCTGGGCACTGCTGGAGGTGATAAACTGTTTAACACAGGTTTTAAAGGCTGTTGTGTTTCCATTTAGGTGTGATGTTATTCAGTGTATTTTAGGCTAGTAGTGGCAATTTTGTTAATTGTGGCACTGCTCCATCTGGTGGAAAATAATATTTTCCTGTTTAGCATGGACACTTCTCATATCTGAGGTAAAAAGTGATTGGAAAATCCCACCCCATGTATTTCAAAAAACAAATAACTGCACTTTCAAGTCCTGAGGAAAAAAGTAGTGCAAGACACCCATATGATGTCACATGTATATTTTTATATAATTCTCTGTTTCCAGCAGTTGTTGATGGTTATCCACACTATCTTCCTACTCATCATGAGAGTTTTGGCAATAAAATTTTGTCTTGTATTTTTCTGTAAACTTATGTAGGCAGCATTGACTTGGTGTCTTTTGTGACAAGTCTGGTTGTAGTTCCACATTTTTATTTTTTTTGTAAGCATAGGAAAAAAAAATGTTGATAACATTGGTTTTGTGAAATTTAAGAGCATGGTAGTTGTGGGGTTTTTTAAATTTTTTTTTTATTGAAAAGCATTAAAATATGTCCAGGGTAAACTGTTTAATCTGTTTTTATGACTCTGGCCCCAGGGCAGTGTTCCAGAGTTGGTGTCCTGGGTAGGACACATCGTGGCAGAGTTTCAGATTTCTGCTCTGATTGTGATTAACTGGCTCAGTGTGAGCCTTGTGGAAATTAACAGAGGTGGATCTGCCATCACAGGAACCTTTAGAAGTAAATTTTCACCTCAGTACTTGGGTTGGCTTGAGGCAGACCCAGGTTTAATGCAGAATTTGTGGGTTTTGTGTATCCAGTACTTTTGCTTCCATTTTCTCTGCCCATGAGTTTGAGCCTTGACTTCTCAGTAGGATTCCAGGATTTTCAGCTTGCTCTTTTGTGACTCAAAGTCATATTTCCAAATGAGTGCTTGCATAGGCTTCTCTGTTGCATCTTTCATCACCATTTTCAGATGTCTCCCTGTAAATGTCAGGCGCTTCATCACTTCCATGACTTCATGTACCTTCGTGCAGGGCTGGTGGCCTGGGATATTCTACAATGTGCTCATCTTGTCATCACCAGTGGTGCTTTGGACTGGACCTGCTCCTGAGCAGTGTGGAGAGATGGCTGAGCAATTGCAGCCCTTGTTCTGTGTTATCCCACTGCCTAAACTTGCCCTCTCTGCCTGCTTTTGGATCTTTTGGATTCCCCCCAGGACAGGGGATTATTGTCTCCCCATGACTGTGAGCTGGAGAACGTGTTTCCAAAAAAGTTCCTGGCTGCATGAAGTGTGATGTACCCTCTGAGCATTTTAGCAAGGTCTGTCACACAGTTAAAACTGCAGCGTGTTCTTGTGTCTGTTTGGCCATCTTGCTGTAAATGTTTGAGGGTTTTGTCAAAATGATTCATTTTGAATCCTCTGTGTGTCATCCTCCTTGTGACTTCAGATTTTCATTTTCCTGCTCAATTATTGGCAGGGCTGCCTGATTGATAAATCTGATAAGATCCATCTGATCAGCATGGCTGGGGTTTGTGTGGTCACCCTCAGCTCCCTGGGAAGTTTTTGGTGTCTGTGTGCTGTGTTTGAGTCTCAGGGAGCTGCGTGGCTTTGGGCAGTGATTACCCAGCTGTGCTCTCAAATTCTCCTTGTTCTCTTCATGTGTTGCCAAGCAATACATGCAATTTTATTGCCACCTTCCATTTTATGTGATGTGTCTGGGTCTATGTATTATATTGCATTGTAGTATATATTATTACATATATATATATATTTATACACACCTTTCCAGGCTTTGTAGTCTGGCCAAAACAGCGTTGCAGATGGATTGGTTGATGGCTCGTTGGGTTGAAGGCAGTGAATTTATTTTGACCACGTGAAGCAATGCTCTTCCCTATAGGTTCAGTCTGCTTTGACAGTGTTGTCTCAGGTTGAAATACCAGGCAAATATTTGCTGGGCTTGGAGTAAGTGACTGACATTGTCACAGTGCTATCTGTAATTTTTATTGAGCATTTAACTGTTAGGTGGGAAATGGAAAAAGTAGTGAGTGTAAAAAAGATGATTTCCCTTTATTGCCATGGTTTGCAGTTCACACAACAGCCGTTGGTACTGACTGGAATTAAGTCTGGATTAAAATTTGGGCACTGGCAGCAGACCCCACGCATAAAAAAAAAAATAGAAATAAATTCCTTCATGATAGCTGATTTTTTTCAGAAATGCCTTTTGGTTGAAGTACTACATGTATTTTACAAAGTTCATGTACCTCTGCAGTTTATTTTAAGAGATCTCAATTTATTTGGTGTAGATTTATTTCAATTATCTAATCAGAAGCAGACACATAACTTCTTAGGCTGTCAAAGGTATTCAGGAATGTATGACAAACTTCAAAGGAATGTATAAGATCTTGCTACACATCTTACTATGCGCTTTTATAGAGAAGAGTTAATTAAATTTTCCCCTTTCTGCCCAGAAATTGCTTTTAGGCTAAATTAAGTATGTGGGGTTGTAAGGCTTTTCAACGTTCTCTCTTTCTGCTTTAACTTTGTGACTGATTAAACAACCAAATGCTTATCTGGATCAAAGAAATAATAAGCAGAGGGGGCATCCTTAGGCCAGTTATCAGTGGAAAATAATTTAACTGTCAGGTATCCAAGTCCCAAGGCACAGAGCCCACCAGAGAGGGATTAAGCAATAGGGACTATGGACAAAAAATGTTTACTTGCAAAGAAGGAACTTGCAAGGGGAAAGTTTCCCTGCAGGCAGGGGTTTGCTGGGGAATAAAAGGGCTGTGGCACCTTGGTGTGGGGTGTGGCAGGAGGGACAGAGGGACAGGACAGCATCCTGCCCTGCCTCCAGATTGGGAGTGCAGCTTATTCCTGGGTAAACTCCTGTGGAGACTTAATTTATGTTCACTCCTTGGAAGGGGAGAAGAAAAAAAAAATACACCTCTGGTTATCTGAATGTACACCATTGGAGTGTGTTTGCAGGGACAATATTTCAAGTTATTAGTCTCAGCAATTTAGATAAGAACAAGTACTTTCCTACAAAAGACAAGGCACAGTGTCTTAATATTAATACCTGACACAGAGTAACCCCACGTGATAAAGTACAGAGATAGCACAACAAGGGGTGAATTAGAACTGCCTGGGAAGATAAATGATGCCATTAGTAAAACATGGAGATTTATGGGTGACATTAACATCCCTAAGACAGCAGCAGCAGAGTGGTACTACTAAAGCTGCCTAAATGTTTTTTTTCCGTTTCCCCCAGATGCAATTACAAAGAGATCTGAGAGAAAGGCTTATCTAATGAACAAAGTACTGCCTGCAATTTGGCAGACCCACCATTCCCTTCAAATTTTCCTCTGATCCTCTGGCACATGACCAGGACTCAAATTTTTGAAATCTGTGGCTGATGGCCACAAGGATAGTGGAATTTTGGGTGTGATTGAACACAAGAGTTGGGTTGCCCTTCCTTGGCATTGGGGTGTCTTGCTGCCAGCTGGAAATGTACATTGAGGGAGAGTTAAGCAGAAATAATGGCCCTGGAGGAGCAGCAAGCAAGCACCCAGCACAGAGGTCCCCTGGAGTCCCCTTCCTGAGTTTCACTTCAGGAAACAGGTGAATTTTAACTCTGCTGACCAGTTTGTGTGACATATTTCATCTTGCAGGGCTTGCAGGGTCAGGGCGTGAGAGAATGGCTTTGCCCTCTCTGGCTGAGTGTGCCTTTGCTGTGAGTGACTCCTGTTGTGCTGCCATGCCCAGTTAGGCTGGGGTTTGCATGCAGGTAGAGTTGGGACAGTGGGGATGCATCCAGGGGCAGTCCTGTCCTGTGGGTTTGTTTCTTCTTTTCTGTTAGAGCTGGGATTAAATACTCCAAAGATGCAATTTTTGTGTTTGTACTCAGATGTTTATTAATCTTTATCTATGTTACAGTCTCACAAGTTGTGAGTTGTACCTAACAAAGTAAAAAATGACTCTGTCTCTATCTCTTTACAAAGCCTTTTAAGCACAAACTGTCCAATTAAGAAATGACATCCAAATTATTTTTACTTTTAACCTGATAACCAACCATCTGTGGCCTGCAAGGTGGACTTTTCTATCCAGTTACAAAATACCACCTAGAGCCATGAGGAAGAAGGTGAAAAAGGACTCAGCCTCCACCCTAAATCCTCCATCTTGCTTTACATATACTACTATATACTAAACCCTCAAACTCTGTTTTCCACCCTGTGATATCACACACTTCTATTCAAACTGCGCACCCACAGTCCCAGTGCTGTCACTCAGTTTTGGAAGCCTTTCCAAGGCCTCAGGTCAGTGCAGTGTTTGCTTGGGGGTCAGTGCCTGTCAGCACAGGAAGTCTGAAATTCTCAGTGCCCAGGGTTCCAACACTGTCCCTCCTGCCAAAGGGGAGATTCCCTTGTCTTGTGTTCACCATAACACAGAGATGGAGACACAATCATCACCTTTCACAGCCCTGGAATTTGCAAATGTCTATTGCCTGTTGGGAGTTTCTTGCTGTACGAAGAGAATTCAGTTAAGCAAGGACTCATTTTCAAGAGAGACTTTTTTACAGGAGGTTCTCACTTGTGAAAACCAGCGTTAAAATCAGCAGCCTGTACTGTCTTAAAGCAGAGAAGAAGGGAAAAACTGTGCTTGTACCTTGAGGATGGAAAATTTAAGGGATAGCTCAGTGTACAAGTAGAGAATGCAAGTTTCTCTTGAGCAGACCATCACTGTGTAGAAAACTGAATACACCTCAGTTTTCCAGTTATCTATGGAAATTGTGCTTTCCTTCTCTTTGAACTATCAGCATTTATACATAAATAGAAGTTCTGCTGGTTGTGAGGTAAGGCAGTTTAATACTGACACATGTTAAAGTTGTGTGGTGCTATGGTGGTGTGCAATGTAATGAAGATTTTTTGGTAAATACCCTCAGAAATTTGGGAATCAGAAGTTAAGGCTGATCCCAGCCTCTCAAGTGCATGGTTAGTTTGCTGATTGGAAAAAAAAGTCACTTATAAGTAAGAATAATCTCACCTTGAAATGTGGAGTCCTTTTAAATTTGGTGAAGTGTCATTAATAAAAGCACATTGAAATGTGAAAACATTTCATCTGAAAGGATCTTTTCAAAAGTGAGTTTTGTGCCAAAGCTCATTGAAAATACCACTTGCATTACCAAGACTGAAGCACAGTGAACATGAAGATTTAGTCTTAATTTACACTTGAAATGGGAGAAATTAGATGAAATGGCAAATTAGAAACCTGATTCATGACCTGACAAGATTTTGGGGTTTTTTCCTGTCAGCTGGAAAACAACCCTAACATATCCATCTGCTGCATACAGAAAGGGTACAGAAACATTTACAAATATCAGACATGCTGACTTTGTACTTTTGATGCCTTTTTCATTTTTATGAGAGAAGGTGACCAGAAACAGCTCCACAGTGCATAACCCTTTATTGTTTAGGGGTTTGTAAGTTCCACTTTATTTTTCACAGCGTAATTTTTTTTAATCTCCTAGTCTGAAATGAAACAAACCCTCACTTTTATGATGTGAGAGCATATATTTTACATTTATTTTCATAACTTCCAATGGAAAGAAGTCCTCCAAGGAGCTGTAGTCAGGTTAATAAAGCTGAGGCTCCATGGAGCAGGGGAGTCCTCGAGTTTTATTCCATGACAGGGATGGTTCTGGCTGCTTTACAGAAACAAAGATGTCAGGGTGTAATTTAGCAGCACTTGTTTGCAGCAGTCACACGATGGAAGAGCCTGCTTGGAAAGCCTTCAGTGAGCTTCGGATCAGATCATGAAACAGTTTGCCTATGAAACACCACAGAATTTAGATTTAAGAACAGATTTTATTGGAGACCAGATTCTTTATACACATATAAAAAGACTTAAAAAATACGGCTGGAATAAGTGTTTTTGTGATTCCTTTAAGGTGAAGAAATGAAGCCATTCTGGTGATTTCTAAGGGGGTGAAAGTTGGCATGTAGGAAACAGATGCTGAGTTTTTGCCCTGCTGAAATGATGATGAAGCTTCTCTCCTGTCCAGTGGCAGTCCTCAGATTTGGGAGATTTGCTGGTTTTTCTGGCTGTTGACTGTTTTTAGCAATAACCTCTGGCCATAATACACCAGCTCACTGGATACCCAGTGCACTGGGCTATTCACGTAGCCTGTGACTCCTGTGTGAAAGTTTAGGGCATAAATGCAGAACATTTTCATTCCACATCTTGGTGTGCCTGATGCTTTGGGTGGATTCCAGCTGAGTGCTGTGTGTCAATCAGTGCAGCATGGAGTAATTCTAATAGAGAAATATTTCAGACCTACTTGTTTTGGCTTGTCACTGTTGGCAGGGGCGAGAGCTCTGCACAGAAATTGGTAGTTTTCATGTTTTCTGGGGTAAAATGGACCAGTTGAACAAAAAAAAAAAACCCTCATAAAAATCACCAGAATGAGCGTGCATACATAATAGAAATGTCCCAACCAGCCTTGTTAAATTCATGTTTTACACTGTCACACAGTCATGGAATGCATAACAATAGTCTGGCTATAGGTCAAATCTCTGTTTGTTCTTTCATATTTCTCCTTAATTTGGCAAGGGGACACACTTTCTGTCAAAGAGAAGATGCCAAAAGAAAGGGCAAGGTTTTTTTTTTTTCCAAGTTATTTTTGAAAGGCCTTGATTCTTGGATGTCTGATTAGGATATTTTAGACCTGGCTGTCATTACCCTGGAAATCAAATGTTGCAGCAGCTTAATAGAGGCAGCCAAAATCATTAAAAGCGTTCCAAAAAAATTCATCTCGAGATACAGTTTTGTTCAGCTGCACAAAAACCAGCGAGGCACTAATTGTAAGCTTAGCAGGGGATTCATATCTTCTAAATTACATCAGTTTTTTAACCAAAATTCAGTGTGTCCTTTGAAGAGAGAAAGATGAGGTCTGCTGTGTTCTCATGCACATCCACACACGTTTCTGCAGCAGAAGTTTCTGTGCTTGAATTCTTTTCTCAGTAAGTCAAATAATGATGTGTGTGCTGTGCTTACCAGAAATTCATGCAATTAGGGATTGAATTCTGTGGGAGCTGAGCTGCAGGATCCAAGCTGGGATTTCCCTGTCTCCCAGAGGTGAGGAGCAGCTCCACTGGGTGGAAGCACCTTCTTAGGTGTGAATCTCATCAGCATTGGTGGAGAGAAGCTGCTGTGAGCTCAGGTCTGATCCCTGGGACATGGATCACTGGGTGACCCACCTTGTGTTCAAAGGAGATTTTCAGCAGCTCATTTGTTCTTTGTTTCATCCTCTTCCTCAAATGTCAGCCTGGGATTATTCATGACTTGTTCCAGGTCTGACAACCATCCTGTCCTGCATTTTAAAGCAAAGTGGCTCTTCAAACACGTTGTTCCAAAAACTGCTTTTAAAATTGGTTTTCTGCAATGTTTTGCTTTCTCTATCTGCTTCTGCATGAAACTGAGCAGCTCTAATCAGAATTATTTCTTGGGTAACAGTGAAGCAACAGTCTGAGATACTATATCAAACTCTTTTAGTCCCAAGGCAAGGGTTGTTACAGCAAATACCTTGGAGTTTATAAAATTTCCTGTACAAAGATTGCCTGTTTATATAGTGCTGGACTCCAACAGATCATCTCTCCTAAACTCAGGTTATCTACCTGCAGAAAATAGATGATAATTATCAATAATTCAACCTTGTGTTAGCTGCAAGGTGTCAAGTGGCTTTCTTAGTATTTATTTATAAAGAAATCTTTAAAAGATACCTTCTTTCTGTAGTGTAAAATGGGTTTTGATCAAGCTGTCAGGCGTTGCTTTTTCTGTGTTGATCTCAAAGTTCTTACAGAGGAGTTTGGCACCATTTTCCCTTTTGTCACTCTGACAGAATGAAGCACAAAAAAGAAAAATGATTCCTGTGACAGCACCAACCTGGAGGTGATGCCAGCCAAGGCAGTAATCTCCCAGTCCAACTGACATCAAACATGTTACTAAAACCATCAAAATATTATTCATCAAGGAGATGGATGGGGTATGAAAAAAGGGAAAATACTTTTGCAACAGTTGACAGAATCACAGAGCTGTAGCAAATGACAAATCTTTTGGAAAATCCAGCAAAGGGTAGCATTAAATTAACTTCTTAGGAGAGATTTAAGAAATAGTGTAACTTGTGCTTGTCACCTGACATTTTGGCATGCACAGGTGAGCCAGCATCTATATTGTTTTAATATTCAATATTGCTATCAGTAAATCTGCTCAAAGGGCTCCGTATCCATATCTTGTGCAGTAAGATATAAATTAAATCTTTTTTTTGCTACTGCCTGGAATTTCATTATGAGCCATCAGTGTTGTAATATTAAACCTGTGGAATCTTAAACACAAAATCTGTGGAATGATGTAGACTCCTACCAAAACAAAAAGATGCAGTTGGTCCTGTGTTTTATTCAAGTGGCTCATTCCAACCTTTTCCCCAAATATTTCAACTGAAATGTCTCAAAAGAAACTTTTCTTCAGTTTTAGGGTTTGGGTTTGTGTTAGGGTTTTGTTAATTAATGTTTGTTTTCTTCTCTCCCATGTTTCTCACTCACAGGTTTTTTTTTGTTGTTGTTTGCTGCCTTATCTTGGGTTTTATCTGTAAATATTTGGCTTGGACAGCTTTGTGATTGTGTTTGCCTTCATTTTGCCACACAACCTCCAGTCCCATCCAACTCTCAGCCTGTCACAAAGCTGTGCTGGATTTGTGCTGTCAACATAACATTTATCAAAATTAAGTGTTTGATTCTCAGTACATTTCCCACTTGTGGTACCCTGATTGTCCTCCCCATGCTTGTCACAAAACCTTTGCTTCAAAAACCTATTTTTTTTAAAAAAAAGTCAACTTCAGCCTCTTAGCAAAGTCTCAGTCCAGGCAAAATGTTGTTTGGCTTGTATTTTAATCCTTGCATCCACACACATTAAAACTGAAGGGAACTAAGTTAAAAAGATGAGTGGTGGAGTAGAAATGTGTGGTTTATAATTTAGGCTACCAATAGTTTAAAGGGAGCTCTCAGTTGGTCTGGTGGTCCCAAATCTGGAGTTAATAATCTCAGGGACTGGAGTGTGGGTGAGTGTTCATCCTTCAGAGCAGGTGATGCTTTAAATTCTGCTTCTCTTTTTTTCCTTTTCCTTTTGAAATGTGACAAACTTTTCAAAGAGTTTTGCAGTTTTAAGGGGGGAAAAAACCCCCAAAACCTCTGTCCCACAAACCCCGTCTCTTCAGAGGAGTTTTCTTTGGGCTATAAGTTCAGTGCTGATATTGGCTGAGGAAATGGCTTTCTGCCCAATACAGCTGTCCCACAAAAATGTACAGAATCTCTGTCTTTCAGTCTCTATAAAGAAAAACACAGAGCAAAAATGTTGAGGGGGAAAATAAGTAAAACAGGGCATGACCTCCTTTGGAGTAAATATGTGGTGGAATTAAAGGATCCTCAAAAAGCTTTTTTTTTCCCTAAAATGCCAATGTTTATGTTGATTGATTCCAGAATTAGGGGCAGAAGGATCGACAGGTAGGTGGTTTAGACATTTTAACCAAAAACATCTAAATCAAGATTTTAGCAGAGAGTTCTGTCTGCACGTGCAGCATTCACACGTGTGCTGTGTTTTTGGGTGCTGACAAGGAAACAACACAACCTGCCTTACTTTTTCCCTGGTTAGGTAGTGGAATATCACACATTGGGTTGTGATCAAGTTGTTGTTAATGCAAATTGTCAAAAATTCAGCTTTGTGTTTGAATCATGAAAGGGTCTGAAGCTGTACTTTGAGCAAGGCTTGTGCCTAACTGATTTTTCACAGCAGTAATGAAAAGTACTGTGAAAAAACAATTGTTGCTCTAGTTCAAGTGACAGACAAAACTGTTCTAGGTCTTTTTTAAAGTGCTGTTAGAGGAGAAACTCAGGGACTTATTTTTATGTAAAATGAAAGTGTATCAGAAGCTGTCTTGCTAAAACCTCCAGAATTACTGTTTTTTTCTTTTTTGTTTTAACTGCCTCTTCAACCAGTCATATATAAAGCCTGTGAAAAAATGACACCTTAAGGGAGATTTTCAAGAGCACACGAGAAATCCATAAGCTGCAACCTGTGACTCCTTTCTGTCAAATTTCAGTCCTCAGCCTGGCCAGCTGGAAGAGCTGGGAATTTGAACCTGAGGATGATTTTGAATCTATAGGGTATAGAGCATTTCAAATAAATGTAAATGTGGTTCTGGGCTGTGGGTTGCTGTAAGGACGCCAAAGAGGTGCTGCTGTCTGTGTTGGGTGCTGGTTTTCATGTTGTAAATGGAAAATCATTTTTCTGGCTGCACTGAAAGAGATGATGATTTTTTTTTTTTGCCATTTTCCTCCTTTAAAATGTCTGCAGCCCAGATCCTCTTGGGTTTAATGTCTCTTGATCTTAGGGGCTGAATAAAACCAGACCAATAAGCCCTGGGAAATTCTGCAACCAGAATTGCTAGGAAGGAGGGAAATTCAGCACATCTAATGCTTTCCTCTGCATCTGTGCCATACCTGATCTGGTTCCAATGCCTGTTTTGGCTGCTTTTCTTGCCTCCTGCTTTAGTAGCCTGAGCCAGAGAAGTTCAGAAATCCAGATTGGATTTGGGAAAAAATCTAGATTTGGATTTTCTGAATCCAGATTTGATTTCTGTAGGTTTTCAAATGTTTGTGCCATAGTTGGGAGAGTTGTCCTCGTTTTGTTGGCTTTGGTCAAACAGAACTTCACAGGCTTTGCCCTTTCCAGGATGTTGCAGTGAAATAAGATTTTTTTTTTTTTTCCCCCCTTTGTTTAGGTTATGGAAAAGAGGATCAATCTTTTTCCAGTAGATTGGAAATAGGTAGCCCTCAGTTCTGTTGTTTTTACTTGCTAATGCAGCCTTTACATCTAAATGTTCCCATATTCAATCCCATGGAACGGGGCCATGAGGATTGCCCTCTGTGAGAAACATTTCTGAGAATGACAGAGAACAGAACTTCACATTGGAAAAGAATGATGGAAAAACATGATTTAGTTTGCTTATAAAATGTTAAATTTTACCTACTGCTCAGTTTAGAAGTAGATCTCTCTAGCTATAAAGTTATGAAAGAAAGATGGTGCTGACTCCTTGAAGAGGAAGTTTGTATTTCCACAACTGTTTGGGTTTGGTACTCAAACCTCAATTTCTCCCACCTGGTAATTAATTGATCACAATGTAAGTAAATGTAGTGATGAGATGATCTATAGGAGACTGAAGAAATGATGAGGTGAATTATAAGGTAAATTCATTTGTGTTGCACTTAGTGCTCTTTTTAAGAATGAAGGGCAAGATAATTCCCTCAGTTTTCCTTTGTGTGTGTCATCCAGAGATTTCTTGAGTATGAACCAAATAGATTAATTTTATAGAAGCTTTGCAGTTATTGGTGCCCCTTGACTTTGATATTTTGCAGGCTATGTGGTATAAAACAGTATAAAATTTTATCAGCAAGTGGATTAAAAAATTCCTCTGGCTCAAATCACGTCCAGTTGTCAGCATTTGCTCATTCATGGTATTTCACTTGATAGATCATAGAACCATAGAGTGGCGTGAGTTGGGAAAGGTCTGAAATGTATTTGTGAGTTTTGTTCCAGTAAGGAATTCCTGAAGATATTTGGCAAAATGAATTAGTTTTTTAAAAGTTGTTTTTAGTCCTGTGCTTAGGACTACAGAATAAAAACAGCCCATGAAAGAAAAACACGTCCTTGGTCAGGAATATGTGTGAGTGTTTTGGCTTTGCCTCAAAAAACGTGTGCCTGCCTTAAAGCAGGTGAGTAATCTTGTTTGGTGAGGAGAACATTTAAGTGCCCTGTGAGTGAGAGCACTCAGGAAGGAGCTGGTGTGCAGCATCACAGCAAACAAGGTGAAGGGAAAGCCTTAAAAAGAAAACAAGATGTTCCTGTGATTAGGACTGATGTCCACCTCCGAGCTTTGGCTGCAAAACATCTCAGCAGTCAGGAAGTTACACAACTTAAAGATATTTAACTGTACTATGTTGTACCTTTGAATTTATATTTTCTTTGTATGTAAATGATGGGGCATTTTTTTCTCACAGCTACAGTGAGTTAAGCAGAATTTTTGCTTGAAAGATCTGGATCACTCCATGTAGCCAATGACTCCTGACTGGTGTGTCAGCCCTTGGATTTATTGTGATTGGAGGAGGTTGGCATTTTACTGATGGAAGGATAGGTCTGGATTTTCTCTGGATTAGAAGATGCAATTGGCTTTAATGGGAATTTTATTAAGGCTGAGATAGTCATGTAACCTGGATTTGTGCTCTGAACAAAGAGGAGCTGCATTCCTTTCACCAGGTCTGCTGGATTAGCAAATCTTGGGAAAACCTGGATTATTCAGTGTTGGATTATACTTTTTTTGACCCAGCGATGGGGCAACTGAGAGATGTTTTAAAATTTTATTCTATTTTTAGTTTCATGTGAAGGGTGAGACAATACAGATGTTATAATTTACACCATCACAATCAGAAGTCAAGTTATTTCTTAGTTACACTACATTATAAACATTTTTTGGCCTATCAGCTTTTGCCACACAATGCTGTTAATACCTTGAAGTTATTAATCTAAAATTGTAGTCAATCATCTACAACAATGCACCTTTCATACTTCTATTTTCCAAAGTATCTATTCTTATTTCCATCCTTTAAAACTTGTTTCCAGTTCCATTTCTCTCTCAACAATATCCATCCTATTCCATGGCATTCCTAAGTCAGCATTCCTTATCTCAAAGTTTCCATATAGATGCACATTATATATCAAGCTTTAAAAATTCTTGACAAATCCATTTCCCCCATTCAGTACAGGCTGTGAGACAGCCTTGGGAAGGTTCAGAGTGGAGTTTCCTTCTTAGCTGGGCACAGCTGTGATGTTCTGTCTTGGCAGCTCTTGGGGCAGCAAAGGTGATTTTTATTTTTGTAAAACAACAAGGTGCCAGTTGTGTTTAGCCACGGTGGAACACAGTGCTACATGTATGGAGGAAAATTTGCCTCCCTCTTCATTTCATCACACACTGCCTTCAAACACCCCCTTTGGCAGGCAGCATGAAATTGAAACAAACACCTCAAAATTCTCTAAGAGAAGCAAATCCTGCCCCTGACGCTCCTGCTTATGGGTTTAGTGTGTTTAATGGTGTAAAATTGTCACTTGTGAAAGCATGATGCATTTTTTCAGGGCTTAGTCAAATCTCTTGCCCAAGACAGGGAGTCTGATGAATGCTCCTAAAACCACCTGCTGATTGTGTTGATTAGGTGGGAAGATAAACTCTGATTAAAAGCTGATTGTGAAGCCAGCTTGGTTTTGGTATCTTTCTTCACCTGGCTTAACAGATGAAGAAAATTTTTCTGCACTTTGTAATCCCAGCCTTTTGTCTTCTGAACAGATGAACATTTTGAAAATTTGTCTTTTTTGCTGCCTCTGTACATGGAAGTGGATGGGAGTCACCAGAGCCCTGAGCAGCTTACTCCAAACTGGAGATCTGAGTCTGTTCTCCCCTGAGTCATGGCTAAGAGGCAATTGCTCCTCACCACATGCTCAGTTATCATTTATCCCAGCTATTGTTTGAAGCTGGCTGTTCTACCCCTGTGCAAAGCAGACAAACAGCCTGTCACTGAAACCCATGTAAATGCAACCCAGCAGCTGTGCACAAATAGCCAAAAGTTTTTGCATCTCTGACTGGAGGCAGCCAGCAATCAAGAAACTCTGCTGGTCTGCAGCCAAAAGAAATAGGGAATTCCCTCAGTTTTTTTCTGAAGTGATTAATGGGGGCATAATCAGCTTTGGTTCCATATTAATCGGTGCAGTTTGGATATTAAAATTCTCCGTTCTGTGGCTGGTGTTCTCAGGATTGCATTTCACTGCTCTGGTTGGGTTACACAGCAGCAGGATCAGGTGAAGGGAGCAGTTTTCCTTGCAAGTGGAGTCACTCTTTCCCCTTAATGGGAGCTTACATGCATGGAGTAGTCTGTGTTTTCTTGTTGGGAGTTTTTCTCACAGAGGAAAGAGAAAAGGTGCAGCAAATCAGTTTAGTCAGTGGTGTAATCACATCTGGCAACTGCAGCAAGGATCAAGATCTGTTTTGCTTTCTAAATCATCCCACCTGTAAAATTTTTCAGCCTTTGGTGCCTCTTCAAGTCCCTACATAAACACTTCTATCTTTGCAGTGCCTGTGATATCCATTGGGTTACTCAAGGAATCCCTTGGGAGCTGAAGAGGCAGCATCTTCCAGGCTCAGGGGCATCATATCTGGTGAGATATTTGCTGTTTATGCTTTTATTTTTCTTTCTGGAGATGTTTTTGTTCAGTTGAGACAATTTCCATCATGAGCTGCACTTCAGTGTTAGCTTAGTTTCCTTTGAAACTCAAAGTTGGGTATCTAAAGAGATTGTTTTGGGTTAGTGATCAGCCTGATTTGGAGAACACTTTGTGGCAGTCCTTGATCAAACTGACTGCCAGAAATCCCTTGTATATTTGGGAATTTTCCACCTTGATTTTTCTCGTTTTTTTAAAAATTTTTGCCTGCTAAGGATTATAAATAAGTATGTGCATGGTAATTTAGCTCTCTAAAACAGAGAAACATTCCCATGTTGTGGCTCCATATTAATCTGCTGGTTCCTGGAAATGACCTGAGTGGCAAGGAGGTGTTTTTCCCTTGGGAAGGTCAAACTCTTGTGCCTTTGGATTAACCCTGCCTGTGGTCATCCCTGCACAGGCTGAGGTAATGGGGTCAGCTCAGCAGCCACACCAGGCTTGGTGAAAGGTCATGAATATGGAGACCATTATGTGTCATTAAGATAATCATGCTGATGAATATGTCAGTGAAGTCAGTGACTCTCATTCCCCAGGTGTTCTGGTTTTAGTTTGATAGGGACATTTAAAAAATAAATTCTGCTTGCCAGGTGGGAGGAAATTTGCCTTTCAAGAGATTGTTACTTCAGCACTTGGTAGGAGCTTTGCTAAGCAGTGATGGTATTAATAATAATAATAAATGTTCCCAGGCTGTGCTTGTTTTATAATTGCTGTTTAGCCCAAATTGCTCTGAGTGAGGAAACTCCATCATTCTGGCTGCACAGGTGGAGGTTATGATGTCATGTGTGGCAAATTCACTGATTCAAAAGGATGGAACGTTTGTATAAAATAGGAACACAATGCAGAGTTTTGGTAGTGAAAACAGCAAAACAAAAAGATTCAAAATTTAAATGAACCAGCCAGCCTTGGTGAGGAAAGGATTCACCTTGGAGGGTTTCTCTGCTTGTTGGACACCACTCTGGAGTGGCTGTGGCTATCAGGGGCTGTGTTTTGCATGATCTGATCTTAACTTTTCCTATAAGGGGAAGGTTTGAAAGCATCCCAAGAAGTTATGGGAAGAGCTGATGGCTCTTGTGTCTGCATTCACTTTTAGAGAGTTTCTGCTCCTCAGGATCGTTTTTTCTCATTTCTGGTGTTCACAGAAAGTGAAAAGTGGCCAAGCAGAGCAGAGTTCATGTGGTCAGCTGCACCCTGCCTGCTCTTCTGGTCCCTGCCTATCACAGATTGCATCAGGAGATGAGGGGAAGAAGCAGGGTGAGCTGGGCTGAAGCCAGGAGGATAGAAACCTAAAAGTGAATTTGTTGGGCAATATTGGCTCCCACACACGTTTTTTTTTATTGCACATGGATCTATAAAGGCTCCAGTTTCAGTCCTTGGGAATAATTAAACCTTAAGCAGTGATAAACAGTGCAATATTCAATTAGTGAGCTGCCATGTCAGAGTAAATTGGGGTTTTTTTGAGGCTGTTAACTGTGCTGACAGAGAGTTGGTTAATTCTTGAAGGATAATGTTTTGGGCAAATTCCCAGCCTCCAAATGCCTGCAGGCAGACTTGTCCATATTTGTGGTATATTTGAGGTCTAGTGTTCCTCCTTTGGGCCATATATTTTAAGAGGGGAATTTTAATGGAAGGAAACGTTGCTGCAGAGAGCAACAGCCTTCTCTGAAACTCTTTCCAAAAAAATGTTAAAGGCCAAAGGTCTTGTTTTTTCAGGGCAAAAGATGTGAATCCTCTAATATTTACTCAGTTATAAATAGTGATGGGCAAGGCTCTCAGGATGGATTCCTGGGAGATTGTATCAGGGATAGTTATTCCCCAAACTGAGCAAAGGCAGTGGTTGTCTTTTAATTGTTGCATCTTCTTTGGCACAGAGAACGCCATTATTAAACAGACAGCAAATAATTGTAATAAATTTGAGGTTTCCACTCATCTCATTTCTCTCCAGTCCCAACAGGAACAAAAATGTATCTTATTTTCCAGTATGAGGTGGCAGGGGGGAATGTTCATTCTAAAGGTTTTGGTGCTCCAGCTGTGGCAGGAGAAAGTGCAACCCCATGGGGAAAGAATTTACCTGGGGTGCAGGAGGTGCTGGGCTTGGACAGGGAACTGCATTTAATTTATCTCTCTTTTATTTCATTTACACCTCTCTTGCCCCATCTGTAAATAGGAGGGCAGATTATAACTTTTCTCAGAGAGAAGCTGTTTGAAAATGTGATTTTCCACCAAAAGCTAAATCTGTTGGTATCATTACTAATAAATAGTGAGTGTTACCTATTCCATTGACAGGTTAGTTTGTCTCCCCCAGTGAAATTCAGTCTCTCACAGTGTGGGTCTTGTAAAGTTCAGCATGCAATTTATTTGCATAAATGTTATGCAATTTACACATTAATTTAAAGTTTATGCAATTTATGCATTACTTTTCTCACTTAATGAGACTTAAGCCTTGCTAAGGAGCCTAAGGGCAGAGCCTCCAGCAATGCTGTGACATTTCCAAACAGAAGCAAAGCATTTGAGGTGTTTTTTACAGACTCATGAGTCTGCTGGACCACTGGGCAGTCCTGGTGAATGTCAGGCACCTGCATCATCCATATGCATCCCCAGGAAAGTAATTCCTAGCTGTAAAATTCTGAAAAAATAGGAAAATGTGCAGCATTATTTCTTGGCTAAGGAATGCAGCTTCTCATTTGCTTTCTAATTTTCTGTATCAAAAGTAAATGTGCAGTAACTGAACTGACTGGAAAATGTTTGGTTGTAAATACTAAATAATAAATTTTGGTAGTAGCTGAGACCTCAAATAGCAAGAAAAAGTATTTTTCAGACACTGATGTGCTTTTATGTAGAAGTGATGTTTTTTGCTAGTAATTACCAGGGAAGAAAAAGTAAAACTGACTTCTGATAGCTATTAGGGATCATTCCAAAATCTTGCAGTTGAACATTTATTTCTACTGATGTAAGACAGGTATGTAACTCTGTAAAAGTTGTAGCTGGACTTTGTAGGATGCTTGAAACTTTTGAGAACTGAAGAGATTTCCCACTGTAACCTGTTGTATGCCATCTGTACCCCCAAAAATTAAAATTAATTCCTGGTACCCAAAATAAAAATACAAACCCACCAAAAAAAAAAAAAAAAAAATTAAAAAAAATCCCCAAGCAGAAGACACAGGGATTAAATAACAGAATTTTTTTGGTGGCTGTTGGTACTATCATATATGCTAAAGCATTCCAAGCAAGGGCATGTGGCTGCAGTGGAATTTGATGTACAATCAGTTTTAGGGAACAGCCTGTGCCTTGTTAATGTAATCCATAAAAGGCTTCCAAACTTCCTGAAACCAGTCCCTTCTGTTTCCAAGTCTGCATATGATCTCATAGGAAATGATATGGGAGAGGCCAGCCAACCCCTTTGCATAATCAAGGTAGCATTGTTCTGTCAGTGCCTGAAGTGAGTTGTTTCACTGATGTAAACTCAGCAACCCCCTTCTCTTCTGTCAACAAATCTCCTTTATCAGCCTTTGCAATGATTTTGGTGGTGATACAGAAGGAAAGAATAAATGGGAAGATACTTATTCAATGAAGTGTGATTTTATGACTGACCTCAATAATGTCCTTCATGTACTTTGTCACCCTTTGTCTTTGCTATTTCACAAATCCTAAACCACTTGCTCTGCCCAGGGAAATTTGAAATGTAAATATCTAAGTGGGCAAGGTTTATTTTGCAGTGGGCTCAGAGGCAGGTAAAGGCAGCCAAGTTTCATAAATGGCAGTAGCAGCAAAGCAGAGAGGAAGATTTCTGCCCTTTCTATAGGTTTGATTTAAAACCTCTCATATGTACATGAGCTGTAGAAAAAGAAAGTAAAGTGTGTTCTTGTATTGGAGCCCTTAAATTTTGCTCTTTACACAAACCCAGAGTTGCCTCATGCAGTGCAGTTCTCTGAGATCCTCGGGATACCCAGGATTTCCTCAGTATATTTAGCCCAAGAAAGGGAAACACTCCCATGAGCTGCTGTCCCCAAAAGCCTTGTAGGGCAGCGAGCCTGAGCCTCCCCTGGCAGGGCAGGGGGAACAAAAGGCTCTGCACAGGGACTATTATGGTCTAGTCCATGGGAGCAGGCTGGAGTTCCAGTGAGCCTAAGCAGAGGGCTCTGTGGCACTCTGCTGGCTGCAGAGTTGTTAAATTTGGCACTCTCTGCTCTGGGGCTCCAGTCAAACATTTTCTTAACCATATTAGGAGACGTGGAAATTGGCCAGCCAGCAATAGGCCTTGCATGTGCTCGTATTTTATAGAGAAGGCAGCCACTGCTTTACTTAAAAGCCAGCAGGTTTGATAGAATAAGGCAAAGAGAACACTTTAAAAATTGTCGTTGGAGTACTCTAGGGGAAAAAAAGAGCATTTCCCAAGGCAAAGGACAGTGTTATAATGAAGTTTGTGGTTCCCTTGTGCTTTCCATCCGTAGATATTTATCATCCTGTAAGTCAGATCCCAGTAGTTGTGTATGGTGCTGTTATTCAGGTGAAAAACCAGTGGATGTGCCTGGCTGGTTATTGCATGAGCATTCCCATTCCTTTTGCTGGATTATCCAAACTGGGGAAGGCAGAACACCGGATTGAGGACGCTCAGGATTTGCTGGAGTTTGGCTTATGGATCCAAAATCCTGGGGATGGTGCAAGAACAATGGGCCTGACCTATCTGAGTTGCTTCAGAACTGAAACTTCCCCAACAAGGGATAGAATATTCCACTGGAGAAATTCCAGAATAAAAAGTCTTCATTATTCAACCGACAACATTTCTGTTCTTAAGGGTTGAGAATTTGGCAAGCAGAAGTGTTGGTAAAGCATATTATCAAGTTTACCCTATACTCCAGTAGATTTTGCTATTAAAATTACTTTTTTTGACCAGTAAACTTTTAAATTATTTTTAATTTACTCCTGCTCCCTGTAGGTGTAAACTTTTGTTTCACTGAAATAATTCTCTGTCCATTCTAATGTTGTCCTAACACTTGCAGGCAGTTGTCACCTCCCCTACTTAAAACTTATTGATACATCCGTAGCTCTTTTAATCTCTTTGTCAGTCAGTCCGTCTTTGCTTGCTCAACACTTTTATGTCTCTTGTGGTTGTCCTCTGGGTTGTTGGTGTCATTGAGGAAATGAATTCTCCAGAGTTGAATATTCCAGGTGTGATCATCACAGAGCTGTGTTAGGGATATCACCTTTCTGCCTTGTGTGGTTTATTTCAATGTTGCATTGAAATGAACCACCTTTCTGCTACCACATCATGCATTATTTGATGCCTACCACAAAAAAAAACCAAAAAAAAACCACCCAAAAAACCACCCCAAAACAACAAAAAAAACCCCACCAAAAAACCCCCCACCAAAAAAAACCAACAACAAAAAAACCACCCCAAAACCAACCAACAACCAAAATAAACCCCAAAAAACCAGGCCAAATTAGAGCTTTTCAATTAAAAATGTTGATAACCTTTTTCAAAGATGCAGAAATCCATGCCTGTGGTTTGTAGCTCAAGGCAGCACGATGCTGCCAGGAGGGCTGGGATCATCACACCACTTCTGACCTTTCAGCTTTTTGTTGATGGTGTGCATGATTTTATACAAATCTTTTGACTGCTTGACCCCTGTGTGTGTGTTAGTGGATAATAACACTGCAGTAGCTGAATTTGGTGATGCTGTGAAGGTTGCTTCAAGTTTGTGCACGATCTGGAAAATACAAAGAAGTGGCAATGTGAAATATTTGGGCAAATGGCTGCAGAAAACCACATTACATGACCTGTAAACTTATGCTGTCCAGGGTTGTGGAAATTGAAGAGGGCCATCAATAAAAATCCCATTTTTATATAATGATTTATTTGCTAAAATAAGAGAGGCACTAAATCAAATGGAAATGATGAACTTAATATTGAGTGTAACCTCTGCAAAGTTCACTGCAGACCTACTGAGAATATGGTTTTAACATGTCCAAGTTTCCTTTGTTGTTTTACCCAGCTGTTAATTTTTAGTTTGAGAGACCAGTACAAGCAAGAATACATTTGGCTGACAGTCTTGGAGAGGAAGTAAGGCTGTTTTTTATGTTTATATCAGCACAAAATGAATGCAAGATCATAAAATTGTAGCAGAGCTAGGAATGGGGCATGAAGAGAATAAAATATTATTTTTACATATGCTCTGGACTCATGTAAATTAAGACACATCGCAAATGATTCTTCTGAAACCAGGCTGGTAAATTCCCTCATTATTGGCACAGCATATGGATTTACCAGGTTAAAAAATAAAAATAAAAAAAAAAATATATATCTGTTGTGTGAAGTCTGGAGGCAGACTTCCAACTCTACCCATCATTTTAAAAATACAAATCTGGTGAAGTTTGAGTGCAGAAATGTTCAGTTGATGTTAATTTGTGAGGACCAGGTGTTTATTAGTGGTATATACCTGAGTACTGTAACACATCTGAAATCCAGGCTCACTCATGGGCAATCTCCTTAACCAGGCCCAGTCCTACTCGTGTGAGCTGAGCAATTTGCAGTGATGATCCCTGAGCTTTACAAAGCTGGCAGGACTGACAGTTTTAGTGAGCTAAGCTTACATTTGGAAGTGAATACTCTGAGGTGGTTGAGGATCAGCAGCTGAAAAAATTCTTGGTGATAGTTGAATTTTCCACTGCATTGTAGAATTTGGTGTCGGGAAGGTTACAAAACCACTTGTGTGGAGGTCACTGCCCAGGTGAAAGGTTCTCCACAAACTGGAGCCATGCATGAGGACTGAAAGGTTCATGAAATAGTTAAAAATTATAGGAAAGGATTGCAAATGTTCATGAGCTCTTGGGGTAGGAGGGAAGGGATTTTGTATGGCTTTTTCATGCCCACACCACTAAAATAAAAGCAAATGCAGCCTCAATACTGAATCCACTTAAGGGAAATGAAGAAGGAAAGATTTCTGTTGGTTTCCATTTAGATCCATTACAAAAAGCAGCTCTGCTGTAGGGCTGTAGTTCAATGCAGGAAGCATTTCTATGGAATTTTGGCATTAGGGGGACTTCCTAAGAACGGCTACTGTCCAGAAGATATTCCAGCTAAAACCTTCTGAGAGCAGTCTGAAATGCTGGCATTATTTCATCTGAAGTTGGATCCAGCTTGAGCAAGGAGAGCAACAGAGGAGGCTCTGATTTGGATCTCAATGGTTCCTCTCTGCTCTGTCCAGCTTGCACATAAAATGCTCAAACAGAAGAACATCCCTGAAATGACCCCTTATAAAGAATATGAAAGAAAAAAGGTTGCACACAACTTTTATTTGACTAGACTGAGACATTTAATCCTAAACCACCATGACTGGGCTGAGCTCAGATCCAGGAATATTCAGCAAGATGCTTTGGTTTTTTTCTTGGTTCTTGCTGAAAACACACAAGCAGCACTTAGGCTGAAACTGGCAGGTAATATTAAAAAATAGATTAAATTATACAGAAGATAGACTGGAAAAGAAATATTGGCATCTAATCCAGTTCACTCTATTGGCCCAAAGCAGAATTTACTATTTAAAGTGATTTTTCGATTTATTTTGTTCTGGAAGTGTCCCATGCAGAGCTTTGCAGTTTGCCTCACTTGACCTGTAACAGTGCTTAATTATCCTTCCCTTTTACAGTTTTCCCAAGGGTCTTAATTGGTAGGGAAATTACTGGTGTCAAGGGACAAAATCCATCTCTGTTGCTCCATTTTAAGCTCATTACATCTTCTCCTGCCCTCAGGGGATGTGCAGGGTTTATCATTCTCTAAAATATGTGTGAGAATTACTGGGTTTTAAGCTTGGCAAGCCTGACCCTTCCAAATTCTCCATGGACACCATATTTCCTTGAGCTCTGGAAACTTTAATTGCTCTCTTCCAATAGTTCCCCTATTTCCTGGAGCAATCTATACCTGTGGATATAATTTATATAAATTTCCAGCCAGGAACAGAGCAGTACTCAGGAGGGAAGGAGTGATGTTTGGAGCTGCTGTGTTTCCAAACATGTGACATGAATGTGATTTGCCACCTGCTCTGGGTTATCATTTTTTGACTTTTTTTTAATCCATTAATTACTGCCTCAGTAAAATGTTATGTAGTGTTTGCAAAAGCAATTACCAAACCACTTGTGTATTTTTTGGAGAGATTTAATCCAAAAGTTGAGAATACTCAAAGCTGAAAATGGTTTGATTTTCTATGTTCTGGCTGCTTGCAATTCTTAACTTTCATGGGGTTTTTTAACCATTAATAACAAAATTTGTGTCAATGAATATTGTCAGTGATCTCTCTGGTCAATGGCTTGAGCTGCCTGATATATTCAGCCACATTCTGGCTTCATGAGATAAATCAGGCTAAAAACAGAATACACTGAAATAGGCAGGCAAGCCTTAGAGCAAAGAGGGGAATGAAAATGCATTCATGAAATGATTCAGTGAGGCTCTTGCAAGTGCTCAGAAAAGCAATTAGAGGAACACTTTGGGAGAGCAGGATGTGTCTGGAGCCAAGTTCTTCAATACCTATGGGCGTGCTTCATATTAGCTTTTAATATCTGCTTTTAGAAACCTTGATAAAGGAGAGGTGATGCCATGACAGAGGAGCAAACGTATTTTGTTGGAAACAGAGTGAGTCCTGTGGAAGATATGTTATTAAAATGGAAGCCACCTCCTTCCATGTAAGAGGGAAAATTTTAAAGCATGGTGGTTGCTCCTCTAACCCTTCTGCTACTCATGACTCAAAGACTTTGGAGTCTTTGAAATAAAATTCCCATAGCAATTGGAGATTCATCCTGGTCTCCTCCAGCCTGGCTTCCCAGAGGCTTCCTAAATGATTGTTAATGAAGAGAACACGTTTATAAATTCCCTAAAGAATAAGTCGAGAACACTTGTGTTGGTGTAGCAAAGACATTGTCAGTCCCAGCACCTGATTGCCACAGTCTGAGCACGCTGAGTTCAGAACAGCAGATTTAGGGAAGGGTTCATCACTGCCCTTTGATGCTACTGGGCTGTTCATTCAGCTCAAGCTTTTTCCACTGAGGGGGGAATGAAAAAGAGTGGCTGTCAGTGGAGCTGTGCAGTACAGAGAACAGCTTTGGGAATGCAAGGCTTAGGAAATAGAAAATTGAATTTGTTACTGTCCTGAAGCATCATGGTGAGAATTCACAATGTGTCTGTTACTCTGATGAAGCAGAGGAAAAGCTCTGAACCCCTGAAGAATACAAGGGCTTTTTTAATATTATTTTCCCTAATTAATTAGTAATATAATAATATAAATCATTCTTTATATATTATTTTATATTGTATATAAATATATATATTAAATATTGTTTAATAGTATTTTTTAATATTTGTGGGTGTGATGGATATGGGGCCAGATATCAGAGGTGTAAATCCATGGGTTCAGTGTGGGCAAAGCTGAATCTGGCCAAGGTTCCCAGAAGAGATTTCCTAAATGGAGAAGTTTTATTGTCATGGTGGCTTCCCAGCCACAGCAGTCACCTCAGAAACATCCCAGGTTACATTTTAGGGTGATAACTGATGCTTGGGGTTTTCACAGTGCTAGAAAAGGAAATACCTGTCTCAAACCTTCCCATGCACTGTGGAAAGGACAAATGTTTTTAAAGTCACCACCTTGTCTTTCTTTTGAAACTGCTGGAAGTTTTCTATCTGAACCCAGGAATATTTTGTTCATGGTACCGTGGTGAATATGTAGACCTTAACTGGCTGCTGGTTATTGTTTATGAAATTCTGTTTGTGTATTTACAAAATGAAATTGAAGTCCATGGAAATGGGAAATAGACTGTCAAGATGTTTTGAGCCAGGGCCTAAATTACATTTACATATTGATATTATGATATTAATGAATACAAATTACATATTGATAAATCACTTGTGCAAAGGTAGATATTTGTTTTCCTCTTCACAACAAGTGTAAACACTGAGGATTTACTTAGTAATGCAATATCTTATTTTTGTAGATTTGTGGGAAAAAAAATCAAGTGTTTTCCTTTTCCTTCCCCACCCTTTCCTCTGGGGCATTGTTAGAGTCTGTCTGATCCCTAGAGATCTGATCCAAACCTAGAGAACTGAAACATTTCTTTCTGGTTAAAAAAAAATAAATAAAAAACCTGGGTTTGGTTATTTCCCCAAGCTCAGGAATGTCAGTGATGTCACTTTTCATTCCTCAGAGCTGCCTTTAAGAGTTCATCTCTGTTACAAAGGCCATATTGGATATTCAAGAAATATTTAAATAAAGCTGTGGCAGCTGAAGTCTTCATCAGTAAATCATGGTTCAATGACAAATTGTCCATGAGGGCTCATAGTTGGTTATCCTAAAATTACAGGTGAATTACTGATCTTTTGAGAAAGAGGGTGTGAATAAAGGGAATTAACTGCTCACAGTTATCACATTGCATAAAAGCCACTTCCATCTCTGCCCTGGAACCTCTGTAAACACCCACTGAAATCTTGCATTGCATCAATTGTGTATTTCTCGTGTTTTCATCATATAGCATATACCTACTCTTGAAATCTGCTGGAGATGGCTAAAATACCTATGCAAAAATGGAAAAAAAGGAGAGTATTGTTGCACATTTTGAGTGGTAACAATAGACCTCAAATATTCCTGTCCAGTTGTGTAACTCACCATTTTGAGGTTTCTTGGTGTATCTGTTAGACCAGAAAGTGTTAGCAGAAGTGATTCCTTTCATCCTGTGGGAGTGGTGTCAGTGCTGTGATGCTGCTAGGAAAAACAAGGTGAATTGTTTAATGAGATTTAGGCAAGGCTGGCTTTAGGTTTGAATGTCGTGGCTCCTGCAGATGTGCCAGAGGATTTTCCTGCCTCTAAAACCACAAAGTAAAAACTGAAACACGTGGCCAGCCTGAAATCCCCACCATGGTGAACACTTGGCACATAGCTGGATTGGATCTTTGGGGATGGAAGTTATCCTCTCTCTGCTCTACAGCTTTTCCACCCCTCATGTGGGAGCTGGCAAATGTGAGAATCCCTGGGATTTGATCCTGTGATGAATCCTGAGCAGATTTCAGCACGTTGTGCTGCTGAGCTCTCAGCTTTAGGTGGGCTGTACATGATTCTCCCAGCCTTTGGGTTTGTCTCTTGGATCCTGCCTATTCCATGGTTGATTCAGCTGGGCTCACAGAGCTTTCTGTAATCCATGGAGTTCTGGGAGAAATTTATGGGTTTAAAAGATAACCAGCTTCACAGGGCAAATGGAATGGTCTCTGATTACTGCATGAAAGGAAGTTTGGGTTTACCACTGGTTGCAGATAAAAATTAATATTTGTGAAGGAGACACGTATGATTTATTTGTAAGTGTTTTCTGTTTCCATAATGAAATTTCCTTTGGGTTTAAGTACAGTCATTTGGAGGGAGAAGCAGAGGTCTGTGGCTCATTAGTTGCTGGTGGTTGTCAGAAGCCATTAATCAATTGCCCCTTTTACCAACGTAGGTCCTAATTCAGCAAAGCATTTAGGCACATGTTTAACTACAAGCATGTGTTTCAGAGCACTTTGCTCAATCAGGGCTTTAATGTGACTCAAGCTTGCTGCATTTTTTCCCAAGTCTAAGGTTACCCCGAAATGACAGGAGTCACTAATACATCAGCTAAAGTGTCGTGTACCTTCCTCACCTGTCTTTCTAAAAACTCACATGCAAGGAGGGGGAGGAAAAAAACCAAAAAGGGGGTCAATTTTTCCCTCATTCTTCTCAAATCCTACCTCAAATGGAGGCTGCTGTCCTGAATAGTGTAGGGCATGTGAAATAGCAGCAAGCCAGGAGCAAGGGGAGGGAAATTGGGGACAGCAGTTTCCACTTGAGTGTTTTGTTCTCTTCCACCTCTGTTTTTGCTAAAGCCAGCTTGGTTATGAGGAGGAAAGAGGAAGGCAGCAGATCTATGTATGTTCCAGACAGATAAATCCTGGTTTGCAGGATCTAATAACTCTAGGGAGAGTATGCATGCATCTTAATCTACAGATGAGATAAATTCAAGTTCTCCTCACTCTGTAATTCTCCCCAGCACTTCTACTCTGGTAAAAATTAATGTGACTTTCAGCAGTGACTAAAGGTCAAGACTGAGGGTTCTCAGTCCAAGTCTTGTCCCCTTTGGCACCTGGGAAAGGATGCAGCCCAACCACAGCTGTCCTGCAGAGGAATTCCCTGGAAGGAGCAGCACAATGCCAACATGACTGCCCCCTCCCACCCTTCCTGCTTTTATTTCAGTAAGAGAATCAAAGGGACCTGGGCTTTTTCTTTACATTTATCAGTCTATAATTCATAATTTAGTAGAGATGATTGAGAGCTCTCAGAAATTACAGCAGTTATGACATCAATACAATTTTTTGTGATTCAGCAGGAAGTTGAATATCTTGAGAGTAAAGGTAACCAGCCTTACAATCCCTTCAGGAGTTGTTTGGCACAGGAGAGAGAGTTTTATTTTTTATTATTGAATAGCCTTTAGGCAATTTTTCCCCCATCCTGTGAAAACCAAAGTGACATCCATGTGTCACACACATGATTAGTTTCAGGCTTCGCAGTAGGGATGCTGCCTGTTGAATCAGCAGAAGCACTCTGATAAATACAGGTTTCTTTTGAATTTTCTCCTCTCAATATTCCTGCACTCAAACTTGTTTTGCTTGTGAAGCCTGACATCATCTCAGCCTGTGGGAAGGAGAATGACTTCATTGGTTCATTTTCCTCCCTTTCTGCATTGACAGCAGCAGGAGCAGATGATGGAATTGGTGCACAGAAACCTCTGCAATGCTCATGGCACAGATGGAAATGACAACTGAGCTTTGGTTTCAGGCTGAACAAAGACCTTTGTTGCTCCTAATGGACCTTGGCTCTGGGGCACGCAGTCAATAGATCAGTGTGGAAAATTTTGCGTGCTTCCTTTGCCTTCCTATTGATATTCTTTCTATCCCAGGGAGAAGAAACCAAAACACTTTTTATTTGCTGTATTAATAGTTTTATACCGCACTTAGGGGCACGCTTAAGCACTGTTTATGTTGAAAAGCATTCCAGGGCCTCAAAGACTTAAAATCTGATCAGATGGGAATCAAGGGCAGTAGGGGAGAGGCAGCATTGAGGTAACCCCCTGTCCCCAGTCTCACCCCAAAATCATGTGACAGAGTAAGGCAAAGAAGTCTCATCTTGAGTCCTAGGTCACAACTTTCTCTTCCACAGGCTTTGCCTGATAATTGTGGCAGTGGCTGGAACCCTGGAAAAAATTGCCAGCCTCACCAGCTGTGGAATCTTTGTCATAAAAATTGTTTTACCACTCTAGAATGAGTTACCAAGGCAGGTAAAAACATGGACTTTCCATGGTACATTTTTATTTTATTTTTTTTTTAATTTGGAGCATACCCCTTTGAATGATTTTGGTTTCAGAAAGCTAAACAATTCTTAAGAGATCTTTTTTTTCTTCATGCTTTTGATCATGCAGTTATTTAGAATCCCTCTGTGCAAAACTGTCCTTACAGATGCTGAGCAAATATAAGTGGTCCTGGAAAGTGTGAGTCCTTAGCCATCCATAGAAGACCTTGGCAACAGCAGAGATCAGATTTTAAATAATTAAATAAAATAAAATGCCTGTGTGTTTTTTCCAGTCTGTGAAGTTTAACAAAGAAAAAAGGAAGAAAAGGGAAAGGGATGGTCGGATATGTGTGATTAATACAGTTTTAACTTTGCTGTCTGTGATGACACTGTGCAGTGATGAAGTGGATGTACTCTGTGATTTATTTTCTTCCACTTTAAAGTAGTGGAGCTCTAAAAATGACTAATGAACCCCCTTTCAAGGTTCATATCTATGACCTAATTCATATGTGCAGGAATCTTGTCTTCCTCTTAAATGCTGCATAAAGTTGAGGGTTGCTCATCTACAGAGCATTAGAGGCCAAAGCAGAGACCCTGGAGGAGTTCCAGCACTAATAGCTGCATTCCAGGGAAAACAGGAATCAGATGTACAGCGCACATGATAGCCTAATTGGCAGATGCTATTTACCATATGTTAATTGCAAGTGGTGGTGTAAGTTATGATGCTGATTAAGGCAGCAATTGGAGCAGTTCCTTGTAGGATGCTGGGGTTTTAAAGATAATTGTTCCAGGAGATGCATTTTTATCATTGAAGTTTATTCTTTAGAGCAAAGCCTTATTAATGTGTATTTTTCCTAACCTCTGTAGGATTAGTTTCTGCAGGAAAGTTCCTACCTGAGGCAGTGTCCTGCTGTACTTTATTGAGATTATTGAAAATAGTATGGTGTGTATGTTTGCTTGCTATTTTTGTGCTACATCTGTTGCAAGACATATCAGTGTATATATATTTATATCAAAGTCTGTTTGATATAAATCCTAGACTTAAACAGGGATTTTTTGCTGGAGTTATTAGGAGTGAATATAATACATGCAGCACCATACCCCCAGTAGGGTTGCTAGTACATAAATGATGTTCTTGTGTATTTCTTGTGGACAAATTATAGTCTGGAGGCTGGAAAGTTTGGTTGTGCAAAACATGTGAAAAACTTGTGTTGCATTGTCTGTATGATGTTTGGTATTTAGCAGGGGCAAACAAGATCCTGAAGGTGTTCTCATCCTTCAGAGCAGCTGAACAGACACAATCCTGTAGTTCCTCTCTGGCACAGAGTGATCCCAGGATTTTTGCTCCTGGAGAGATCATGGCACAGCCATGGTAGTTTGTATTGTTAAAACTGAGCAATTTCTCAGCTGAATCTCACTGCTCACGTTCTGGAAATGACTTCTGGTAACTGAGCTGGCCACCTTCACATGGGACACCTAAAGGCATCCCAAAGGAAACAGAGCTAATTAACTGGTTGCCCTAATGAGCCTGGTGGGGAGGTGGGAGCAAGTGCAGAACCAGAAATCTGCCATGAATCCTATAGCCTGTAATCCTGTTCCTAAAAATGTGCTGAAACCCCCTTTGGCACAAGTTTGTGACTACAAGAGGATTTGTAGCCACACTTCCCTCATGTCATGGGGCTGAGTTTTCCCTCTGCATTTAAGCTGGAGAAAAGCTGATTTTCTGTCATTGTTCTACAGTCACCCAGCACCATGTCATTATAATGTAATGTAACTTTTATAATAATAAACAACTTATTATACTTATTTACTATAATATATTTTTTTAAGCTGTACAAGCAGATATGAGGGGAAAACAAGCTCATTTTTCTCTCCTTAAAAATGTACTTTGCATAATCCTGGTGAACAGTGTGCACTGCTTTGAGAGACAAGTTTATTTCCATTCTCTCCAAGTGGAAGGGACTCCAAGCAGAGGAAATCACCCTGTTGAAGGAGAGGCTACTTTGATTTATGTCATCTTCAAAGCAGTTCAGACTTCCAGTCACACTCTAAGCTCTCAAACTGGAATAACTTTGTCTACCCAGGGATTTGTCAGGGCTTAGCTGCATCTGTTCAGAATTGTACTTCTCACTGAAGTAGTGCAGCTTTTTCTTCCTGGAAGAAGTTCTGTGTGTGTGTTAGCCAAAGGCTGCAGTTGTGAAGGCAAGATTGAACTGGTGAAATGGTACATGTGAGGATTTTAGTTTAATTTTTTAAAAAAATTATTTTATTTTATTTTTCTGCCTTTTTCTGCTCTAACAATGAAGTTTACATTGCTGGTGTGATCCATCATTGCTTGGCTGTGGATGTCACCAAGGGGGTGCTGTGCAGGGTACCCAAGGAAGCAAACCAGCCCATCACTGCTATGTACAACCAGGCAGTCTTGGTATTGAGGCAGCAGGAATTTAAAAATGGAGACAAATCAATCAGCAGAGGAAGCTGGGAATGGAACAATTTTTATGAGGTTCTAAGAATAGAAGAGCTTGGTTTGCAGTTTGTTGGTCTGCCTGAGTTTTAGGGTATGGATGCCTCATGGAAAAAGGCAAATAGATCAGAAAGACTTGAGATTTCATCAGAGTGCAGCTGTACCTACCACAGACCACTCCTGAATGCCCCCAGGGAATATCTTCTCTTTGAAAGAATGAGGAAAGCAATGAAAAAATGTTTTTTACATCCTGATTTCAAGAGCTCTTAAGATTTTCACGTAAGCAGAAATTTATTATGGACAGTCAGATTTCTCATGAATAACATAAGGAGAAATTTATTATGGACAGTCAGATTTCTCATGAATATCTGTCTAAAATTCTGTTAGATCAATCTTGAAGATCTACACTCTTTGGGGGCTGAGAAATCCCTGTGTCTACATGAACTCCATGGAGATTTTCATGTGTTATCTTCAGAGATGTTTGGTCAAGCACAGGTGATCCTGTTGGAGTACTAAAGGAACACTAAAATATTGCTGCTGTTTTGTAGGCTTAGAATAAGACAAAACTTGGGACTTCTATGAAGCTTCTTCTGTTTTATCCATCCTCCTCTTCCCTCCATTATTTTAAATGATTTGGATGTCATTTATGGTTGTGTAAAGAAGCCTTCAGTCAGTGTGAAATGTGTGCTTTGGTTCTGGCTCAAGCAGGGAAGCTGACAGCAATGGAGTTGCTATTTTGGGGGAAGGCACCAGTTCATCATCTTCTGCCACATTTGTCACTGCCCTCTCTCTCTTTGCAGAGCATACCACAGAAGGAATTTGACAGAAACCAGTTTGGTGTTTCTAGGAAATGAATAATTTGTTTCTTTCAGAGAAAGTGGACTTTTTTTTTTTTCCCTTCCTGTAAAGAAAACCAAATAGTAATAATAATAATAAAGCTGTTTCATTGTTTGACACACTGGGAGGAGCCTCCATGTAAGGTCTTCATTCACAGAAGGTATCTGTGGTTGTACAAGTTATTTTCCTGCTTTTATAATGAGAACAGAAATGACTCCTTCCTTCACAGGTTTGTTGGGAGAGTGAAAACTTTGAGTCACTCGTTGTTGCAGTGGAAATCTCTATGTGTACCACAGAAACAAAAGCTTCAATGTGGTTGAATGTTGACCAAAAGTGAGGAGAAATATATTTGTGCTCGTGTATGCAAGAAACCATAAGATTTAGCCAGGTGAAGAGATGATAAAATTTACCTGAAGCCTTCTCTGTGTGGAGTTTCAGCTGTGCTTTCCTCATGCAGCTCTTTCCATTCCCCACAAACATGCAGAGGGCAAAGCCACGACTGGGATTGGGAATTTGCTACTGGAAATGTAAAAACTACTGAAATGACAGTAATTTCAGTAGTTTTTACATTTCCAGGAATTACTGAAAAAATTCAGTAATTCCTGGAAATGTATTTTACATTTTGTATTTTACATTTTTATATTTTACATTTTCAGTAATTACTGAAAAAATTCAGTATTTTTTTTCAGATGAAAAACTGAATTTTTCATCCAGTTCTGGCACCCTGGATGGAAAATTCAGAGCAACTGGGAGTCACCCTGTGCCTGAGTGGGCTGCCACTGGTGTCACTGGTGTCACCAGTGCTCTGGGGAGGTCCTGCAGCACGGAGCTGGCGTTCCAGGCACTGCACTGCAGCAGGGAGGGAGGAACATGGGAAAAAGTCAAGGAGCTCTGTCTGCAGGAATCAGGCAGGCCAGTCCAAATTCCAGCTGAGGAGTCCCTAGATAATTTTTTTTAGAAGGTTTCTGATCTCTGGTGGGTAGAAGTCAAAATTAGAAAGATATGAGATGATGAATGGCTCAGAGGAGAACAATCCAATTGTTTTGATGAAATCTGTTTTGTAGATTAAACTCAGAGCTACAGCACCAGCCATTTAACTTCTCAAACCCTCATTCTCTCTTTTTTCCCCCTGCTTTCTTTGATTATCTATTTCTAATCTCCTGTTTCTGGACACACAGGTAGAATGAGCCCTGTTGCATGAAGTATTTGTTATCGTAAGGCTTTTTGTGCACTGCTCCTATCTGATAGCTAAACACAGATTCTTCTCTGCTGCTGTGTGGGCCTCCTTACTGGACACAAAATCCAGCAGTGTGGATCATCTGTCTTTTTGGTGCCTGAAGATGGGATGAGCACTGAGGCTGCTATATACACTAAATATATATTTTAAATATAAAAGAATAATGTCATAATGCCTTGAAGTGACACCATGCAGCTGTAACAGCTGGAGGTGCTGCTTTGGGCTCTGGTGTAATGGACCTATCCAAATCTATTGCTAAACCTGCCTCATTCCCTTTGTGCCAGTTTTCTGCCCATCTCTTTTGGTGCCTGTGTATCACTGCTTCTCTTTGTTTTTAACATGTTGTTTCCCATTGCTTTTATTTTCCCCTTTCACCCTGGTGTTGTGTGTTTTTATCTGAAGCACAGTGCAGATTTGTTTCTACAGCTATTCCTCCTAAGCAGCTGTCAGCTTTTTTCACTCTGCTACAGGTGACATTGTTATTTTAAGTATTCATAAAGGAGATGTAAGCTATGATAGGTAGTGTGGCCTAATAAATTTAAATTTTAATTTAAATCTCTGTGGAGACCAGAGATCCTCTCTCTGACTTACCCCAAAAGAAATGAACCTGAATTGGTGCTGGCCTCCTGTCATTGTCACAGTGTGGCAATTCTGGTGGAATAGATAAATTCCATCAGATAAAACAATCATGCTGCCATTCCAGATGAAACAGTGATGCTCTCAGCTGGAGAAGTGTTAGCCTGGCACTCATGGAGTGGATGAATGCAGGCAGCATTTCACATCTGATCTGCTTCATTCACAGGTTTTCAGCAGGACTGGGAAGGGAAGGTGGAGTGTATTCAAATAGAAATGTTCTTTGAACTGTGTTTTTGTGTATTATGGGATAGGAGGAATTAGTGGAGTGGGTGACCATTGTTTAGTTTTGTATTTCTACAACTTAAAGATCAAGGAAATCCCGAGGCCTGACAAGAGGTTCTGCTTTTAAATAAGAAATAGATAAAATTTAAGCAGCAGTCTTCTTGAATTCCACTTGGTGAATGAGTCCTGATGCCTGCATGATACTTTTGCTGTTTATTAATCTAATGTGGCCCTTATAGAAAAGTTGCTTTGGACAAACGGCATCAAGACACAAAATTAATAAACTCTCCATGAGTGCTGCTAACAATGAGAGCTGGCAATAGACAACATCAACCAGTTTCTCATGAGAAACAAAGAAATATCAAAGGGCTGTAAACAGCATTGCATTTTCTGTTTGCCAGATGAAAATGGGACGTGTTGATGGCCTTGAATGCTTTGCCCATTTTGGCACATGCTTGAATTTTCAGTGGCTTTGCTGCTTGGTCTGAGCTGTAAAAGACAAAATAATGCTGTTGGGTGGTGGGAGAAGCCTCCCAGCATTTTGAAACAGCAAAATCACTGTTGTCCTTGCTGCTGTGGATGTTCCTGAATAGAATGATGGCATTTCTTGGTTTGTTACAACCTTTTCCTTCTGTCTTCCATTGCATGTTGGGGTTGATTTTGGTTCCCCGCTCAGAATTTGTCATTGTGCCCTCCCTCCCCTTTTTACCTTTGGAAGGAACCTCCCAAAGCTTTTGCTTGAGTTTGGTTTTTAGACTGAGCTGTCGCAGATCTCGAAGCAACAAGATGTTTTTGCAAGATTTTGCAAAAAGATCTTGTTGCCTCGAGAAAAAAAGCAAAAAATCTCGCAAAAAGAAGAAAAAAAATTGAAGAAAAAAAGCAAAATATCTTGCAAAAAGCAACAACACTGGGAGAAGGATTTAGAATCCTCCTCAGTAGTAAGAATTAGGAAGTTTCTAATTTGGTAGTCAAATAGTCACCCTACCTGGAGAAGAAAGTTTCACTGAGAAGCCTCTCTGGCTTCTCTGTGCTCATATAACCTTTAGGCTTTGGCACAAGTGAAAGATAAAACTGTCCCTGCGATCATGTTTAATTCAAATAAAATCTACTCTTACACAGAAATTGGTGTAAAACCCAAGGAGACTGAGGCTTAGCGTGCTTAGGGTCTGCCAGTGCAAAGTTATTTATCTCACTGCCCCTCTTATTTTTAATCCAATTTTGTGTTGCCACAAAACAGAGTTAATGTTCAGAGAATGTTTCAGCGTCATGCTTTGATGTTTAGATACTCAGAATTCATTCTGTTGTGTACTGCTGGTCACTAAACCATTGAGTTATTTATATTTTGTTGGGACGAGGAATAACATTTGATTTACAAAGACCTTGTCTTTTTTCTTTTATTTTTATTTTTTTTTCTTTTATAGTTTGGGCAACAATGACTTGAACTCTGACTGGTTGCAGTAACATTTATTTGTGAGCCAATGTCCTTGAGACAAAACAAACACATTGCTTTGCCTAATGTGGTGATCTTTCCTATTCCAAAAAATATGCAAAGCATAAAGAAAAATGTTTTGCAACCCTGTATCCTTTTTCTCCTGTGGTCGCTGTTGCATGGCAAATAATATGCATTATGGTATTTAGTTAGCTAAGCTTTTGCTCTGTGGTCAACCACGAATTTTCTCTGGAGTCAATGGAAGATTCAAATGGAGGAATCTGGATGTGAGTCAGCAGATACTGACCAGAGCTGGGGGACAAATTATGTCTGTCTTTAAATTTTCATGAGTTTAAAATCTCTCTGAAAATTCATTGGGATGTATAGAAGGAGAATGCTAAACAGGAAAGTAGAAGAGAAACACACTTTCAGCCTAATTTATTTCCAGATCTCCTGGCAAGACTGAAGTTAGAAAAGCCACTCTGTGCAGCTGGGGGTGAATGTTGGGTCTTTCTCTTGTGGAAATGTGGGGGCATTTGCCATCCTGCACTCTGCTGTTACTGGCCATGACTCTCTTCATAGTTGCTCTGCTGAATGAGTAATTAAATAATTATTTTCCCTTTTTCTTTTAATGTGAGCTGGAGTGATTCCAGGTAGTGCAGGTAGCAAACAATCCCACTCCTGAGCATCCTTTAGGCTGACGACACCATGGTACTTACCTGAGATGCAGGATGTACATTCAATTATTTTTACTTCACCTTAATTCACTTTTCTCACCACTTAGCTTAATGCTTAATCATTAGATAGATCTCTTTGATTCAGCTAGAACTGATGTATTTGCTGAGCTCAGGATGGATATTTCTACAGAAAACTTCCATTTCATTGATCTGGTTTGGGGAGGTTTGCCCCATCAACTCCTAAATAATTGCAGCTCCTTCTGGATATGTATTTCATAGGAGCAATGGCCTAAAACATCTCAAATAAAATGTATAAATAGCAAAGCAGAGGATGAGTGAGGAAATAGAAGTTGGTTATGCCCGATAAGGTTTTGAAGTGTGACATGGAAGTTGTGTAGAGAAGACCTCAGCAGCAGAAACCTTCTCTGAGGTCGGCATGATAAAAGCACAGAGGAAATGTGTAAGATGAGTGCATGAAAAGCTGTTGGGTAAAGAGGCTAATAGGGTAGCCAGCCTTTAAAAATAATTAACCTCAGAGTCCTTGGAATGTGCGAAAATCCTGAAGTGAGACTTCGGATTCTTTGGTTTTTCTCTGCTAAGTGACCCCACGCTCCTGTTTGTGAAGTGAGGACCACAAAGGAAAAAACCAAAGATCTTCACTGGTCTTGGACACGACCAAATTCCAAATCAGCTGTGAGCAAAAGCTGCTGTAGTGCTGAAGAGAAGCAAGGCTGAACTTGGAGAAGGTTAGCATGGTTCTGCTGAAGCTTCATTAGAAGGGCTGTTCAAACAGGGTTTTTATCCTTCACACATGTACACTTCAGTCATGCATACTTGTGCAGCCAGCACAGACCTCAGCAGCAAAAGACAAAATAATTAAGAGAATTAAGATGGTAGTCTGACTATTTTTAATCAAAGAGAATGCCTTAAAAAAAGGTGGTTCAGTGTGGTGCTGCATGGACTGAATTTCATGACCGTGTTCTTTTTTGTAAAATCTATAAATACTTTTTTTGATGGGGGAGGGAGGTTAGGAGGGGAATGAGAATGAAGTAAAACAAAAATCCTTTTTTTTTTTCCTTTTAAAATGGAATGCTAACCAATCCCTTGGCAACAAAGGCTATGTTTATTTTTAATTAAAAAATAACATAGCTGGGTTGACTTCAGTTTTCCCAGCTGCTATTCTTCCATCACAACAGCTCTCTGGCCTCTTTTCCCTTGCTGATTTCTTTCATCATTTGCACTTAGCTTGTATGTGTTAGATGGATTTTATGTAATATTTCCTACCACTGAAGGCAAGACTAACAGTCTAAACAAGTAGCTGGGGCTCTGATTTTCATCTACAGTACCTGAGCATTGCCCTTCCTTTTGGAAAAGTGATAGGTGTGACCAGGATAACTTTTATTTTTTTTCCATGTGCACATTCCTTGCTGTTTATACGGCTGCCAAGCGAGGAGAGATTTAAAACTTGCATTTTGAACTTGTGAGTTGTAGCTCATTAAAATAAATGGAGTGGGTTTGGCAAAGCTCAGGTGTCACTGAGCACACAGGTAGTGTTTGAAGGCTGACAAGCAGCCTTGGTGGTTTTTCCTCTGGATGATGGATTACGAGCTGCCAGGGTGTTTGGCACATTGAGTGAAAAATTAGAAAATAGACGTGCTTGCCATGCCTTCTCCTGCAAATTCATTTCCTCCATCCATGGGGCAGGAGAGGAAGGAGTCAGGGTGATGATCCTTGTGTCAGCACCTGGTGACAAAGCTGATCACTCATGCTGGTGATCATCTGCAACAATCGGTCTGAGCAGAGTAAAATTTCAATATTTGTGTAGACATCTGGAGTGTTCAGGCCGATCTGCTCCTTTCTGCAGGCATTTTTCAGCTAATTAAAGTTGAGATGGCTGTAGCCCTAAAGGTTTGTGTGCCAGCCATCTCCATTAAACACTGCCAGCAGCAGTGGGAGCTGGAAGCATCAAACCTCCAGCAGTTCCCAGGCAGTAGCTGGAATAAAAGTTTGTTTGGTCACTGGGAACAGACTGTGGATGAAGATAGATGTATTAATCACCAATAATGTGACTGCTGGGACACTCTTGGTGATGCCTGATTTGCAAGATTTCCATACCTAATCAAACCACTTCAAAAAAGTTCTTTGCATTGGGTTTTTTTGCGTTATTCCTGAGGAAGTGGCAGCATTCTGGTGCACTGTGATGCTTTTGCTCTGTGCAGGTTTAGCTCTGTTCATCTTGCCTCAGAAAGGCAAGCCCAAATGCATATAAGTGCTTATATTTTGTACAAATTACGTTATCCAAGATTTTTAAGGTACAGAAAAGGAGAGATTGGAGATTTATGGAAACAACCCCCAAACTGATAGGATCAGAGGTAGGAGACATCAGGACCACAACAAGAAAGAGGAAGAGAATCTGGGGCAAGACATTGGTTCAAATTTGAATAGCAAGAATGTGAAGAGGAGTGAAGAAATGAGGTGGAGAGCAGTACAGTGAGGGAAAAATGGGGCAAAACCATCAAGATTTGATGCAAATAAGGCACATGAAAACTTCTGGATAGAATGAGTTCCTAGGTTATCCTGTGAGGAAGGTGATCAAGAAGGGATGTAGAAAGTGAAAAGAATCACATTTTTTTTCTTCTTTTCTTCCATTTCAAAGTTTCTGGAGGATGGTTGAGCAAACTGGAGTGTGCTTCCTGTGGGAACTGGGATGCTGTGTCCTTCCCTTGTTTTTGCAATGGAGCAGCATTGGCTCCTTTCCAGTTTCTTGTTTTGGCATGTAATGCATTACCCCTTGTAAAGATGGTTTGAGATAGTACATAAAGGTTTGACAGTAATCAAATAAAGCACAATGCTTGTGGTCAGCTTAATCATTTGTCCCAAGTTTTTATAGGCAATTAGAGAATTGAAATCTTTTGAGCTGAGTGTTACTGGGAAAACACCAAACTGTCTTAGTAGGAAGGAGGTAGGAATTTGGAAACGAGAAGTTTGTCTGAACTAAAAGCTGAAATAAATCCAAAAGAAAAGAAAGTGGAACCAAATGTTTCCTTCCACAATATTTAGGAACGCTCATTTTTAGGGTTTAATTCTGACTCCTTTCAGAAACCTTCCCCAAGGACTAACCTAGAAAATGGAATCAAACCTTTTGCCTCATGGGGAGGATGTTCTCCAGGGACTTTCTGCTATCCTATCTCCACAGCAGAATCCATGTGAGGAGAAGCCACAGCAGAGGTTCACATGAACCTTCCCTGCTGAGGGAATGCCTTCATTTGCACAAAGCTCTTTTCTGAACTGTGTTTTATTTTTATGGGAGCTGTGAGCTCCAGGATCCACAAATAGTAACTTTTAGTGCTGGCACTAATCCTGTCAATCAAAATTCTTCTCAGAAATGCCATTAATTAAACTTCCCTGAAAAGGATACAGCTCACAGAATTTCCCCTGCAGCCCCCTCTCTTCCAACACCCATCCCACTAATGTGTTTCCATTCAATAGCTGAAGAGGAGAAAATCAGAGCTTTCACAAGAGACCTTTTTGTTGTTTCAAATTTTTTTTAGCTTACTTACTCTGTTCCTTTTGAGCAGATTCTTTTATTTGAAATGTTGAATGATGCTAGCAGCTGTCAAAATATGCTTTAAAGCAGGCAGTTTCCATTTACTGTCTGCTGGAAGAGACCATTTTCTGAATTATTATGCAGTATCCTTTATGGATTATTAACAATTTGGATTAGAGCTCCAAGCTTTCTGGAACCCTTTTCTGACAGGGACAGCGAATTTGCAAGGAATTTGGGACTTTTTCATTAGCAGCAAACAGTTCCCCTCAGAAGCACGTTCCGTAGGGGAGCTTGTGTGCAATTCCCAGATTGAAAACAGGGGTGCTGCAAGCTTTGGCTTTTCATTTTAAAATGTTTGCTGTTCCAAACTCACAGTTTGAGGGGGGATACTCTGCTTCAGCTGTGTTCTTTGCCATGTGTGTCACTCCTGTGCTGGCCAGCGAGGTTTAGGTGAGGACAGAGGGCTCCACTGCTGTAGGGACAGCAGATCCTGCATGGAGCAGCTGATGAGCACAGCCCTGTGTTTGTTCCTGTGGTCAGGAACTGCTGACCAAAGCAGGAAGGGATGAGCAGCCTGCATTTCTGCTCTGCTCTGTGGTTAGCAAATGGTTTCTGCTTAGCAGCACAAATGTGGCCAGGGAAGGAAGGAAGCAAGTGCTGTATTTGCATGGCCAAGGGTGCTGTTCCAGCCCACATCTGCTCACATCACACAAACTTTGTTCATTTGTTAGCCTCAGCTTCCAGGAGTCACCATGCAAAGATCTCTCAATTTATTTTCACGCGGTGTGAGCTGTACCTGCTCCTCCTTTTGTTGTGTTTAACCTCAGGGAGAACTTTGCTTTCTTTCCTGCTCCTTGCCAGGGTGTGCAGAACGAAACCCTCTCTGTGGGGCGTCAGGTGTCTGGATGTTCACTTTTGTTGAGAGATTATCGTTGTGAATGCAAGAGGAGTGACTTTCCTCCAAAAATGGGACTTTCCACCCCATTAGGGCATCCTTCTACTCAAGCCAACATAAGGATAACTTTACCATGGTGGAAGGGAAATTTGTCATTTTCTATAACTTTGGGGGTCAGATGAGTTTCTCCTTAAGAGGATCTTAGAATTTTGGCACAAGGGAAAGGGAAGATCTTTCTCTTTCAGAAGACAGGAGGTGGCTGCATCCCTTCTGGGAGCTCAGGTACAGCAAGCTGCGTTCAGCAGAGGATGGAAGAAATGTTTGTTTAGCCTCAAGCCAGTGGGATTTGACTATGATTTTTAAACTTAAGTATATTGCTGCATGGAGTATTTTTATTTACTTTGAACTGCTGTTTTTACTGATAAGCTGCATGTAAGTGTCTGGGTGAGCAGCTCAGAGGTGTCAGCACACCTCCCCTTTCTAGGTCATGCTAGAGAACAAATTCCTTGGGCACCTGATTTCCAGTGATGGAGGAGTTTGAGGCTTCTTGTCCCTTCTCCTGCTGGCAACACTCATTTGCCAAATCCTTTGTTGAAAAGCCTTGCACACAGCACATCCAAGGAAAAGTTTTAAGTGTAATATCTTCCCAAGTAAAGAAACTGCATGACAATGGTGACGTGAAAATCAAAATACAAAAATTCTGGAAGAAGTGGGTATTCTGGAAGAAGGTGAGAAATACTTCACCTGGACTATTTTTTTTTAAAAAGGTGGTTTCCTGCTGTTATTTTCATGACTGGAGGGAAAACAAATATTTTGCAATTATTATTATTATTATTATTATTCTCAACAGCCAATATGAAATCTGGATAAAAATTCTTAGCTGTAACTGGGATGAAATTCAAGCTTAACAGCCACTCTATGGCTGTCACACACTGTGACTGTCACTGTGGGAGTGGGGACAGATGACAATAAAACTACCAAACCAGAGTCTTGTTAAAGGTGCCAATGAAAGGACAGAAATGAAAATTTAAAAAATTCCATTTAAATGCAGGGAAGAACATTGTAGGGAAGATTTCCAAGGGGGGCTGTGGTGTCTCCATCTCTAAAATAGCCAAACCCCAACTGGGCATGGTGCTGGGGCAGCCTGCTTGGAGCAGGGAGTTGGACTGGGTGATCTCCAGTCTAACCTGAGCTGTTCTGTGATCCTGTGAAATATTTGCTGTTTTTACAAACTGGAGGATGAGTCCTTTTATCCCATAAGTTGCTCACTCAGAGTGCAGTAGGTGGACTGGGTGACCTTCTCTGCCACAAAGAACGCTCAAATGCACTTTTCAACTATTCTTTGTGTCCTCTGATGTAATTTCATTTTCCTGAGTGATTACACCTGTAAGTGGGACTGAAACCCAGGTGGGCTATTTCCAAGGCAACTTTTTAACCCCTTGCTGTCAGGTTTGGGATTGCTCCATTGAATAGGATGCAGTGCTGAATACTTTTTGTGTGCACACCAGAGCTGACTGTGCCTTAGGTGAGTGAGGGGATTTTTTTCAGTGTTGGCAGCTGCTGAACCTAATGGGAAAAAAGCTGCCTGGAGATCAGTAAATATATGAATTTCACCTTTGACTCAGGCTTTCTGGAAGTCACAAGTTGCTGCAGAGTGTTTGTGGGAAGCATCATTATATTCTTTCCCTGTCCCTGTGTTCTACTCTAAACATCTGATACTGATCACTGCTGGGATCTCTTGGATAAAATGGAATACCTGCAATGCAGAGCTTGATAACTGGGCTCCACAACTTTAATATATTAATATATATTAACTTTATATAATAACTTTATATAATAACTTTATTTCCATTCAAAGCTACCAGGTGTAATGGAACCAAATTGATTAACAGGGCAGAGGGGAGTGAAACCATGCTTCTCTTTGTGTGTACATGCAGATATTTTTAATAACCCTCCCCAAGCCACATTTAAATGTCACAGGTCAGCTGCTGAATGACCTTGGGTGTGATTTGGTTTGCCCAGATTCTATAATCAAGAGAGGAGCAGCTCCTGAATTTCTTAAGGCACAAAGTGCTTCTGATCAAGCATTTTTAAGAACTTCTGATAAAAGCATTTCTGTCACTAAAATTGGATTTAATGGCCACTGTCCTGTGTTATCGGGGAATGTAGTGCCCATGTGAGCTGGAAATTGAGTGTTGAATGTGCAGTGCTGGGTGTGTGCCAAGGTCTGGGATGCTGTTAATGCCATTGCACAAACGAGAGCAGAACACGAACCCAAATTTATGGTCAGGGGAATTTGAAGGGCTGAAGAATCAGTAAAAATGGTGCCAATTTTACCACTGGAGATTACAGCCCGGAGTGTGTCCAAACCTGAGGGATGTTTCTTGGGTTGGAGGGTTTGGATTTATGGAATCTGTTTTTTGACCTGGGCCTGAACTTCCTTCACGCTTAAGTTGTATGGAAATTACCTTTTTGTTAAATTGTTTGTAACCCTTCATAGTGAGCTTACAATGGAATTGTGGTGAGATAGAAGCTCTTTTGGAAGCAAACACTGTGAGAATATTTCAGTCATTTTATTCACATCACAAATTATGCCAAACTTGATTCAAGTAGAGCAAACACAAGGAGAAAAGCAGAAAAAGTCTTCACAGCTGTGGGAGAGAAAATGAAAATATTTTTGGGGGTCGTCTCCATTTTAGAAATCTTGAAGAGATTGAAAGAGAACAAATGATCTGAAGCAGAAAAGGGATTTTGGACCCAGGACCCTCCAAAAGCATGATCTGAATGTCTTGAAGTTATTCCTGCTGAGAGTCAAGTGGGGCACACTGAACAATAGAAATGAGCACAGTAAGATTTTCAAATTAATGGAAAAGCTGGAATTAATTCAGTGACCTGGAAGGGCCTTGTTATTCATGAGTTGAAGCTCTGGACTGATGGAGCCTGGTCTGCTCTTGCTGTAAGTGTAACCAGGGAGAGGAAGAAGATTTGAAACTCTTGGTGGTTCTTTTCATACCCTGATAATCAGGAATGTCTTCTTACATTGTTCTTTTTTATGTGATATATATAACTCAGCATCAAATGGGGGTTGAGATGTCTTCAATCTAATGCTGAAACTCCTAAAATTTTTCATCAAATTCTTGGCTTTGGCCACCCCAGTATTTGCAATAATGTGAATCAGTGACAGGTGTCTTAAAACCTGGAGACCAGACTGTAAAATTGTTGTTGAAATTGCAGTCATTTGTATTGAGTCCTCAAAAATCTGAGTTTCCAGTGAGTAATAACCAGAAATGAGCACAAGCACCCAACCCAACCCGTACTATAATCTTAAAATAACTGAAAATAGGTTGATTTTTCAATGATCCATTTCCTCTGTTGGCAGCAGGATGCTCAGCATGAAGGTCCTTGGTTCTAAAGAGAACAACCTCAGTTGTTCTGACCATGAGAGGCTCTCTGAACAAAGCTTGCAGTTTTTATTTTTACTCTGATGTCTGTATATTACCAAAGAGGCAGCTGAATGCAGAGTAAAAATCCCCCAGTTCACTGAAGCTTGTGAGTTCTTACTGCATTTCCTGATGTCCATTCTGGGTTTCCACCAGGTCACCCAGAAAACCGTTCAGGGTGTAAAGCCCATCCCAGTGCATGGCAGCCCTTTCAGCGAGTCAGGTAATATTCTCAGAGGATTCCTCCTCAGACTCCAAGAGGTCTTTGAGTGTCCTTGGCTCGTTTAGAGTTGATTGCTGTGTGTGTAATGATCTAAGTTTTTTTTTTTTCTCCTGCACCTTTACTTCTGAATAATGAATTCAGTTTGCCTGTAGAAATTCATTACTATGAGCTCTTTCCCCATTCTGTAGTATTGACTTTTAAATTTTTTTAAACTTCTAGTTTCATATCATCTACAGACTATCATCTTGCTGTTTCTATGAGTATTTTTTTGAAGATGTTTTATACTGCAGGGAATATCCTATATCCTCGGGGGATGTGCTGGAAACCTGGCTCTGCAGTGAAAATTCACTGCTGGTCAGACAGGACGTTTCATCTTGTTCTAATAGCAAGAGTCTGTATCAGCTTCACTTCTTAAAGATGTTTTGGTGACTGGCTTGGTTAGGAGATCTTGGGAAATCAAAATCTCCTTGGTTAAATTCTGATTTCTAGAGCTTCTGACAGTGGGTTTTGTTGGTGTCTTAAAACATTTAAGTTTTATTCCATACTTCATAAAAAAAACCTTTCTAGGAGTATCATTAAAGGAGACTTTACCAAAATAAAATGAAGAATGCAGAGTAATTATGCCTTTGTTAAATAAGGTTCTTTGTTTTCTGTTTTTGTGTAGAGATCACCTCGATTTTCTGGAGTCGTCATTTTGATTCATCCAGCAGCTGGTTTGTTACTGAAAAGCTCAGAATATTTCCTCTGATTGCCTTCCTGTGAGTATGATCAAAGAACTTACCTCAGACTTCCTTTCCTGTGGTACTCAGAAGCTGGGGGGGTTTATTTGAGTTTTTTTTTTCCTTGTGTGTTTTCTAATTTCTCTGGAAGGCTGATCCAAATTCCTCTGAAAATCAGTGGAGAACCCTGCAGCAGAACCTTGGCTCCTGCCCCTCTGGTGTCACCAGCCATTCCTTTATTCAGAATTGATGGTAGATTTAAAACATTTCACATGGAATTTCCCCTTCAACTCAAAATCATTGTGCTTTACAGTAACCATTTTGTCGGTGCGTGGCCATTCTTTTAAAAGTTCTGTTTCTCCAATGGATTTTAGCAAGTTTTTTCTTGCTGTGGGAGCCTTAAATCCTATTTATTTGTGTTATGATAGAAGCTGGTGTGCTTCTATCCTGTTGTATCTCCTTTTTAGAGCAATCAGGCTCTGAGAATAATGTGAGAGACCAAGCAACTGTGTTTACTCACTCCTTACAATGTGGAACACTTAGACATTTTTTTTTTTACAAACATTGTTCTTTGGCTGCCAGAACAAGTGAGGACTCACAAACCATTTAGAGGAAGTGTTTATAACGTGTGTAAACTTCAGCCCCTCAATATACGGAAATTCCAGGCTGGAGACAAACTGAGGGCTTGGCTCTAAGTGACAGCAGAATGATGGGGCAGAAATATTGAGCCAGCTGCCTGAAATACCATCACCTTCAGTCAGCTCAGGGTGCAATGAGCTGCTTGGGGACCACTTTTTCTGGGGTCTCCTCTGTAGCTCTGCCCCTCATTTTTGGCAAGAGCAGTGTGGATGGAGGAGGAGACACAGCAGCAGGCTGGACGCTGTTTGCATTGCCTTTCATCTCCATCATGATTGTTGGGTCCAGGCCCATTTTGGTTTTGTCATCATCCTTGGGGGAGCAAATTTAACTTTGCCTACACTTCTGAGGAGGTTTGTGTGAGTGCTGAACGGGCTGATAATGGTTGCAGGCTGTTCTCTGCCCTGGTTGTTGTTTGAGAGTTTGTTGGGGGGAGCGTTTAAAACTGGAGCCAGATGCAATCTGGCATTTCCAGTTGTAGGGAATGCTGATGTTTCAAAATAAGGATTTCTTTTTGGTTCAGAACCAGCTGAAGTGTTCTGAAATTTCCCATGCAACGCTTCTTCCCCAGAGATGTGTCTAGCTTTGAGTTCCCACGTGCTTCCATGAGTAGTGCGTTTACGAGGTATTTAAATTCCTTAAAAATGTGACTCCAGGCAAAGAAGGCCATGCTGTCCAAAAGCAAGTGGGAGCATAAATGTGAGTCCTTTTTCCCTGTGCTAAGGATCAGATAACCAGAGAGAGCAGTGGCTGCCCTCCAGAGTGTTTCTGACACCTCAGCAGCTGGAGGTGTATCTGCAGACAGGTCTGAGCATGCTGGCTGTGGTGTTGAGAGAAGGCACTTCAGTCCCTCAAAACTGAGGCTGGGCTGGGGCTCAGCCTTATTTTGTCCATCAATTGTATCTGCAAATCCATCCTCCAGGGCTCAGCCATCTTCTCGAAGTGTAGGATGCAGGCTAAGTGCCACCTCTCTCATGCTGAAGTCCCTGTGGTGCTTGTCAAGGTGACAAAAGAATTTTGTCACAAATAAATAAAGGCAAAACCTGATCACATTTTCCACACTTAAACCTCCACTTTCACATGGCAAAGCTGGCTGAACAGGGGATGGGTTTTGGGGGATGGGTTTTAGGCGATGTGAATGGAAATACCAAGGAATGGGCCATAGTTGCCTCTAGAAAATCATGGAAGCAAATGTTGTGAACAATACACTCATTTGGAAAGGAAAAACCCCAGCATTTGTCTGTACTGGAAATGAGGCCCATCTCTATTTGAATATAAAAGGTAGTAAGAGTTTAGTATTATCATGACAGTCCTGTTAAGTCTTCTGTTAATTCTTGAATACAGTCAAACCTGGCTTTGGAGGGCAATCTGGCACGCTTATGTGAATTACTTTGAAAAATAAGTGCTGCCCTCAAAGGTTAAGGTTCAGAGTCACTGGATAGGGATGGTTGTTTTTTATTTTCCCTTGGAAATGTTTGTTTCATTGAAAGATGTTTGCCATTAGGAAATATTGTGTAAGAATGGGTTTGGTCAGATTTTCTCCTAAATAATCAAGCCTGAAAGCATTTCTGTGGAGTCTCTGAAGATATTTCCTATGGCTTTGCTGTGCTCAGGTAAAGTTAGATGGACATGGGGTCTTCCTCCTCTCATCCATCCTCTGTGGTACTTGGAAAAGGAGGGGCAGAACTCAATCTTGCCCAAGTTTCCCTGTAAGTTCTGTGACCTCAAGTGATCTCTTTGTACAGCTGGGCCACTTTTTGGGAAAAGCTCTTTTGTGAGAGATGAGAGCCTGGTGGGTTTTGTGTTGCATTGGGTGGCTGAAGAGATGTTACAACTGTTTGCAGTAAACAAAGCCAGAGCCTCATTTAGATATAGAAAGTTATTCTTCATTTAATGGTGACCCAAACAAGGAAACCTGTGGTGACTCATCCCAAGTTCTGGACAAAGAACATTTTCTATTTTCCAGAAATTACAGCACCTAGGAATTGTAAAACAGCCTGAGCAGCTGGAGAGAAATCTGCTCCTGATAAACCATGCCTTGTCAGACAGAGGTTTAAGACCATTTGAAAAAAAAAATTAAAAAACATCTGAACAAGCAGAAAGATCAGCTGTGAGGGCAGAATCACTGCTGTGAAGGGGGAATGGAGTTGATTATTTGCAGCCTGGGCACAGCAGAAGCTGTGTCTTGGTCCTGTGTGCAGTGTTGCCCTCCCAAGTCAGGAAATGTGTGTGCTGAGGGAAGGACAGGCTGGGAGCTGTTCTCACTCTTCACTGACCACTGCTCTGTTTCAGCTCCACCACAATGAGCTCTCCTGCCACTTTCAAGCTGCATTTCTGTTGCTGCTGCTCTGAACTTCCCAGGGCCATTGTTTGCTGTGTGTGACTTCAGAGAGCAGATGCATCTCTCTCTGATAAATGTGGCCAATCATCCAGACCCCTGATAAATTATTACACTGCCCAGCATTGCACAGATTTCCCTTGCCTACACTTTGGTGATGCCTTCAGATCATGCTGTGCACAAGCCTTGGCCCAATATTTCTGTGTAATGTGGAAGTGAGAAGTAGCTGAAATTTTAAATTCTTGTCTCCAGCTCGTGTTGTGGTGGGGCAGCCTCAGAAGCACCAGCAGCATTGTGAGATGTTGGTATGAACTGAGCTTGAACTCCCAGTCTCTGGAAGTTCCCCATACTTGTTTTTCAACAAAAGTCTGATTTTTTTAATTTTTTTTTTTTTTATTTTTCAACCTTTTCTCATGTGAGCTCTGTGGGTTTGGAACTGTTCAGTCTTTGGCCTGACTCTCACTTTCACTGGAGGCCCTTTACACAGTCAAGGCATTCTGCTGCAGGGGTCTTACAATGAAAGTGGATGACATTTAACAGCTTAAATGAGAAACAGGTCCCCTAAAAAAAAGTGAAATTGGTCTTCCCTAAATTGTTGAGTTCTGACCTTGAAAAAACCCTTACAGTCTCTGCAGGCAGACTGGAAATTTTTCAGGAGAATGGATACCCGAAACTTCAAGAGATTACCTGAGGCAGGGTTTTTTTCTGTTCTTTTTAGGAGAAAATTCTTTTCCATCACACTTGGTACCCACATGTCTGTCTTAAAGCACTATTTGTTTGTCACTGAACTTTAGAACTGCTGGTGCAGTATTCTCACCTTTCTTTAGGATTTTTTTTTAATTTGCCAGTTTTAACAATTTATATTTAACATGCTATGTGGACTTTTTAAAGACTCTGCATTTTGAATATTGGGAGGGCTTTTCTATGTGGGAGGCAATGTTTAAATACATTTTGAGACGGGGGAGGCAAGAAAAGCTGTCATCCATCACCTGGTATTAAGTCCAACTTTGAAAGTTTGATACAAACTCAATGTGACTGTTAGTGCAGACATGATACAAATTAGCTGTGACTTTATGATACCAGCTGTTTCTCTGACGGGGTAAAAGGGCACATAACTAGAATAGCATCTTTTGTTGAAAGCAGTGTTTCCCTTTGTTAAATGTGGGAGCCTCAGGCAAAAAAAAAATCGTGGTCTGTAGTTATGTGACATGTGCAGTCTGCAACATGTTCATGGAGCTCGGGGGGCTTTTTACTGATGGTTTTAAAGTCAGGGTTATCGTAAGTCTGCTATTTTTGCTGGTTTTATCACTGAGAGACAAATCTCTGTCATGTTTTTCCCTTGTGTTAAGAGTGAGGATAAACTGAGTGTTATTTTCCTTATGAGTACAAAGAAAATCCTGAACAGCAAAACCTGAGAAAGGTCTACAAATCTCAATGCAAAATTTAATTGAATTAGTTATTTTTATTAAGTGTTCTCTCTCATTTTTTTTTCCCTTACCAGAATTTTTCAGGGCATTTTATTGCATAACAAGTCTGTGTAATCTCTAAAAAATAACAACAAGCACTGAGATGTCACTGTGCATCTGTCTCTGACCCTAACACCACACTAACCCTGGCTAACTCAGGCAACAGAGAGTTGTAGTGTGTAAATAAACTGAAACAATGGGATTTGTGAAGAAATCAAATTAATCTTCCTGCCGCCACTGGACTAAGAGCCAGCAAATTTTCAAAATTTATTACTACAACTAACAGACATATTCCATTTGAATCAGTCAGGGAAGGGGCAACATTAACCATGGAGTTGTGTTATTAGTACACAAATATTCCACTAAGAGTACTACAAGGAGTAACATTGAGGCTAGAACTGCCCAGAGAAGCAAAATTTAGGCTGAGTGTCTTTTACACTTTCTTAGCCACTGTGAGAGATGGGAGAGCAAACCAACCCACCTCCTACTGAAGATGCAGAAAGCAAAAATACATGGATGTAGAATTTTAGCAGGCATGTGAGTGAAAAGGCAGAGTTAAGTGTGCTGAAAAATATTCACTTCTACTTGTAAACTTCTTGGAGTAAATTTTAAAGACAAATGCATTCCAAAAGAAAAGTTGAGGATGTAATAGCTGTTGAGTTTTCATGCATTGCTGGTGATAATATGAAGCATAAAATAGAAAATTCCAAGCACTGCTAAATAGGGCTTGGCCATTTCTATTGCAAACATCCAATTTTACTGTCTAACATCTGTTTCTGAAATTATGTGAGGTATTTATTTAAAATGCCTTACCATGATAGCCCAAGTGACAAGAGAACATCTTGTTTTCATGAATGTGCAGAGCGGTATGTCAACAAACAGAGGTCCATACATGACATTTGAAGAACAAAACCCAACCACAAGGAGTTCCACATTCTGTATTGATTTTTTTTGTTGATGTAAAAGTCTCTTTAGCCAGCTTTCTCCTCATGGTTGTATCCCTGCAAACCTGGAGAATCTCCAAGGAGAGTTGAATGTATCCCTCCCATCCATGCAAGGAGGCTGAGTATGGGAGCACAGGGCTGGCTGCAGATGCAGTCAAAGTGAAAATGTGTGTGAGATGCTGGAGAAAATGGTTAAGTTTCCCTCACAAATGTGAGGAAACAACCAAGAGGAAAAATGTCATTAACTTGAACAGGTAGCATTTTAGCAAGAAAATGATGTGCTACCAAATGTGTGATAGGTGCAGAAACCATCGTCCCAGTTGAGTTTTATGGCCAATGATGTAAGATGTGAGAAGGGATGCTAGCCCTCAAATCCCAGAATTTAAATTAATCTTTTTATTATCTGAAAATGCATTCCTTTTAATGAAAACAACTTTTTTCCCCTCATTTGAGTTCTAAGCTATTGAGTTGTATCATTCTGAACTTCAGTGGAGTTGCCACATTCCTCTCTAAGATGCTGACAGTGGTGAAATGATATTGGCTCTTTGGGGTGTTTGGGAGAGGGAAGCTGCATTCTGTACTCAGATGTGGCAGCTCCTCCCATCCTCTGGGACGAGGAATTTGTGCAGTGACTGAGGTACAGTCGGGTACTTGGGTAATATTTCAACAACACAAAGTGGCCTGGGGGGCTTCTGGAGAAGCTCCTTTATCCACATGGCAGGTGGGTTATTCCTAAAGTTGGGTTACTCTGGGATTTATAGTTGATGATAAGGAAAATCCCTTTATTTTTAAGTTCCCACTCAAGTGTGTGTGTGTTTGATTTTGTTCCCCCTCTGGCTGGGGCACTGCTACCCTCACCTTCATTTGTGTCACAACCTGATTGATTTGTGAGGGCCAGCAAATCTTTATTTGTTATGGTTATTTTTGCTGTAATTAAACTAACCGTAGCTAATTTGTTATGGTTATTTAGAATCACACTCTGTTTTTCCCCTTTGGAAGACTATAGAAGAAAAAACTCAATTCTGTAGGTGTAAAATGGGCAAAATTTGACCTTGAAAGTGAATAAATATTTAAGGACTTGCTTCTGCCAGTCAGTGACATGCTGAACATTAGGTTCATTCTTATACAGTTGTATTGATCTTACAGGTTCTTTTCTTACCCCCTTTTTCCTCTTGCTTTCAATTTTCTTTCATCTTTTAATTTCTTCCACCCAGCCCAAAGCAAAAATCTCTAAGCGATGGTCTTGTTCAAAGTATGGAAGCTGGCTCCAAAACCAACCTTGCTTCAGTTTTAAAACCTTGCTTGAGGGAGCCAGAATCCCTTTACTTAAATGATTTAATTTTCGAGCGGTATGAATCATGCAGCAACTGCACAAACTCTGGCCAGAATATATTATACATATGTTTGTTCTTTAGGCAGTAAGGAGAGAATACAGAACTGGAGGTCATTTGAGTTACAACTGCTTTGGGGGATTTTTTTTTTCTTTTTTTCCCCCTCAAACATTCCTTCTGACAAATGCAGTTTAAATGGGTTTGTTTATACGGCGTGGAATTGGAAAGGCCCAAACTAACCAGGCTTTACACAATGTGGCCTTCTTCCAAATTAATCTAAAATATTTTAATCCCTCTGGAGTTTCTTTATCCTCTGCATCTGTGCTGTAGCGGAGACACATTTTTAACATTTCTTGGAGGAAAATTACCTTTTTTTCCCCTCCAACTGTACTCAGCAAGGTCAATGGAGCACTGTTACATGCTATTTAAACATCTGAGATTCATCATATATCTGCACAACAGAAAGAATCATCATAAAAGCCCTAATGAATCCCGACTGCTGGCCAAGTGAGGGAGTCCCCTTACGGATGCTGGGGATTAGAAACAAAGAAGACATACAAAAAACAAAGGTTTTTACACTCCAGCTCGTGCAATAATGACTGAGCTGCCCCTCAAAAATGGAGCAGGGAATGTTGGTGACCCATGGAACAATTCTGGCTTGAGCCAAATTCTGAAGTTGTTGCATGGGCCAAGGTGTTATTGGGGTCTGGAAGCAGAGGGGTCCCCTCTCCTTGGGGAACAATCCTGGAGGGGATTCTTGCCCCTGGGAGAGGAGATGCTCCAAGCCATGGGCAAGTTCCAGTGTTGGCTACCTCATCCCCTGCCTGTGTGCCTGTACTTGGGTTCATGGCCTTCTTGGTTTTCTTGTTCAGTAGAAAGTTTATGGGACTGAATTCATTTTTAATAAAAATTTTTTACTATTTTTTTTTAAATTGAAATACTGAGAGAGGCCTAAAAATTGCATTTTTTGTGAAATTACTTTCCGGGCGTTTCAGAAGCCGCTGCTGCTCTTTCAGTTGCCTGAAATGGCCACAGGGAGCAGATGCAGCCTGGATCTTTTGGGATGTTTTATCTGGAAAACTTTAATATGGGCATTTTAATCTGAAATATTGTTACTTAGCATTTTTTTCCTTGGTAGATGGCACCAGGGCTGGTTTAGACCCATTGACCCTCTGAATCCTGCTAGATAATGTAGTTCAGATAACTTTAGGATTGAACCTCTGATGGAAAAATGAAACACTTAAGATCTCTATTCTGTGAAGGCCTAGGATTTTACCACAGTTGTTTTTTAATTCTCATCACTGAAGTCCTGCAGGGACTGCAGAGAAATGAGCTGTCCTGTAAAACTTTATCTGGAAAACTTTAATTTGGGCATTTTTATCTGAAATAATGCTACTTGGCTTTTTTTTCCCCTTGGTAGATGGCACCAGGGCTGGTTTAAACATCTGTGTTTGTTCTAGACTCATTGACCCTCTGAATCTTGCTAGATCAGGAAGTTCAGATAGCTTAAGGGTTGAATCTCTGAAGGAAAAATGACACATTGAGGACCTCTGTTCTATGAAGGCCAAGGGTTTTACCACAGTTTTGTTAATTCTCATTGCTGAAGTCCTGCAGGGACTGCAGAGAAATGAGCAGTCCTGGTAAACTTTATTTGCAAAATTTTAATATGGGCATTTTTATCTGAAATAATGCTTCTTAGCTTTTTTTTTCCTTGGTAGATGGCACCAGGTCTGGCTTAAATATCTGTGTTTGTTCTAGACTCACTGACCCTCTGAATCATTCTAGATCATGAAGTTCAGATAACTTTAGGATTGAACCTCTGAAGGAAAAATGAAATGCTGAAAACCTCTATTCTATGAGTGCCCAGGGTTTTACCACAGGTGATTTTTTAATTCTCATCACAGGGACTGCAGAGAAATGAGCAGTCTTGGAAAAATTTATCTAGAAAACTTTAATTTGGGGATTGTTATCTGAAATAATGCTACTTAGTTGTTGTTTTTTTTGCTTGGTAGATGAAATCAGGGCTGATTTAAACATCTGTGTTTGTTCTAGACTCATTGACCCTCTGAATCCTGCTAGATCAGGAAGTTCAGATAGCTTTAGGGTTGAATCTCTGAAGGAAAAATGACACATTGAGGACCTCTGCTCTATGAAGGCCAAGGGTTTTACCACAGTTTTGTTAATTCTCATTGCTGAAGTCCTGCAGGGACTGCAGAGAAATGAGCAGTCCTGGAAAAATTTATCTAGAAAACTTTAATTTGGGGATTGTTATCTGAAATAATGCTACTTAGTTGTTGTTTTTTTTGCTTGGTAGATGAAATCAGGGCTGGTTTAAACATCTGTGCTTGTTCTAGACTCATTGACCCTCTGACTCCTGCTAGATCAGGAAGTTCAGATAACTTTAGGACTGAACCTCTGAAGGAAAAATGAAACACTGAAGATCTCTGCTCTATGAAGCCTAGGATTTTACCACAGGTGTTTGTTAATTCTCATTGCTGAAGTCCTGCAGGGACTGCAGAGAAATGAGCAGTCCTGGAAGACTTTAATTTGGGCATTTTTATCTCAAATAATGTTACTTAGCTTTTTTTTTTCTTGGTAGATGGCACCAGGTCTGGTTTAAACATCTGTGTTTGTTCTAGACTCATTGACCCTCTGAATCCTGCTAGATCAGGAAGTCCAAATAACTTTAGAATTAAACCTCTGAAGGAAAAATGAAACACTGAAGATCTCTGCTCTATGAAGGCCTAGGATTTTACCACAGGTGTTTTTTGATTCTCATCACAGGGACTGCAGAGAAATGAGCAGTCTTGGAAAAATTTATCTAGAAAACTTTAATTTGGGGATTGTTATCTGAAATAATGCTACTTAGTTGTTTTTTTTTGCTTGTAGATGAAATCAGGGCTGATTTAAACATCTGTGTTTGTTCTAGACTCATTGACCCTCTGAATCCTGCTAGATCAGGAAGTTCAGATAACTTTAGGACTGAACCTCTGAAGGAAAAATGAAACACTGAAGATCTCTGCTCTATGAAGGCCTAGGATTTTACCACAGGTTTTTTTGATTCTCATCACAGGGACTGCAGAGAAATGAGCTGTCTTGGTAAACTTTATTTGGAAAATTTTAATATGGGCATTTTTATCTGAAATAATTTACTTAGCTTTTTTTTTCCTTGGTAGATGGCACCAGGTCTGGCTTAAATATCTATGTTTGTTCTAGACTCACTGACCCTCTGAATCATTCTAGACCATGAAGTTCAGATAACTTTAGGATTGAACGTTTGAAGGAAAAATGAAGCACTGAAAATCTCTGTTCTGTGAAGGCCCAGGGTTTTACCACAGTTGTTTTTTAATTCTCACCACAGAGACTGCAGAGAAATGAGCTTCTCTGCCAAGCTGAGGACAGACTGGTGGCCTTGTCCTTAATCCTGGTGGTCTCTGCCTTTCCCAGCTGTAACGTGTAGGGAGCAGTGCTGATCTCCTGCCCGAGGGGCTGCAGGATTTGGGCTGTGGGATGGCACATGGGATAAGTGATGGTCCCAGTGAAATCACCACCCCAGGCTGGCCCTGCTCTCAAATGAGGCATCACACTCACCTCAAACACGTTTCCCCCATCCTTTCACGTAGTCAGAGGTATTTTGGGAACGATTGCAAGCCATACAGTAATGGAATAAATTCCAAGTGCAGCAGGAGACCACATTGGAGGAAAAACTCATTATGTGCCAAGGGCATTTCTTTTACTTTTTCTCCCCATTCTGGAAAATATTCCCTAAATAATACATCTGGATGTGGAGGAGAAGAGAGGGAAAAGATGAAAACCAATCCTTTAAATTCAGTAGGAGCCTATTTAATGGCTTGTTTAATCTGCCAGCTGGCACAGCGTCGACTTCTTGCTGCACATACTTTAAGAAGACCTATGTAGTTCTTGGAAGTGAGTTTATATTAAGTTGTAGAAACTTAAATATGGATAAATTGGCAAGGCTGCTTTCTGGGACTTAATAGAAATCAAGAAACTGCTTAGTCATCTCCAAAGATATTTCTGTCTCCTTTTTAATATAAATACCAAAGTAGTATGGACTTCAAGCAGTAGCAAAGATAGTAAAAATCAGATTTCTCCCTGTGTGTGCCCTATTTGAAGTATGTGCACATCCTCCAGACTTGGAAATCACATGTATTCCCTACACAACACCGTGCTTTGTGCAGTTTTTAGTAATGTTGTTTGTGTCACCATTTTCTTTGAAGTAACCTTATGAGTTTGCACATTATGAATTTGTGTCTTCTGCAGCAGTCCCTGGCTAAGAAAACTGGTGTTATCTTTATGTGGATTTTATTAGGGGTGTCTTGCAAGTGGTATCACCTAATAGGTTCTCCAGGGCATAGTTTGCATCTATTTTATATGACTCTAAGTGCTGCTGCTTTTGGTTTTAATTGGCTTTGTGTGATGAGTGCAACTGAGAGCAAGCTTGATGTGCAGTGTGATGCACATAATTACATTTACACTTTCTGTTCCTGAAGAGTTGGGCTGCACCAAGATTCAGGTCTTCTGTTTTCAATTACTTTCAGCAGTGGAAAAGCAAGTAAGAAGGGATTTAACTAGAGAGCAACCTGCCTTTTATGTTTAGGGACCCCTTTAACAGCATCTGAAGTGACACTTGTCAGTATTTACAAGCTGTAAAGGTTTTATTTGGTTCAGGTAAGCATGGAAAAATCTGGCTGTTTATTTATGATTTTCAGATATGGCTTTTATTTCCTTTGCTCTCCTTAAGGGTCCAAGCTATTTTCAGGTTGATGTGGTGGGGTTTTTTTGGTGTTTTTGTTTTTATTTTTGATCTAGGGTATGGATTGTAAGAATCCTCGAGGTTTGCAAGTCTTATCACCTGGGATTTTGGTTTGATTCTTCTCTGTGCACATCCAGCTGCACCCTGTGGCTGTGAAAAAGGGGCTTTGTGTGCCTCTGGTGCCCAGAACTTACACTGAGACCAGTCCTGTGTGCTCTGTGTCTCAGTCTGAGCTGGGTGGAATTTTATGGCAACAAGGGGGCTGGAGGAGAGCCCATTGGGGGTTTTGCATCCTTATGGAAGAGGATTTAGGGAATGTGGTAGGTAACATTTAGGACAGAAATACTAATTTGAGTGTTTCCGCCTACCATATCTGAGGCTGTTCTAATAAAGCAATTAATTTTTTCATGCCAGTCTATTTCTTTTCATATAAAATTTTTTTTTTCATTATTTTTTATTTTTTTCAGCCTCTCTGCTGTTGGGCCTTCTGGCTTGGTGACATTGTGTGTGATGTAGATTTTGAGGGATGTGCATCTATTTTGTGATTCCCTGTTTGAATGTCATGTTGCAAGGCTTTGTGGTTTTGCTGCCCTGCTTTACCTCTTTAAAGGCAGGACTGACCTCTTGCTTCAACTTTGGAACAAAATGACACGGAATTGCTGCTCATTAAGGATAAATTGATAGACCTACTTGGCAGGAAACAATCTGGGTTTCATTTTTAAAGGTGACCAGAAGTGTGAGCTGGAAAAGCCTGGCAGAAATTTCTGCAGCTGGATCCATTCCAGGTGGAATTCCACAGATTTCCATGATGTTCTGCCATAGAATAACTGGCCTTTCATCTGCAATGGATCTATCATGGTGGCATGCCTTGTTTTGGTGTAAATATAAAGATATTGGGAGGGAAGATGAGTTAAAGTTTAAAAGCAGCTGGCAACACCTTGAAAATTTATCATTCATTTCTTCCAAGGAACTGCTTGGATTCAAAATACTCAGTGTCTCTTAGGGCAAAACCAGTAACATCACAACCAGAGAATTTTACGTGTGTTGGGTTTTTTTGGTCATCTTTTTTCTTTAAAAATGCAGGGATGATCTCTAAAACCTAGTGTTCCTTCTTGGTGTTGGCTCAGTAGAGCAAGCAACAGAGACTCCCCCAGCTCTCATTAGAGTTTATGATGTTCAGCACCAGGCAGAGCTGGATCCTAGAGCTGCTTTTTTATCTTTAGGAAAGAAAAAGGGTTGAAAACACAAAACTGAAGCCACAGTAAGCTGGCTGCATTGTATCTCCATATTATTTTCTATTACTATTTTATGACTGACTGTGCAGCTTAATGTATCATGATTTTGTATTTTGAAACCCATTCCAGAAAACATGCAGAGTTTGAAGCCTGGCTGAGTGAATATTGCTGTTGGAGCCTTACCTTAAGATTTGCTCAAACATTTCATTATTTTTAATGGCATCACCGTAGCCTTTTAATTCAAGGCCTGAGAGATACAGAGAAAGTGTGTAAACAGAGTGCTAAAACATTTATAAAACCTGCTTGGACACAAATGCATTCAGAAAATGTGTTGGTGAAGCTTTTCCACAGTTGTGCAGATGCTGCTGCCTGTGTTATACTCTTTTCCACTCTGGGTGTTTTGGTTTTTTTTGTGTGTGTGTGTGTTTTTGTGGGGTTTTTTTGTTTGTTTTGTTTTTGTTTGGGGTTTTTTTGGTTTGTTTTTGGTTTTTTTGTTACTGTTTTTTGTTTTTTGGGGCTTTTTGGGGTTTTTTTGTTTTTTTTGTTTGTTTGTTTGTTGGTTGGTTGGTTTTTTTGTTTTTTTTCCCCCAAATAGAAATCAATGTGAAGCTGGCATTGCCATTTAACAGGGCAAAAAGTGCATTTTCCTCTTTAATATGTCTTGGTCACCTGAGCTAGTTGTTCTTTCCTATTATCAAGAACAAAAAGCTCCTGGGTGGAGGAGTTGTTGACCTGGGTGCTGTTTTTCTGCTCTGGATTTTGTGGGACATGAAGCTGGGCAGCAGCAGGGGCATGGCCACAGATTTGTGACAAAGCCTGCAGGAGGAAGGAGTGAAGGTGGTCACTCAGGAGCAAGATCAAGTTTTTGCTGATAGAAGCAGATAAAAGGCAAAGGTAACTGGTGAATGAATCCGTGAGCTTGCTTCCCAGTTTGACTGCAGGAAGAAGTGAATTCAGAGCTCATTTGGGGATTAAGCACTTCTACAAATGGTTTTGCTTCTGTTTCTGTGTGTTTGGTCTCAACATCATTACCTGGGTTATTCTCACTTATGGTTAAACGTTGGTAAAGGGCAATGAAGCTTTTACTGCACTTGTAACTACAGCAAAGGTGTAAGTGTTTCCTCAGTGATAATGGTACGTGTAAAAATAACTCATTGCCACAAGGATTGCAAGAGTAAAAGCAGCTCTGCCTTTGGTGTGTGTGCACAAAGGTACAAGAGGATGAAGCAGCCTGTATTGGCAAAATCTGAGATTACACCAGGGGATGCCCATCAAACTTTCATTGTGTATTTTAGATGGATCTGGCCTGTGGGGGTGGAATCCTGACTGAAATCTCTGGGAAGTGTGCCAGAGATTCCAACAGGACCAGGATTTCAACTCCAGTTTGTATACGAGCAATATTTCAGTATCTTCTGATCTTTGGGGACAGCATATTTGAGATGCTTCAGAGGACACTTGAGGGGGAGAGTCAAGGGTCGATCCTTCTGCCATGAGAACCGGTGGCTGTGCCAGCAGCTCCCAGCTCTGTCCTGTTCCTTCCTTGGTCTGCTAATGGGAAATGACAGACAAATGTCACAGAGATCAGGGCTGGGACCAGTGTATGCAAATCCAAATGTGAAGAGAAAGCTCTGCCCAGCTCTTTAGTCATGGTGCACTGGAGGAAAGGAGAGGAAGGAAGCAGGAGGAGTGGAAATGGCAGCCAGCCTGCCTGAGGGAGTGAGGATAAATGGGGACTTTCCACTGACACTGCCTGGCTCTGAGATGAGAGCTCCTGCTTCTGCAGCAACGCCAATATTTGCTGACACCTCTAGGGCAGTGCAGCCCTGCAGAGCTCCTGCCATGGTGCTGAGTCAGACCATGGATACAAGAAAGGGATCAGCTATGGATGTTTTAGTTGCAGACCCTGATGCCTTAGGATTTTAGCTTTTATATTTTTCATCTATTTGAAATCCTGCAATTCTTTAGTGTATAAATTTAAACCTCACACAGTGTTAGCTGCTGCTTTCCCATTTGGGTCAGACACAACAATTCCTCTCCAGGCCTGGGAATCAGGGACACCTCACTGCCTCAGGCCCCAAGAAATGTAAACAGAAGTGAATTGGGGGCAGCAAATTTGGGTTGAATGACTTCATTACCTGAAGCTGTAATTGGAAGATGAACCCCCAATGTGCAAATGGACCAAATTTATCAAAGTGTGAAAACCCATTACCCATCATCCATTTTTGGGTGTAGCCTCTGGGTGGGATTCATCTACCAGAAGGCCCTTCAATAAACAGAACTGCTTTTTATTCCCTTAATTCTGTCTGGCCTCTGTTTTGAAGTAGCCCCCATAAGGCATCATCCCAAGGAGTGAACTCTGGCAGGAGCAAAGTCCTGTAAAAATCTCCCTGTCAACATTTTCATGTGGTTCTGCAGCAGCAGGGCTGTCACAGGGCCTGGCACCCTCAGGAACATTTGTAATTTACACTTTGGGAAGCTGTGCTGGAGGCAGGGTGGGTGAAACCTGCTCAGCACCTACTGCAGCTCAGGGGCTGGGCCATGGCCTGGCCCTGTGGGGCAGCAGCAGTTTTGCAAAGCTCCAGCTGGGAATCTCTGTTCTATGTAATCACTGCATATTTTTGCTCAGGGTGCCACAGAGATGTTCGCTAATAAATTCATCAGGTTTGCAAATGCCCCATCCAAAGTACATGAGCTTTTTCCCACCCATGAAAGACAAGACGGAAAATGTACTTTGTACCAAAAGCAGAGATTTTAACAGATGAGGGGCTTGGTTTCCTTGTTGAAATTCTTTGTAATTCACTGCCTTCTCATAAAGTCAGTTGTTTGGAAATACACATGGAGCTGGAAGTGAAATGTTCGAAGAACTGAAACTGGGACCTTGAGAAAACACCAAAGTTTAATTCTCTTATGCTAAAGTTGGTTTGCCATTGATTAATTCCCCTTGGAAGTCCTAAAGAGCATGGTCAGATGAAACAAGGAGCAGCTACACTGGAATGAAACCGTGTTCATGTGACCTCGTGTATTTATTTTGCCTCAAGTCCCAGATGAGCTGTTCTGTTTGGGAAGGAGTAAAGCTGCTTGATAGGGGTTTGTGTGTATATATGTATATGTGCAAGAGTTTATTTTCTGCAGTCAACATGAATACTTGGCCAAGTTTGCAGAAACAATTGCAGATGTGGTTTTGCATGAAAGGAAGGTTGAAAATGAATTTATGGAGCCTTACTGTTGGTAATACATGAGTCCATTGATATCTGACATCTTGGACTAAAGAAGGAGCATGCATGAGGTGTGACAAAGGAGAAATCAGTCCTTTGAACTCCATCTTTTGATTTCCATGAAGTCATGCCTCTTTCTCAAAGACCTGAGTGGCACTGAATGCTTCTAAAGCAAAATTAACAGGGGAGCAATGAAAATAATTTCCAAATGTTTTCTGGCAGATTTTAATAAAAAACACATTTATTTGTTTTGACTGAGGATAGATTAAGGAACTCTAATTCTCCCAGATATTGCAGTGGAATGCTTGTCATACCTGCATTTCACGGGTGCCAGATTAAACAAGTCACATTTAGACAATGAGTGTTGCTTGCTGAGTTGCTTTCAGCTTCAAAAGGGGCAATGAAGAGGTTATGTTTTCATTTCTGAGGTGGAGGAGGGAGAAAGAAAGGGCAGTGACAATCTTAGGGATACAGTAGAGTCATGGCATTCAGCCAGCCAATGTGAAATATCCTTTATGCTCCTCGCTGACCAGTCCTTTGCTGATGTTTGAAGGTCCATGTTTGACACCAGGGCTTTGAGCCACCTGAGGTGGACACAAATGGGGAAATGGGACACCTGCATTAATGTGCAAAAAATAGCTGCACACAGTCTTGGTTTGAGACAAAATTGAGTGAGAAATTTGATGGTTTTGGTGGCAGTATTAAGAAAAATAAAGAGAGCAATAACTCAGTTCTTCTGTCACCCTGACCCACAGTGAGGACAGGTCAGAGGACCGTCAAAGGTTTAGCTGCAAGCACGTGGGAAACTTTGTGTAGTTGGACTTGGAAAGGTCCTGAGATTTCTACCAGCTCCTGCAGACCTGGGATTCTAGGGTAGTGCAGGATGGGCCTGTGCTGGAATCCCACCTCATTCCCCAGCCTGAGAGGCTTGCTGGGCTCAGAAAGGCAGGGACACACCTGAGCACAGCGTGCAGAGAGAGATCTTTAGATACAGTGGGAAATTCAGCAGCAGATTTCTCTTGTTACAAAGAAACTTGACCAAATCCCCTTGCTTCCCTTCAGGTGGATGAGGAAATTGGGAAATTTGTTGGTGTCCTAAGACGGAATTAGATGGAATGTGCTCCTCACCAGGCATGGCCAGCACAGAGCCCCGTGCAATACACGGCTGTGCTGTATCAGGGAATAAATAATGCTGCTGTTTGAAGTTTATTGGCTCAACCAGGTTAAAGCTGGTGCATAAGTTCAGCCTAAATATCTGGGAGCTCATGCAGTGCCATGGAAAGGTGACTGGGAGGTCCTGAAAGACATTTCTGTTTAAAGACCTGAGTAGTAATTTGAATTTTGCTTGCTGCCAGACAGGCTCATCTGTTTTTAAGGCCCCCTGGATGCTGAGCTCTCTCTGAAACCATGCTGGAAATAGGGTGAGGGGATAGGAGAGATTTAAAATGGATTTAAATCTGAGCCAGAGCAGGAGGTTATTTTGCTCTCCACGCTGGATTATACAATTATATGGTTGTGTGTTTATTTCTGCTCAGCCAATTTATTGTTTGCTTTCAAAAAACATATTCCCACCAAGCACTATTAAAATATTTTGTCACATATTTGCAATTACTGTGCGCCTTCCCCTGGTTTTCTACCTGCATGAAAGCTTGAAGAAGGAAGGCAAAATTTTCAAATCTCTCATGGGATGAGACATAAAGGGGAGTGGGATTTGCAAATGTGTGCAAATTGTTCTGGGAGGGATTAAATGTGGCTGTCCCTGAAGAAAAGAATTTTTAACAAGACAATGAAAAACTCAACAAATTTTAGTCAGCTGAAGACAAAGGCATTAGTGAAGTGCAGGGAGGGACTGGTATTGCTTTTGAAATGAGGGTTTTTTGGGGAGAGGTGATATTTTCAGGGCACACACTTGGCTGTGATTCTGATTCAAGCAATGTAGGTAAATTCTTCCACAGGTCCCCTTTTGAACCTGGTGGTGGAAAAGCCTCCAGAGTTTGGTTCAGGTTATTTCAGTGGTGCAAAAGCTGAAAAGATGCTGAGGGTCTTGTTTTGAAGTGAAACAACAAAATGGTGAGTGTTGGACCTTTTCACAGTATAAGAGTAGCCCATGTTCCAGTAATTTGCACATAGGTGTGGGTGCCAGGGGGATGGAACTGGTCAAATAATTTCAGACATCTACATCTATTTGATAAATATATATATATATATTTATGCTGCTTTAAAATTTATTGGTGTCTTCTAGGTGAATTAGATGAAAAACATACCTGGAAATAATTCGAAAAAAAATACATTGATATATCAAAATATTTTCCATTTTAACTTGAAACCCCAAAATTTTATATTTAAAATAAAACTAGGGAATTTTGTTTTCTGAGGTTGAATGAAGCATTGCTTTTGAAACAGTTTTCTTGGGATAGTCTTCCTCTTTCCAGAAAATGAAACTCTTTTGGTTTAACACCAACTTATTAAAAATAAGGAAAATAAATACACAGTCAAAGAGTAGAAAAAAAAAAGTGTCTTTGCACACCTTGGAAGGTCACACAGAGAGACATCTTCACAAGTGGATTTGAAGGTGGGAGCTGGATGGTGTGTTACATTTTGTCCCAGGGTGTTTTTGCTCATGAACAATTTTAATCTTAAAAAAGAGAAGCATTAAAATGTGCACACTCCAAAAAGAACTTCTAATAATTGGGGCCTGCATCAATAAGTAAAACAATTTCTGAATCTTCTGAGAATCTGAGATTTTATACTCTGTATAAAAAATGTGCATTATATTTTATATATTACATATTTTTGTGGAAATGGGAAGAATTTTTAGATGGATTGATGTTATTGTGTAGTGGTTCTCAGAGGCTGAATGACAACTTGTCATTTTTTGGGGAGAGAGTGAAGAGCACTGAATAATTGACTTCTTCAAGTGAACCTTCTGGCTGGTGACTCCTTTCCTTGCACTAGTATGGCTTTGCCAGCTAAAGGTCAAACTGTCCACCCTGACTCCATTTCCCAAAGTGCCTTCCTGGTTTTTGAAGGGGAGATTTGGACTGCAAGCCCTTTGAATGTCATGCAGTGGCTGTGCCTCTCTGAGAGGAGACATTGCACTGGAATAAACCTTGACATGCTCCCAAATTCTCATCCATCCAATCCTCACTGCAGCACAGGAAAGAACCGTGAGGGTGAGGAAAATTTGCTGCATCAGGGAGCTCCTTATCACTGCTGGGCAATCTCCCCACTGCTCTGGGGAGGAAGAACAGAAATAGCTCTGGGTTGTTGTTGTTGTCCTCCTCAGGCTTCCTGGTGAGGAAGAGCTTGAGCTGTGGGAGGTGAGAGGTGGTGCTGAGGACCATTAGAAAGGAGAGGGGTGGAGATGGGCTGGGACATGTGGAGAGGACATGAGAGGTGGAGAGAGGGATGTGCTGGCTGGGCAGGAGGTGATGAAGGTGCACATAAATCAGATATCGAAGCCTTGGGGAGGTAAAGCAGGGAAAAGCTTTGGGATTTTTGTTTCTAGCATTGAGTTGTCATCCTAACAGGCATCTCTGTGTTTAAATCCCTGCTGGTGACTGTCCATCGCAAGTGCTGCTGCCTGGTACAGGTTTAGCTCCTGGGGACACTGTCACTGCACAGAAACCCAGCAGGCTGCCTGAATTTATTCTGTAGTGTGCCATTCCTCCTTTGATCCTTGGAACTCACAGGTCCTCCAGCAAAGAAACTGGGGCCAGATTTAGCTGCACATGCGGGCTGAGATGGAAACACTTCTTGGGAGAAAATGGAAGATTTGCTCTTCTGGATCTTCAAGGAGTACCCGGTGCTAAGAGTAAACACAAGATTGGCAAAAAAATCTTGTTGCAACTTGGTTTTTAGATATATGACCTAACTGAAAAAAAAAAAAAAAAAAAAAAAGAGGTAAGCAGCAGCAATAGTAGTGTCTCAGATTCTCAAAATTAACATTTCCCTTGAATCTCCACAGAGCAACTCCAGACAAATGCGAGGAAAAAACATCATCAACAACAAAAAATTTAAATCCCCCAATCTGGGAACGAATCAGAGAGAAAAATACCCCCAGAGAAAGTAAACTAATAAAATAACCTTCACAAAACCCCTGCCCTCAGCAGTGTTTTAATCCAAAAAAAAAGGGGGCAGAAAAAGCCAGGAATTCCCTGAAGCCATGCAAGGCTTTGCTGTGTGCCAGTGATTTTATTGGGAGGACATTTAGCTGTAGGAATATAAAGAGGACAGATCTCCATCTGCAAACAGAACGCTCCAAATAATGCCCAAATGCACCTTGGCTTGGTTTGCTTTCAGCTCCTGAGCCACCTTTGGAAATTTTAGCACAGTGGCTTTCCCTGCCGAGTGACGGGCTGGGAAAAGTGGATTTTTTTTTGAGGGTGGAAATCCACGGAGTGCAGCGCCGGGGCTGGGATTGCAGAGGAAGCTGAGGCCTCCAGCCCTGCACAGGAAGCAATCTTAGAGCAGGCCTTAAATGCCAGATTCCAGGCAGAGTTTAACTAACCACTGACAGCTCTGTAAACAAAGCAGGGACAAAAAGAGAACAGCTTTCCCTTTTCTGGTAGTCATTTTTGGTTTGGGGGCTGCAGGGGAATTCTGTAATAGTCGGCTTGATGGGATATAAACCGAGGCTGGAAAGGCTTTGTATATGAAGAACTGTAAAGGGGAAAATACTTCATGGACTAAATCATAAAGAAGAAGGTAGGGCACGGGCAAAATGCGCGGATTAAGCTACAAAAAAAATACCGCTACTTTTTGTTCTTTGAGCAGGATTTGTACGTAGTTTGACTCCCCTGGATGGTATTTAAAAGCAGTGGCTTATTTTTTTTTTGGATTTTTTCATTCTCTTTTTATTTCCCTCCCTCTTTTCTTTCTTTTCTAATTTTCTCCTCACTTTCTTTTCCTTTTTTTTTGCGTTTCTGAAGGTGGGGGTGGGAACAGCCGGACGGGGACTAAACTTCTGCAGAACTTTTAATTATCTGTGCAGCTAAAGAAAAAATAAGAACTCTCTTGTGCAGTGCTTTTACTGCTTGGGGTGAAAAACTGGAAGCCTAAAGTTAAAAATCCTGCTGAATTGTTGCTTTTGTTAGTGGAAAAGACCTGTGGCGTTACAGGCAGCTAGCAGATGTATACGGTCCTTACTTGAAGCATGTTGATTTAATTTCAACTAGGAAACTAAATGCAGGCACAGGGTATGTTTATCCTACAAGACATTTCATTAATCTTGTTTATCTCAACGATACTGAGGAAGTTGAGGGGTTTTTTTTTTTGATGGAAAAAGAAAATAGTTTCAGCGAAGTTAAGGCAGCAAAACAAAACTAGATGGACTCAGTTGGTTAAATGCCTCCCTTGTGTTTTCACTCTCATCTAAGTGATCATCTCCCTTTTAGATTTGGATCCTTCCAGAGGTTGGAACGCTTAAACACCCACCATGGATGACTTTGAACGCCGCAGAGAGCTCAGGAGGCAAAAGCGTGAGGAAATGCGCCTGGAAGCAGAGAGGTGAGTCCCTGCACCTGGAAAACGGGGCTGGTGCCTCGCCTGTGATCAGCAGTGACCATGAGAAATTCTGCCTTAAGCTCCAGAGTGTCCTTGTGCTGTGGATATGTGCCAAAAAAATTGCTTTGGCTGATGTTGTGGGAGAGGTGAGGGCTGTGGATTGTCTGATTTCCTCAGGCTGCTGTAAATGCCTGGCTTCCAGTTCTTTTGCTGCATGGATAAATGGTGATGGAATATGGCCATGTGAAATCATAGAAAGGAAAGCTCATCCTCGGGTGCTGTGGGTGCTGTGCAGGAGGGATTGTGTTTGCCAGATATTTATATATCAGATATTAAAGTTACAAGATATAAATTGGAAGCTGGGATACACTTGGTATGTGCAGTACAGCATATGTGTGAGTTGTCTGCCTTTACTGTGCATTGCTGTTGTGTTTGTACTGCCTGTAGCTTTTTATTCATTTACAGTCATTTTATGTGGGCAACAAAAGCAGCATTTGCTGTCAGTGGTTACAGATTTGCTTTGGTGAAATGAGAGCAGAATTTGGTGTGGGCATGATGTCAATTTATGAAAGAAATACCATGAAAAATACTGGGAATGACATTTCATTAACTAAACCAAATTACACCTGTACAGTTCTGTTTGCTTTAATGGAATTTCATGATTTACACTGGTGTAAGCAGGGAGGAAGGCTCCATTAATTTTTGTAATGTCTTCGGTGATAAAAATATTTGATTTCGTTTATTAATGCTGCACTGATTAAGAAAAATGAAAGCTACGTTTAAGCACATTTTGTTCTCATTTTTTATATTTAATTCTGAATAGGGACTTCATTTTTGTTTCTCCTTCAAGCAAAGCTGTTAAAGGAAAGGCTGAGATCTTAAGGTTTGTTGGGAATAGAGGCCTTGGGTGGTCTCTGGAGAATGTTGAGGGCTGTAGTTTGGGAGTTTCTGTAGAAAAATGCCACTTGACTTCTCTTTGAAGACCTCCAGGCTCTTGTTGAGCGTGACCTGGGCATCAGCCATGGGTGGTGTGGCTGGTTTGGGCAGGCAGGGACAGCCACAGGGTTGGGGATGGTGGGCTCTGCCCTTGCCATCACTGCAGCAGCCATCCAGGGTGTCACCTGTATCCCATCCTGCTGATGGGAAGTGGTTTTTCCATGTCTGGGCTGCTTTGTGGGGTTTAGTGTGGTGCTTTCATGGAGCAGGGCAGCTTGGTGGCAGCCTGGCCAGAGGAGAAGGGCTTGGACCTGTGTCCCTTTTCCTCCCTGATGTGCTCCATGCCCTTTCCCACACATTTGAGGGCTTTCAACAATAAATTACTGTACACTAAATCTTGCTGTACTCCCTTTGCTGCTGCCAACCTCAGGCATTCAAGTACAATGAGTCAGACCCCTTAAAAGTCACAAGACTGCTTTAAAAATCTCCGGATCTTAAAAATAATTTAGTCTGGCCTTTTTATTTTTTGGTTTGCCTTAACAATAACAGAGCCTGGTTCTCAAGTTGGGGTGTGACTCCGGGAGCTGGGACCTCCCAAATCCTGCCCCAGTGAGGGCAACGTGGGGCAGGGGCTGATCTGAGCATCTGCCCCCATTGCAGTGCTCACACAGAGGGAAGGGCAGCAGCACTGGGGCAGTTATTTACACAAGAATTTGTGTTGCTGCACTGGTTTTGGTGAATTCAGATTTTTAGGGATTTTGGGGATCATCTTTGCCTTTAATGATATGACCACAACATGTTCACATGTCAAAATCTACTTGGCTGTGAACACTTTCAGGTGTTTTATGGAGTGGGTTGTGCAGTCCTAAAGGGCAGAGTGGAGGTTGGAAATGAGTTCCTCCATGAGTTCTGAGCAGGGAACATTTCCCCAGCCCTCCCATCAGCGGGCTGCAGCCTTACTATAGGGAATCCAGCACTGGCTGCCAGTGAGATGGACAGATGGATGTCTGTGTAGGCTCTAGAATGCTTTGTCAGGTCTCCAAACACTGTTTGGGCTTCTCTGAGTAGAACAATAAACCCAGAAATGCGAGCAGCTCTGTCCATCAGCAGTGCATGCACCTCAGCACTGACTCATTTTACAGTTTCCTGGGATAAATGTACATCAGAAAACTGAATTTCAAACTGGATGCCTGTGCCTAAGAGAGACTGAGGGGTGAAAATGCAGCAGCATGGACCATGTGAGAGAGTGACTTGATGTTATTTATCATGCCTTAGAGTCAGAGGCTGTGTTAGGAGAGGTGTCAGATTGCCATCAGATTGTGATGCTGCAATTTATGTCCAGCTATTTAATCCTTGGAGAAGCTTAGTGTGAATTCAGTCATTGAGGCCTGGTGTTGGGATTTGTGTTTTGGGTTGTTTTTTTTTTTTTCCATTAGGAGTCTGTTGGAAAAGATATTTTATTGTGCTGTGTAGCCCTGGCATTCCAGGTTCATATGCTTAGAACTGATCCTGAGAACTCATTTTGTCTTTTGAAGACCAAGATTGCATTTCACCCTTGGTATGTGCTGTGGCGAGTAGTTCATACTGTGGCAACTCAGATAAAACTTGACACCAACTCAGAAACTTTTTTTTTATTTTAATTTTTTTTTGCATTTATTGCAATAATTTCAAAGTATTCCAGACATTCTGGATTCCCCTCACAGACTCACTGCGCCCACCCAGAAATTTTGTCCAGCCAGACTTTTTTTTTTTTTTTTTAACTATTTATATTTGTCTGGATCTCTGGAGGCCTATCAGCATGTTTGGAGCAGCACTTGCAGACCTGTCTAGGGGGCATGTTTCCAACAGCAGACACGTGGGACTTTGTCCAGCTTTCTCCCAGGCTGTCAGATTTATTGCATGTGCTCAGCCTGGCAGGGACCCAGCAGCTCCTCGGGTACCTCGGGGGGGAAGGAGATTTCTCAGGCTGGGAAACCCAGGACAAAGTGTGGCAGTGTTCACTTGTGCCTGTCTGGCAGCATTCTGTGTTCAATGTGCTGATCAGGTGTGAGGTCAGGGAAAAAAGGAAAAAAAAGGAAAATTTTCAGCTGTTGGGGTGTGCTGCATCTTTAGCTGCTCTGTGGCAAAGCTGAGGCTTTGTCCTGCTCCCCAGGGACAGAGCTTTTATAAAGCCCTGAGGTACCAGAGTGGAGCTGGCTGTGGTCAGTGGGAAGCTTTGCACTGATTTCAGTGGCCTTTGCATCAAGCCCTACCTGAGTTATTCCAGCCAGCTGATGGATGAAGGAGCTGGATGAAGGCTTTTCTTTCCCAGCCACTGTGCTGCAGTGTCAGGGCTGTCACAGAAATGAGCTGCACAGAACTGACAGGAAAAATCCCACGTGGAATCAGAGCACAGGGGGCTGACTTCTTTCAGCAAGGGAAAAAAACAAATACCACCTGCTGCTTTGTGCCTCTCCCTAGGCAGTAAAAGATGTTCTCTTGAACAAAACCATCAGGTTTTGTCATTTTGATGGTGTAACTGGCACTGGAAGAATTTAGCCTGGAGCTGGGCAGAGTTTGTGTGTGTCTGGAGGGGTGATGCTCTCTGGTCCACTTCAGTCTGCAGCTGCACTGAAAAACTGAGGTGAAATACTTCTTGAAATGACAATGGACCTACCTCCTTGATTCCAGCATAACTGAGAGCACAAATAAGCCCTTGATCTCTCTAAAGAATATTTCTCAGGTTAATCTATTTAGCACTTAAATCTCAATTTTGCAAGTGGCTGACTTGCCATTGTACCAGCAATGAATTTTCACTTCTGCTTTGTGCTTGTTGTTGTTTTGTTTGTATTTGGTGGTGGTTTTGTTTGTTTTTTAATTATACCAGGAAGCTGATCCAATTTGCTCCATTGTCACATCATCACTGCTGCAGACTTCAGGGAGGTCTTAGGGTCATGGTCAGGCTGGCTCCATTTAGATGAAGTTGGAATCTGAACCAGAGTTTTGTCCTTCCCTAAGGGATTGCAGATGATATCATGGGGAAGGAGAGGTGCTGATCATCCTGTTGTGAAAATATGGCACAGAGAAGGGTTTCTCTAGATCAATTAGATATTACTAAATTCACCCTAAAAATAGTATGTGAGTAGGATATAGAGAAAAGCAGTGCCACAAAGCTGTGTGGTTCCTGACAGCATTAATTTCTGAAGGCACTAGTTAAAGATTTATTAAAAAAAAAAAAATCCTGCAGGTTGGGGATGGCAGCAGCCTGCAGGAGGCTAAAACTCTCCTGGGGAAGTAAATTGCTTAATGCAGCTTCTGCTAAAACAAGACATGGTTAATCCCAGCTTGGTACAACTGAGAAAGAAGCCAAGTGAATTTCAGCTCGGCTCCATGAAGGTGTGTAGAGAGCCAGAAAGACTTTTCACATGCCTTTTAGTGTTCCTGTTGTAGCTCTGGTAGGACACAAAGGACTGATTCACCAAGATAAGAAGGTCAAACCAGCAGGGCACACCTTTGCAGGACAAGGAGAAGCACATTTCTTATCTCCAGGAGAGGTTGACTGGACACATTTGTTTCCATAGCATCTTAGCGCTTCTGGAAAACAAGGGAGTGTCACCTTTGTCAGCCACAGAAAGTAAAAAATGTCCTTCTCCTGTCCAGGACAGTGAGGGTAAGTGTATGTCCACGTTAGATCAATGTGGAGTGAGCACAAATAACTCTGGAAGCTGTTTTTCATTCCTGCAGTGGAGTTATCCCTGGTATGGGGTGTACATCAGTCAGAGATGTTAAACAGAGCTGAGAGTTCAGGAATTACACAAAAATCGTTCTTTTCTGGTTTCCTTTTTCTAGAAATACTAGGAGTTGGTCATTTCTTGCTCTCAGGCATCTGGTTATGTTTTTATTAAGAGTTTTCAGAGTCTGTGCTTCAATTCAGGTTTGTGTTGAGGAGAGGAGAATTATCTTAATACAAGTTTTCAATGGGTGCATGTTTGAACATCAGAGAAGCTGGCTGCATTTGTGTTCCATGTCATTTCCCAGTGTTCATGCTTTATTTCAGATCTGTATTTCCCCAAAAGTTTAACCTCTGTCCTCCTAAGGGCTGTGCTCCTGTCTGTTCCAAACCTCTCTCACTACTAGAAAAAAACCTACATTGGTTTTATCTCTCCATGAGCTTCATATATCTTGAAGCTGCAAAAATCTGGGGAATTTCTCTTTGTTTTTCTCTAAAATACTCACTTTTTGCTAGAACTGAGACATGACATCTTCTGCCCAGAAGTTAAATATTAAGGGACTGAATAAATAAGATTAGAGATGCGTGAGAGTTGAGAACAAATTGAAGCAGAGTGCTCCAGCTGTTAACCTGTCTTCACAACTGCCTGGAATTCCAGGGCTGACAGGGCAGATTTGGGTTGTTGAGGTGGGTTTGGCCCTTCACACTCAATCTCTGGTGTGCAATTTTTGGAGTTCATCCTTAACCCAGGCAGAAAAGCATGACCCAGTGGCTCATTAAAACCTTCTCTGCTGCAGTCACTCTCAAGTGAGAGTGGATACCAAACAAATCTTTGCTGTTGCAGCATTTCAAATGCCCTGGAGGAAATAACCAAATGTATGGAAAGCTCGGTAGGATTTAGCAGCTAATTTTTGTGTTTTTCAGATTATATTTTCTTTGAAGTTGCTACAGAGAAATGTAGTTTTATGCTTTCATAAAAACAGCTTTGTTCTTCCAAAGAGCGCAGACTTCCCTGAGCTGAACCCACTGCAATTCCTGAGCAGACAACAAAATCAGCTCCTTAGTATTTCATATTTTAATCCAGATTATGGATTATAGTATGTTAAAATCACTCTGTAATCTGTGTACTACACCAGCCAAGCTTTTAGGAGGACAGCTCCAATCTAGTGCCCAGACAGCTACCAAAATGCCCCATCTTTCATCTTCTGGAAACAGCAAGGAATTTTGGAAATTGTTGGGTGAAAAGAGTCCCCTCCAATCCTGTAATCAGGAAACCCACCTACTGCCAATGGAAAATTTTGTTTCCTGCTGTAAATTTATTAGCTTTAACTGGGCTGACGTCCCTCACGAGCTGGATCTTATTTAAATATTTAATACAGGGATGGAGACGCAGATTTTTGTGGTTATTATTGATAATTCTGACAAGCATGCCTGCTTAAAAGAGCACCATGTGAGGAGCAGCATAAGGAGGAACTTTATCATGATTTTCAGAATTGGACCGAAACATAGGTACAGCACAAAGAAAATTGTGAGTGCACAAATGTACCTGATGTAGTACAAATAAGTGTCAGTGGCTTTCCTGCTGTGCTTGTGTTGAAAAATTGCATCTATTTAGCATCTTAGATGCAAATTAGCATTGCCAGGGCAGACTGAAGCACTTTTGCATCTCTGTCACTGCACCTTCAAACAGTGTAAGCCATACTGCCACCAGAATTTTCTCACAAAGGACCTCAGATACCTGAATGCAAAAAGATTGCATTAAGTGAATGTTGGCTTAAGGTTATGAAGGCACAGAGCCTTCAAACACCCTGTGCCATCCACAGCAAGGCACGTGGCTTAACTTGTGTTAACTGCACATGGCAGGGACCAAAGGCATTGTTCTGAACTGACTCGGAATAAAAGAGGTTCTGTTCGTGGTCCCTGGTCTGCTTTTGGCAGACTCTTAGGCTGGGAAATCCCTACATTTCTATATTTCTTCCTAGACAATAAGCATATAACTGAGCTCTCAGCTGCTTAGTCATTTTCCATGTGCCTACTATCCATAACTAGTGCAAGAGGCAGGGTTAATTTAATTCATTGTATAATTCATCTCATGCCATAGGATTGTTTACCTCATCACACAAATTGCTTATGCTTATAAATGATTTGGCTGAAAAATCTGCATTAACCCTTTTCACTAAATAAGGCTTTATACTTAATAGTGATGCTCAGCAACAAATTTCATTTGGTTTAAAGAAGAGCAAAGTGAATGCTGTGTTGTTGCCACACAAAAGAAGCTGCTGGTTGAATATCCCTGTGTCTTAGGAAAAGTTTTAAAGAATACTCTTTAGACAAATATGTTTGATACATTACCTGCGGTAAATACTCTGTAGGCTGCATGTGTGTGTTGCAAAGATCTGGACAGAAGAAGAACTAACAGAGCCTTTAAAACTGTAAATTTGCAGATTTGGAATGGTATCTCTTGGTTATTACGTTTAAATGCCTCCTTCTAAGAGAGCAAGAACATTGTTGAACTTGTTGCTTAATTATGTTACTATTCTTCAGGGCATTCTGGGCTCAGAATGGTAGAAGTTATTAGACATGAGAGAAATTGCAGTTATTGCCCAGCTGTAAGACTCTTAAGGAGTGACATGAAAATAATTTTAGCCAGAGTGTTTCTAGGAGCATCTGCTTCTCAGCGTGAGTTTGCATTTTATTAACATCCTTATGATCTAATATCTTAGAAATTAAACCAGATAACCAGAAGATGAGATTTCCCTTTAAAAAGCTGAGGCCAATTGGTTTGCAGGGATGATAGATGAAATGAAATCAAACACTAACAAGTTTTACACACGAATAAGCAGAGTTATGTAAACACTATCAGATTGCTGGCAGCCCGGGCAAAGCCATCCCCTCACAGCTCAGCTCAAAGCACCACAGAGGAAAAATGTGATTTGCAAACGAAACCCCAAACTGACTTCAACTTGCAGAAGCATCTCATTTGGTCAATTAGCTTCTGCATTTTTGGCTTTGTGCCTGTAAACAAGTTTTTAATTACTGAAGATAAATGTTTATAAGCGGCTTTATTTCTCTCATCGTAACCTACTTATTAGCTCGTGCTAAGCAAGGAAAATCCCTCTTGCCAGCAGATTGTCCTTGCTTGATCAAAGAAGGAAATCATCAGCTTCTTGGGCAAATTAATTCATCAGCAATTAATTCATCAGCACACAGCTCAAGAAATATTCCTGGCTAGAAATAAGGTCAGCGGGCAGCGACACCTTAGGGAAGAAGTGTGGTGACAGTAGCAGTCCCAGCAATGAACCCCAGAGGGTCAGGCCAACATAAATGATACAGCCACAGATCAGAAGGAGTTGTAGTTGTGTTGGTGTTGCAGCTGAGCCCTTCTCTTGCTGAGGACTCAGTGGAAAAGTAAGCAGGACGCATTTCTTTTTGTTTATTGGAATGTATAAACCAATGGGTAGTGTGTGTGGCAGTTAAAGGTTAGCTTCGTCTTGACATTAAGGAAATATAAATAGATGTTGTTTTGCTCCTTTTTTATGTCAAAACTTGTTGGTTGGTCCAAGTAAACTTGCTTGTTTTAATAGTCTTTGCTAGACAGTCTTGAATAAAAGGCCAGCAAGTTTGTCATGCTGTCAGAAAATTGAGGGAGCTGCAACTCAACAGCAAGTTGTGACTTTCCTTTGGTTTGGGATTTTGTTTTTTAGTTTTTTTTTTTTCTCTGACATTTTTCTCAAGACATGTCTCAGTTTCCTTTAAGGTAGGTTGTGACCCATTTTCAATGCAGACATAATTTAAGCAAACAGCAAGGACTGCTCTAGCAAAGGTTACCTGCTAGGTGGACTGTGTTTTTGTGCTGGGACCAGGAGGGTGCTCTAAATTGGTGCCCAAATCAAGGCTTCTTCAAAGGTTTGGTTAAGTTACTTTTCCATGCTCCTACTTCCCTCTTTCACCAGCCTGAGACAGCATTTTGGTGCATGGATTGATGGAATTGAGCAAGTACTCCCTTTTTAGTGAGCCCTCTTTGCACGATCTGAACCTGATGCATCCATACCATGGCAAATTTTAAAGTCAGTTAAATGCACAGAGTGGAAAGAAATGAAATCAAGTGACTCGATTTCCTGCTTGTCACCTGAGCCTCTCACAAGTCAGGTCTTACTGTGAGACAGCATGGGGGGAAAGCCCAGTCACATTTGCACTGGGAGGTTGGCACAGATTTAATTTTCAAACCAGGTTTGATGCAATTTTCTGCTTTTTCTGTGCATGAACAAGGACTCTGTAGCTGTGATGTGACTGCCCAGCACATTTGCACTGGGAGGTTGGCACAGATTTAATTTCCAAACCAGATTTGATGCAATTTTCTGCTGTTTCTGTGCATGAGCAAGGACTCTGTAGCTGTGATGTTCTTCTAAAGTCACTGAGAACATCCTCAGTTCTGTGTTCCCAAGACTCACATCTTCCTACCACGAGACAGGTTCCTGTGTGTAACAGCTTAATTCACAGAAATATATCTTTTGGGGTTGGGAGGATGTTTTTGAGCAGAATTCCAGTGAGCAGACAGTGTTAACAGGAGCAAGCTGGTTTCATTTATAACACTGTCGGCCCTCCAGTGATAGGGAGGAGATCAGATACTCAGTGTATCAATCCTGGGAATTTCTGAAAGGCAATGCTATAATTACAGTGGTGAGAAAGATATAAGGCTGAAGTTGGCTCCAGAGCAGAATGTTTGCTTAATAGAAAGAATAAAACTTTTTCCATCTGTGTTTTTTAGCAGAGAAAAGAAATAAGGTGGTGTAAATGGCTCTAAATGAAATGGAGCTTTTGGGAGGGGGAAAAACAACAAGCAAGCAACAAACCTCATAAATTTTTGATCTTCACCTGAATTCCAAAACTGTTAATCAAAACTTAGCCATTAGATTTGCACAGAAATGTTTACAGCTGGGGTGTGAACCACCACAAAAGGCTGCCTCTATTCCTGCCCATCATCTCCTCAGATGACCAGAGCACAGCAGAGACTGGAGAGGAAAGCCCTTTCCATAATCCATATACAGGAGGGATTTTTTTGTCCTTGTGCCTCCTCATGAGGTGATTATACCATTGTATTGGCATGTCACATCATGCCATCCCTCAAGATGAAGTCCTCAGCCTGCAGTCTGTTTTGTCCCTTTTTCCCCACACAGAAAATGTTTGATTGGTTAGAAATGGAAAGAAAAATCATGTGTATTTCCACAGGAATTAGGATGACTGCGGTTTCTTTAGAATAGGTTTCTTTCCCTAGCCTGTGATCACCAAGCTGAACAGCCCTCACAGCTTTTTCAGGTTCATTTTCAGCCTACACAAAATGGCAAGCTTGCTCTGGGTACCGCTGCTCGGAGATTCTCCAGCAGCTGCCACTTCAGTGTCTTAATAAGGCAGTACCAGAGCTGGGAGAGACAAGGAGATGGATTTTCTAAACACTGGCTACACATGGATTCCTTTTATGGTCCAGCCTGCACAGTGGGGTATTCCTCTGAAGGTCAGAGACATGGATAACAAAGTGCTTCCCACTGCAGTGCTTTTCTGAGTGCAGGCATCCTGTGTCTGGTGCTGCATATCCAGGCTGTTCTGAGAAGGAGAAAGAAATGGTTGGGTAGGGGAGTGTGGAAAAAAGGGGAAAAGCAGGGCCTGAAGTTCTGTGTATTTTGCATTGGTGCTGTTGCTGCACTCACTGAGGCTGCAGGATGGGTTTGTGGCTATCCTGTGGAAAATGTGTGTGTGGGGGCTGATATTTCACAAAAAAATGTCCCTCAGAATCTCCTCTGTAGGATTTCAGGGATCAGCTCATCCCACAGCAATACCAAGGGCAAATTTTCATGTCGTGGCCATGAATTTGTTTCTTCCTTCTCCCAGTGAAGTGAGAGTGCTAATGACTTTTCAAACCAGTGAGTTATGATAGCTGAAGGGTTTGTCTGTGCTGGAACGCCACAAAGTGAATTTGTTTAAGGAAAAGGTTTAATTCCACCTCCCTTGCCCTTCTCTCTTGTACAAGCTAGAGAGTCTTTTCTCCCATTAGCATGTAATCATCTCAGACTGGAGGGTTGAGTAAGTTCCTTCAGGGCGATAGTCTCACTTCTCACTCAAAGTTTTGATGGAATGGATGAGTCATTTCAATATTCTAACGAGAGGGAATATATTGGTGATTAAATTAATATGAGAAAACCTCCTACTAAGTAATGAAAACATCATCATGTTTTTTCAGGCCTGAATATAAGTGCAGGATATACATAAATTGAATGAAGAAAACATATCTTCGAGGCAAACCTGAAATGCTCAGGCAAATTCAATGGACTTGTAATCTAATTTCTCATTTACTGATTATTATCAGATGGACTAATACAGTATCTAATAAACTATGAAGATAATGAAAGGCTTCAGCTGTGCCACCAGCTCTGACACTGTTTGAATAAAGAGAAGTGCTTGGAGGTGTTGTTTTGGTGACTCACATCTTGAAAGTCTAACTTTGTTCATCTGTTTCCCTGTTGCTCTGCTGGCTCCATCCTGATTTCACCTATCGTGCTCGCATCATACTTACAATGAGATCCTGATGTCGCGCCTTTGATACCATCATAGGTCTTGCATGCTTGTGGTTATGCTGACTTTGGGGGAAATGTGACTTTTCATTCTGCTGGCTGCGTGGTTTTGCTGGATATAATATCTTGCTTTGAGGAGATAAAGGCAGAAATGCTCAGAAGTGGAGCAAAGACCACAAAACACGCAGTTCAGTTGATGAAAGCTTTTAAACTCCCGTCCTTGCTTGAAGATAACAGAAGAATTCTGAAATCCAAGCGAGTTATCAATGAATATGTTTTAAAGCAGGGTAGATCTGGGAGGAAAGGGTTGGCTGCCAGTTAAACCCAGGGGACCCATTTAATAGGCCGTGTCATACATTCAGAGCTATTCCGTGTTGAGTTGCATTCTGTGTTTCAAGCCTTGCCCTATTTTCAGTCTGAATCCGTTTCTGGTGGCTGTGCATGTTTAATAATTTCTCTGGATTTGAGGGGTTGGTATAACTGAGAGCAGGGCTCATCATTATACTGCTGGAAGAAATTCTGGTCAGATGTCTCGGTGACGAGGAACGACTTTTCCGTCACCAGCCCATCTTCATTTATTTATTGGTTGTTCTTCCCCCGGCTTGGGCTGTACCCTGTCATCAGTTTTCCAGCCAAATTCTTTATGGAAGTCAATAGGGAGTCCTGCGCAAAGGGAAATGACATAATGCTGCCCTTTAGTCCTACCTACAGAGAAGCAGGCTTGGGAAACGTACACATTTTCCTAATTACCCAGCACTGAATTTACAGCATGTGTTCATTTTCTATTGACATCCGGCAGCAACCCAGCACGTTGTAAATTCGGCCCTTGGTGTCCCAGACAATTGTTTTTAATAAAAATATTCTGGATGTTGTCTTTATTTGGCGTGCATGTGGCAAAGTGCTGAGGTCTTCAGTCCTCTGAGGTAAAGAATGTGCCATTTTAATGGGCAACATGGGGTGTTCTTAGCTAAAAATGTTTCCTTGTCCCGCTGGAGTGCATGATTTTGTAGGCTGCCACCTTTCACACAACCAAATTTTACAATTACAAAGTAATTGCATTCTGCTGGATTTGTGTCTCTAGTTTGTAAAACATTTGGAGATGAAAGATGCTCTTGTAAATGTAAGCTGTTATCATGTCACCTTTCACAAGGAAAGGGTTTTTGTGTTCACAGCCTGCTTTTTTACTGCCTTCAAGTTGTTCTTGTAAAGGACAGAGTGGCAGAATGGGTTTAAAATTGAGACTTTCCTAACACGACAACCTCTTTGCTAGTTAGAATCATATCCTTAAAGTTTAATTAGTGAAGTAAGGATGTAAGCATAAATATAAAGAAATCAGGCCAGAGCAGATGCTTGAGAGGTAGCTGGAAGTGATTCCTTCTGTTTGGAATAGCAATGCCATTTTTTACTGCTTTTTCTCCTCCTTTTAGCTCTGTGATGCCTCTCATGATGAGAGCTGCTTTGTACATCTCTATAACCACAGCATCTGGCATTCTGTCAGTTATTTACTGAATTTATACATCCCTGCATCATCCTTTGAGCAGGGGAGTGCTGCTCCTGTAGCTTTCCAAATGGGGAGTGAGGAGGGGCTCAGCCACAAACCTGTCAGAGGGGGGATATATTAATGATTTTTGTTGCCTCTTTGCTTATCACATCTTCTCCAGGCTGCAGAATTTGGAGAATGATGTGCAAATCATCCAGACCCACAGTTTTTAGCACCTGTACTTTGGTCCAGGCCATTTTTGGAAGGAGAAGCCATGAAAAGCACTCATAGACTCCAAGAATCATTCTCCATAAGTTTTAAGGCCTTTGGGGGTTCCATTTAATAAGAACTCTGTGTGTTTTGTTGCAGGGAAAATTGCATGTGGAGCCATTGCTTATCTCTGCCACTCTCTGTTGGCTCCTGGGTGTTGATAGGGAGATATTGCAGTGCCTGCTGATGAATTCTCCTGGCAAGGGAGGTGATAAGGTGGATAATCCTGATAATGCTGGACTTCCTGGCCGTTGGGTGGCTGGCTCTGGGACAGCATGAGGTGATCTGCATGGGCTGCAGGGCTTTTATGGAGCAGCTGTGTTCTTAAACTTTTTCTGAAGCTGGAGAGGAGTAACACCTCCTTGTAACCCCTTTCCATTGGATTTTGTGGGATTTCACCTTTACAGATGTTGTTTGAGGAGGCTGAAGGGTCTGTGAGATGCCTGTGTGAGGTTTAGAGTCACATCTTGAATGGTCAGTGGATGGGGCACTTCAATGTTCCTGAGCAAGTGTGTGAGAGGAGGACGTGGGAGACATCTGGAGACTTACTCTGTCCAAAACTAACAAACATGATGCTGCATTTTTGGGAAAGCAATCAGAAAATGGGGCAGGAGCAATACCAGAGCCTTTGACTGAAGGTGCTCTTCTGCCATTTGTGGACTGGAGTCATCATGTGGGCCAGCAGCTCTGGCCATTTCAATAGTAATTTTTTCCTTGTTTGTGTCTTCCTATTTTCTTTTTTTTCTTACTTTTTTCATTTTTTTTCCTCTTAACCAGAACCATGACACTGTTTCTTGTAAATGTGCCTTTGTCATGGCGGTTTAGGCTGTCACAACACATTTTACCTCAAACTCCATCTTTAATCCCTTGGTGGCAGACCTGGGAATAGAAGCCATGTCTCAGCCACAGGACCACATCTCCCCTCCAAGGCAGGGAACAGCTGGGAGCTTTCTTAGAGAACAGCTCTGCAGTTTGCTTGCAAGCTGCATTTTGGGTCTCTCGTAAACTGGGGCAAATGCAACTTCACCTTTTACCAAAGAGCAATCTCAAAATGCACAGAATTGCCTGCAGCCTTTAGGCAGAAGAGGGGAATGTGGCAGCTGAGCCTGTGCATTTAGTGAATGTTGGGAACAGATAATAAATTAAGACTTTTAGGGGTAGGGGGGAAAAAAAAAGGTTGTTTATGTAACCCAACTCCGTTTGTTAGACTTCCTCCTCCCTCGCCTCGTTCCCCATTATTTATCAATTAAATATGCTGAGAGCAGTGAGCTGTTGACCACGAAATTGAGGGGGATTGTGGGGTAAGAGTTGCTATCCTGTTCCAACAGCTGTAATATGGATAGCAGAAAGAATGAGAGTCAGATGTAGATGATGCTGTTGAGTTGCCATTGGTAGAACAGAATGTACTGCACTCCCCAGCCATGGTTGTTGCTGTGCCTAAAACCATACAGCATGAATGAAATATGGGTGTCAGTGTGGAGGGCTTGTGTGGTTTGCAGGCTCCTCATTACGTTGCTGAACTGTGTGGTGTAGATTAAGCTGCCACTAAAATTCCATGTCTCCCAACAGTTTGTTTTGCTGCACAGGCTTTGCTCTGCTTCCACTGAGAGTTGCATGCAAGTGGAGAGAGTCTTATCATTCAGGCACTCCAAGGTGCCTGTCTGCTGCTCCTGCTGTCAGCAAAATTCTGATTTGCTTCATTACCAAAACTGGATGAAATGCCTGTAGGCTTGTTTTTCATGAAAACCTGGATGGCTGATGGGGAGCTAGGAAAGAGAGCTGAAAACTGGGAATGCTTACCCCAAACCCTTTTGAAATGGAAGGGAGGAATGGAAGGGAGAGGGGGACAAATTCTACGTTTCCTGCAAGGTGACAATGAGCAGCTCTGGTTTCTCCAGGTGGAGAAATTCTCTGATGATTGCTCCATTAAAAAATAAGGGTAGAGGCCTTGCTTCACTGAGTTGTGACCCTGGTGTCCCCAAATTGTGCTTAGTAACTCCTCTTTTCCTGTACTTCAATCAGTGTTTTAACTTAGGCAGTCATAACACATTTTACTAGGTGTATTTAACTTCAAATCAGTGTTTTTCAGTACTGATTTGGAGCCACAAATTGGAAACCAGCATCAAAAGCTTAAACTAAATGTGAACTTGAAGCTTGTTCGAGCTGTTATTCTTTTCCTGAACAGCAACTCGGTCCAAATAATGACTTTTAAAAGCCTTTTTTAAAATTCAAGTATTAACTTGAATTGAAGGAACCAAACCAAAAGTACACTTGAGTTGAACTTTATGAGCAGAGCTGTGCTGCAGAAATGTGCAGGGAAGGGAAAGACCTCTGCTCTGGAATTCTTGCTGCCTTAATTCACTGATTGGCAGTGAAATGGCAGAACATGCAGTCAGGCAATTACAGATAACACAAACTGTGGTCACGACCCATCAGATTGACTGTGGAGTCCTTGGCAAGTGCGACCCAGACACAGGATTGCACTGAAAGCCAAGGTTTGTAGGGAGACCTAGAAAGGAACAAAGCAAAATCTTTCACCTACTTCTGCACTCCGAGGTGTTACTGCCTACCTGAGGCAAAAAAGAAGGAAACTGGTCCTTGTGGGAGTTAAGGTGGGGTTTGTGACCCTGTTAGAGCCATCTGATGGGACACATCATGTGCAGTGTGGGGATCCTTTGCCCCACCTGGATCACACCTTGTCCTAAAAATCCATCCCACCACTGGCTGCAATCCACTAGAATGAGTTACCTCAATGAAGCCTCCCATGGGTTTTAAAATTATATTTACAAGCAGTTTTTTTTCCTTGTTCAAGGCTGAAGGCAACGAAAACAATAAGAATATGTTGGCAAATACTGGGAGTGATCAGACTGAGGCTAGTTAAAAGATTTTATAGAGGAAGAACACGTTAGGAAGAGTGAATTTTTAAGGCATCTCCCATGAGTTGAGTTGATGGCTCTGCCACAGGTGGTTCCCCAGAGGTGCAGGATCATATCCACGGTGTGGGGGTGCTCCTGAATCATCCCAGGCAATCCTGGCTGCAGACTCTTGCTGTGAGAGAGCTCCTGGGCAGTCAAGGTTGGGCTGAGAAATCTGCACTCTCCTTATTTCAGCTCAGCGCTTGCAGTGCTCAGGTGTCAGCCTTTATGACAATGGATATTTGGCCGTGATAAATGTACCAAGGTTTTTTTTTTCTTCCCTCCCTTGAGTACTAAAGCTCCCTTGTCAGCATTCAGGAAAGCCGTGTTTAGACTGAGCTGGAAACAGGTACCAATATGGCCAGCTGACGCAAGAAGGGTTTATTTTCCATTTTAATAGTTCTTTAAACAGGCCCTGCATTTGTATATAGCTCCTTTGTTGGAATAAAAATCTTTGTTGGAGGCTACCAGACTGCTATAAATAGCTGTCGTGAGTATTTATGCTGAGGATAATCTCGGGAGGAGATATTTTTAACTTTGCACATTGTTTAGAGTAGGAAATTCTTTTAATGCCCACATTTTCCATTCCCAGTGCCATTGGCTTTTCCCCACCCCCTCTTGTGATGTGTGCGTTGCTCGTTCCTTCTCCCTCTTATTTCCTATAAGATTCAATGTTACAGCCAAGGAGCAAGCTTGAGTTTATTATTTTTTTTAAAGGAAAATGCTAACTTTGGCCTTTTTGTGACTGTGTGGGAATTGAGCTCGTTTCACGGGGCTATCAGAATGTAAACGAGATATCTCACCAGGCCGTCCCCGTAAATTGGGTAATGAATGAGCACTTTATTTCTCTGCAGCATGGAGCTCATGTGCTTGTTAGAACAACAGTGGCCAATCTATTTTATACTCCCACAGGAAGTATTCTGCGTTTTTTGGGCGAGTTTGTGAGAGCTGCTGCTTGTACCAATACTTAATGCTGGACCATAAAATAAAATAAAATAAAGGTGTTATGCTGAACTATACTTGCAACTTAAAAATATGGTCCATAGCAAAGCTTGTTCTTACACAAGCCAATATAAATTTCAATTAACAAACTCATCAAAAATGTGTTAAATTGAAAGTGAGGTGCAGACCGTGGGCCAGATTGAAAGCAGGTATTTGACACAATTTGAAGTGCAGCATTAGAGAGAAGTTCACAGTTTACCTGTGATGCAATCTAGCCAGACCATTTTTCTCACAATTCTTTTTAGTCTTAAAAGAGACTGACACATGCAAAGCCCAGCAATTAATGGGAATTAGGTACCTTCTAGACAAGGGAAGCCAAGATTGTCAGTGTGAAGGATTATTTGACAGCAAAAAATCTGTGAGGTCTGTCCTGTACATAGTGTCAGATTTTAAAGGGTATTTCAAACCTCTTGAGATTTGCCTTTGAAGTCTCTTTTGATCTCAAGGGACTGCACAAAAGACAATTTGTGTGCTCTTGACAACCTCACCCAAGCTCCCTGCTACTGCCAGCAGCCCTGGAGCATCTTTTAGCCTGAATGAGGGGATGGTGTGTTTTTTTAGAAGATGAAAGATATTCCAAGCCTCTCTTTCTCTGCACAGCTGATAAGGATTTGTGGTCTGTAACCTACCTGGGCATGTTTGTAAAGCAGCGCTGTTGACTTCATGGGAACTGTATTTGTGTTTTTGACAGCTCGTGTTGCTGTTAATTTGGCTATTTAATTTGTGCTTGCCACATAAATATGTAGGTAGATGTGCCTGCATACACATACCCTGAAGTTTTGAAATGCTGCAGTGCTGGAGGCAAGGGCTGGTGGCCACACAGCTCATTTGCTGCACTAATGGTTAAAGAAAATGAATTGTGAGGACAGGAAAATTAAAATCCTTCACTGCAGACTGCACCTCTGTTTGTCCTGCTGAGTGAGCAATGTCATGATCACAACGATCAGGGTTTAATTTCCCATCTGTAATGCTGTTTGCCTGAAGATCAAGGGTTATTAAACATGACTATTAAACAGAAAATTGGACCTTCCAGGCTATGCAAATGTTAGAGAAAGGAGCTTGGTGAGTGGGGAGAGGCTGAGTGCTCAGATACCTCGCTGGGGAAACTGTGGCCAATGCCAAACAGACCAGAAAAGGGTTGGACCTCCTGCCCAAAGGCAGCTGATGATCTGCCCCAGGCAGCTTCTTGTAGTCTTGGAAGGTCCTTCCTGAAAACCATCAAGAACCCTGGGAAGTGCAATATGAAATGAGCAGTAGGCTCAGCTACTCTGGAGGAGCTCCTGCCTGTGCAGGGAAAACCCAGGAGCAAAAGCAACAACCAGATGGAAGCAGGGCTTGGTGTTGTGCCTTAGTGCAGAGTCAGTACTGGCAGGGGAGTTATCCCAGCAGGGAGGCCAGAAACCATTGGAGGTCAGCAAGGAGGAAGGTGATGGGTTGCAGCCACAGTGGTGTCTTGACTCCCAAGCCAAAGGTGGCAGGGTGTGTTTTCCTTCCAAATGGAACTTTCTGCTTGTGCCACAGCCTTGACTCAGAGGTGCCTTTGCTGAGTTAGCTTGCGAGGGTGCCAGGTGTAATGAGTCCACTAAAACCTGGCTGCAACCCCCAAAGTTTCTTAGGTTCCCAGTTTATGGGATGCAGTCAAGTGATTTCTTTCACTGTTACCTTGCCTTTCTTATCTGATGAAACTGTGGCTTTACTCAATCTCGGTATTTTTCTCCTTTCTCTGCTGTCTAGAATGTGACTAGATCAAATTTCTCCTTCTGTCATGACCATTAGTAGCTTAATTTTTTTTTTCTTTTACATGAAGCTTTTTTCAACGATAAAATCTCTCCCAGACTGTAGTTATATAATATTCAAGGTCACAGTAATCACAACAGAATCTACCTCACTTATTAGGGCTGTGGTCATGGAAATGAAAATGCCCCAGCAGGAATTTTTTTTTTGCAGGATTTTGCTACTGCTCACATAATTCATGAGACCTGATCCATGAAAGATGATGCCATTTTTAGCCCCATTGCATTGAGCTGTTTAGTATCCTAAATTTTTTAGTTATGAGGTAGAAGTAAAAAAGTCTTTGGGATAAAAAAACATTGTAACTACAGAATTTTTGGATATTGCTGTTGTATGCACACTGAGTGGCTCTGAATCCAAAGTGTCATATGATTAAAAATCAGCATATTTATAGCTTTATAGGGTCTTCCCAGAGTCTTTTGTGTTATTATCCCTTTTGTTGCCTCTGTGCCCTCCCTGCTGTCTTCTCAGCACCACAACCCTCCATCTCTGGCTCACAATCATCCTCACAGGAACCATTCGTGTCAGAAAAGCTTTAATGTGCCTTTGGTGGTTTCACTGAGGCTGGAGAATGGTGACCCAGGGGGAAGCTGACCAGCTGTAAAACTCGTGTCATTCTCTTCATTCATATCTGTGTATTCCTGATATTCTTTTTCCTCTATCCTGGATGGCTGGGGATGTATTTGATCTTTGAAAACCATGAGGACACGTGTGATAATTTTCAGGGAATGTCAGGACAGGAAATTTGGTGTAATTTCACCAAAAAGAACTCATTGCCAAAGGGATCTCCTCTTCACGTGTCTTCTGACGTGAAGACACAACCAAGCCCTCAGCACTGCAAAGTTCATTGTAAACAAAGATGTGTCCACTCACTTGGTGCTCATGGGCTCTCCTCCATGATGTAAACACAGGATGTGATTGCCTGGGGGCCCTGGTTGAGTTTGGCTTGATCCTTGTCAGGAGCTGTCTGGCACAGCTCCTTGCTAGAGGTGACTTCAGCAGACACACAGGCACTGCTGAAACACAGCCACAGTGGTTTTATTTTTTGTTAAAGCCTTCCAAAGCAGTTAGAGCTGGTAATGGTTCATACAACACCTGTGTGGTAGGAATTTGTGCTGCAGACATTCTTCTGTGCCCCGTCTCTATGGAGATGTGCCACGGTTTTGGCTTCTTTTCTTCCTTGCCGAGGTTGGGATAGAGACACACAGGAAATGCAGATGTTGAGTTTGAACTCGGGATGTTTATTAATTCTTATCTATATTACAGACTCACCTACTGTGAGCTACAACCAGCATGCTGGGAAAATGAGGTAAAATGGAGAGGTTCTAACTCTTTCCAAGGTTATTTGAGAGATAATTACCCAATAACTAGGTGACACCGATATTGTTTATATTTTTGATCCATTAATGACCACCCAAGGCCTGCAATGCAAACCTTTTTCACCCAATTACAGAAAACCACCCAAAGCCATGAAAAAGGAAGAAGGTGAAGAAGGACTCTGACAATGCCCAAAATCCTCCATCTTGTCTCACATACATTACTAAATACTAAAATCTTAAATATAAATTTTTCACCCTGTGAGATCACACAATACTATCCAAATTACACCAGTGCCATCACTCAATCTCGGGAGTCTGTCCCAAGGTCTCAAGTTAAGTGTGGTGCTTTTTTGAGGCTCAGCACCTTTTAACACAGCCCAAATTTTCAGCCTCCAGGGTTCCAACAGGGAAGAGCAAGGCAGACTCCTTTCCTTGGTTAGTGTCATCTCTTTAGGATGAGCTGTAATAGCTTGAGTGCTTATCTCTGCAATCCTTTGTGCTCTCATTGCCAGCATGGCAGGTGTTCCTTCAGCCCAGCCTAGGAGCCTGCTAAAACCTTTTCATTTCTGTTAATCCAGATTGAGCCTTGGACTGCTGTGAAAATACTTTAACAGCAGAAATAGATGTGTGCCTCCTTGGGCTGCAGTGTGTCACAGAATATCAATATTGCCATGTTTTCCCTGGGTAAGGATGCCTTCAAAATTTATGTGGTGGCTTCTAATCCATCTGTGTGGGCTGCAGCACTTGGGCTTGTACGCTCTCACTGCTGTCAGCAGGATTTAAGGAAGTTTTGAAGAGCTTTGCTGCATTGCAGCCTGAATGGTTTAGAAGTGCCCCTGTGCATTTCTGCAGGAAATCTGCACAGGATTAGATTCAAGTTGTAGTCAGATCAGCACGTTTTCATCAAAACAGGCCCTGTTTAATTCCACCAAGGAAGTATGGAGGGAATGTGATTCTGGTAGTGCACAGGAGTGCTAGAGGTCACCTGAGGTGTGGGAGTCTTCCCAATAATGCAGCAAGGTGACAGTGATGCCTTGGGAGGGTGAGCTGGAACAGAGACTGGACAGAGCCAGAGAATAAAGCAGGGATTTATTGAAAGGCCTCCAGGATCCACCTTGGGCAGGACAGGGCCTGACCAGGGCTACACCCAAGGGGGACCAAAATGGGCACAAAATGGACAAACCATCACAAAGTCTCACATTTTTGTAAGTTTTGGTGCATTCGCATCTTGGGGTTTAATTGTCCAATTCCAGCTCCAGGCTGTGAGCTCCCATCCTTCTTGTTCCTCCCTCCAGCCACCCTTGTTTGTGTTGTTGGCCTGAAAGTTGTCCTTGGTGTGCAGCAGGACAAGGATTTGTTTTGTGTCCCTGCTGTGTGCAGAGAGCTGAGTGACACTGACTGTGAGCTCAGAGCTGCACCCCTGGGCAGCACAGAACCTGAAAATGTGAAAGCTCAAACTTTAAGAATCAGCAGTGTGCTATGCAGTGGATGGAAATTGCTAGAGAGCAAAAACATTGTGAGAACAAGAAATTTTGCAAACTGGTCTGTGTTGAAGTGATGCCTGGCTGTGCCATCCTAGGGCCTTGGTGAGACACTGCAAATTTCTTGAAATTCCACATTTAATTCTGAAAGCACAATAGTTTGTTTACAGTGTTTGTGTAATTTGATGGTAATTTGAAAATAGTTTTAAAAAGTGTTTGACATCAGTAAAAATATTCAGATCTCAGCTTCAAAATAAACGCAGGCTCTTGTAAATATGGACAGAGGTAAGGGCATCATAGAGTATCACAGTAAGAGAGCCAAAATTGTGCCAATAGTTGTTAATTTCGAAGGAAGCGTTGATTTCCTTTTCCTGTTTTTCAAGAATTTTTATGTGTAGGAGAAATGCCCCTGCTGCAAAACATTTTTAAAATAATGGCTTTAAAAGGCATGAACAAGAGCTTGAATCTGAATGTTTTGCTAGTACTTAAAGACTCTTTGTTGAACTCTTGCTTCCTTTTTTTCCTTTTTAACATAGCTATAATATGGCTGGAACCAAGATCAGTATAGGGGGCAAAACCAAATAATAATATCTGCCTGTCCATCATAACCTGCTCTGTTTGCCTGCCTAATATTTTAGCTAAAAAGAAAAGAGAGCCAGAGCAGGAAGAGGAAAGGGTAATTTCTTTCCTCTGCAGATACAAGAGGGCAATTTGGGCCCAGGTTTGGGTTCACTTCTCACCATATTTCCTTTGGGGATGTTTGTCATCCTTCTCCAGGAAAAAAAAGAAACACCAGGTGATGTTTGTTTCTGAGACCATCATTTGGAGGTGGCAATCTCCTGCATCTGGTTGGTGGATAAATAGAGGAGCACATTTGGTGCAAAGAGGCTAAAATAGACCCACAGACAAGGCTGGAGCACCTCGTAACTGCAAGGTGATCTGGCATAATTGGTGTGGGATACAGACCCAGCTGGGGTGACTTCACTGGTGCTCCTCACCATCAGTAAACACACAGAGACAAAATCTTGGTGTTCAGATGCGTTCCAAAGATGGGAACAAATCCGTTTTCTTTCATACAGGGCTCCTACTTTCCTTACCTGAAATTTATTTGTTGTTAAAGAATTTGGGGGTGTTCCCCATTTGGTTTCCAGACCTTTCTGCCACAGGTTAAAGTGCATTATTTTCTGAAAACCAACAGGAAAAAAACTATTGCTTTGAGGCAGAGTGTAAAACAAGTGCCCTAAATGACACTGGACAGAGGAACCATGTCTGCAGCTGTGATTTTCCCTTATCACTGATTTTTCCAGTCATCATGCTGCTTACATTTGGGCTTATCAAGTAGCAAAGGACTGGAACACGCAGGGCCAAGGCTGCAGAATTAGGGGTGCTCTGGCAGTCTGGTTTTGGGTGCTGAAGCCACATTCTCCCTGTAAGAGGTTTTTCTCCTTTGCTTTGTGCTTGACTTTAGTAGACAGTCACGTGCTGGATTGACACAAAATAATATATTTAATACAAAATAATAATACAAAATAATGGATTTTATGAGTAGGGGTTGCCATTGTGAGCATGGATCTTGTGTGTGTACATGAAAAAGCTGCTTTATCCCCAGCCTTACACACTACAATTATTTCTGATCTGAGAGCTGCACATACAAATGGCCTTGAGCTTTGTGGTCTTCACCTCTGGATGAAAACTGCCCTTCTTCATTCAGTATTTGCAGGCTTGAAATTATCAGCCTGTGCTTGTTTTGGTTGCCTTCTTTTTTTGGGGCAGGAGCTGAATCCTTTTTATAACTTTCAGAATCTCTGTATTAATTTTTGGTCAGGAGACCCTTTTAGGTTCTAACTCCCTACTTTTGAAAGTGTTTCACTTCTAAGTGAGGCAAGTGCTTTTGGAGAATTTCACATAAGTAATTATTCTGTTATATAGAAGATAATGGGAGGGAAAGCTGAAAGGAACTTGTTGGAAGTGGTGTAGGTAGAAGCAAACCACAGCCCTCTCTCTTTGGGCTTTCAGCTGCTGTTTATCTCTTTTTAACAATGTTTGTTCTTGTTTTCTTTGTGGTATTTTGGCACATCACGTGGATGGGGACCACATTAATTACTGCTTAATTGAGCAGGTTTAAACTGTAAACTGTAACTTGTGATGGGGTAGGAAAAATTGTCCTTTGGTCCAGTCTGCCACCAGGACAGGGAGTGGGAATCAGGGAAGGAACCGTGGCCTGTTTGATGTTGGGTGCATGGCTGGGATGCTGCCTGGCCTTCCCATCCACCATGCAAGGCTCTGAACTCCCACTCCACCCCTTTAGCTGTGCTTTTAAGGAAGGATTGTGAAGCATCTGGCCCTCAGTGAGAAAGTCAGCAGGCAGGAAATGCCTTTGCTGGTAGCATTTGCCAACTGTGGTTTCTGGTATGTTGGTGGGTGGGTTCTCAACGTGTCCATCTTGATAAGAAAATGCCTAAAGCCAGACCCCGCTCATCGTTCATCAAAGGATCATTTTCTTTATCTCCAGTTTCAATTAAATGGAGAGTTTCTAAAAACAAAAAACTGCAGTGCTCTCTCACAACCACATTTAACCTCTTAAGCCTTGTCATGTGCATCAGGAGTGACTAAGTTACAGCTAAGGATCAGGGCTTATCTTCCCAGCTGAATCAATTTCTCTTGACTTTCTCCAAAGAATTTTGTATCCCCTGAAATTCTGCTTGTCACGTCTTATCATAGATGAGAGGTCTTTTTCAGGGAGTATTTTAGAAGAAAAAAAACCAAAACAAAATGTTATAACAGTTTAAAAAGTGTCCCTATTTTGTTTTCATAAATTATAAAAATGTAAACATAAAAATACCCTCCTGTCTAGTGAATGTTATTACTCATATTTTTCCTGCTAAGGAAGAATAGAGAAAGAAAACATCCCATAATTTGGTTGGGTTATTCGAGCTGTATACAGTCTGGGTTTTGTGTTTTTAAGAAGTACACTTTTAAAAAATGTGTTTGGGATTCAAATGTGAAGGGTGTGGACAAAGTTGGGTTTTGGAAAAAGACTGTATTTAAGAAGTATGCATTTTAAATAATGCTGATAGGAACAAAATATTCAGTGAAGGATCACACTACACTTCACTTTTCTGCCCAGTTTCTTACACTCCCAAAATATCAATTCTCTATTAATCCTTGGATTCAGAACTGGTCTAGGCAGCTGTTTCTGTATAAGTTCCTAAGCGTTGTGGATGTTAATTTAAATTGCACCAAGTGATGCAGGAGTTTTGTCCATGGTGGTGCTCAGGGAGGCAGGACCAGCTGCTGCTCCCTTCCCATTGTTGGACTGGGAATCTCCACTGGGAATTGCTCCCAGCCCATAGAACCCACACAGCCACAGTGTTTCTCCCAGTTGTGTCTTTCCAACATTAAAAAAAGAGCAAAGTTAAATCACAGAACATCACCTCGATGGTTGTTAGCTTACTTGTTGCCTCACCAAAATGAATTTGAATTAAACCAATGGTTTAATGCTTCCGTCCTGCTTTTAGGTTCTGCCTTGGAGCTGAAGGGATTTTTCCCCTTTCTTTGTATTCCGAAGTCCTTTCTTAGTCTTGAGCTCAGAATTTCACAGCAGCTTGGGTGTAAATAAATGAATCCTGAGGAAAAAGCTGCAAACCTTTCCAGAAAGAAGAAAAAAATTGGTCTCAAGTATTAGAAGTGCTTGAAATCCTGCCAAGTTTTTGAAAATACTTCTGATTTTCTTCTTTCAAACTTTTCTGAAATGACTATTTGAAACATGTTTTTAATATTTTTGAAGAGTTCCAGTGATTTAAATGTCCAGTGGCCATTTTAGTGGGATGTTTCTAATTATTCCCATGGAAACCTTGAAATGTCAGAAGCTCCCTAGGTGCAAAGATGATGCCCTAAGAACAGGTTTGTCTTCAGTTGTCTGTGCTTTGGAATGATAGAAAATTCACTTTCTGAATGTCAGTTGTTTAGATTGGAAGGGTAAATTCCTGCTATAATGGATAATTTTAGGGAAATACTGCATATACTTTAATTTCTCCTGAACCTCTAAATCTTGTAAAGGCCCCTGCAGGAGGAGTTCCTGGAATCCCTCCCATCCCATGAGGTTTATTCCTAAAATGTGACACTCTGGAGCCATCTCTCAGCACAAAACATCATCAGGAAATGAAGGTGTAGCCACAGCTCCAAAACTCAGGCTGCAGCTTTTGGCAGATCTCGAAGGGGAGGTTTGCCATTTGAAAAAGGAAGGAAATGATTTTTCTTTGTAGCTGATGGTTGATATTTCTCTATGCAACCTGGACTGCTGCTGACTCTTTTATTTTATATATTACTGACTCTAGCTATTTTATTTCAGTCTCCTTGAGGATAAGTCTGTCAGCTGTCTTGGGGAAGGCTCCATTTCTCTTTAGCCATTATTGTCAGTTTTTCCATTTTTTTCAGTTTCTATGAGGAGCTGAGTTTAAAGGGAGGATATTGATTGGTGGCAGAGTGCAGAGAATGCAAACCCATCCCAGCCAGTGAGAGCTGACAAGGATTTCTTTTATGTTTAGTGGTGGCAAAGGGAATTTTCCTGTTCTTTGAGGAGCAAAAGGAACAGCTGAGGTTCAGACCTTTTCTTGCAGCACGCCAGAAACCTCCACAGGCCAGTGCAAGTTTGTCAAGTTCTGTTTTCAGACACAGCTTAAATCCTTGAGGAATCCTTGGATTCCTGAACAGAACAGTGGCTGGGATGGGTTTGGAGTGATTGGGAGACCTGGGAGAATTGGACAGGGATGCTGATCCTTGTGAGAGTGGTTGAGCTGCTGGGCTTCAAAGATTGTGAGAAGAAAGTAATTCAGTATTTTTCCAGTTTCCCCTAAACACAGGTAAACATTCACAGTTGCTTTTCCTGCTGTCATCTGTCACTGCAGATGGGAAGAAATTCTGGCTCAGACCTGTCCTATCTTGATGGTGTCAGGTATGGCCAGAGAGGGAAATCCCAAGAGGAGCTAGGAAGTAAATATGGAGTGCCTAAAAGAGTTGTTTCAAGTGGTGTTTTTATAAATTACAACAGGTTCCAGGTACTTCTGTGCAGAAAGAAGTATTAGCACTTGGGTGTGCAGAGAAATAACAGAGAAAAAAAAGATATTTGGGTCTTTTATCACACTGGAGTAATTTAGGTCCTCATATCGTTATGCCCTTGATGCACGTGCTGTATGCAATTACTGAACTTTTATCACAGAATCAATCAATAAATTAAAAAATTAATTAACTTTTGAGATACACCCCAGTGAACTAGACCATGGTACTGAGTGCCACATCCAGCCTTTTCTTACACTTCCCCAGGGATGGTGACTCCACCAGTTCCTGGGCAGCCCATTCCAATGTCCAATCACCTTTCTGTGAAGAAATTCCTCCCAAAGTCCAACCTAAATCTCCCCTGGTGCAGCTCGAGACTGTGTCCTGTGTAATGGTGATTTAATTTTAATTTTTTGATGACCTTTATGTGTTACCATGCAATAAATCACTTTTGCTTCTTCTGAGAGCCTGCAATGCCTGTCAGTGGCAGAGCCCCAGCTGCTGCCTGCAGGAGCAGAGAGGAATTCTGCTGTGCAGGAGAACTTGGCTCCACGGCCAGGTGCATGGGATTTGCATTTTTTTATCTTTTCCCACTGCTTTCTCTAAAATATTAGGCGTGAGCCATGGCTGGAGGCAAGAATCCAGCCTTGGTGGAGCTGTCCTGATCTGATACGACAGACCTTGTGGAAGTGCTCAGCCTCTACCCTTGCTGCTTTCAAGAGGGAAATCCCATCAGATTGTACAGATGAGACTGGAAGATTTTGTTTCGATTTCCTATGACAAGAAAGTGAGCCTTTTTTTGTGTGTGTGGTTTTGTTTTGGTTTCCTTCAAAGAGGAGAACTGTTGGAAAACAGATGATAGTGCTCCTTGAATAGTCCATGAAGTGTTACATTCTAACACCATTTAATTTCGTGTTTGATTCCTCCCTGGAAGAGGTTGGCAAGAAGAGAAAGTTTGATGTGCTGCTGGCTTATCTTGGAAACTGGAAGTGGATTGGGGTAGGAGATTGTGCTGGTTTGAAAGCAAAACCAGTGAAAGACTCCAAGTCAGAAACACAATTTAATAAGAGGAAAAGAAAAGAAATAAGTGAAAGCAAATTAAAATAAAAGTAATAGTACAAAAAAAAAACCCCCACTGACAGAGTCAGAATACAACCTGACACCCTGTTAGGGTGGTAGTGGCAGTCCAGATGAGATGGTCTGGTCGAAGCAGTGATTCCTGTAGAAACGTCTGGTAGCTCTTGTCTCCTCTGGGAGTCCAGTGGATAAAAGCTGCTTGTGCTGTCCCAAACCCTGGATTTATCCAGGTGGGAATGCTTGGCTCCTCCCCCTGGGTGGAGCATCTCCCAATGGGATGATCTCATTCTATGAGTCATGCAGTGGGTCCTTGATGGCCCATTAAACAGAGATAACTCCGGAGGAAGTTATCTATGAGTCATGGGCAAGGCATTGTTAGGCTCGTTAACAGAAGATAAGGAAAACACTGCCCCACCCTGGCTCCAACGGCTCATGGGGATAGAATACAAACCTTGGGCACAATTTTACATTGTAACCTAGGACAGAGATTTATCAGCAGGAGTTTGAGTCTCAAAGTTACCCAGAGATAAAGGTGCTGCAGAAATCTGTTGTGAGCCATGGAAGGGAAGGGGTGACAGAGACACTTCAGATCCACTCTCTGCCAGTTTGCTGAAGTGGATCTGAACGAAACTGAATGTATAACTAGCCCCTAATTTCCAAAGCATTTCTGTGTGGGTTTAGCAATCTGATTCCTGTCAAACCCAATGGCTGTCACATTGACGCAAATACCAGGCAATATTTAGAAAATTTGGGAAAGGTATTTTGCCAAGGAAGAGAAAAACCCAACCCCTCTCTCTTTTAACACACATTCCTACAGGAATCAGAAATGCAGAAGAAAGGGGGAAAGCATACTGAAGTGTTGACCATTCTAACAAAAATCATACTGTACTGGTCTTTTTTTTATTTTTTTTTAAGTTTTCCACTGGCTGGAGGCTTTTGAAAGAAAGAAAGAAAAGGCTCATCTTCTGTCTTGAATTAACTTCGTTAATGATTAACAGAGCAGTGCAGTATGTGTGGTGCCTTTTAATTAAATCAGAAGAGACATGATTTGGACAAGATTTTAGTTTCACTTTGAAAGTTATTAAATAAACTGACACTGTTTGCTCTCCAAGAGTTCCTGGGAGCATCCGGTTAGCTGGTAATCCCTGTGCAGTTAGTGAAAGAGAGCGGCTTCCAAAACACCCAAGGCCACCACCAGATATTGAAAATGACTAGTCCAGCCAGACAGGGGCACAACTGAACTTTAACCTGCATGAGACAGGGGCTTGGTCTGATGATCCTGTTTCATTTCATAACAAAGGCCCAAACTTTCTGGTCAAGGTTGCATTTTGAACGCCTCTGAGCCGTTCAAGGGGCATAAAGTGTTGAACAGTTGCTGCTTTTGGTGGAATTCTGATGGCTTTTGCCGTTATGGGGTTGTTGGTTGAGATCCTGACTGGGGCTTGGATGTTGCTCACCAGTAAAATTCAGAGTATCCTAAGGTAGGAGCTTTTAGTTCAGGAACGTCTCCATAAATTGGCCCAGCAGGAAATAGTGCTCTCCTCCTCCAGAGCTGTGTGTGTGCACACATTTATATAAAACCCTGCCAGCAGTGAAGGATCAAAGCCTGGGCTCACACCCTGGCTGCAGACTGGAGCAGGACAGCGGATGCTCCTGCTGGCGTGTGGTGGCACACAGGGGTGAATAAACCAACATTTCACTCTCTGTGGTTAGGATTGCTGTTGTAATCTCTGAGGGAGCTGTGGCTGAGGCCTCCACCCATGCCCTCTCAGCAGTAAAATCAGGGCAGAGCCTGTTTTGCCTGGAGATGCATCTATCTGTGTTTGTATCACACCTACCACATTGCAGCTCCTTCTGGCTTTTGTGGGCAAGCTTGAAGTGAAGAGTTATCTTTGCAGCATGCCTCCAATATTTTAAAAATAACATTAATAAAACCTTGCTGTTGAAATTACCCATTGCCAGAAACGGTTGGGGCAAAGAGAATTTACATCTACATTATTGGCAGCTTTATGCAGCTTTCTGTTCTGTGGGCTCTGCAGGAATTATCCTACGTGGCTGTGAGCAGAAGTCCTGCAAGTCTGGGCTTTGGGTGTTATCCTTCACACTGACAAAGCTGGAATTTATTAATAGCCATTATAATTCAGGCATAAATGAGAGACTGCAAATTTTAAAGTTTGAAAGCCAAAATAATACTAAATTAATTGCTGTGAGAATTGTCCTGTGTCCCTGAAATGCATAAAGCACAAAAGAATGGGTATGGAATTGAGTGGGGAACATGGCCATTCCATCTGCTGCTGGTGGTGGCTGAGAAATGGGACAGAGCAGAGCCTGTCCCTCACCTGTGGCAGTGCCAGGGCACAGGGAAAAGTCAAAGCCTTTGTGGTTGCTTCCCTCTTACCCTTTCCTCCATTCCAGTTGTCCAGTGACCAGCAAATATCTGTATCCTGGTGGTTATATGGAGACTATTGTTTGGATCTGTGTTTATTTGAAGCAGTGAAGACACAAAACAAAAGCTGTGCTTTGGTGGGAATGGTGTCTCACACCCAGGAAATGTTGTGCTGCTTTGTTTCTGGATTGTGCATTTCCCCATAAGTGACCGATAGGGAATGCAAACACCAGCAAAGATGTTTTTCTAATCAAGTTTCAATTTGCAGTGATAGTTCTTCTTGGAGTATGATTTTAACACTTGTCTTGGAGTTTGTTTTGTTTACTGTTACAGCCACACATGCAGTCAGTCACTTTTCCATGTGAAAAGCGGGATAATGTTACCTCAAAAACTGAAGACAGTCAGAGAAAATTAAATTTTCTTCCCTGTTGAGGACCTGCCTGCATTGCCCAAGTCCATCCTGTCTCAGCAAAGCAGGCATCAGATAGGATTGGAGGCTGCATGGACTCTGTATGGGCCTTATCTGGAGCTACATATTTTGGAATTTTTGTTTGTAATTTCAGGCTGCAGGCTCTTGCATTCTAATGTACAAGGCTTGTGTTCCAGCCCTGCAGAGCTTGTCTATGCAAATAGTTCTATCCTCTGAATAGGCATTTGCTACCTGATAATGTGTCAGTGTGAACATGCAAATTCTGCTGCTGTGGGCTCCTTGATTTGCACATGCAGATGCCCAAACCTGCATATTTCAATTGAGTATGCATTTTAATACATAAATCCATGTACAGAGCTGGGTACTCAGAGGTTGCATTGAGGACATTAAAATTTTTGATGCTGCTGCCCTTTATAGGCACTCAGGTAGTTATAACTATGAGACAGAGATAAAAAAATGAAGGGAAGAATAGATATCATAGCTGTAGGATGGATTTTTAATACTGAACCCTAAAAGAGCTTGGAAAACTTCTGACTGGGAAATGGCAGAGTGTCTGTTACTTGAGATATTTACAGCTTGACTTGGGAAAAAAACCCCACATAGTAAGAGACAGCTCAGCATTATTTGATGGCAAAGTGCACAGTCTTGTTTTTATAAGTACTCAAGAGATATACTCCAAGAGCTCATTGTATGAGCTGCCAGACCTTACCTGCAGCACGTGATTTAATGCACAAAGTGCTGTTCATCTGTGAAATAAATTCCCTGCTCACATGCCAGTGTCCTGGAATGAAATCTCCCAGGATGGTGAGTACAGCTGCAATTTTGCCCTGTGAGATGCATCCAGTGAGTTCCCTGCAGTGAACTGTGCTGGGGCATTTCAGAACAGACCTTAAAAAAACCAACAGGGATTGTCTGCTCCGTGAGAACATGAAAGAGACTGTGGCATCTTTCATTTTCCCAGGGAGGGAACAGTTAAAAATATTCTTCAAATAAGGAGCAGATGTTAATGTCATTAGAATGGATTTTCATAAAAAACAGAGTCTTCTTGCAAAATGCCAGTAGCTCTGCAAACTTTTCTACAAGTCTGCCTGCTTATTTCAGACTTGTGGCACAGAGAAGGGGCAGTGCAGGGAGAGCAATTTACTGTCCTTGAAACCAATCAGGTACATTTCTGTAAGTTGCCTGGTTTAAATTGAAATTTAATTTAAAATTTAAATTTAAAAGTCCTCAGCATGGACTAAACAGCTAAAGAAACATGAAGGTATTTGAATAACAGGACAAGAAGAATAAGCATTACAGTGAATTCCCTGTTGACAAATAGATACAGAAAGGAATAAGCTATGTATGGTCTGGACAGTGCATGTGCCTCTGTCATGTTCTAAATTCACTATCATTTCAAAAGGAAAAAAAAAAAAGGATTCACAGGGTTTTTGATCAGCTCACTGAAAACTCTGCCTTGCCTGCAGGAATGGTTAAGGTAAAAATAACAAACAAAATATTAAGTGGCTCCCTGGATGACCTCTGAACATTCTTATTGTTAGTATGAGTAGACATTGGAACCTCCCAGTAATAATTTCCTTTTGGAAAGCTCTCATGTCTCCTTCCTCCTCCTCATTTTACTGCTTTTAATGTTCAGAAAATAGGAAAGGCCCTGTAGTTCCTTTCCTTGCTGCAATAGATGACCTTACACTCTCCTAGAGCCATTTGCCTTGAGTTCATTGGCATGAGTGACACCTCACAAATGCTCTGGTGTAGTCAGCATTTGTTTGCTCTATTTTTTTTCTCTTTCTAGTGGCTTCCTTAGGGGTTTTGGTGTCCTAGATCTCTGCAGCATCAAGGAATGCAGATTGAGACACATCTCCTACCCAATAATTTTTTGTGCTTCAGATGCCCATGTGGATTTTTGAGATTATCTGGGAGGTGATTTGCCTCTTCCTGCTCCATATGCAAGATCTCCACCTCAGGGCCATGGTGTACTGGAAGTCTCCCTCCTGGTTAAGCTGCTGAAGTAAACAGCAAACACTTGGCTTCCAAATATTAAAGGGATTACCAAGTGCAAGGATCTATAACCACCTCAGATCCTGCCCTCACTTCTTTTCAGAGGGCTTGCAAGATGGCACAATGTTTCAGCTTTTTTAGGGGAGCTGGTTCTGCTCTGCTGGAAGCTCAGGGAGCTGCTGGATCCACACCCAGCTGAGTGGGAATGCTTGGCATTGCAGGGGTTGGCTCCTCCTTTGTGTTGGAAACAGGACAATCCAAAGACCCTGTAGCTCTTGTTAAAAGTGATTTTGCTCAGCTGGATGGACCTGGTGGCTTCAGTGATGGGCACAGCTGGGGTGAGGCATCTGGGCACCCCCAAGCTGCTCCTGTGGGTTATCCCAGCTCCACAGGGCAGTGTGCTCCTCCCCTCATCCATGAGCTGCTCCTGTGGGTTATCCCAGCTCCACAGGGCAGTGTGCTCCTCACAACATCCACTGGATTGACATCCGTGTGTCCAGGGTTGATCTTTGCAAGTGTGACAAGTCGTGGTTGTGGCAATTTCTGGCTGGAAGAAAGGATAACAACAATAATAACAACACTGGTGCTGCCAAATTAAAATTAATTTGTGGGATGTGCAAAGCATGTTGAGCAGTTGTTGACAAGGATGCCTGTCACTGATAACACTGCAGACAGACACTGATACTGCTTGCAAGTGGGATTTTCCCCACTTCATTTATCTGCAGTTCCTCCTTTGCAGGCAGAGATGGCCCAGGCCTTGAGGACAGGCTTGCATGACCAGCATTGCTCATTGCTGAATCTATAGGCAAATCTATTCTCAGGAGTGCTATAGATGCAATTTTTTTGCCAAAGTCTGGAAATTAAAACTGGCTTGACCTTGTGAAGCATTGTGTTTCACCTGGGCTGAAGTTCTCCAGAATTTTGTAATCCAGAGCAGTATTTGGAAAAGTGAAGAAAGAAAAACTGTGATTCTTGTGACTGTCCTAAGAGGAATATTTTAAAATGGTTCTGGAGTCTACAACAAGTAGACTGTTTCTAATGGCCAACAAATAGAACCATGGATGGCATTACAGGCAGATTTTTAAAATTCTGAAACTATTCTTTGAGGATGTAGAGTGTAGTGTTTTAGAGGTTAGTCAATTTGCTGCTATTTTTGTCCTGAATGGGAACTGTTTTGTTGGTGAGCAGTGCAACAACCAAATTTATTCCAGGATGGATTGAAAAGAGTGTAGAACAACCCACTGCAATAGAAAAGATTCTGTAACATAGTAGTAAATAGAGACCTGTACTAGAAATCTGCAGGGCTGCCTTGGAATCCAGTTTAGAATTTCATAAACATCAACTCTTACATCTGGCATCTGATTAAAATGTGTATTTTGGAAGAGCAGTGATACAGTCTCTGTTTAAATAATGCTCTTCCAGAGGGAAGAATTCTGCTTCTGTAATTCCTCAGCAATAGAATGCCTTTTCCAGGAGGGGTAAATATTCCTCCCTTTTTATACACCAAAAGATGGGGGTTAGTGTGCTTTAGAACAAAGGGCTGGGTCCAGAGAAGGTGTGCATAAAGAAAAAGCAACTTTGTGGGGTACTGCAGACCTGTTTTTGTGAGTGTGTATAAAACCCCTTGTACATGCTTGCAAGGGATCATTCAACTATCTATAAAACACAGAATTACCTTTTCACAAAGAATCTGTCTCATCAAAAGTGTAGAGAAAGTTTTTGGGAGGAAAAAGGATCCAGTTGTTCCCTGTGGGACTTAAGCAGAGCATAAATTAATATCAGTGCCCCGAGCAAAGTGCAGCCTTGGGATTCTTGAAAGCTCTGAGGAAAAAGGAGTCGGGATTGATGCTTCCTCGGCACTATCCATGGCTTTGTGCAAGGGTGGCCTGGGTGCTCACTCCAGGGTGAGAGTGCCACCTGCTGAAGCCACACATTGCACAGACAGGGGAGCTCAGACCAGAGATTTCCCTTTGGGGTACTCATCCTCCACACCCACTCCTGTACTTTTTGGGGGTTAACAAGATCACAGCCCGGGCTGGGATAGCTGCAGGACTGCACGGTGAGTGGTTTCACTTTGCTCACATTTTTGGGCTTTGAGGGGAAGGGCTGTGAGAGCCAAGCATGTGAAACTGGTAACTGCTGGTGCCTGCATTTAAGTCACTGCTTGCATTTCTGTTTCCTGCTCCCCTCACTGTGTTACATGGAAGAACACTGAGGACAGTCTGCTAGGCTGGGTGCAGCTCCAGCCCTGGTTTTAATCCTGTTGTTAAACAAAATAAAGTTTTACCTTGATGCAGCTGAGCTTGCAGCAGCTCCTCACCTCCTTGGATTGCTGGTGTTTGGCAATCCCCCTCAGTCTGGAGCTGTGTGATCCAGCCTGACCTTGCACAAGTTAGACTGGATGCAGGTGCCTGCAAAATGCTTAGGCAGGGATTTACTGTCACAGGGAGGACTGTTCCCTGATCATTATTTTATATCTGGGCCCTCTCATCTCTTGGCAGGCTGCAATGTGACTTTTCTGTGAGCAAAAACTTGCAAAGGCTCCTCTGTGCAGTGCTGAGGCTGCTCAGTGCTCAGAGGAACTGCCTGAATCCCTTCTGAATGGGAAGCAGGAGTTTGTCAGGCAGCTTGAGCTGCAGGAATAGAGAGAAATCTGCAGGAATTTCTGTAACTGGGGGCCCAGCAATGACGAGGAGGATCTATTAGAGAGAATACAGTAAAAAAAAAATAATAATCATACGATCACAGAGCAGAGGGGAGGGGGATACCAGACAGATAATGAGCTTGACAAGAGACAAATACAGCCTGCCATTCCAGGAGCTGCAGGACCAACCAAATGGTTAACCCGTGGGGTGGAAAGAGCATCCAATGAATCTCGCATGCCTGAAAGGATAATGGCATTTTTATTATCTCACTCCACGCCCTGATCATCCGTCCGTGTGCTCCCTGGAGCTGCCGGCAGTTTCACTGATCCATGCGCTGCAGACATGATCAGCAGATCGTACTGCAGGCAGAGCCTGGCCAGCCTCTCCAAGTGAGTTGCCAGTTTATTGTGTCTGTATGGATTTTACCTTTTGGTGTGGTGTAGGAGGGGCTGGGGTGGTGGAAGTGGCAAGGGGAACAGAGTGGTGTGACAAGCTGGGAAGCTGGCTGAACTGGGGAAGGAGCAATGGATATGGATTGGGTTCTTCTGCTTCTTTTTTTTTGCTTCATTGTGCTCTGCTGTCTAAAATCTTTGTGTTCATGCATTTCTCTTTCAATTCAAATTGTTCAGGGGCAGAGGGATATGTTGAGAGAACTTGGCTGCTAATCAGAGTTCTGTTGGTGGGAAGTTTGCAGAAGTTTCCTAGTTTGAGTGAAAGGTTTTGCATAACTCAGATTGCTGAATTCACTGAGTAAATGAAGTCCTCGTGGCACGTTCACCCCCAAATGTGGAAGGGAAGGCAAGAGAAGACAATCAATTAGCCTGTGTAATATTGCCAGTAATATAATCTGCTTTATTCCTGTCCTGTATTGTTTTGTTCTGCTTTATGGGTAGGGAACAGGACACTGCTATGTTTCTAAATTGCTGTGATTTATGTAAGGATTTGGTTTAAAGCTTGGGAGAGGTTTTGAAGAGCAACTGGGATTTCTCTGTGTGTTTTTTAGAGTTTCCAGCATGATATCTTGCTTGGAGGGAGAGGGAGCTCAGGGATTTCCGAAACTCAGCCCCTCCAAGAAGTCCCTTCCAGGAATCTGAAATCCTTCCTTGTGATTTCAGAAATTGGGCAATAAATAATAATTTAACTAAGAGCATGTCAGATGACATTTTTTTGTGTGTTGTTTCCGTGGTGAAACAGAGCCACAAAGCCACAGCAGCCAGCCCTCCCATACCTCTGTATGGGAACAGGGAGCACCGATTTCTCTGCCCTCAGTGCAAGGGGAAGGGGCAAAGCAAAGGAGTGAGGTTTGGACACTTCAGTGGTTTTGTAAGTGGTGAAAACATTAAATTGTGATACCTGATGTGGGGAGCTGGCCCTGAGTGCAGGCTGGACCTCTCTGGTCATCATTTCTAGTCTGTTCTGGACCTTTTTTAGGGTGGTGTCAGGGGTCTTGCTGTTTTGTTGAAAATATTGGGGGCATTGGATATCCTTGCTGGGAGAGATTCTCCTCCACTCCCTTTTGGGCAGGAGAGGGAACCAGCACTGTGTGCTGCCTTTTTCCTTGGCATATCTGATGTGTTGGGGGCAAAGCCTTCGCTTGAGTGTGCAGTGAGTTCACTGAAATCAGTGGAATTGGGTCTTAGTGAAAATCCTTTTCTCCTAAAGTATGATTAGCTGCTGTAGCATTGTCTTCCTGTATCATGAGAGTCTTGGGTCCTGTAACAGACAGGACACACCTTGAAAACCAGACATGGGTTTCTTTTGTCAAGACTCACAGTAGCCTGCTTGGGGAAGGAAAGCAAAGTTCTCTTTGGAAAGGATTTAAAAGAGGAATCAAATGTGTGGCCAGAACTTGGAAATGGATTTATTCCCTCGTAACAAACATCTCCGTGACCCCAGGCCAAAAGAGGGAAGACACCTTTAGCATTACCCACAGAGGCTTCTTCAAAGCATTGCTGAGAGAAATAGGTGATGAAATACTGCCCTTCCCAGGCTGAGGCATAACGTAATCATTCCAAGTGCTCGTGTCTTCTCAGGAGATTGCAGTGGGAAAGAAAAGGAGAATTAAAATCCTTATAAGTTAACTCTCTGGAGACTCTCCAGGGAAAAGGAGGAGGCTGTTATTGCCTTATTTTGAATGAGGTACTATGTGATTGCTAACTTCTTGCAAATGTCCTCTAATGGCCCCTCTGCATGATCATTTCGTGTGTGTTGTTTAAAGATATTTTCTGTGCTTTCAGTGGGCTTGTGGCATTTGTAGAAAAAGTTTTGTAATTGCTAAATAGCTGAACATAATCCTGTTAGCATTTGATACACTAGAAATTAAAAGCAGAAGCTCTCAGCAGAGCCAAGAAATCATTCCGGTTGGCCTGAAAACATGAATTCTGTTTAATAAATGTATAGGGATTGGCTTGGCTCACTGTGCTGGACACTAAAGTGTTTACTGTGCAAGTTCCTGGGGAAGGCAGAAGCTCTCTTTGCCAACAGGTAGAATATTTTCTTCCAGCAATTGATAACTTCTGCTCAGACTTCAGTTTGGCTGTTGGAAGCTCAGGTTTTTCGCAGGATTTTCTTTGTATTGTGGGTTATCTTTGCTGGATTTAAGACTGATATCAACCAGTTTTTTAGGAGAGGAGAGGGGTTTAAGAGGGCTCCTCCATAGATAGAGTTGGTGTTGGTGGCACTGCGTTATCTGGTTAATTCTGCTCCAAAAACTGATGCTGTTCATTTTCACACAAAGATCTCGCCTCCTTCTCATCTTCTCTTTTGACCATGCTCTTCATTCCTGTTCCCCAGTGGGCAGAGGCCTGAATCCTTAATTTCTGAAAGCCTTTTTACATTACTGAGGTAATACAGGAAGGACATAATGTAACAACACAAAGATGTTTGCCCGTGGTGAGGTTTTTGTTCTGTTTTGGAAGCAAACAGTCCCAGTTTCAATTTCTCAAAGTGGCTCTTCCCCAGCAGTGACATGTCTGTGTGAAGAACTGAAACATTTTTGAGTGGGAGTTTCTGTGGCAGAGAAAGGACAGGTCTATAGGGAAATGTCTGAGATTTTGCAGCCTTCTTGCCTCGGTGAAAGATGCTGTTTTCAGCATCAGAAAAGCTCTCAGGAACACAAAGCTGGAGTGGAGTTTTGAGCATCCACCTCAGCTTTAAGTTGAGACTGCGAGCGTCAAACATCTGAAGTTTTGTCAGAGAAAAGTGACTTGGGAGAGTTTGCTGAAAATTCTGAGCTAAATTCTCCAAGCCTTGGTTCAAGCCAGGAACTTGCTGTGAATCCAAATGCCTGAAATGAGCTGTGAGAACTGCTTCTGATGAAAGGTAAATTTAGTAAAACCTAGAAAATATGGGAGAGTTTTGGCCAGAACTCTTTCAGAACGATTCAGAGCAGAGCTGGTTATGAGTTCATGTCAGGTTTCTGAAATTGGCTTTGTCTAAATTAAAAGAATAGGAAATACTCTTTTTAAATGAATTTTTTTACACTTTCTTGATAAGAAATTACAGAGTTACACCTTTGCAGTTTTTATAAATAAAAAATTCTGGTATTTTTTAGTTGTGATTCCAATTGACCTTCCTTTCAAAGAGAAAAGTAAAAAGAAAAAAAAATTATATGAAGGATTTGCTTTCTTGTTCCAGGCTGAATTCAAAAAAAAAAAAAAAAAAAGCAGCCCTGAACATTTTCCATATCACTTCACTCTGACAAGGGTTTTTGCTTCTGCTTCAGCAAAACTAGAAATTCATTGTTAGTGCAGATCCTAAATCCAGATAGCTCCTCCACAGCCACGCTGTTGGCAAAGGTGTTCAGCTGGGGTGGCTGGGGGTGGTAGAGCTTTATCCTGCCCCTTCATACCCCTGCCTTCCCCTTTCCTGCCAAACCTGCACTCCCCATCCACCCCGCTCCCAATTCAGAGCAGGGAAATTCTCTGCTGATTACTTTAGGCTCTCTTTGCTTTTCAGTTCGTATATATGTCCATATAAAGCTGATGAAGTCAACTATGTGCAGTAAATTAAAGCCTTAAATACTTAAAAATGCAACCAAGAAAAACACTTCCATCAGTCATTGAAATAATTGAAACATAGAGGCTCAACTTACTGTAACTTCTATCCACATTTTACTTTGTAAAAAACCCCAAAAATTAAAAAACCCATTCTTGCACTATTTTCATGTACTGACTATTTGATTTATGTTTTGGGATGTGTAAGCTCTTAAATGTAGTGAAAAAATCTCCTTGAGTTCAGTAGGCAGCTTGCACGTATAAGTGGCTGCAGAGCCAAGTTTATAATTATATATCTGGATAATGTTAGCCTTCATACATTTACCCATTCCAATTTTAATTCCCCATTTCATAAAATCTATGATCAAATTTTGGAGCCCAAGCTAAGCCGAGGCCGTCCCTTTTAATTTAGGACTCAGCCCTTTTATTCTCCTTCTGTGCTTTTGCTTTTATTAGTTGCTCTCTTTTTGTGCTGATGTGCAGCACATACTGTTAAAAGCACTTATTAGAGCCGGAATTCTACAGCGTGGAGACTGTCCTAATAAGGGAAAAAAACCCCAGCCCTTTATTGGTGAGGTAAGAGGAATCAGGCAATGGATGATATTTTATTTTTTTTTTGCTGATTGAGAAGGATAAGGTGCGGTTTGGCAGGTACCGCATTGGTTTGGCATTTGCTGACACGGTTCCTCTTTTCTGCAGCTCAAATCCTCTGCAGAGCAGACAGGCAGGGCTTCCCCTGCTCCCCCTTCTGCCTTCCCCTCCCTTCCTCCTTCTCTTTTTCACAAGGGTTCAGCTGTTGCTGTGAACTCTGACACTCAAACTGGATGTGGTCGTGAGGCATTTTTGCAAGTCCACTGTAATCACCTTTTTGGGGGGACTTTTTGGAAAACAGTTTTCCTTTTTTTTTTTTTCCCCTCTAAAGCATTTAAGCAGTTTGTGAAGCTGTCAGAAAAATCACACTGTAGTCCAAGGTATTTTGATACAATTTCTCCCTTCTCCAAACCACTGTTGAAGCAAAATACTGCCTGCAAGGTTTAGTTGATTGCTCATCTGTTTTTTCCTTCCAATTGCTTTGGATGCACATATTGAATTCCAGAGATGAGCAGCACATCCCAGCCTTAAGTACAGGCTTCACATCTGAAGTCAATGTAGTTCCTTGACTTTTAAGCCGAATTGTTGTGAACAAAATTTTAAACGAGGGCAGAAGCCGCTATTTTGGGTTTTTTGTTCCTCAGTCTCTGTTTATCTCTTGGTAAAAGAATCCTGAGCCAAGTATTGGCTCTGCTTGAATTCACTTTGTGCTGCATCAGGAGACTGAAACTGATGTAAAGTGGCTGCCCCATTTCCACCTGGTGCTCTGGTGTGTTTCTTTGATTGAAAGGGGGAATAATGGTTAACTTAGTCACTAATACTCAGTTTTTTCTGTCACTCTCTTGCTCATTTTCCTATGTATATAATACTGTCCATTTTTGGCATCACTTGTGAAGCATTTTTTTTCCTCTGCTCCCCACCATAGCAATTCTAGAGTACATATCCTGTCATTATTGAGGTTAGCTTACTGTAGGGGAAGGATGTGAAAGACAAATGGATGATAATAAAGCAGGAAAGGAAAATAAACAGCTTTAGTAACAGGGGTTGGATGTAGCAGTTCACATTAAGCAAAATATACAGATGTGCTATTAAGTGTGGACTGCTCCCAAAAGCTTAATAAACAACTTTTTGGGGGGATTGGTAGGGTTTGGGGTTTTTTTGCAAGATGCCTGTTTGTATTCAGAACCCCCCTCAGAATTTCTCTTGAAGATCAGGGACTTGACTAAGTCTTCCTTTTTAATTTCCATCCATTGCTTTTCCCTATACCTTGACTAAGCAATAATGATCAAATACTCAATTTCCCATGTGCAAGACTGACCCAGCAGAGCCTGGCATGCCAACTGGAGAGGATGAACTCTCTGCAAGAAGTTCCATTCTGAATCTTTTTCAGATCCCTTTCAACCTGCTTTGTACTTCTCTTTGGCAGGATCTGGTCCTGCTGCGGGTCCTTGAGGCAAACATTGCTGTATTACAGAACAAAAAATAAAAGGTGATTCTGGTTCCAGGCTGAACAGTATTCAGAAATATCTTCTAACTGGTGTGCTATGTATTTAAAAAAATAGAGAAAACAGCCCCTGGAGAAGCCATCCATGTGCATTTGTTTTCCTTCCCACGATTCTTCTAGAAACGTGGAGGCCTGTCCTGGAGGTGTGTCCCTGAGACCAAGGCACTTGACAGTACAGGATGTGAAGTTCTGGCTTCTGTTTGGTTTGCCAAAGCCAAATTGCCCGCAGGCCTTTCTAACCATAAAAATATATTCCGTGTTTCTGAACAGGAGGTTTTTGGCTTGCCAGATCCCATCTGCAATTCATTCAGCCCTGGAGTTGCTGCAGTGTAATTACAGAAATACCTTTCAGCATCACAACTGTGGCTGTCCTGGCTCCTTCCTTACTATGAATTTTTGTCGTTTTGGGGTTTTTTTGGATTATTTTGTTTTGGGTTTGTTTGTACTTTTGTTATACCTGATTTAATGAAGTTTATGAGTCAGCCTGAGGACCACAGGATGGGTGAACCTCACAAGCTCAATGCACTGTGGGTTTCAGCATCCAAAAATGATGTGTGCCACTGTTATCACACACTGACGTGGCCATGGTGGAGCCTTGGCAGTCTCTTTGGTTATTTTCAGGTTGTTCTGGCTTTCCAGCTCCCATGAGCTGCAGTGATATTCTCCACTGTCATGTGTTTCTTTTCCCCCTTTTTTTTTATTTTTCCCTTGCAGTCATCTCTTGCAGTGTTTTATTTGATTAGTTTGCAAAGCCCAAATGAAGCATGTTCCGACCTTACTGCCTTCTCTTGCACACTGATGTCTATAAAAGGAGAATCCCATTTTTAAATTAGGGTGTGTATTTTGTGTAACACTCCTCTTTCCTCTGTGAAGCCTGAGGTTTTTGGGATTCTGTTTGTCCTGCAAGAGGAAAATCACTGGCACGTGCTCTGGGTGTGTAAGATGGTGTTGTGCATCTTGGCCTTAGTCATCTCCCTCCTCCTGGAACAGGAGTGGTCAGACACATCATGTCAGCAGTTTTCTTTCTTGGGATTGCAAAAAGCCCAAAAGCCTAATTAGCAGAGGCCACATCTGTTTCCAAAGCCAGCTCAATTTTTGCTTTAGTAGAAGGATAAATTTTGAGGACAAATTTCTCCTTGTTCCTCTGTTAAGTTTGCCATAAAGGCTGTAGCAAAGCAGTTTTGTTGTTCTCTGAAAATGCAGTTTTTACTCAAGGCTTACCAAACTTAAACCACTCTCTTCATGCTGTGGCAGAGCTATCTTGGTGTTCCCATGGCCTTTATCTGTGTGGCTGTGAAACCTTCCCACTGACTGCACGTGCCTTAGTGATGATTTGCAGCCCATTCAGCTGAGAACAAATATTCCTTCCTTGGGCATATCTGAGAGCTGCATTTGGTCCTTTGGCATTTTGGGGGAGCCATGGGGTTAATTACTTACCCGAATTCCTGGATTCTTCCCTGTCTTTCACCCAGCACCCTGTGAAGTGCTGAGGTAGGAGACAGTCTCCCACCCAGCCCTGTGTTTATTGCCCCTGAACAATTTTGAGTGGTATTTTGGGCAAACTTTGGTCAAACACCCAGAAAACCTATTTGTATATGATTATAACTATGCACGAACACTGGCAGTGTCTCTTGCTCATCATGAGCTGGCAGAAACACCCCTAAGTACATCCAAGGCACCTCACTGGCAGAGGATTCAAGTGTTTGGGTTTGTGTTTGATGGAGGAAGTGCCTGCTGGCCTCTGGATCCTGAAATGATTTTTTTTTCACTGAACATGTTAGATGGGAACTGGAGCACAAGGGAGTTTAGGCATCTCACACAGGAACCTGTAGAAGAAGAGGAGCCAAATGAAGTCGTGGAAACCCCTTTGTAACTCTCAGCATGTTAGTTTGAATTGCTCCGATTTAGAGTCTTGCAGATCCCTACATCTTCTTGTTACCTTGTAGCTGCTGAAGGTTATTTAGTTCAGATATATAATTACCATGTTCTTGTTTGCTCAGTAATCTCGGTTGAAATGTGGTAACAGGTTGGACCACACTCTGTGTGAGCAGAAATTCAAATTCTCCCCAGCACCTTTCAGGCTGCACGATTTAAATTCAGTGAGAAGTTTCATGAAAGGATAAATGGAATTGCATCTCCCTTGCAATGGACTTGGTGTGTGCCTGTGAATGGTCACTGTGGGTTGCTGGGAGGAGGATACTTGGGTGAGCAGTGCATGGTTGGATCAAGTTTAGGGTCTGCTCTCTGGTGTTATTTCTAAGGGTCCATCTGCTCTGCAAATGCCTCCAGAATCCATCTGCTGTGCAAATGTTTGAGCAGTCTCAGTGACACCCCAAAACACTCTGTCTTGCAGTCCAAGTGAGAGGGGAGGAGTTTTGACTTTAAATTGAGACCAAGTCCTGCAGAGCTGCTGTTAGAAGGGTTGGTGACATTCGGGGCAGTCCCATGGACTCTGTGGGACCCAGGAGGGAGCAGTGAGAGCTCTGGTGCACAGAAACATTCCCCTGTGGCTTCCTACAGTTTCTCCAGGACTAAAACCTCTCTGCTGTCCAGCTGGGGTTTTCTCACTCCATCAGCTTTTGGGAGTCCTACCTCAGCAAGCCCTACTGAGCTTTCTGTACCTGTTGAAGTTTGAGGAGCAGAAGGGTGTGGCAGCAAGTGAAGTCCTTGTTTCCCAGTGGTAGGTGATGACCCTGAACCCCATTTCTCATATTTTCAGGCATTTAAGTGTATCTCAGCACACAGCCCAGTGCTTCAAATGGTTCCAGATTCTGCTGACCCTTATGAGAAGTCCGAGGTGCTTTTGCAGTGATGTGGCCACAAGATCCCCTGGGCTAAACTTGCTTTTGGCCCTTCCTTTCCTATTTCCCCACAGGAACGCCTCTTTTTTAAAAGTGTGGACTACTGACTTGGAAATACGTAGCAACGTAGAAGGCATTGTTTAAAATGTAAAGGAGAGACAGGCCATCACTTGATCAGAGAGAGCTCAGGGGAGCATGGCTCTTTGCTCAGTGTGCCAGAAAAAGACATCTCAGGATAATTCTGTCAGTGGCTTTCAAGAGCAGCAGTGGAAGTCAGCACAGTGCAGCTGTTGGAGATGGGACTGGGAGGAAGAAGTCCACACTTAGAACAACTCCCTTTAGAAGTTGCTGGAAGAGCTCCTTCTAGGTCCAACAAGTTTTTGGAGCAGGTGTGAAGAAGTGCAGCCAAAAGAGAACCGTATCTGCTCTGTGGTTTAGACTAAAAGTAGTGTGTTCACCTATATATCTGCTTTTCCATTCCATAATCTGGCATTGTAATAGTTATAATACCCACCACACAGAAGTCAGAAGGGTTGCAAGGATTGCTTCACATTTGTAAAACACACACTGAGATCTTTTGATGGAAAGAATTTAACAAGTGCCAAGAACTAGTGTAATAACAAGGGGAGAATGGCCATTGGTCTGCATTCACTTCTGGAATTTAATGGATTATACCAGAAGCCTTGGCTTAAACATTTGTGGGTGTGTACGTTTAATGACGAATTTTTTGATTACCATTTCTGTAAAAATGTCAGTTGAAACTGTTAGACAGCTTTGCTTCCTGGTGATGGAAACTGAGCAGGGCTTGTCTGCTCTCACCTTTGGGATCAGATCCTCTTTTGGCTGCCCTTGCAGTCTGTTTCCATTGGCTGCATTGCTTTCTTGTCACAGCAGCTCTTTGCCATCCTTCCAGTCTTGATGCCCACCTGTGTAAAGCATTTTGCTACAGCTGATACTGACTGGCTTCCTGTGTGGAACTGCTTATTCCAGAGTTAAACTGAAATTATCAGCAACAACAAGAGTGCCATAATGACTGCTGTGGTTTGAAATCACACTGAATATTGCAGAAAAGCCCCTCACCTTGTTCCATATCGCCACAGGGCAGTTTCTCTGTGTTAAGTGCTTCTTTACAGCTGCCTGTGTCCCTTCAGAAGTCTCCAGGCTGTGGGCACTTTTAGGGCAAGCAAATTATTTTCTACTGATTCCTGTTTTTTATCTGGATACTTTCTGTGAACTGCCTGTAAGGTGTGGATAATCTGTGAGTGTTTGAAATGGAAGATATTTTTGTTGAATATTAGAGTTCTGTGAAAAGGGTTGTTCCCCCCACCTTTTTAAAGAACAGTGGCTTTTAGATTTGTGTTTGCAGTGTGATTAATCAGCTCTCATGAGCCCTGTCAGCTTTCCAGACAGTATCTCCAATACTGGGTTTGGTAATTTCTTACGAGTAACTTCTCTGGAATAAGGATTACAGTGAAGCAATATGAGAAGAACAAGCACATCTAAGGGAAAAACTAATTGAAAGGATAAAGCCAGGATATTTTATTGTGTTTATGTGGGTGTAGTTACAATGGCTGCATTTCAAACTTCCAGCTGTTTAATTTGCACAGCGCTGTTATACGATGTCTGCAAATTGTTGTAACATTAGCGTGCTGTTCAAAGGGCTCTACGTGACCCTGCAGATCTGCACGGGCCTGTTTTATTGGAAGGCTTCTTTACCTTTCATGAAGGTGAAGGACACATCAGGATTAGGTTTCGCAGGGATGCATGGAATGTATCTGCCCCTAATCCTGTTAGCAAATGATGGGATCTGCGTTAATAATTCCTCCTCTGTCTCACTGAAAGTGTCTCCTAATCACCTTGGCTGATGACAGTAGGCTTCTTAAACACCTCAGAAAGAGAGAGGTGCTTGCCCATGTTGAAAGCAAACAGCCACGAATTTCCCTTGAAACAAAATCCACACCTGCACAGCATCCGTGAGTTGTGTGCGTGGGGAATCGGTACCAGAAAATGTTGAGACATCTGATTTTCATTAACTTTTTTTTTCCCCGTTCACCACATGTTGTAGCACTGGATGTATTTGTAATGCCATATTTCCCCTCGAGTGGTTTATTTCACTTAGCATAAGAGTTCACAGTCTGCTCTGTTTTGGTGCATGTTCTGGTCTTACATTTCATCTGCTATCCTGTTTGTGGCATTTATTTCAATATTTAATCTGCTGTGCTATGTCAAGGCTGTGTCCTCCTAGTGCATATTTTGTGCTGGGAAGAGCGGATAAAAAAAGATTATTCTATTATTATCTGAATAATTATCTGGTAAAATTATTTTTCCAGACTCCCTGTGTGCAGATACATGCCTTGTACTTTGTTCATCAGCCCAGTGTTTCTGAAAGCTTCAGCAGACATCCTCAGGGACCTGTCTGGCTCTGAGCAACTCTTTTAGTTACAACCTCTAATCCCCTGGGAAAGACAGAGCAGTTTTGATGCTTCACAGAGACCAGGCTAATGCTAACACCCATACCTTCAATGGAGCAAGCAATAAAAATACTGGGTTCTGACTGTCTAGGTGTTTCAGACCACAGAACACTTTGGCTAAGTTACAGAGTGATGTGTAATTTGGGTAGTCACAACCTGCTGTGTCACAGTTTCCCTCCTGTCAGTCATGGAGGGTTGTGGTTTTCCAGGCCCAGGACAGCCCTGTGAACCTGGCTGGATGTTGGTGACAGCCACTTGCCCAATCCTGATTATTCCCAGAAGGATCTATCTCCCTTTTCTCCCAGTATTCCTCTATCAATATTCCTCTATTCCCCATCTTGTTCCCTGCAGAGATGGAGGCCCTCATCCCTTTGCTGCTGTCTGCCTCCTCCCTCCCTGCCCACAGTCCAGGGACATGTCCTGTTCCTGCTATTCCTGCTTCCACATTGCTCCTTCCTGCCCCACTGAGTATCTCTGTCCCACTCTGTTCAAATCCACGATGAATTTCAGGGTCAGCCGTAAATCAGAGATCTCTGGTTTGGATATGAGGCCATCCAAGGCCTACAAACTGATCTGTCCCATGCGCAGCAACATTTCAGTGACAGATTAAAAATCTCCTGTCAGGGTGGGTCCAGCACTCTTGGTGGGCTTTGTCCTTGATATCAATCCCTGTGATTTCTGATTTTCTTCCCTGCTGTAGAGTCCTGGCTTGTGGTTCTTTATTATACCCTGCAAGGCCTGGCAGGTGAGAGAAGAAAACTCAGGAGTGCAAGAGGCAGCTCTGCTCAGGAATTTGTCATCTTGGAAACCATGTCCTTGTTGTATCTCCAGTTTTGCAAACTTCTTGTTTTGTCAGGGTGGGTGGTGAATAAATACATGCTGGGAGTAGATTGTGAGTCGATTGGGCATGGTGATGGGGCATTAGGGTGTGTGACTGAGATTTAGATATCAATGCTTCATTTCTCAAATAAGTGATTCTCTGAGTTAACTTTTAGTCTTTGTCCTTACATGATATCCAGTGGAGCAAGAGCAGGTTGAAATTAAAGAAGCTTCGTGTGTATGAGACCTTATCATGGTCCTGCATTCCTTTTAAAATACATTGCCCTTAAAATGCAGCAATCCTATTAATCTTTGTGGAGGAAATGAAGTGCAAGCATTGGTTTGTTTAGAGGCTCTCTACTTCCTAGAGTGCTGCATTAAAGAAGCCTTCAAAGCTGGTGACCAGGGTGAAAGTAGATAAGCAGATGAACTTGAAGGCTGGGTTTCCAGGTCAGCAATACATACGTGATGTATTATAATTCAGTCTGTGCTTTCCTTGAAATCATCAATTTGCTCTTGTTTGCTGATTTCTGAGGATGCACCGTAGTGCTTTGGAATAAAAAAAATAACACCAAAAAAAAATATATATATATTTTTAAAAAAGTTGAAATTGTATATTTTTCAAGAAATATTGCCTGCTGCAGCTACAGGGCTAAACTGCACAGTGAGTTAGATCCTAATTTTGGATGCAATCAATAAGCTAGCAATTTGAGGTATAAAAGTGCCTTGAAAGCCATATTAAATATAGCAGCCCAAAACCACAAGAAAGAAAACTTGTTGTTTGTCTTTGCAGAAATATGGTGGATTGTACATTCTAGGGCAAATCCTGTAAAGCCTGACTTATGCCTCAGCTAGGCAAGATGCCCGTTGTTCTCAAGTCATATGCCTGAAATATTACTTACTGGGTAAGGCTGTGGCATAAATTATTTTGGATTTTATATGCAATAAAGCACTAGAAGCTGGAGGTGGTGGCAGCAAGCAATTTGCTCCAGAGTCAAAAAATACCACATTAACCACAGTGGTATGCACACTGATTGGGTTTTGCTCCCACTTTTTCACGTTTGGAAAAGCAAGCTGGTTTTGTACTTTTTTTTTTGCATGTTTGCCATCTGCCAGGGAAATAGATGTGAATGAACTCCAGCAAGCTTCAAGGAAAACAGTAAAAAATTATCAGGTAGAAGGCACTTGGCCAATTATTGTTTTCTGCTCAGTTATTATTTTTTTTTTTCATGTGAAACTTCTAAATTCGAGCAGATTTGATCTGCTGCTCTGCTCACTGACAGGTCAGTGCCATGTCTGTTGTAATGCAGTAGAACTGCAGAGCATTAGCCTTCACATATTGAGAGAATTACGTGCTTCCCCCCTGGTACATTTCCAGCAAGCACTTTTATCTAAATATAATATACGTTGGAGGCGAATTTGACATTGTTTCGGTAGCGGAAGGGTTTTACCCTTCATGTTCGCAGCCCTGCGTTGGATTTATGCGGAGGTGCTCAGAGGAGATTTACCAGAGCTATGTGGCTGTGGTCGGAGAATCTGCTTGCATTTCATGTTATGAAACAGATCATCAGTTTTCAGCCATGGGGAAAGGAAAAAAGAAGGAAAAAAAATAGAAAAATGGGCGCGTGCGTGAGTCATTCTGCCTTTGTGCTGTGATGGTACAGGCTGGGTCTAAAACTGTGAGGGCTTGAATCTAAACCCAGGGGAACTGTGCTGTTATGGGCAGGGAAAAAGGAAAGGAAATCTTGGAAAAGAGACAGGACATTGGAAATCTTGGAAAAGAGGCAGGGCATTGGAAATCTACAAAAATGAAATTTACATTTTCAACCGATAATTTGGGAAGCTGGGATGTTTCCTAGAGGCTTCAGTGCCATCCCCAGCCAATAAATAAAATCTGTGGATGGTTTTGGCATTAATTACTTTGTAGTCACCAAGGATTTTTGTTGTCACTATGGAGTCCCTTTTCCTTGTGGTTTTTACTTTGCATATCACTTTTTATCCTTCATTCTTCCATATGGATGGCTTGTACCTTAGATTTCAGAATCACACTGTTAAAGGGATGAATGTACCTACTCTTCCCTTACCTGTTAAAAAACCTAAATGTCAAAAACATCAAAAAAAGAAAAAACTATTAGAAAAAAAGCACACAAACTGAACATCTCAGAAGACCTTTTCTTTCCCATGATTAACTGTTTTGTCATGTAAACAAAATAACAATCTCCCAGCCAAGGCCTTAACCAAAGTCAATAATCTAAAGGTTTTGCTCAGCTGAAACAAAAAAAGTGTTGTTAAAATGGCCAAAAGTTTTAGCCTTTAGGTATTTTAGAAGAATATGCTTCTAAAGGTATGGTAGGAAATAAAGGATGCCAGGTCTGACAGAAAGAATGTTCTGAAAACATATTTGAAAAGTGGTTACCTGTCAGGAAAAAAAAAAAAAATCCTTGAAATTTTTGGAGCTATGAAAAAGAAGAAAGTGTATTAGAAACACAGTATGAAAATGAAGTGAATGAGAACAAAATACACTGAAAGGTGTATCAGTCTCTTTTTTGTCCCAAGAACTATGTGCATATCTGGGTAATTTGAATTACAGGCTGTGTACCTGTGGAGAATGGATGGATAAACAGTAAAAATATTTGTGAGACAGAGAGAAATTGTGAGCAAAATGAGAAAACTGTGCTGTTTGTAAATGGAAGGTTGTTGTGTTTAAGTCCAGCAGGTGCCACCATATAATCTAGTCTAACTTTCCACACATAAGTGTTAGTGGAATTTCACCAAGCTATCTATAATGAACCCAAAAATCTGTATAATATTTTGTAGTATAACTTCCAAAAAGGCATCCATCTTAATGTGGAGGTGCAAGAGATGGATGTTCCATCATTTCTTGTGTGTAATTATCCTCACCATTCCAAACATGTCCTTAATTTCCAGTTTTAATTTGTCTGGGTTTCATTTCCAGCCTTTGGTTAATTTTATCCACTCGTTTCTCCTACATTCAGTGTGAAAAGAAAATGGTGCATGTCAAATTGAGAAATATGTGAAAAATATGGGTGTTAATAACAGCATTCATGCACAACATGGGGCTGAGAACTGTGGTGGCATGTCTGCATGTCTCCAGCACAACCCCCTGTTTTCACTCACTACATCTTTTTGAAGCATGAGCATTTTGGACTGAAATTCTGCTCATTCCCTCATAAAAAAAATGAATCTTTTTGAGCAGGTCTGAGCAGAATGCTGGCAGCTCTCATTGAATGATGGAGGAATGATTAGAAAAAACAGTTTTCCCCACTGCTGCCCCCCACCATTCAGCACATTTCTAGATGTGACTTGAATGAAATGAAATACAGCTGAGATTGACACGCAAAGCTTGAAGGAGGCACAGCCCTCTGTGGAAGCTTGTGCACTTGTTATGGTTTTTTGTTTTTGAGGTGAAGATTGATCAGTTGTTTACATTCAGGTTTTGAAGTTTGCCTGTCATAACACAAATTAGGAGAACGATAAAAAGATTAAAAACATGTGCAATCATAAATAAAATGGGACTGAACATCAACAGTGACACAAAGAGCACTCCCCACTGGGTATTTTAACAAAGCCCATCCTCACCCCACCCATCCTTTCAGGAAGGGCCTGGGTAAATAGAAAGCCTTTCTAAGAGCACAGAAGGCCAACAAATTCAACTTTTATAGACTGAGTCTGGCAGTGAAATTTGTCATCGAGGACATTTTACTGGCATCCTCCATCTGACATAAATTTGGAGACACAGATCAGCAGATATCACTTCAAAACTGCTGTGGTCTTACGTAACAAAGGGCAGAGGTCTTAGAAGTAGGTTAGGCTGCAAGCTGGAGGTGCAGCAGTTTGGTACAGGATGAATGATCTCATTTCTTGGGGTGGACCACAGACCAAATCAATCTGTAATACACGTAAAAAAGCTCCAGGATAACAAAGCAGTGTGGGAAAGAGCTTGCTGAATGGGTGCAATTGTGTCTGAGTCCACGTTGTGAGGGCACTGCTAAGAATGCAAGGTGTTTCTGCAGCCATAAAAACCAGACTGGCATTTGAGTGAACCATGGAGGAAAGAAGAGGCAGGTATGAACTGCCTGCTTAAAAATCTAAAAGGCTTTTGTACTGTTTGGAATTTTTTCATGTATTTCTGACACTTGAAATGGAGTCTGAGTTCAGACCCACAGCAATTCCTTCTCCCTGCCTCCTGTAGAATGGAGTGGTGTGATCCAGCCCAAATTTTCTACTCCTGTGAAAAATGAAAAGAATATAGATTCATCAGGTTTATTTATGACTCACTGAAGGCAGATTGGGCTACAAATTATAAAGTTTCTCTTTAATCAGAATACACACTCTTTGTGTATTCGGGAATTCCCCAACTTTAGAATTCTGGTCTCCATTCTAGAATTCTCAGATCTTGCCCTGCCTTCATAAATTGCCTACTATAGCAAGCCTGTGAGCTTGATCAGGAAATTTCAGTGCTGTCATAATTCAGACAATAATAATAATGTAGTAGTACTGGGCAAGGAACCCCAAACCCAAAGTGCCTTGGATAATGCTTGGGTTGATTTGCAGTTCCAAGTGGAAACCAGTTAAAGCTGGGTTGTATGAAATGGTTTGAGCCCCATAATCATCCCAGCTGTTACCAAGTCTCTTGCTGGGTTATAACTTCACATAAATTCAGTGTTTGGTGTAAAATACAGAGTGCTGTATTTCTCTGAAAAAGGTCTGAAGCAGATGACCACATCTCCTGTGTTCCCAAACCAGCAGATTTATTTTTCACTCAAAGTCCTCCCCCTTCAATCTGAGGGCAGCACTTTTAGACTTACTCAGATACTAATGAGATTTGTTGTTGAGTTCTTCAGGTCTGGGATTTCAGCCCTTGAGAGTTGCACTTGATGATCCTTGTGGGGCCCTTCCAACCCAGAATATTCTGTGATCTGAGTACTCACAGGAGAGTTGTATCAGCAGCTTTGGCGTGCCTCTCTGAGATCATGCTGTGCTGTGGTCTCAGTGCCTGAGACAGCTGGAACAGCTGATTGTGGAGAGATTCTTGCCTGCAAAGCCATGTGGAAGGTGACAAATGGATGTAAGTTTAGGTTCATTTACAAGGCTGCTCTCCAAGGGTGGAGAAACAGCACAGGCCAGTGTGGATCATCCGATTTCCATCTGTCTGATAAACAGAGTTGAAGTTGTGGAGACATTATTATTTATTTACTCTTAAGTCTGAAGAATGTCAATTGGAAGATAAGCTCTGAAGAGCTCCCAGATTGATTTTGCTCATGATGGGTTGCTACAGAGATCTGTGACAGTGGGAGAATGAGGGTCACTCTGCACTGAAAACAATGTTAACATAATTGTTATGTTAGGGAAACAAGAAACACATCTCTTAAACCTGCAACTAGCTGTTCCTGTGACTGTTTCCAGATTACTGGGCAGATTGCATGAATGCTGGTGAGCAGAAATGAATATTTCAGGTAATCCTTATGGATGGAGCCCATACCTGGTGTATTTTCTCACTGTAGGAAACTGCTGTGATATGTAGTAAGGCAATGGATATGTTTAGAATCTATTAAGAGATATTTTCAGTTTCTTAACAGATGATCTATGGGATAAGTGTCCAAGGACAGGAAGTACATATCTGTTTAATGGATAAGATTTTGTGGGAATTTTTTGCTTAGGGTATTCTTTTTATTTCCATTTTTAGTTTGCTGAGAAACTGGTGGTTTAAAAAAAGGCATTTTAAAGAGGCTTTTAAAAGCAGTTGTTCTCCATGCTGTCTAGGGGTGTTCTGTGTGGGTACAGAGAGTGGAATAAACTTCATCATCTTTGTGTAGTCTCACTGCAAAGACAAATCCTGAGCCATAGACACTGGGTATTGACTCAGATGTGGCCGTTGTCCAGCTGCCACAGGCCAGCAGCAGTGTGTCCTCTCCTGTGCCCTCACAGCTGGACTTGAGAGCTGTAAAGATCATAGGCTTCTTGCAGCCAGAACATCTTGCTAGTGTGGTCAGTTTGCTAATGCAGTTTTATTCCAGAGTCTCTTTCTTGTGGAAATTTAAGACCCCATTGATTTATTATTCTATTCATATCCTTTCTGTTCTAGACTTAAATGAACTGTTGATATCCCTTGAAGTTGCTAGCAAATGGCAGGAAATGTTTTTCCTTACCTTCCCTGCATCACCTTCAGTCCTTTTAATTCAGCTCCTTCCTTTCTTCCTCATCCCCCACTGTGATCCCTCCTGGCCATGCTGCTCATGGCTTGCACTCTCTTTGAGAAGAGCTATTTCTATAAAGAAAAAGCTCTTGAAGCAGAGCATGAAAGTAACAAATTAAATTCTTTGGTGCACTAGGGGTGAAAATGTTGTTCTAGGTCTGACAAGTAGCTCAGCCATGTTTCACACTTTAAATTCTTAAGGCAAAATTGGGGTAACTGAATCCCTGCTGAACCCTTTCACCTTTCTTTCAGCAAAGGAGAAAAGTAGTATCAGAACACGGTGAGGGGAGAGGTTTTGCCCCAAAGAGTCTGATTGATGGCTAAATCAAAATGGTTTAGTTGCTTTTAATGTTAAAATATTTGCAATACAAACATTATCTGCACTTGGTTTTAGTCAGTGCAGAACTGTTTTTTTCCTCTATGTTCATGGCTGCACTGCACACTTAAATGTGTGACTGTATAAAGGAGGGAAACTTCTTACCCATGATATATCAGATCACTGCCAGAAGCAAAGAAAATGAATGTCCTGACTGTGTCTGGCACACGTGAGCTGCCTAATTCACTTTCCCTGCTCAAAAAGATAAGAGGAATGCAGGCCTCTCCCTTTATCTCACACAGCAATAACCTCAGCAAAGATTTGAATGGGACACAGGATTATTAGGATTTTAAGGCCTTGCTCTCCTTTTCAAGCAGGATGAAACTCAGTGTAATCATCTGTTGGGTTGGATGAATACAATGGGTTCTCAGCTATGGGCTTTCATCACAGCAGCGATCTTGTGTGATTTGGCCTGGCAGGGCTCCGGGCTCACAAAAATTTTGTGGGTGTCAAATGTTTGGCACTCAGAACCGACTGCTGAGAGCTGTTGTCATGCTTGTGTCTCCCTGCTTTCTAGTCTTTAAATGTAGAGCACTGTCACCGTTTTCAGCGTGTGATATTTGGAGGAGACTAATGAGAAGCTGCTTTGCTGAGTCCAGTTTCAGTTCCGTGAAACAGCTCAAATGCTGCTGTGAGTGCTCTGACAGGATCGTGGTGCAGCCTAGGAGGGTGTTTGCTCCACTAGAGCTGGCCTTTTATGGATTTGGTGTTTTCTAGGAGCCAGCTGACAGCATGGTGTGGCTGCTGCCTTCACAGGGACTATTTTCTTAAGTTCACTTCTGAGAAACCAAAGAAAACCAGGGTTCGAAATCACATCTCAATTTCACAGCATATTTTCACAACAGCACCTGCAGCAGCCCCTGTAGCCATGCTAACTGCACTCTAGAAAACTGCTTTTGTGATTTTTTTCAGTGTCCAAAGTGCCATAGCACCTTTGTTTCCCTGTTGCAGGCTGTCCTACCAGAGGAACGATGACGATGACGAAGAAGCCGCCAGAGAACGCCGCCGGCGGGCTCGGCAGGAGAGGCTGCGGCAAAAGGAGGAGGCAGATCTCTCAGGAGACATAACAGAGAAATCTGAGGTTAATGCCCAAAACAGGTAAATGCCTGGTGCTGTTCACTGACAAGCAGTGGTAAATTTTGCTCAGAGCAGAGAAGTGTCGGGGGAGGTTTGGTTTGGTGCTTGAATTTGAAGGGCTGGGTTTGGCCATCCTTAAAATGAAGAAGGACCTCACTCTGTGAGGATCACCCTGGCTGTGTCTGCATGGTAGGAGCATGTAGGGTGGGAGCATGACTGACTCTGGGCCTGAGGCCACGCTCCTGGCACATATCCAGGTGTCCCCAAGGCTCTCTATGGGGTAATTTACATGGAGGCTCTCAGATTCTCCCAGGCATGGCTGCATCTCACCTCACAAAACATCACATCTTTTGTTCTGCTCACAGAGGTCATGGCATCCTGGGGCCAAAACACTGAGTGGCACCAGTCCTTGAGCTGGGGCTGCAACACACCTGCAAGGTGCAGGGCGTGAGCTCTAGAGCACAGCACTCACCTGGCATTGTCAGTGCCAGACAAACACTTGAAATTCTATGATTTCAAGTGTCCCTCCTTCCATAAACTTTATTCCTTTACAGGTATTAAGAGCAGGAAAGACTATGGAAGGAGGGACCCTTGAAATCATGGGATCATCAAAGCTGGAAGAGACCTTTAAGGTCATCACGTCCAACCATCAACCCAGTAGTGCCCTTGTAGCCCCTAAATCATTACACCATATCACTCCTATCACCCACTTGTCACAAGCTGAGCAGCCTTCCTGTCTGCCCATCATTTATTTTGTTGCTTAACATTTACATCTGTTAGGAAAGCTGAAAATGCCTCTTAATATGATTCTAAGCACGTCCATTTACCTTACTACCTATCACAGAAGTTTCCTTCTGCACAGCAAACACACCAGGTGTGGGCTCCATCCATGAGAATCACCTGAAGCATTCATTTCTGTTCACCAGCAACCTGCCCAATAATCAGAAACAGTCATAGGAAATAATATTTCCGGTGGCCATAACACAATTGATAGAAGAAACCAGAATTGTGATGGCAGGTGCTAATGGATACTGAGCACAAGAAGGAATTTATTTAAGGCAAGGAGGATGGACATAGCAAAGCAGCAGCTGAACTTTAAAGTGTGTAACTTGTGTTCTCCAGCTGCAGCACGATGTTACAGCCAGATTTTTTTCCTAGAAACAGTGAAGTGCAAATGTTGTTAGAAAGAATTAATTAATTTATTTTTATTTTAATGCAAACCTGTCCCTCTTACACAGCGTGGCAGGAGAGGAAAGCAAGCGCTCCACAGACGATGAAGCTGCCTTGTTGGAGAGGCTGGCGAGGCGGGAGGAGAGGCGCCAAAAACGTCTGCAGGAAGCCCTGGAAAGACAAAAGGAATTCGACCCCACGATCACAGATGGGAGCTTGTCAGTGCCCAGCAGGAGAGAAGTAAACAATGTGGAGGAGAATGAGAAGGAGGAAAAGGCTGAAACACGCCGGGGACGCTACGAGGTTGAGGAGACAGAGACAGTCACCAAATCGTACCAAAGGAACAACTGGAGGCAAGATGGGGAGGAAGAGGAAAAAAAAGAAGAAAAAGACAAGGAGGAGGTACAGGAGGAGAAACCAAAGGAGCTCCCCGTAGAGGAAAATCAGGTAGATGTGACAGCAGAAAAATCTGCAGATAAAGAAGAGGCAGTAACTGTAAATGCAGAGGAGCACAAAGCAGAGAATGATACAAACGCTGTGCCAGATGCAGTAGATGAGGAAAAGGCTGAGGCAGAAAGGAAGGAAGCAGAAGAAAGGGAGAGGTTAAAAGCAGAGGAAGAAAAGAGGGCAGCTGAGGAAAAACAGAGAGCAGAGGAAGAGAAGAGGGCAGCTGAGGAAAAACAAAAAGCAGAGGAAGAAAGGAGGGCAGCTGAGGAAAAACAGAGAGCAGAGGAAGAAAGGAGGGCAGCTGAGGAGAGGGCAAAGGCAGAGGAGGAGAAGAGGGCAGCTGAGGAAAGAGAGAGGGCTAAAGCAGAAGAGGAGAGGAGGGCAGCTGAGGAAAAACAGAAAGCAGAGGAGGAAAAGAGGGCAGCTGAGGAGAGGGCAAAGGCAGAAGCAGAAAAGAGGGCGGCTGAGGAAAAGGCTAAACTAGAAGCAGAGAAATTAAAGGAAAAGCAAAAGATGGAAGAACAGAAAATAGAAGATAAACAGGTAAAAGAGAAGAAAGTAGAAGACGAAAAACCTCAAGCAGCTTTCTTAAAGAAACAGGTACAGTGAACATTTTGCACCAAAATAAGACACCTGTGGTTTGTGTGAAATGTAATGCAAGAAAAGATTGAATTGGAATCTCCTCACACATCCAGTCCTGTGCTGAAGTTACTAACACTTGTGCTGTCCCTCTCTTTTTAAAAATAAATCCCCTCCTGCTTACTAATAATTCAGTGCACATCAGGCCTGACCTCACCCCATCATTCAAAGAAAACCTTGCATGTTCAGACCTCTGCATGTGCTTTTTTTCCCCCTGGCATAACGCAGTAACACACAAGGTGGAGGCAGACAGAAAAACATCATGGGCACCTGTTAAACTGTGTGAGGAATGCTGTGTGCTGAGCACAATCACCAGAAAAGGGCTTTGTACTGGGACACGTGAGCATGGTGCCACACCAGGGAGAAAGGCTCAGATGGGGGGAATTTGGGGATTTGGAGGGGGCACAGCAGCACAGGGTGGAGTTGTGGCTGCACACTGGATTGGTACGTGAGCACAGAGTGGAGGAATGAGAAGCGCAAGCAAGCGTGACTTTCTTTGTGTTAAAAAATAAATTATTGAAAACCCTAAAAACAAAGGAGGAAGAAAAAGTGGAAGCTAAAAAGGAAAAGCTGCCAGAAGAGAAGCTCCAAGCTACCTCCATAAAAGATCAGGTAACTCACAAACCACTGATTTAGATGTGATAGGGAAACTTGAGATTGGAAAACAAATAAGGCACCTGTAAGTGAAAGTTGCTTCTTCAGCAAAGTACTTAAGCTTGTGCTCTATGTCAAGAACAAGGGTAATCCTGCTGAAATAAATAGGGATGAAGCTCATTAAGTGCTTAAAATTAAGTAAATTCTTAAGTAGTTTGTTCTTTTGGGGCTCTGGGACCAATTCCTGTTTGTCTTAAAACAAATATTTCGGGAAACTCAGTTCAGTCAACAACACAAGTTTGGTTTTTCCCTCTGGGGATGAATTTTTCAGGACAGTATCAACTAATCATCCTTCCCTGGTTTCCTCTCCCTTTACTGTGAACTTTTTCCCTATGAACAAAACCTACTCTAATCATCATCATCATAATCATAATGATAATTAATGATTATCATCATAATGATAACAATAATCTAGGCCCCTTGGCCACCTGACTGCCATAACTAATAATTCCCCTGCAAGCTGCAATACCCTGTGATATAAAACTGTTCATACCCAAGATTCTCCTTTTGTCTTAAAGAGAAAACCCACCAAATTTACTGCATTGCATTTCCACTGTAAGCACAGGAGCTGGTGCCATGGTGTTTTACTGTATGGTAAGTAAGATTTGGGGACCTTTCACTCCTCAGGGTACAGCTGGCCACAGGGAGCCGTGCTCAGAGCTGTGCAGTGCCTTTGGTTCAGAGCAGCAGGTCTCAAAATCAACATCTGATTCTGATTAGGAGAGGCTGCTGAGAGCCTTGGGAGTTTGGACCCTTTTGGGTTCAGCCACGGCACAGATTTCTGCCTGTCTGGTGGATTGGGACCTTTGAGGGTTGTAGAGGGTCCACTGCAGGGTCCTTGGTTAGCAGATGAGTTTGGAACATGCTGTAGATGCTGAGCTCACCCTCAGGGAGTGGTGAGGGAATAGCTGCACACAAAAAAGAAAAAAATGAAAAAAAAAAAAAAAAAAAAGGGGATGGATTATATTAAGAAGACAGAACCAGTTTCCACTCTTCGCTTTTGCATGCAGTCTTTGAATATTGCAAGTAAATGTAAAGAGGAGTCTGTGACTGACCACAGACTTTGATTTGTGGGGAACTTGAGACACAGTTGTCCTGCTTGTTCTTATACAGAGCTCGGCCAACTCTCCCTGGAGCTCTCATCATGCTTTTAAAACCTACCCACTGGGCTAGATTATTCCAGGAAATTGGCAAGACTTATAAAAGTTCCTTGTGATTTTAGTGTTTCCATCTTTGGATGCTGAAGCTGAGACAACTTAATAGAATACCACTTCCAGTGCAGTGCTGGATACCCATCCTGAGCATTCAAATGTCTTGAAAATTCTCAGTTGTTGCTTCTTTCCTTGTGAACAGAAATAGATGATCAGGCAAGATCAGGCTCCCATCCCCACTTCTCCCCCCCTGCCCTTTCCAGGGCATACAAATTCCATGAGCTCTTTCTGAATGTGCAGGCAGCCAAGAGGATGCCAGTCTTTCATGGACAAGACCCTGAGGGAATAGAGTGTATCTACATAATCAGGTTTTGCTTTTGCTTTGGACCTTAACGTTCAGGTTTTGATTAATTTGGCAAGAAAAAAAAAAAGTCTCTTTTTCTGAACTTCTGCACAGCTTCTGGTTCTTAAAAGTGACCTGAGAAGTTCATTAGAACAAACTTTCTCATGATGTGAGACTCCTGGTATTTCCTGCTTCCAGTTTGGCCAGACGTGCTGCAGCAGTTGCTTTTTTTGTGGTATTTGGGGATGGCATTTGACTCTACAGGGAAGCCCTGGACCCAGATGCCCACAGCTTTTAACTCCCCAAATAACTGAGCCCAATAAGGAATCAAATCTGCCAGATGGGCCCCAACCTCAGCAGCAGATTTGCTTCAGTCTGAAGGTGTTCAAACTCAACATGTAGAAATCTCAGCTCTCGAATAATAGCATGAAAATCTAACAGCAAAGAGGCAGCATAGAAAGAGATAAAAAATAGAAATACTTAAAACTGGAAGTTTGTTAACCATACCTTTGGTCATGTTCTAGCTTGATATCAAGATTTGTAAGAACATGTGAACTATTTCAGTTTAGGTAATAGCACCCATCTGTTCCAAGCAGAGTCCTTTTTGAATTCAGCAGAAGCTGAATTAGTTTGTAATTTAGGGAAGCAGTGAGACAAGGGAAAGATCTTACTCTGTTGCCTGCCTTTGGGGTGAGATACAAAGGTTTCTGCCTCTTTGCTAATCAATCTCTGCTTCGGTATTAAAATTAGTAGGAGAAGGTTTGAGCCCAAAAGATGTGAAATGTTTCTGTAATATCTTGTTTTACCATCTTTTTGAGTAAAGAGGCCAAGCTGTGTTAATGGTTTTCTCAAATGCAGACACATTATCATAAATCCTACTGCCTTCTGAAATGCTATTTCCTAACCTATTAATTTTTAAGCTGTATTGTTTTAATATTAGTTTTCTCAGTGATTTCAATTAAGATGTAAGAGATACAACCCTCCCCAGTGGACCTGAATACATGAGGCAGCTGGAAGTGTCGGCTTTTTAAATAAGACTTGGGAAGGTCTTGATGAAAATCTCAGCAAAGGAAATCTTAGGCTCTCAAAATCCCAGGACAGACATCCTGGCACAAGAGATCTTGCACCACTCAACACAGCTGGTTCCAGCATCACCCTGACAGGGCCTGAAGGGCTGGGAGAGGCAGAGAGATGTCACAGGCAGCAGAGATCCCTGCTGGGAGCACGATCCATCGCTCACCCTGGTTTGGGAACAACCAGAGGGTGATGCTGTCTGATGGCATCCATCGGGATAAATGAATGGCCCTGCTTGTCTCAGCTCAGCTCCTAGAAAACAGCCAGCCATTCCTAGGTCTGTGACAATGAATATTGGCAATCGTGGCCTGGCTTGTGGCAGCTGCAGCATCACGGCCCAAGAATGCGCGGCCGCGGGAGCTGAGCTCCCCTCGTGTCCGTCAGGAGCTGCTGCCAGCTCTTGTTGGCAGGAGAAGGTGGGAACAGCCTGCACTGCTGCTGCCTGCTCTCAGAGCAGAGCAGAGGCCTCTGCTGGCTGTGTCCAGCAGCCCCCACCAGCAGCAAATTTGCTCACATGGTTTAAGCATCCTGTACTCACTTTTATGTGTGCTGCCATGGTGGTGTCCATGGCATTGGTTCCTCTGAGCAGCAAACTGGCCTCAGGCCTGAGATTTTCATCAGGCACTGACTCTGGGGCTTCACTCTGCACCAGCCTAATCCAGTGCCTTAGTGTGTGGATTCTTATCTCCTTCATGTTAGAGCTGGGATTAATGCACAGGAGTTGCAGCTTGTGTTCAGACTTGGATGTTTATTAATTCTTATCTATTTACAGACTCATGAGCCATGAGCTCTAACTAGCAAGTTAGAGAACAGAGGTAAAATGGAGCACCTCTCTATCTCTGCAAGGTCTTTTCAAGGACAATCTGATCAATTATGAAATGCCACCTAAATTATTTTCACTTTAAACCCAATAACTGACCACTTGAAGTCTGCAATGCAGAATATCAACCAGTTACAGAAAACCACCCAAACCCATGAAGAATAAGGAGGAAGAAGGTGAAAAAAAGAACAACTAACCTCCACCCTAAAGTCTCCATCTTGCCCCACATATATTACTGTATACCAAAATATTAAAATCTAAGTTTCCAGAATTCCAGCACCTTAGGAGTATCTTGGCTGTGAAGACTCAGAACTCATCCTTTGTAGGTAAAGGTTTAGCTTCTCTAGGAGTTGTTTGATGAGGAAGAGCAGAAATTTCTTTTGATTCAGGGTGTGAAGCTGTGTACTACTTTTTTATTTCAAGGTGCATCTCAAGACACCTTTAAGAGCAGCTGTGTTGCAGACAGAACTGTTACAGAATTTCTTTATCTTTCTAGTTAGCAAATGGGATTGCAACAGGCTTCCAAAATTTATTTCCTAAAGGTCTCCATTTGAATTCTGTTTGCAAGTTTGAAAACTTCCAAACTGAAACTTTCTGTTGAAAGTTTGTTTTGGCTGTAGTCTTACTAACAGAGAATATTTGTACCTGAGGATACATAACTTGAATCACTTTCTCCTTTTACCAGCATCCAGCCATGACTCAGCATGCTGAGGTCAGCCCATCTGTGGTATTGATAAATACTTCAAGTTCATAACTCTGAAGAAATAGTGGAGAATGAAATTTATGCACAGAATATTCTTGATTCTATTAGGAACCATAAGACAAAACTTTTTAAGGATAAAGCGAATTTTTACTTGTGTTTTCCAGAGCATTTCCTTCTCCATAGGTTTAAATATTGATGTCTGATAATGCTACTCGTGACCAGCCCCAGGCAGGGCTGTGCTTTTGTCCAAGTTTTGCTCTGATACAAAGATGATTTTGTGTTTTGGCTATTAGTGTTACAATAATGAAGTATCCTCTGCTGTGACACTGAAAAGAGCGTGAGCTTTGTCAAACAAGCTTGATATTTGTTGGAGGTTTTGTGTTTTTTATTGCACTAATGCCCTAAACCTGGTACCAAAACTGTATTGGCAAGTCCCAGAGAGTTTGCAACCCACAATCTTAAGAAGCAGCAGGTGAATGATGCTGCAGTGGGGGAGGAGTGGGAGTGAAGCAGTGTGGTGGCACAGTCCCATGGCCACAGCAAACTTTCACAGAAGACTGATAATATTCTTTTCAAGATGCTTTGACCTGGAATTCAGGTCAGGACAGCAAGAGAGAGTTGATCATAGTGTAGAGCTTTCCAGACCACTTCTACACTAAAGCACATAAACAGTTTGAAGACAGCTCTCAATCTTGCCAAGAAATTTGTGCTTCTCAACTGTTATTTGGAATGCCTCATTCTGACTTTGTTTTTTGTGTGTCCTGTGTTTTGTTCTGTGATTTGTGCTGTCTCCTGAACAGGTAAAAGATGACAAAGGCAAAGCCCCTAGAGAGGAAATGAAAAGTGTCTGGGATCGGAAGAAGGGCGTTCCTGAACAAAAGGCACAGAACGGAGAACGTGAGCCCCCTGCCTCCAAACTCAAACCTGCTGAGAATGCTTTTGGGTGAGTTCACAGGGACAGCTGGGCTTGCTGGAGCTCCAGCACACCAGGGGCCATCTCTGGTTCTCTGCTGGTGGCAGCACAAAGTCCAGAAACAGATGGAAATGGCTTTGCTCTCTCAGTAAAAACACAAGGCTTGGTTTTGCTTTGCTGGGGCTTTGCTTCCTTACTTATTTCTAATATTTACAGAGGCCAATAATGACAAAACTCTAGATTTTTGTGTTCTCTTTTAGTCAGATCTCAACTTTTGCTTACCCACCTATCTTTAATTAGCAGAATAAAGCACAATCCAGCTGGAACTGGATTGAACTCTAGAAAGAGCTTGTCTCTTGATTTCAAGGCAAACATTGAAATTAATGGCTTCTGTACAAAACTGTTTTTCAGTTAGGTAAAAAAACCTCTCCTAGCCAAAAATCTTATTTTTTCTTTTTTTTTTTTTTTCCCCTTCCTTTTTATAAGCTGTGTCACAGTTTGATTTTTATTTTTCTTTTTAAGCAAATATTTGGCTTGTGGTTATATTGGGAAATTCAAAGAAGGTAACGATTTTCTAGTGAAAAATGTTATTTGAAAGGATCCTGCCTGCTAAAAGCATGGTGTATATAAAATAGAAATTAAGTTCTTCCTTTTAGCAGAAAACTAGGGTTAGAAATCAAATTTTTTTCCTTCTGTGCATCTCTTTCCCTCTTTTACATTGACACAGGCAAAGGAAAGGTTAAGCTCTCCAGGCACTCTGAGAAATCTGAGCATGGCAGATGGGATTTGCTATTGTATCTCAGCATTCCCCTCATGATTCTTCCGGGAAAAACAAACTTTCTCAAAATAAAATGCAGTTCAAAAGGCCCTGGAGACGCCCTGACCTAAGGCCAAAAGACAGACAGCAATGGAGATGGAACAGCAGGAAATTGGCCTTGCTCAAAACTTGGGTCACATCATCAATACCATGAGAATGAATGTCTAAAAACATTTTTGTTGTGTTCCCATTTGCTTCACTTCCTGTGGGAGACAGCCATTAGTGACAAAATGTAGATTTGAGTTTCCACTCTTTTTTTTTTTCCCTATTTCTGTTTTTCTTCTACTGTTTGATGAAAGTGTGAAGCAGCCTGTTGAACAACATTTTATCAGCTGAGTAGAAGATTTGGGTTGGTTTCATCAGCAGAGGTGTCAGTGTTTGTTGGGTTCTTGGGTATGAATTAGGGTTCTTGGCCTATTTTCTAATGAATTGCCCCCACAGAGTTGGGCTTTGTCTGGAACTGTCCTTTGTTCCTTTTTATTTTTTTTTTTAATGCACACATCAGATACCATTTAGGAAGAATATAACTTGGCTAGCTTTCAGTGGTGAGAACTGAGAACAAAACAGGCCAGTGGAGGCTAAAGAAAAATGTTATCTCTCTTTTTGTCTACGTCAGAGAAATACAGAATAAAATCCCATTTTATGGCTTCCCCTTCCCATCTCCCCTCCCACCTGCCTTCCTCCCTATTCTCATACAGGACTGCAAAAGTCTTAAATATGATGTAACGTGTTTTTTCCACATTGTTCTGATATTTTTGGCTTCCACAAGCCACTTCTTTCCTTTTCCTCCTTGTCTGAAAGCTGGCAACCAGCTTCATTTCTTAACACCAAAGAGGTGCTTACAAAACTCTTCCTCCACCCAGCACCTCAATACTGATTTCCCAATGCTGACAGCAGAGAACAGACATTTCCCAGAATCTGTTGAAAACTGAGGAGTCAGATGTGGAGGAAAATAAGGATAATTACTGCCAGGGTATTGTTTGCTATTTTGGATTATGCACAGCCAATCAGGGAAGACCTGTGAACAGCAGGAGAATAAAGTAAGTTCAAAACTTTAAATATCCTTCTTTGTAAGGAGGCCAAAATAATCACCCGAGGTCTGCAAACAAGAATGTTCAGACTAAATTGTGCCACTGGCTTCATCAGCTGAAAGCTGAGCTGTTAATTTCACTGAGCTGAAATTATCTAACCTTTCTTCTGTGCTGATGGAGAGCAGAGTGGCTCTTTCTTAGGAAAATCTTGGCAAACCTTAATTCTCTTAGTTCTGCAGCCCAAATGTTTGCCCTTGCCAGGGGCATCATTTTGTCTGCCTGAAGTGACTTCTTCCATCATCTTTGGACCCAAAGCTTGCAGGTCTTGGCAAGTTGGCAACACAGGGACCAAGAAGCAAAGGAAAAAAAAAATATTGAAGTTTCTGGATTTGTTTTCTGGAGGGGCTACAACCCTGCAATGAAACAGGAAAGCCTTAAGGTAGCCAGGGATTTCTTTTGTCCTGTGCAGCATGAGGTGCATTGGATCTTTGGAAATTACACAATGCCTTGTAGAGGCCTGGGAATATTTTGGGTTCTCAGTACTTCTGTGAACTGAACCAGAGATATTCCAGGCTGGACACCCACTCAAAGTCACAGCTTATTGCTCCTCACTTTGCTTTTGAAAGGGCTAAATGAAATTTCAGATTTAATTTCCAGTGTATTCTCACAATACTTGATCAATTGTATATGTGTTTTTCATTTTAAGAAGCACGAGTTCCCTCCTGTAATTTGGCATCTCTACCTGATGCAAGCCCTTATTTGTGGCCACTTAAATTGACTTGTCCTATGTTTTTTTAGTGATACAATTCCTAAATCATGCATGCCATGCTAGAACCATTGGTAAGATCACATGGGGGCAGAGAACTGTGTTAGTAGATTTTATAATGATTTTAAAGCTACAAATAATTTAGCTCTGGTCCTACAGCCTCTTTTATATGGCTGACTCCATCTGTCTGAACGAAGAGCATCTTTGCAGGATTGGGCGTGATTGGATTGTGAATTTACATGGAATGTGATTTTTATATTGTCATCTCTAACAGTTACTGCTGGAACCTTTGATTTACACTATTTTCTGGTATACTCTGCAACACTCTGGTTGCACTAATGAAGTTGTTTATATCCAGTTTCTTTTAGATGCCAGCAATGCTGAAAGTGTTTTTAAAAATTCCATAAATACATTCATCTTCTGTCGTGTTGTCAGTAGCTCACTTAGAAATCTTAGGTACCCATCTCCTTGTCAGCAGTAACATTAAACACACTTAAGGAGCAGACATTTGTCTAAACACTGATGTGGTAATTATTTAACAAGGTGATGCTATCTGACTCTGTTGGAAGCATGCACCTCACCTATGCAAATTCTTTAGGTTTGGGGATATTTTTTTTTGGCTTTCTTTCTTTCTCTCTCATGTATTGCAGCTGCTTGGAAAACTCCTGTTTTTCTCCTGTGGAAAGCTACCATTAATAATTTCCAGTTCCTTACTAAAAAGTCATATTTTCCCTAGAAAATGTAAGCAAAAGACCTGATGAACCTTTCTGTTCATACATGCTGGTGGAGTTAGAGTGATGGGTGTTATAGCTGAAAAACTATTTTTAAATTTTTTTTAAACACTGTTGAAATGGCAAGACTCCCTCCCCTCTCATATTTCCTCCTGTTTTCCCCAAGTAAATTGTTCTGTCTCCAGAGATGCTTGTCTTTTTCTAGAGGGTTTATAAAAAATATTTGCCTTTGAAAGTCAAATGACAGAGATCATAAAACAGGGGTGGCACAAGCTCTCAGGCACAGTGGTGCATGTGGGAGAGGCTCCTTCCTCACCAGCAGGGATGGGAGAGGTGCTCCTTGGAATATCCCAGCCTAACAACTGCTGATGGAAATGCTTTGGGCCAGCCACAGCTTCCAAGGAGCAAAAGGTCTTGGAAGGCAGCACGTGACAATCTCCAGGCCTGGATATTGACAATCTCCTTCCTGGATAGGAAGATTGGGGTGTTACCAGGGGATTTTGGGTGTGAGACTCCCTTTGGCGGCAAAATAAAAGAGAGACGGGCACAATTTGGTGACCTGAAAAAGGAAGAATTTTAATAAGGGGCAAAATGGTGGCTGTGCTCAGCTGGGTTGGGCTCTTTCTCCAGGCAGCGCTGACAGAATGAGAGGACACAGCCTGAAGCTGAGGGATATATAGGTTGGATATATAGGAAAAGGTTTTTCACTGAAAGAGTGATTAAGTATTGGAATGTTCTGCCCGGAGAGATGGTGGAGTCACCATCCCTGGGTGTGTTTAAAAAAGCCTGGATGTGGCACTGGGTGCCGTGGTTTAGTTGAGGTGTTGGGGCTGGGTTGGGCTCGATGATCTTGAAGGTCTCTTCCAGCCTGGTGATTCTGTGAAAATAACAAACAGCAAACCAGTCTCAGTATAGAGAGATTTCTCACCAGAAAGGGCCCGGGCCAGGGGGTTACAGTTACTTAGATAAGGTAGGTGGGGGCGGAGCTTAAGGGGAAGGAGCCAATAGGAAGTGGGGATTAGGAATATGCAAATCAACACGGTAAAATTAAGCCAATCAGAAGACAGAAACGGGGGAATAATCTAGAATGTAACCTTATATGAACAAACCAATTTACATAATGACTTTGCAAAAGGCAACTCTTCTCACCATAACTTGGGGGGTTCCCAAAGCTTCAAATTAAGGATTTGTTAAACTTCAAACTAAGTTTTAACTCCTAGTTCCCTTTTAGAGCCTCCCAACCCAATTCCCACAGCAGCACCTTGGGAGTGCCCGGCTCTCGTGCTGCTGCTGGGCACGAGGCAGCAGGTGGCTCTGGCCAGGAAGGGAAGGCATTGGGCACCATTTTTCCTTTTTCTGCCTCCCCAGGCGCTCCGGTTTGAAAGGCGCCGCCAACGCGGAGGAGGCGAAGCCAGGCGTGGAGGCTCTGAAGAGGCTGGAGGATCAGCGGCGCCGCCGCGGCGAGAATGAGACCGAGGAGCTGGAGAAGCTGAAGGAGAAGCAGCAGGAGGCGGCAGCGGAGCTGGACGAGCTGAAGAAAAGGCGGGAGGAGCGCCGGAAAATTCTGGAGGAGGAGGAGCAGAAGAAGAAGCAGGAGGAGGCTGAGAGAAAAATCAGAGAGGAGGTCGGTGTGAAGTATGGGGTGTTGGAGTTGGGTTTATTCCATTATTATTATTTTACTTCCCTTCACGTTAGTTGACAACTCTTTGCAGCATTTACCTGAGGTAAAACATGCAGCACCCAAAATAGGAAAAAATGTTCCAATTGTAGCCTCAGGAAAGACAGGGCTCTAATATCTGTTTCCACAAGTCAGGGTTTCATCTGTGATAGCTGCAAATTCCTTATCTCCTTGGGAATTCAAAATCTTGGGGCAGTGCTATAGCCACAGAATTTTTTTGACATTATAAAGGTTGAATTACAAAGTGCATGTCAAAATTTATCTGCTGCAGATGGGCTGGAATGCTAATGTTATATATAGTTACAACGGGCTAGATCTCATTAGGGAGATATTCTTGTCTATTTAAATATTGAGTATCCAACACATCTGTTTTCTTGTACTTCCTCTGCCAAGGGACTCTACAAATAGGATTTCCAAGTCTCTGGTGCATCATTTAGGAATCCTAGTTGTTTGGAAAACAAATGGTAAATGAATAATAGCGATAGTATCTGGCAGCTGAATGCCAATTCCTTTAATGCACTGAGCTCTTTACAACAGAGCTCAGCAGATGCCAAGATTGCACAATACCTTGCTGCTCAGACCCCACTGACCAGTGCTCACACTGGCCTTGCTTGAGGGCTTCTGGTTTGACTTACAGCTCATGAAACAAAACTCATCTCTGGAGGGAGATCTGCAAGAGTTTAATCTTGGTTTCTTGGCCACCTGTTGGTTTTTCTATGTTAAATATTAACCTTGGCACAATAAGTGTCAGAGAAGAGGGGCAGAGGAACAATACCAGTACGATACCTGAGAATACAGAGAAACTGAGCTCTGTTTAAGTGGGAATGGATGACAATAAATTTGGTGGCTTCACTGTGAGGAGACACCAGAGCAGCACACACTGATTGTTCCTGGCATCCATCAACCCTGTGATGGGTTGGCATTAACACCTTTAAACATTTCAGGCAGATCACCAAACTTTTTTAACTGGCATAAAAACCAGAAATCTTAGAAAATCCGGTAAATGTTTGCAGGGCTGCACAGCCCTGTGATGCTGATGAAGTTTCTGAAAGAACAAGTAAATAATCATGTTTTTTAAGGAGGAGAAGAGGAGGATGAAGGAGGAAATCGAAAGAAGAAGGGCTGAAGCTGCTGAGAAACGCCAAAAGATGCCAGAAGATGGGGTATCTGAAGACAAGAAACCCTTCAAATGTTTCAGTCCTAAAGGTTCATCTCTCAAGGTAAACTCCCCACCAGCATATCTATACAGGACATAAAAAATAATGGGGCTTGTAGTTGAATAAGCAATGTTGAAATATTTGTAATCAGACCCAGAAAAATGCTTTGATGGACTTAGCCTGAACCCTCTGGTTAAAAAACTTCATTCATTGGGATGATGGAAATTGGAGTTCCTTCGAGACTAGACTGGCAGCTGTCTCTTCTTGATGAAGAATCTCAAAAATGACCTTCAAGAGAAAATTATTTTTGAAACCTCGAGCTGTATTACTGTGTTGTTTTTAATTTATTACAGGAGTGATTTGTGCTCTGGAGTAGAATCACAGAATCATTTAGGTTGGAAAAGATCTCTTAAGACCATTAGGTCACAAATGTTCTCTCACTCCTTCCACATCCACAGTGATTTTCTTGCTTGCCAGATTACTTTGTCCTTAAGCATTTTCAGCCTAATCATCATTAATTGTAACTGACCTGTATGGGAATTCTAGCTTATGTCTAATCCCCCTAAAAATAACATCGAGAAGTTCTGGGCTGGATTTCATTTTCTTACATAACAAGAAATACAAACCTCACCCTTCTGTTGCTGCAGGATTTCTAAATGGTCTTTTGTGGCTTATATTGTATTAGAAGTGTGATAAATCAATTAAATGGTCTTTCAGCATGGAAGAGGAATCCTGGCCCCACTGAAATTATTGGGAGTATTGTTCTGGAATTCAGTCTAGTTGCTTTCTCAGCTCAAGCTCAAACTGCAGATCTATTAATGTTTTCAAAGATCTTTTCCTTTTTTTATTTTGTGTCATTAGTCATTTAAGAATCCAAAATGTTTGTCAAAAAGGCCACATAGGAGAGGAAAGGACCAGGTAGCAGCTCACTGAACCATGAATTGGATCTCCATGAGATTAAAAGTGTAGCTGTTGAGTGAAAAATTGCATCTGGACAAAATTAGTTTTCCACACACAGAGAGCTACACTTTGATCCAATCTGGGGATTCGGGTGTGTTTTGGGTCCAGTTCTGCAAACAGAGTCCAAATGTTTTTGAATGGACTCTCCTTTTGCTTCTAAGATTTGAGTGTGAAATACTGGAACAGAATGCACACAGTTGTAAACAAAGATTGCAAAACTTCACAACTTTCTCAGATTAGTTAAACCTGGCCTTGCCATTTTGGTTGCTGAAGATGATGTCTATAACAGACACTATAAACGCACAGCTTCTTCCCAGCCCTCCTGGGAGGGCTTCCTTTCCTTCTGTTTATTGAGATGCCTTTTATGACATACATTTGGAGCTTTAATTCACAGAAGGCTCAGAACAGAGGAAATTGTACTTGAGAGCACAAAGTAAAAAGGATATAGATCCTAATTTTGGGGAAAGTGTGAGAAAACACTGGACTTGACAGGAGACTAAAAGCTTTTGTACTGATGCTATGCTATTCTAAGTGTATTTTCAGAGGACAGCTGAAATTTTTCAAATGTTGTAAGGCATCCAAGGTACAATTTTATTTTTTTTATGCTGGGTTTTGTGTCTTGTTAGGTAGAATTTGTTTGCTACAAACCCTGATATATGTAACTCTACACATTTTTTTTTCTTTTTCTTTGTTTCTCTGAGAAATTGGTGATACTCTCCAGCTCCCAGTTCGTGTCTGTGGGTGGCCAGTGTAGATATGTAATGCTGTAGCAGTTCACACCCTAAACTGTTTCTTGGCATTCTGTGGTCAAGAGCTGAGGGGAGAGTAATCTCAGCTTATTAACTTGATGTCAAAACCCAGTTATTAGGAGACAGTCTGTTTTGTTACCTTTAATTTGGGCTGGTTGGCACGCAGCTTTCTCACTGTCTGCTCCACACTGCCCCAGTTATCTTTTGATTTGCAAAGCATCTGGCACAGGTTTTCTCCCTTGCTGGATGTATCATCTCCTTAGATCTGCCATGAGTCATGTGAGAATCCCAAATGCACGGGGTGGGTGGGTGGTTGGAATTAATACTGAAAAAAAGGGAGGCTCAGGACGAAAATAATGCGTGTGCACATTCTGACTTCTCCTGGGTCACAATCTGGCAAAAGCACCTTTTTAATCCTTCCTGGGGTGATAAGATTTTGGGAAGGAAAGAAGTTCATAGGAGTGGCTGGAATGAGGAAAGAAGGGTGTGCTGATTGCCAAGGGAGCTACAAGGATGCAGGGAAGGGAGCTGAACTGAGCAGCAGTGTGGGATATTGCCATGCTGTGGGTGCTGCATCTGCCCCTGATGTGGGATATTGCCATCCTGTGGGTGCTGCATCTGTCCCTGATGTGGGATATTGCCAACCTGTGGGTGCTCCATCTGTCCCTGATGTGGGATATTGCCATCCTGTGGGTGCTGCATCTGTCCCTGATGTGGGATATTGCCATGCTGTGGGTGCTGCATCTATTCCTGATGTGGGATATTGCCATGCTGTGGGTGCTGCATCTGTCCCTGATGTGGGATATTGCCATCCTGTGGGTGCTGCATCTATTCCTGATGTGGGATATTGCCATCCTGTGGGTGCTGCATCTGTCCCTGATGTGGGATATTGCCATCCTGTGGGTGCTGCATTTTCCTGATGTGGGATATTGCCATCCTGTGGGTGCTGCATCTGTCCCTGATGTGGGATATTGCCATCCTGTGGGTGCTGCATCTGTCCCTGATGTGGGATATTGCCATCCTGTGGGTGCTGCATCTGTCCCTGATGTGGGATATTGCCATCCTGTGGGTGCTGCATCTGTCCCTGATGTGGGATATTGCCATCCTGTGGGTGCTGCATCTGTCCCTGAGGTGGGATATTGCCATCCTGTGGGTGCTGCATCTGTCCCTGATGTGGGATATTGCCATCCTGTGGGTGCTGCATCTGTCCCTGATGTGGGATATTGCCATCCTGTGGGTGCTGCATCTGTCCCTGATGTGGGATATTGCCATCCTGTGGGTGCTGCATCTGCCCCTGATGTGGGATATTGCCATGCTGTGGGTGCTGCATCTATTCCTGATGTGGGATATTGCCATGCTGTGGGTGCTGCATCTGCCCTCATGGACTAGCATGGCATGCAGGCTCAGAACTGGGAGACAAAGATGTGCAACTCCTCTCCGTGTGTGACACAGCTCATGGATGCCCAAGTGGAAATGTGTGTATGCAAACCTGGAAAAAATACACACACATGCTTATAGTTAGAAAAACCTGCTGTGGTTGTCTAGTCTGGCCTCTAAAATCACAGTGTTGGCAGCTCCTGTTGTTTTAAACACAGTGTTCCCCTCACACCTGAGACTGCTTCAGCAGAACTACCCCAGTGTGGGTTTCTGGCAGTGACAGCACCAGGGTTGGTGATTTCTGAGGGACAGTGAAAGGAAAATGTGCCAAATAAATCCAGGCCAAGTTCATCATCAGCTCAGAGACAGGAGCAGCTTGGATTTCTCAGGGCTGGGTGGACACCCTGTGGGCTGCAGTGGTACCAATTTCTGTTCAACCTCTGTCCTGGACCTGTTATTTTTTAAAACAAGGACAAAGCCTGGAACAACCTCTGCTGCTCTATCTGCCTCTAGCTTGTCCTTTCCCTAATTTAGTTTGTGCAAAAACGTGATGCATTCAAAGAAATTTCCTGAATAATCTTTGATCATTTTGTTTTTTAACAAGTTCATTCCTTTGAAGGAAGGTTACTGAGTCCTTGTATCCTATTCTCTGGGATAATCAGGAGAGAACAGGATATTTCAGCCCTAAGTCTCCTCTTGGGGATGAACACACCACTAGAGAAATTCCAAAGCAGTCAGGTGTTGAAGGGAGGAGGCTGGGATATCCCTGCCTTTGGAGAAAATGTCTCCTGGGAAAAGGGCTGATGTGGCAGCAAGGCACTGCTGACAGCTGAGCCAGAAGGACTTTTCAGAGAATTTTTTTCTTTAAAGACCTGTCTGTCCTATCTCATTATTGCCCCCAATACCTGACAGCTGGGGCAGTGACTGGAAAGAATTAGACTCCACACAATCAGCTCCTCCTAGATGAGCTATTCCTGCAGCAGAGGGAAAACAGAATGGCAAGAACAGGATGTGTGAGGTTTGTTTTTCCACATCTTTGCTGATGGTGGCACTCAGGCCTGGTAGGTAAACTGAGCTAAATTGAAACTCTGCTCAGATGCTGCTGACAGCAGGAAAAAGCAGAACTGTGCTTAATGAAGCCAGAGATGGTGTTAGCCACCCAGGGAGAATAAGGAGAAACCTTTCCCAGGGACTACTGCTCCAGTGGGTTCCCACTAGGTCCTTCCACATGTTGGATATGAGGCAAAATTAAATTTTTTTAATTTTAAATTTAAAATTTTCTGTGTTCATTTTTTATCCCCCCTTCCTCCTTGACACATTTTTTGAGAAGAGTTTTGAATAGATCCATTTTTTCCCCTACAGATCCATTTACAAGTTTCTGTTGCATAATATCCAATACAGAGTTTAAAACTCCTAATAATCATGTAATACCTTTAAATGAAACAAGTTTTACTGGGAATATCCAATGGTTTTTGTTTCCTAAGTCATGGCTCATATTGTGTGTTAATAAAAATTGTTAATAATGTCATAATTTAATTAGAGGCTGGCAGGTTGGCTTTTTTGGGTACCTGTGTGTTCTGACAGTATTCCATGGTGACAAAACATAGTCCAAACAAGATCCTGTTGAGATGAATGGAGTAAAAAGATTATTCTTATTTCCTGGTCTGAAACTGAGAACATCTTACATTTTATGTTAACCACTTTGTTTGCCTGTTTCTTTTACAGATCTATTTTGTCATACTGTTTACTGTATGTGCCAAACATTTTAAATTCTTTGCATGGAGTGTGTGTGATGTGCAGTGGGTAAATGACCTTTAGATGTTGCTGTGCAGTCTAAATTTATTTATGTGTTGAATACACCTGTGTACAGGTTTGTGTGCTCTAGGTGTATTCAATGCCTGCTTCTGCTATGTTTTGGGGAGGAAATTCTAGAATAAATCCTCATATAAACGTGCAGAAGATATTTTATGACTCTCTGCCTGCTTCCCCAGCCAGAGGGCCTTGCTCAGCTCTGAGGGTTTCTTCCTCTTTCCTGTTTATTTTCTGGTTTTGCTTTTTCTCTCTCCTGAACAACCCCTGACCTTTTCCTGATGCCACAGCTGGGAGAACCCCGCTGTTCTCACTGGGTAAAGAGTGACCCCATGTTTGTCCTTTTCCTACAACCACAAGAATAATGTTCCTCTTCCACCAGTGCCCACCCAAGCCTGTGCAGAAGCATCTCTCCTACCTGCACATAAAAAGTGTGAAGATCCTATAAATTAATTATTAGGGGTTGCTTGATTCCTGGTTCTTTGGATAGTCCATATTATTTGTCCTTGCTGCCACCAGGGTCTCACTGCTGCAGCTGGGACAGACTGGGACAAACTGGAGGCTCCAGCTGGAGATAATTCCATTGTTTGATACATTTCTGGTTATGACCCAAAAATCAGCACTGGGGGAACGAAACTTCTTCCATACCACAGCAGGCGTGAGGGGAGGTGCTTTGAGTGCCCATCCTCGGTCTGTTTGGCCACTTTTGAACCATTAATTGCTCTTTTTGTGGCACTGCCAACTGCACCTCTGGGTGACAGAGCTGTAGTCTGTCCCTGCAGTGTGCAGGGCTCCTGTCCTGCCGGGCTTTTGCTGCCACCTTGTGACATCGCTCCACTAAAACAAGGGATTTTTTCCTAGCGGATTTTTCCACCTTTGCACTCAGGATCGCTTTTATCTCAGTGTTTTGGCAGCTAAAGCTGGTAGTGGAAACGACTCTGTAAATTGTATTTATTTTTTAGAACTTCAGGGGTGCTTTTGAGCTGGATGGGTGGGAGCTGGAGTTCCTCCAGTGAGCTCCTTTGGCAAATTCTGTGCTCAAGTGAACCTGCCTGAGTTTTTGCTTGCAAGGGTTGGAGGAATAAACCGTGCATGCCCTTTGATGGGATTGCTGTGGGGCTTTAGCACCGAGGCTATCCCAGAATACTGAAGAGAACCATTTAAAGGAATGGCTGTCACTGCCTTGCTTTAAAGGCACGGATGCCAGAGCAGCCACGGTTAAAGTAAATTGGAAATGGAGAGTGGAGAGCCCCTGCTGAGCCTGGGGAATCCCCAGGGATCCAGCCATGCTGATTATTAATCATTTCAAACCCCTGGAGCTGCTTGCATGTATTTTACTTTTAAGTGGAACTGTAGAGCCTGGGATGAGAAATAGAGCAATGAAATGTGGACGAGGCTTGAGGAAGTTTGATGAAAATATTTCTTGACCCAGAATAGAAATAGATGCACATATTCCCCATCCCACCATTCCCCATCCCATTTCACCCAACATGAAATGTTTTAAAACTTTATTCAGGGACGGAGTTTTTTGTTTTCAAAGTACTGAGAGATTTGACAGAAGCCATGTGAGACCTTCATGATTCTTCCTCCTGGAAATGTCACAATATTTTCGTATTGCAGAAGAGAAAATAATGATGAAATAGATACCAGATATCAGATACCAGTTTGTATAATAGCAGCTGGTAGATACTGATTCAGCAGTGACCCTGCCTGGACATGAGCAGGGTTTACACTGATGGGTTTTTGGAGCTCAAATTTAATTTGTTAGTGTAAAGGAAGTTTTGTGCTGAGCTCCAAACCTGGCCTAATCTCATGTCTTAGCTCGGAGAAACTTCAATAAATTTGCTGTCTGTCTCAGGAAATACATACTTGCTCTTGTGTGGGAAACATGAGGATAACATAGGTTTTTGTGCATATCAATCCCTTCCATGAGATAGATTCCTTCCCTTTTCTTCTTTCTGTGTTGTTCATTTATTCTCGTTACGTACGAGGCACTGAAGGAATGTGTAGGATGCAAACATTCATGCAGAAAATAAATCCACTTTTATGAATGTGTAGCATAATAGGCTTCTCTCTGTAAAACCTTTGTGTGTGTCTGTGAAATTTCTGTTGGAATGTATCTCTTTCAGATGGACTTTTTTGACATTTAAAATGGCATTTCAGGCTGGCCTTGCACAGGCTGGCTCTTCATTGACTTTCAACTTAAGCTTTTGTTCCTCTCTTTTCTAGATAGAGGAGCGAACAGAATTTTTGAACAAATCTGCTCAAAAGAGGTAAAGCATAGAAACAGTAAGTTCAGTTCAAACAGCAGCGTTTAAGTGGAGAGAATAATAATTTTGCCTTTTTTTTTGTTTTCCCCACTTCTTGTAGTGGTATGAAGCCCACCCAGACAACAGCAGTGGTCTCAAAGATTGACAGTAGGCTTGAGCAATACACCAGTGCAATTGAGGTAAGTTAATTCCAGTAAATGGATCTAATGGCTTGGGGCCTTTAATCAGCCTTTGTTTTGCTGTTCAAGAATTGCAGGGTGTTTTTGATCACAAACTCTTCTTTAAAGTGACTTCAAGAACAAACTGCTTGAGGCACATCTGTAACCAACATCTGAAGATGTATCTAAACAAAACCTCAGATCTGTGTCTTCCCTTTCATGCTGCAATTTTGTAAAAATGGTACAAACTCTGTTTTGTAAGCTTGCAGTAGCTTTGTCAAAATCACATTAAAATGCAGAATCTGACCCCAGGTGATTTTGACAACTTGCCTAAGAGCCAGAGCTGAGGGCTTTTCCTGTCCACAGTCCAGGGTGAAATAGGAGATTGATACCACAGTATCCAGCTGCCATCTGACTGAAATATTTCCTTTGCTGAGTTTGATTTGTCCACAGGTTGCCAAATCTGATTTGCTTTGCAATTAGAGAGGCAAAGCATCACTCATACACATTCTTAGCATCATCAAATGTATTATATATAAAATGTGCAAGAATTTTGAAAAGAAGAAAGAGGAATTTGGTGTTTTTTGTAACCATGCAGAAGACACATTTCCCCAAAAAACCCTAAAAAACTCCCACCCAGCTCTCCACTGTTCAAAAGAGTGGGATCTGCCCCTGGAATGTGGATGTGCAGTTGTCTGGGGCAGATGGAGCAGAGTCTGATGCTAAGGGATGGAGCAGCCTTCCCCTGCCTCTGCAAAAGGATTCCCTGGCAGCCAGGATCCAGGATATAACTGATATTTTAAAGCCTTGGAGCAGTTGTGTGCAGAGCTAAGGTTTGCCACGGGTTTTAGCAAGGCAATAAACACAAAAATGAGTGAGTGCCATTTTCACAGCTGGTTGTATCAAGGGTGCAGCTGCAAATGGAAAAAGGGAGAGTCTCAGTGGCACTTCTTGAGCTGGGCACTCCTAATTTTTGTATGATCAGTGCTGGAACCACACAGAGTTGCTGCATTCCCTGATCAAACCACCCTGCAAATCCATCTCTTGGGCCAAACACTTTAATTTACCACCTGTGAAAGGTTTAATTTTATTTAGGAATTACCAGCCACAGACCCCAGACTGCACACTTGCACACACTTGGAGTTTGGCCCTCGCCCTGTAAAAATCTTCCAAGAGTGTATTTAAAACAAATTGAAATAATTTAGTTTTTATGAGCCTGAATGTAGCTCCTAATGAAGGCCCTTTAGGCTGCCCATGAGTTCAGCAAGGATCAGAGCAGAAAATGCTGTGGAGGAAATAAAGTGGGAATGTGGGAAGGAGCAGGAAGAGGTGACTGTGGGGTGGGAAGGGTAAGTGATGAGTGATAAAATCTTGCACGTGGCCAGAATTGAATAAGCTACGTGAAGATTTATCAAGTCTTTGAGAGTGTCTTGCACTTCTCAGAATGGTTTTAAATAATAGTGAGATGGGTTTTTAGAGGTGTTTTGCAAAGCAGCAAGTTTTAATAGAAGCAAAATAACAAACAATACAGAAATAAGAGGAAAAGCTGAGCACTGGTGTCAGAGAAGCCTGGCACCTTGCTACAACACCCTAAAAAAGCTCAGAGCACCTCTGTGCTCATCCTTAAGTACTGAATGATCCAGGAGGGTTCATTGGCAAATCAGCTGCAGGTTTTGAGAAACATCCCAAAGATCCAACCAGTTCCCTGAGCCAATTACAATGACAAGGCTGCAGAAAATTCTAGTTTGACTTCCTTAATTGTTTCAAGGTAAGCTGAAGCTCTTTCCCTTCTATAGAAACACCTGCTCAGGTGTAGGGGTGCATTCCTATGGGTGAGGAACTGGAATTTAACCAGTGGCCCCGATTTTTTCCCCCAGGGCACAAAGGCTTCAAGGCCAGCTAAAGCCTCTGACCTTCACGTTCCAGCCGAGGGCGTCCGTAACATCAAGAGCATGTGGGAGAAAGGGAATGTTTTCTCATCACCCTCTGGGACAGGAACACCAAATAAGGTTTGTGCTTAATTTAACCCAGTGGTTATAAGGAATTATGCTCTGGACCTGACCTTGCACTGGGGTTCCTGTGGTCAGCCTGTCTGCTCCTGTTGGCATCGCTGGTGAAGAATATCCTGAACACCTCAGAAATCCAAGAGATGGTGTGGCTGCAATATTGAGTGTGATGGAGGAATTTAGTGACCTACTGAGCTCAGTTATGAGACATTCCAGAGCCACATCAAATATCTTAGAAAAATACATCTGGGTCATTCAAGCAGAGTACAAAGAGATTCTTTGAGCAGGGCAAAATTCTTTTGGGGAGCAGAAGAGATTTGAATAGGCAGGACAGTGATGATATTTTCTAGATAATCATAGAAGTGTTTGTGAGACCTTTATCTTTTCTATATAAACCCTTAAGGCAACATTTTCATACTATAAATTGATGTGAGTTGCTGAGCATTTATCATGGACCAAAAGATGAGCCATGGATTGAAGTGGGTTATTACAGATAGTAATTAAATTTTAGTAATTTGTTCTAGTCTTTTAAAGTTTTAATATTTTAAATTTCAGGCCACTTCTCTATTGTGTACTTTTTGTGAAAAAAAATAATTTAACAAGAGGAAAAAAAGTAGATTTGAATGGATGTCTCTTCTATTAAGCTAAAGAGTTTTGAGTTTGGGCTCGTGGTAGAAAGAGCATGTTTGTCTGACATTTATTACTGGGGTAGCAGTAAAGTGGAGGTGTTTTTGTCAGTCCATGTTTATAATTTTTGAAAACTAGAGGGCAGCAGCTCTGTGTAATTCATAGGGACAAGACCTTCAGAGCACACAGGATGTCTCTGAGCAAGCCACATGCTCAGTGAGGATTTCTCTGTTAAACTCAGGCTTGGCTTTGCTTTTAAACCTAAAAAACCATCTAAAACCATGGCAAACAGAGCAAAATCCATTCTGCTTGGATTTATCATTCTGCAGGAAACTGCTGGGCTGAAGGTTGGTGTCTCCAGTCGTATCAACGAGTGGTTGACCAAGACCCCAGAGAGCAACAAATCCCCTGCTCCAAAACCTTCTGTAAGTAAATTTGGGACAGCCAGCTCTTCAGCAGGTGGGTTCACTCCTGGGCAGAGGGTGCTTCCTCCACCAGTGTTTGGAGGAATTCTGTGTCCTCTTGGAAGCTCACAGAGTCCCTCTGGCTGCTGACTCCTTGGTAGTCAGAAAATGGGGAAAGAAAACAGCAGTTCTCACCTTAAAGTTCAGAGAAGCACTTCTCTGGTAGAGGAGAACTTGAATTTACCACCTGTGAAAGGCTTACCAGGACTGTAATTTTCCACCTGTGAAAGGCTGACCATTAGTTTAGAAATGATCAGCCTCAGACCCCAGACTGCACACTTGCACACACTTGGAGTTTGGGCCTTGCCCTGTAAAAATCTTCCAGTATGTTTTAAAAGAATTGCAATAATTTAGTTTTTTATGAGCCTAAATGTAGCTCCCAATGAAGGAGCTGCCCCTTTAGGCTGCCCATGAGTTCAGCAAGGATCAGAGCAGAAAATGCTGTTGGGAATAAAGTGGGAATGTGGGAATGAGCAGGAAGAGGTGATGTGGGTGGGAAGGGTAGGATGAGGAACAGGAATGTAAATGTCCATATTGGAGAATCCTTTGTGATGTTAATGATTAACCTCAGGATTTTGTTAAAGAACTGGTGTCTTCTGTATCCTTGTGCAGTTTTTTTCTGCCAGTTCATCTGCCTTTCTAAAAGTGCAGCCTGAAAAACTTTCTCAATTCACACTCCTATTTGTCCTAAAGAGGACAAATTGAAATTGCAGCATTGTCCACTATAGAATCTGCCTCCAGATTTTTTCTCTCTTTCTTTTAAGTTGCATCTTTTAGATGATGTGAAACTAATCCTTGTTTTTCCCTCAGCCAACTGTTTCTATCTATGTCTTAATTTCCCTCTTTCTCAATAGATTGTTCTTTCTTCTTTCAATGTCTCTGCTTGAAGGAACGAGCCCTCCTCCTATTCTTCTTCTTTGGGGGTCTGTTTGCTAAGTTGGTCAGGTAAAGCTGTTTATGATTGACTATGAAGGTTTATATACATCTATAATGTGTGATTTTTGACTTTTTCTTAGGATAAATTAAAGGGAAGCCTAGAATTTCTTGTTTAGCAAATAACTTCTCAGCCCCATCACATTCTGCTAAAGTAATGTTCAGAGTTTTTGTCACCATCAGGATTCTTGTGGGTTTTGAATGAATATTGGATTCAAGGCACAGCAAGATTGCAGTTTTATGGTGAACCAAAATCACAGATCCCAAATTATTTAGGCTATGGAAATGGATTTGTGATGATGCCCACTGCAGGTGGCTTTGTGATAAGGTCACAGTTGGTTCCTTTCTCCTTTCCTCTGGTACTGCTGCACTCCCAGTTTAAAGTGCAGAATTGGCTTCGAGTTTTAATCACCAGCAATCCTGTGTGGCTGCAAATTGTGCTCAGCTCTGGGGGATCTCTGCTGGCTGCAAATACCCCTTGCAGGAATCTCATTTCCACTCGTCACTGAGCATTTTACAGCTAGAAATTCTCACGTGCAGAAAACTCCCTACATAAAAAATCCTGGACACTAATTGACATTTTTCAGGGGTTTTGATAAAGTCTCCATAATACACTCATTTTCAGAGAATACTGTTATTCTTTAATGATTTTACCTCATCTGTTTTGGGGTTTTTTTGTATCATTCTAGTGATTGGCACATCCTAAGGTTGCAAAGGGTGCAATGGAAATTAAAATGGATATGAAGGACTACAGTGATAAGTGCTGAAATCTGTAGGATTTTAGGATGCAGAGTAGGATCTGCTTTTCTGTTGTATTAAAAGTCCAACTCTATTTTTTACTCTATTTTAATAAAATACTTTGATTTTGATTTAACCAAGGCAAGCTACTTCTGAATTCCTCCCTAGCAGAAATCCTGTCCCTGAAAAAATGTGGGTTTTTCCTGCAAAAACTGGTTTTTTTTTTTTTTGCAAAAAATCTGATGTGCAGGGACTCTTCACTGCACTAAGTTGATCATACTGAGTTAAGTCTGTGCCATATGAAATAAATGCAACAGGATTGGTTTTTGTGTTAAAACATGGATATGTGTGGAGTTATTTTGTGAAATACAATTCTTTATAACTGTTAGACAATGTAATATTTCCTCTGGTGGATGTTCCTCCACTTCTCTTGTGAGGAAGTTGCATTCTAACCTTTTCTTTAGCAACGAAAATAAACCTGAACTAACGCTGGTTTCTGTTCTCTGACATGAAAAATCCAGGATTTAAGACCAGGAGATGTATCTGGCAAACGTAATCTCTGGGAGAAGCAGTCAGTGGAGAAGACAGCTGCTTCTTCTAAGGTAATAACACTTCTGGGCGCTGTTTAGAGGATAATATTCTGTTCCTAATCCACTTTTTTATCTATAAAAGAAAATACAGTGATGTTCAGAAAGCAGTGTATCACTTTTATGTTCATTTTTGGCAGAGCTGTGTTGTGTGTGGGCATCTGGCCTTTGCATGGAGTTGATTTTTTTTCTTTATGCATAACAATGTTCTCCAATATAGAATTTTAATAATGGCTTTTTGCTTTTTCAAACAGGTATCAGCTACGGGGAAAAAATCAGAGACTAATGGTAAGTAATGCCATAATACACCTGTTTCTATAGTTTAAGCTATAAACTATAAAATTATAAACAATTAAACTATAGTTTAATACATATTATTACATATATATAATATGTATATTATACATGTGTTAACATACACTAATGTATGTATATTTAATCAAATAATGCATACAATATTTGATTATATACATATAAAAAATACAATGCAAATATTGTAATAGCTATTACTACACAGAGACATTGCCACATTTTTGGATGGGTGTACCTGGGTTTTAAAATTCTGCAGCTGTTCACGTTGATGCCCAAAACCTCTTTTTGCCTTTGAATTTCAAAAACTCCATTACCAAATCATTGAAACATGAATGGATGAGAAACTGCTTCTGCTGGAGCTGTGCATTGGTGTCCTCTCAAGGCAAAAATAGTAATGCTGTTGTCATTTTGAAACCACTGGTTGGTGAAACAAAATCTAATTTTACAGAAAGAAACCAGCAAAATGGCCTCTTAGCTTTTAATTTTTATTTTAACCCAAAGCACTCCAGATAAAGACAATTAAACTAATTGTATGGCTAAGAACCATTGGGGAAGAGTGGAAGCTCACTGACCAATTTAACAGCTTTAAGAGGCTGAAATCCTCATTTTTGTCCTCCTGGGTTCCACCTCAGAGCAACCCTGTAGGAACAGGGTAAAAAGCTAGCTTGTCATTTCTTCTAAGTGCAGCTAGCAAGCAATTTGTAACTTTAAATATGAAGCTATTTTGAGAATGAGAAGTTCTTTAACACAATAATTTATTTTGAGGGTGAAAAATAAGTGCACTTGTAATAACAACAAGGGATTTGTCCTGTAAGAATCAGTAAAGAAAATACATAAACAATCCAAGAATAAACAAATTTCACAAACAATAAAATACCTTTTACTAACCAATGGAATAATTAACAAGAAAACTATTAGCCAATCAGGAGTTACCCTCAAGGTTTGTAAAAAACTATATAAAAACCAACATACAACCATAATAAAAAATGTTCTAAAGGTTTTATTGTGTCACACAACATGCAACCATAATAAAAAGGTTTTGCTGTGCCACACAACCCCAGTACATGAGCAGAGCAGCACCCAGCTCGTGTCCTGCTTCTTCCATGTTAATTTAGAGAGCTGTGCCTTCTTCTGTTCTAGAGATGTGTCTGGGTTGTTTCAAGCCATATTTAATTGTCTCTTTCTCAGCAGGTTTGAGACAATTTGAGAAAGAACCGTAGAAGGCCACGAAAGACTCTGGACCAATCAGTTTGCGGGGAAAAAAAAAAAGAGGAAAAAGTGCTAAATTGTTCTTTTTATATTTATGTTTATTTACCAAAATGTCTTTTTTTTTTTTTGCATTATCCCAGTTAAAACCATGTATATTAGCACTGTATTTAATAATCAGTCTAGACATTCATCAGAATAGTACTGCCTTTGCACAAGAGCCTCTATTCCTAAAGAAACCCATGCTGTGAAATGTTCAGACTCTCCTACTGATAGGCAGAAATATCATAATTTCAGCTGGCATTCGAGGCCAACCCAAAATGCATGTAAAGTAAAGTTGCTTGGGAAAGGTGTGCAGCAAACCCATAAAAAACAATGGTTACTTTTGTAATACATAAATCTTTTTCTTTCTGCACTTTAGACTAAGGCATGGAAGAAATATCTTTAGTTGACAATGTAATATTTTCTGTAAGTTGCCCATGTCATGAGAAATACTGCATCAATAACGTGTTTTAATTTTTTTTTTGTTTTATACTTTTTTTAAGTATCAATTTTTCCATTCTAGTTTAAGTTAATACCTAAATTTGGATGATTATGTTAGCTGACAGCGGTACTGATAATTTTTTTTTTGTTGTTAGTGACTAGTAACTGAATGCAATCTAGATTATATATATATACACACATAGCTTTACAAAGTTTAGCCTAAAGGCACTACTAATGGTAGAATGCTTTAATATGTGCTAGAGTATTATATTTAGCAATAAACATACATAATTAGCCAATATCACAGCTTAAAAAAAAGTAAAGACAAAATCACACACTTTTCTATAGTAAGATTTCATAATTGTCATTAGAGGTATGGTGAGATAAGTATTAAAAAAAAAATTTAAATGTCAGTTGCCCAGTAATGGGTAATTAAAAAGAAAGTATAGTTTTTAAAAGAGGAAAAGGTAAGGGTATAGAGGGTCAAAAATAGGTCACTTGTATAAAACCTTGTAGTTTAATTTATATAAAACTACCGTAATTAAAAAGAAAAAAAATGTAAACAGAGTTGGAGCTCGTTTCAAATGACTGTACACTAAATCTTGCCATCCATCCCTGCCATACACCAGGTCCACCAAAAATGAAGTAAAACCTCTATGTTTGATGCTTCTTTTTACCTCCCTCTCCTGAATATCTTATTTACAGCTGTTGTCATTTGTATATAGTAAATACACGGCCATAAGACGTCAGCTTGGTTTGGATTTACACGCCATGCAAGTTCAGCATTTACATCCTACAGTGTATGGGTGGCATAAACTGAGCAACTCGAGTAGCCCCTGAGCGTGTTGTGAACAGCTTTGTTGTGCATCAGAAACCCCCAGGACCTCCTCATCACCACTTCCACGTCTTGACAGCATCTGGCTTCTTCCTGAAGAGGTGCAATGTTCTGTTTCAGCCCAAAGCTGGGCTGGAACATCTTGTTTACATCTAGAGATGCACAAAGTTGTCTGTAGGGGGTGAAACTGTGCCTGACACTGTCTGTGAGTTGTCGTGGGGTTTTTTTTGTTTTGTTTGGGGGTTTTGTAAACACTCCTCTGAGTCTCTCAAATACATCTGATAGCTGCAATAAAAACGATTTGTTGGAACAATGTATTCTGAAATAAGTGCCTCTGCAATAAATGGGACGTTTCCATCTGCAGCCGCTGTTTGTTGATGAGTAGGGATGGAGCAGTTGTTGTAGGTGGGATAGGGATTGTGCTGAGTCCCTGTGGGATAAGGTGAAGAACCCCTAAAGATGTCCTGGATGCCACAAACCAGCTTTGCTTTGGCCTAGCCAAACCTGTCTGAAAATACTTCACTGTGAGGCTGTCTCAGGGTTTGCTTTGGTGATTTTCAAGTTTTTTCCGTGCTTTCCTTAGATAAATCCTGCCTGTGTCTGAGGGTAATATTCTGGATGCTGCCAGCAGAGTTGCAAAAATCTAAGGTTGTATTTGAGACTCCTAGTCTGATGTTGGATTTATGTTCAGCTGGCTGGATTGTACTGTGAGTTATCCCTGCCCATGATGCTGTCTTTGATTTTCCCCACTGCTCACACAGGAGTTCAGTTCCAGGTGCTCTGAGGAAGGGTTGTGTGAGGCAACAATTACAACTTTGTTTTTAGGTCCCAGCCAGAGCACAATCCTGTTTTGAACAATAAGCCACCAAGTGATCTGTATGTGCTGTCCTTGTACAGAAATTATAGAAATTTATTTCTATCTGTATTAAGATCTGTGAAACCCCAAACTTTATAAAAACATGCCAAACCATATAAAACAATTAAGGGACTACGCTGATCAGCTTTTGTTGTTAATAAAACTTTATTCATATAAAATTTTAAAGCACTAGAAATAGACTCTATAAAAATCACAAATATACAAAAAGCATTGCAATTAGAGCATTCGTTGACAGTGACTCACAAGCCAGCATGACTGACCACACTGGAAGATACAAAAAACTCCATGTAAGTCACTATTTTTTTGTTAAACATGTCTCTAATTAAGGAAGACCAGATAAAAAGGAAATGAAAAGACATTGTCTTTTTCTACTAATCCAAACCAGATTCTGCTAAGCATTTTTACAAAAACCCCACCCTTTTTGCTGCATTCTTACACCAGTTAGTGGTCTCCTCCTTCAAAAAAGGAGGAAAAAGTAACTCATAACTATTATCAATTTCAGAAGAAGAAATGAAGATGAAGCTGGAGAGTACATGTAATCTGGAAGGAGTTCAGTGGAGGTCTTGCAGGAACCAGCTGCATTTAATATTCTGCTTTGAATGGGTAGTCCTTGTGGTTGACAGCTCTGGGAAGAGAAAGGCCTGGTTATTCAAGCAGTGCAGGAAGTATTTTCAGCAGCATTTCCCTGTTCCCAGCCACTCCAGCTCTGCAGCTGCCATTAAACTGAACACAGGCTTTGAGAAAGCCCCTGGAACACCAACATGGGGGAACATTCCAAATGAATCTCCCTCCTGAAATTCCAGGACGTGCCTCATTAAAAGTTTAAGGTATGAGCTCTCCCTGGTTTTGGTCATGTACGTTTTCAAGACAAGGGGGGATGAAAATATAGGTTAAAAATAATTAGATATTATAGATAAAATTAGATATAATAGATAATTATTTAGATAATTAGATATATAAGGTAATTAGCTATATATTAAAGATATATATCTAAATTATTAAGTGTAATTAGGTAAAGATAGATTAAAGATAAGATTAAAGATAATTATTAAAGATAATAAGGAACGTACTGGAGCACTGGAACTGCCCTCCAGTTCCTGTTAAAGCTGAGGATGACATCCATCTCCTTTTTAGACAGTTCAAAGTCAAACACCTAGCAGGGAAAGAGAAAAAAAAAGGCTCTTTTTAGTTAGGTTCATATGAGTAACTAGCTACTAAGTGTGCTTCATGCACTTAGGACTTGAGATAGGAATGTATTAAGCAAAGTTAAGCAATCCTCTTATTTCTCAGGCAAATAACAACCCTTGAAGTCACCAAGAGAGTCCTTTTCTTTCTGAGGTGCTGTTCACAGCAAGGTCTCACATTTCTGGGTGGTGAACACCAACAGCACAGCACTTTGTGTTGTAATGCACACAGAGAAGAAGAAGAGAAGATTTCAGGTGCTCAGGATGTGTCCCAAATACTGGAATTTTGGAGGGAAATTTTCTGCTACGAGAGGGGGCTGCTGGGTATCAGCTGCAAAGAGTTGCCTCACAGTTAATCAGCCAAGAGTTCCTGCCAGGGGTTCATGGGAGGAATGACTCCAAACCCTCTCACCATGGGTTGAAAGCAACACAAAGGTCTTATAAAAGATGCCACACCTCATGAGCAAACAAAACTTCGCTGCCAAGGGGAGCCACAGCCTCCAACAGGTCTGGTGTTTGTTCACAGCTTTGTTCCTTTCCACCCCGAGGACTTGTTAAGCTTTTCCCCAAGGGCAAGTCCAAACCTGGGGCTCCCTTTGTGCAGCAGCAGAGCCCAGCCAATGCTGGTGTAACCCATTTCTCTCCTGGCAGGAACAAAATGCTTTTCCCCAGATGGTTTGGTAGTGCTGAGCCTCAGCCTTTGAATCTCTGCATCCCCCTTGCAGTGACAGAGGGGCTGGGGGTGTGGGGCCTGTCCCTGTCCTGCACAAAACCTGCAGCACTGCCAAAGGGACATGGTCACCTTCATGTTCTCCTCCACACGGTGTGGCTTGTCAGACTTGGGGATGACAATGATGTCTCTTTGGACCAGAAAGCGGATCAGGACCTAGGAAACAACAACAACAACGAGGAGCATGAACACTGAGGTACCAAGAAATCTGTTCAAACACATTTTGTGGGTTTTTGTGTTTTCTTTTATTCTACAATTTAGTCTTCTACACCCATATCCAGGTTTTGGAAGACTGCCAGTTTTCACTCGAGAGTTTAATATGCCAGGATTTTTTGATTTTTGATATGCCAGCAGATTGGCAAACTAATTTTTTTTTAATTTTTAAAAAATTTTTCTCTGTTGTTTCTACATTTTGGCTTTTGCAGGATTTGTTTTGTTTTTGTTTAGGGTAGTGGCAAGGGGAAAAAAATTATGCTGCTCTGGCTTGTGTTATATGAGTATGTAATTGTATTCAATGAGCATAATCACACTACAGATTATTTTGGGCTCATGGGTAAGTACCTCACAACGGTTCAGCTTTTGGAAGTCCAGAAAAGGAAAATTATTTACAGAATTTAAAAGTTCCCCCAACAACAAAAAAGAACTTTGCATACAATGTTTTCATCCTGATCTGCCTGCTTAAAATCTGATTGTTTTATTGCACGTGGACATGTGGCTTTGTTTGAAGTGCAGTTTCTGCACACCCCAGGCATCAACTCATTTGTGTGACTAGCCAACTAACAGAGAAAAAAAAATCTTGAATAATCAAGCAGCTTTCAATAATTCTTTGTGAACATGAGCAGATTGGAGGCAATCAAATATGGCTCCAAATTACAGGATTCTTCTGAAGAATAATTAGCTGGAGAAAGAATAAAAATTCAGGAAGGTGAACACCTGAGGTAAGCATGTACCATTGCTGAGCAGTCCACCCAAAACTTGGCACTCAAGACCTCCTTGAAAATAGCTGATAATTTTTATGGATTCTATTAGGAACTTGGGCAGAGTGAAGAGCCAAGTCCAGCCCCATTATAATGTATCTCTAGAGGAAGTAATATCTGCTAGGACTGGCCTGTGAGACATCAGAGGAGGAATAGTTTGCTCTGAAACTTACCTGGGCAGGGCTTTTATGATGTCTAGCTGCAATCTCTTTAATCTTGGGATCATCCATAAGTGTGGGTTCCCCTGGCTTAGCCCTGTTAAAAAATAGAGATGGTGGCAGTAGAAGGTGACAGCTTCCCTGCAGGGGTGTCATGTCACATCATGTGACATAATCTGCATCAAGACAACAGAACTTCTCATTTTACCTGTATCATTTACCTAATTTAATAGTAATAATAATGATTTTCATAGTTCAGCTGCACTGTTTTGTGCACAGAAAGGCTGCAGAGCTCTCTTACCATGGGCGGTTGGGAGAGCCCAGGGGGCTGTATGCAGTCACAGCCAGCCCTTTGGATTTACAGTACTTGACCAACTTCTCCTGGGTCAGGTATGGGTGGCATTCCACCTGCGAGCAAGAAAGATGGTTGGCAAAGAGGCAGAGGCAGAGCTGCAGAGCATTGCATTTTAAATCCTCTTGGGTGGCAGAAAATGTGAAGACTTGACTTGCAGTGTCACGATTCAAATCGATCTTATGAAAAAGTTATAATGTCACAGCAGTATCTACAGGCCTAGAAGAGAATAGAGCTTTTCATGCTGCATATTACCCACAGAAAGAAAAAAATAGATGAGAATGAAAGTGTTATCTGTGTGGAATCTGGGAGAGGAGCCTTCCTGCACTACTGCAGGGCAGGGTTGCATTGTCACAGGGGCAGCTCAGAATGACTGAAGTTTATTTTCTGCTCTGATTCCTGAAGAAGCTTGGGGAGATGATCTGAGCTATAACCTAAGGAAGCAATTCCATGTTGCAAATAGATGTTTGGGTAAGATATCCTAAAAAGCAGCAGGAGCTCCATGGGGATGCTGCTCAGCTGCCTCAGGGCTGTGTCTGTGCTGCTTCACGTGGTCCTGTGCACACACCCGGCTGTTCCTGAACACCAGAGCTTCACTACCAGGCATGGTGACAGGAAAAATGTGTACAGCAGTTAAATTACACTGGTGGAACCCTGGGCACTGAGAATTTCAGGCTTTCTGTGCTGACAGGCACTGACCCTCAAGCAAACACTGCATTGACCTGAGGCTGTGGAACAGACTTCCAAAATTGAGGATGGAAAACTTAGAGTTTAAGGTTTTAGTATATAGTAATATATATAAAGCATGATGGAGGATTTAGGGTGGAGGTCAGTCCTTCTTTTTTACCTTCATCTTCATGGCTCTGGGTGGTATTTTGTAATTGGGTAGAAAAATCTGCATTGCCAGCCACAGGTGGTTATTGGGTTAAAAGTAAAAATAATTTAGGTGTCACCTCTTCATTGAAAATTTATCCTTAAAAAACCTTGTAGAGAGATAGAGATGGAGCCATTTTTCACTTTGTTACCAAGAACTCACAACTTGTGAGACTGTGCTAGAGGTAAGAAATAATAAATATCTGAGTCCAAACATGAACTGCATCTCTCAAGCATTTAATCCCGGCTCTAACAGAAGAAAAGAAGATAAAAACCCCACAGCTAGTGTGGGATTTCCCTGGATATTCCCCACCTGGAAGAGGTGGGCATTCAGCACCCCCAGCTGAGTGCAAAGGAGTTGCATGTGAAGGAAAATCAGAAGGTCCCTAAGGTGCTGCTGTCCTGTGATTACATTCATGAGGTATGTGGTGAGAATTTGGTATGTAATTATTGTGCTCTTCAACCTCCTTTCTGTAATGAAGTTGAGTGGTTTATTTATTTTATGTTGAAAAATAAATAAGTCCAGTACATCCCTGTATAGTCCCATGCTGGTGCAGAAATTCATAGTGAGGATTTTGCTAAATATATTTAAGATTACTTTAAATATATAAATTATACATTATTTACATAGGACATGTATATTATATTTATCTATTATATGAATTTAGGCATACTCTAATTATATATATACACATTCTAAATATGTTTAGGAATACTTTTAAGTGGAAGGCTCCAGCCTCGTGGAAAGGGGTTGGATCTAGATAATCCTTAAAGTACCTTTCAATCCTAATCCATTCTGATTCTAGGCTGCAAGGTTAGCTGAGAAATGGAAACAAAATTCTCACCTGGTTCATTACAGGCTTGTATTTCAGTCCTGGCTTGTTCAAGATCCTTTCAATCTGCTCATGGTTGAAGTTGGAGACACCAATGGCTTTTACCAGACCAGCATCCACCAGCTCTTCCATGGCCTAACAAGTAAGGACAAGCAAGAATGAGTTGGTGCTATTACTGTCAAACTACATTATTTGATTTCTCTCATGCTTGTGGCAAATGAGCAAACAGCTCATGCTAGATTAGATTACATAAAAGTATCTCAGTTAATAAAAGAAAACAGAACCCTAACTGTATGAACACCCAGTGAATTAACAGCCACACCTAGATTAATCTAAAGGCTGGTTCTACCATTGTGTGTATCCAAATATTTTAGGAGCAGCACCTACAGTGCTGAGAGCTTCCTTCTCTTTAGCCTTACTACAAACATCTCCTTCTTGCTCCCCAAAACAAGAGATACAAGCAGCTGTCTGGGTGAAATAGCATTTTGTGTGGCTGTCCCCCATACCCAAACTTATCCCTCAATTTCATTCTGCACACAGATCTCTGCTCCATCTTTAGTGCTGACACCTGCTCTGAAATATTGACTTACCTCCCATGTGTCCAGAAAATCTGTGTCACTGGGAATGCTGTGGCCCTTGTCATCCAGGGGATGCAGCTCTTCACCAGCCTGTTAGATCAGGGCAGATAATACACAGACTTTTTAGGTGTTGAATTTCCCACAGTGTGCTAGCACTTTGGGCTGCCTCTACAGGCAGTGAGTTAGCAGGTTGTTTAAACACATTGCATAACTAAAAATGATGCATGTGTATTAGTATTCTCTTTTGGATAAGGGCCATATTTTGCAAAATCAGTCCCTGCACGCAAAGACTGTGGGGATTAGTAATAATTATGTAACTTCTGCAGATTTGGAGAGAAGGGAACAGACACCCTCCAGCCCCTTGGTTGTAGTTTTATTTATTTTGCACAGGTGTAGACTGGGGGAAGAAACACATTCCTGCTGTGCTGTGCTTCACTTTTCACTGCTGGTCACTTCAGACCAAGCCAACATCCCCAAAAACCTCAATGTCCATGCTGTAACCACCTTCCTGTGCTGGTGATGAGAAGACCCAGGGGGCTCACACCTCCATCTCATCCCGAAAGGTGTGGAAAGCCAGACCCCTGTGCTAAAACACACCATGACTTTAGTGACCAAATTCTTACCACCACTGGGATCAGGGAAGAGCCAAATGAACCCCATATCCCATCTGTGCAATGAAAGTGGTCACAGCAAAGATAATGCTCAGGTAGGGAGGAAAGGCGTGGAGAGCAGGATTACCTTAAATCCCATTGGGAAGTGCATCAGGTAGAGGTCCAGGTAGTCCAGCTGGAGTGCAGCAAGGCTCTTCTTGAACCCCACCTTGACCATGGACTTCTCATGGAATGTGTTCCACAGCTGTGGGAAGAGACCAAGCCCGACTGTCACTTTACAGCTCCCACAGGGCAGAGCAGGGGACAGAAGCTTCTCACTTGGAGGAGATTTTTGGAGCTTTTGGAGCTTTTTTTGGACCTCATTGAGAGGAAAACTCCAATTTAACTCAGTAAATGATGAAGATGAGGAACCTAGCATTTCACTTCTAAGGCAGGACAAACACACCACAAAACTGGCTGTCATGAAGGTGGAGTCAGAATTCCCACTTAGAAGATATTCTCAGATATAAATGTAACTCTCTGGTGAGTGCATCTGACACAGCAAAGCTGTTAGCATTACAATTTTTTTTTCAACATTTTTTAATTGTTGGTGTTTCAATTATTTTTTTTTTGAGCAGCTCATAGATACCTTCTTTCTGTCCCTTTTAACTGTCCACATTGAGAGCAGTCATCAATTTGACTTCATTTTTGAAATCAAGATTCAAGTTGTTTAAATAGAAGAACAAGTATTATTAAATGAAACCGTGTTCTTTAACAAAAACAAAGCTTAATGTGGAAAATCTTAGTTTTGCTGGTTTTTCTGGTGAAAACCCCAAGTGATAAATTCATTAGCTGAGCTGTTCTTTTTGGTAAGGAGCACTTCTGGCACAAGTGGATGAGATAAAGGAATGAAGAAAACACCTATAAAATACTTTGATTTCTGTTCCCTTTCAGGATTACCATTTGCACGTGTTTTCCAAACATCTTGCTTAACACTGATGAATCCAGACAACCGTCTTGTTTTCTTTTTAAATTTTTTTTCCCCCTTATCTTTCTTGGGTGTGTCCAACTGAACATCCAGTATAATTGACTTAATTGATGCGAGGGAATTATTAGATCAGTAATAACCGTGGTATCTTTCCCAAGTTGCCAGCTGTTCCTGATAAAGCCAAGTCCAAATTGCAAACAGAGAATGGAACTTTCAAGACCCAACAAGAAAACCATGAAGCAACTTTTAAAGACCCAAGAAGAAAACCATGAAGCAACTTTTAAAGACCCAACAAGAAAACCATGAAGCAACTTTTTAAGACCCAACAAGAAAACGATGACGCGAATGTCAAAGAAGGAAATGTTACTTTACATTTTGGTACAACAAGGGCTTCTCTGCAAGAAAAGCTAAATGCCCCAACAATTCTGCATCCTTGTACCTTAGTAACAATGAAGAGGTCTTCCCGTTTCACAACGCCCTCCTTGATCTTCTGCTGGACTGCGTTCCCGATTTCGTTCTCGTTCTGGTAGAAGTAGGCGCAGTCGAAGTGGCGGTAGCCGGCGTCAATCGCGTACTTCACCACCTCTTCCACCTTTCCCGGGGGAGCCTGTAAGCAAACAGAAGCCAGCCCTGAGCTCTGCCGTGTCCCCCTGGCATGGCTCAGCGCTGGGACAGCTCCACACAGCCTCCTTTTCCAGCTGCTCCCGGAGTTTCCTCATCACCCGCATTGAACTGAAACCTGACTGAGTTTCCACGCAGAACAGCGTTCATTTCTGCAGGAAATGACAGGAGTTTGTTTCTGCAAGACTTTCAGCTCTGCCACTGCCAGCAGCGCAATATCCACTGTCATTTCCCCTCCTCGCTCCCGGTGTTGCCCAAGGAATTTCGCCACTTCGCCTTCCCCAAACCTTCCCCCACATCCCGGGGTTGCGTGCCGCTGCCGCTCGCTCTTTTGGGTCGGTTTCTTTCGCTTCCCCTCTGGTTGGTTGGTTTGTTTGTTTTTTTTCTGCTTCCTTCCACCTTCTCCAGCCTCTAATTTATATTTATTTTTGCCTTTTCCCCCTTGCCGTGGCTGCCCGCGGCCCCCCCCGCTCCTGGCAGCCCGCCCGGTTACACAAGCGGCGGCCATCGGAGACACCGAGCTCACGCAGGGCACGGATCTCACTTTTAGAACGGCTCCTTCCCTATTTTGCCAGATTTTTAACTTTATTTCCCATCTCGGCTCCTATTTTGTCGGTTTTTAGCTTTATTTCTCACTTCGACATCTCCCTCCGTATGCCCACCCTCCCTGCCGCGCCGGTACCTGCCAGGTGCCCAGCCCCAGCGCGGGGATCTTCATCTTGTTGCTGAGCTCCACGCAGGGGATGGCCATGGTGCCGGGTGTCCGTCTGTCCGTCCGTCCGTGGCTCGGAGCCTGCCCGAGGCCGCTATAAAGGAGCGGAGCTGCCGCGGCCCCGCCTCGCCCCTCCCCGCCTCGTCACGGGCGACACACGCACGGGATGCCCTCGGGCTCCGTGATGTTTGCGGTTCTTTTTTAGGGATGTGGTTCTTTGTTCGAGGATGAGCAAGGCGAGGGCGAGCGGATCCGGCGCTTCGCACGCGTTCTGCTCTGCTGAGGTGGCACCTCCACCCCTGGGAGCGCTCGGAAGGTGGCACTTGGGGACACGGCGTGGTGGTGCTGGGTGTCACATTTCTGGGGTTTCGAAGGCGATGGGTAGTGTAAAAGAAGTCCTTTATTACATCGTTAAATCAGTCCCATGAAGGCAAAGTTATTGGAGTCTGTAGCAGCCTCCAACATAAAGATTTTAAGTCTTTAAATCTTAAACAAGCAGCAGCCGAGGCATCAGCAGTCTGTGTCCCATGAGCCTCTTATCAGTAACAACAACAGCAGCATCCGTGTTTTTGTGACTCCTGTGTGTGTGTTCTCCAATTAGCGCGTTTTTATTCTATTTTTTTAGCCATTTAGGTACTTAGAAGAATTTTCTACTTCCTTGCTGGGCCAATCCCAAGTTAAGTTTGATGTGCGAAGGCAAATGCAAATTCTTACGAAAATTATGCACGTTCTCTATCTGTTCTATCTAAGAACGCACAACAAGGTTACATTGTTTTCATTATGTCTAGAATTTATCTGTCTGTAAAAAGACAATGCCACTAAACTTTAAACTAGATCCTAGGGCTTCTCTTACTGCCTAATACAGGCACTTAAAATCTACTCTTTATTTAAAACTAAACTTGCATTTCTGCTTCATGTCTGTGTGAATTTGTGTATTTTAGTTTTCCTGAAGGTTTTAATTCAGTCCTTACATCTTTGGACACTCCTGGGCCTGTATGAATGGGGCCCAGGGGGGTTTGTACCCCAACAGCTGAGGACTGGTTTGACTTGGCAACTTTGGGGGTCTTTTCCAACCCTACTCATTCTGCAGCTGAGAATTCTGCTGGCAGCCAGGAGAATTCCTGCCCGAGGCAATGGGTGTGTACATTGGAGGATTTGCTCACTCCCCAGTGGTGGCAAAGGGACTGAAATTTTCACATTTTTCCTCAAAAATACTAGACTCACCTGTTGTTCAGGGAGGAATTAATTAAAAGGAAATGTGGCCTTACCTTTTAGCTCATTTCCCTGCTGGACCATCAGTTCTGTGTGAAGAATCCCTTCCCTGACCCCAAATTAAAATTTCAACCAGCGCCGGTGGGGTCTCAGGTGCTGCACAAGGGATTGGTGATCACAGCTTGTCAGCACGGAGTGTTTCAGTCCAAACAATCCCCCTGCTTTTTCCATAGGGTGAAAAGGGATATTTAAAGGTGGCAGGAGACTCTGTGCAGGTGCAGTGCCTCAGAAATCACGAGCAGAGCCTGGAGGGACTGGGCTGCTCAGCTTCACCCCATGAAGCTGCTGTAAGTTCAGCACCCTACCTTGGGCACCTCACATGTCACAGAGATTTTGTGTTTAGTTATCACAGTTGGGATGCTTTGCTGCTTGAACCTAATTTTTCTTTTCCTTATGTTGCTGATTTTTTTTCTTTCCTTCTTTCTTTTCCTTCTTGCTCGCTGCTGATCCCTGACCACCAATTGAAATGCTGTGGGAGTTCCACTGGTGTCATCTTGTGACTTGTACAGGGTGAGTGAGAATTAAATATTTTATGCTTAGACTTCTAATGTTTACCTATCAAAATATAGAAGCAACCATGAATTATTGAGCCACTAACCGTGATGTTTGATGTGATTTGTTAAAATTTATGTGCGTTTGCATTATTTAGACTGCTTTTATGGGACAGTATTTTCAGTTGGCTAGCAAATGCATGTTTTGGGTTTTAAATATAAACAAACTCTCTTCCTGCTCTCCTTGGCTTGGTTTCTAAGCCATTGGCTTAACCAAGCTTTGTTGTCATCTTTCTGTTGCCTTGGATGGCATCACATGTTCCAGAATGGGAAAAAAAAAGCCCAAACTGATATGAAGTAGAGAATCAAAATTTTCAAAGTTGCTGATAACTCCTGTAGGTCAAACTAGAGCAGCAAGAGGAGGTGTTGTCTATTGAAAACAAATATGAAAAAACACATAGATCAAACAACCCCACCCAAAAAAGAAAAAGCTACTGTGAGAGATGTGATGAATTTGTTGACAGAAAAAAGAGAAAGACCTACCAAAAAAAAAAAAATAAAAGGTCTGTTGAGATTTTATAAATTTAGTAATGGTATGTTAAGGTCAGAAAGGGCCACACTATTCTCCTTACACTCATCTCCAATTACATTGAGAAGATTTTATATCAAGCCTATGTTATATCCATAATACTTAATTTTTTATTAATGGCACTTGAGTGCTACAGCAAGAGGAGCTGACTAAAACTGTGTAGAGAATAGACTAGGAGGTGCTGAGGTTAAGTTATTAAAGTTACCTTTAATTGCAACAAATCTTGGTCTGGAAGGTATAAATGCCACATAATTGCGTTTTTTTTAAACCTATTTGTTTAACAGAGCCATCAACAATTCTTGCTGTAAATCTTTATTTGAAGACATTAATGATTTTGGAGTGAACTTCCTACAGGCCAGGGAGGAGCAGGGAGAGATTTTGGCAACTCAGCCACGGTGTGGGCTGGCAGAGGAGAACTGCTGGAAGGACTCTGTTCTGTATACAGGCATTTCTGTTCAAACATTTTTGTTCTGATTCCTTTATCTGCTTGGAAGAAGGCAATTCATCATTCAGAGCCATATAAAACCTGACTTTACGAGGGTTGAAAAGGCTTTAATTATTTTTTAGCTGCTATTATTTGCTGGATGCAGTATGGGTGGTGGCTGGAGCCCATTCACCTCAATTTTTGGCTGAGTCATGGTGATTTTACTCCCTGCAGATCCTGACAACTCCCTCGGGCAGCCTGCCCTGCTGTTTCATGAGTCAGAGCCTGCAGACACAGGTGGTGACTTGCCCATATCCTTGTTAATGGTGCCCATGGGTCCCTATCACCTGACTGGAAGTTTACTGGTGTCTCATTTGGGGTTGTCCTTCCTCTGGAGTGACTTTTCTAGGGAGTTGTGGTGCTCCCTCTTGATCAGATTTTGCTGAAATGCAAAATTGCAAATCTCTTACAGCCCAATGTTATTGGGAGTGTTTTGTATAGACAGAATCATAGAACCATTAAGACTGTAAAAGATCTCCAAGACCGTCAGGTCCAACCTTCAGAGATAAAAAGTTTTTAGGTAAAAAGCCCCAGCATGAGTCAAGCTGGCTGTTAGAGTTCCTTGGGGAAACAATGTGCATTATTTTCCTGAACTAATGCTAAGGAGCCACAAGTGTCTACTCCTGCAGAGCTGACAAAACATTGCAATGTATTGATTGCAACAATAGTGAAACAACAAATGGGATTTTTTTTGAACCCTTAAGAAGGTAAGTATTGCTATTTATATTGTAGTAAAACTTGGGTGTTTTTTTCCTGTGAGTCTAAAGGCGTTCTGGGCACCTTCTCAGGATATGAAATAGGTTTGAGACAGCACAGAATGGTGAGATGGGAAGGGACCTCTGGAATTCATCTCGAACCTCCTCCCTGCTCAAGCAGGGCCACCCAGAGCTGTGTCCAGATGGGAGCCACCACAACACCTCTGGTCAGACTGTGCCAATGCTCAGTCACCTCTGCAGTGGAGAAGTGTTTTGTAATGGTTAGAGGGACCTTCCTCTGTCTCACTTTATGCCCATTGACTGGGGGTCTGTCCTCTTTGCACCTTCCCTTCAGGTATTTGAAAATAATTTGAAATGATTGTATCTACACATCAACAAGACCCCACCTTGGACTTTCTCTTCTCCAGACCAAGGCTGCTCAGGTCTCTTCTAACAAGAGGGAGGATGTAATCCTTTAATTAATTAATTAAATTTAATCATGCTTTGGCTGAGGCATCTCCCTGTCATGCCCTGTGCACCCCCAAACTGTGGGTGTGGGCAGGGAGAACGTGGCAGTGCTGTGCAAAGTGTAGCTGGCACTGTGCAGGAGGTGACCATTTTGCAGGGGGACCTTCTTGTAGGATGCCTGTGGCAGTCAGAGCACCCAAATTTTTTCCCTTTTATGCCATACCCTGTCATGGTCTTCAGCATGTTTCTGAATTGTTGCATGCAACAACAATTCTCTAAAAACAAAAGTAAACAAGGCCCAGTGACTCAGGGCAGGGAAGGTCTGCTCTGACTGAGATGGAGCTACTTCTGTCAGTCTTATTTGCACAATATCACATTCACGGATCTGGCAATGTCAGTAAGAACTGGTACATCAGCAGTGAAGATTTTTTTTTGTGAGAAAGACATTTGTAGAATGCTTTGATTGATTCATTGCAATGGACAGTACCCAAATTTATCAGCAAGCTGTGGACTTTCAGTAAATCAACAGCTTTTACTGAAATCATTTCTCTGCAGCAGCTGCCTTTGGAGTGACTGCAAGACACCAATTTTAGTAACACTAAAATGAAAATTTTCACCAAACCTCTGAGGGCAGGGTTAGAAATTCCCTGGAAAAGATCACCAGAGCTGTGCCCACTGCATCCCAAGCCGTGTCCTGTTTCTCCAGTATGGTGGTGCATTTGCCCCCCTCTCTCTGGGGCTGCTCTGTAACCTTAGGGGTTCCTGTTAGGTCCTAAGTGGGGCCTTTGGAGCTCTCCTGGACCACAGTGAGCTGTGCCAGCACCTCCCTGTGAGTGGGATTCCTCTCAGAGCTCATGATCCCTCAAGTTGGTGATCCTTGGAGAGCTTGTTGCCAAAAGCTCTCCAGACAGGGCCTGGGCTGATAACTCCATTCCTCCACTCATTGAGGGATGCAAAGGCATCCAGTGTGAGCATTTCACTGCATTCACGGGGAATTTTTAACAGGTACCTTTGCACAGGTAGATACAGGTATCTCTGTCTGTGTGTGCATGCATGTGAACTGATTCAAATACCCCTCCAAGCACAGCAGCAATGGTGCTATCTTGAATCTGTTATTAGGTCACTCTGGTAATTGTAATAAATCCTATTGAATCACTTTATAAATATTAAATTAGTCAATGATTAAGTGCTGCTAAGCCCTTTTGCACCCTTACCCTTTTGCACCATTACCCTTTGCACCTTTATTTTTTTGCATCCCTGGTCTCCATGTAAATTATTCCGAACTGACTCTAATCCCATTTCCCTTTGTCTGCTTCACCTGTGTAGTAAGTGATGGAGTCAATCTTGCCACTGAACTCTGCTAAATTACATCTTTACAAATTTCTGTTAAAACCTGCTTTGACTAATACCTTTGACAGTGATTCTTTAAGCAGCCTAACACGCTCATTTGCCACATCCATAAGCACATACTCCAACTGCATTCAGAAGAGCCTGGAGTTAAATCCTGTAAGTGCTTTCTCCAGTTCACCAGCTGGGCAGTCTGACTGCTGCTTTTAGGCCCTTTCCCCTCTTCTTTTCCTCCTCTGAATTTCGGAGCTTTTCCACGGCAGGTTTTTGAAAAGAGCTGAGACAACGCCTTTGATGCAGATAAGAGCCTTGACAGCTCGGATCACCCGAGATTAGCCACACAAAGGAAGCAAGCGGGGTGGCTGCTCATGGGGAGAGTGTAGGAAAGTTGTGATGGATGAGGAGATATCCTGGTCTGGCAGCAATCCAGCCCTTGGCACTCTGAGGTGTTGATAGAAGCCCTCGTTTTGGATATGAACAAACAGATTTGCCGGGTGGCGTCCAACAAACTACCTGGGAAGATATTTACATTTAGTAACTGGGAATAGTCGGTTTTGAAATGGGGTGGATGATGGCTCCCTGCTGTCATTGCTGCTACAAGAGAATTGTATTTAATTTATTTAATGGCCTTAATAAAACAGGTGCTCTTGTGTCAAGAAGGAGGTGTATTAATGCTGGGAGGGGTGAGTTAAAAGCAGAAGAGGTGCTTGTAAATATGCTCAGGTGACCCTGGAGTTGGGAATAACTCTTGATAAACCTGTGTGGACAGCAGGTGATCCTCCAGCATGGACAGACTTTAACCTAGTGCCTTTTTGTCTCCTGCCTCTGCCCAGGTGCTGATTTGGGCATCCCCCACTGGGTGGGGAAATTAAAAATCTTAAGTGACAGAAATTAAAATCTTCCCATTGTTTTACTGTGGAGTTTGTGGCTGTCCCAGCTGCCTGGGCTGACTCACACATGGAGAAATGGAGAGTAACCACATTTATGTAAACAGAGTTGTTTGTTTTTATTACACTCTGAGTTCAAATTTATTTTTTCCTTCATTTATCTACAGATTTGAATCTCACAGATTTTCCAGTATGGTTGGTGCATATGGGTAAAAAGGAGGGGTTCTCTAACTGTCTGCAGATCAGTTTCCAAATGGAATTTTACAACCTTCTTTGGCAAGAGAAGACAACCACATGCTGAAACCAGTTGAGGGCAGGTAAAGTGACAATTTTATTTTTTTTTAATTCAGAAAATCAAATTATTAACAAAGCTGGACTATGCTAACCATCCTGTTACAAAAAGAATGCACCTTTTAAATACTCTTAGAAATAAACAGCCAACTTAACCGTGTTTTAAGTAAAAAGAGAAAAAAATTTGGATTTTTTTTTCTTCTTTTCACTGTTAGAAGTATCAGAAAGCTTGAAAAACTGTCTGCTGTTAGAAAGGAATGAAGATGTCAGGCCTCACCTTTCCCTAGATTGTGGGCAGGGTGTTCTGCCATTCATCCTTTAATTTTGGCATAATTTGTTCTTGATATCAAAGCTATTTCTTTAGCTGGAGATGTGTTCCAATCTTCCTAATGTATTTATGTGACCCCATAGAATATGGCATTACCTGGATGTCACTTTTAATAAGAAAGTGTTATACTTGTACGTCTTTTGATTGTGAAAATTAAATTGCAGTGTTTAAACCTAGTGCATGTTCTTTTCTAAATTTTCTTAATTCTTCCTTAGGCTGATAATCTATAAAGGTTGATAACAGTGCTTTAGGAGAATAAATTTATTGTTGATCTTTAGTAAATTAGAAGGAAAGTGGAATTGTAGCTGGTGGGGAAACCAGGGGAGGACTTAGGAATTCTGTGCAAGAGGTGCAGGGTGTGAAATCAGACATGAGAAATGAGGGATCCAGAAAGGAGAAAAATGGGGAAGTCATCCTCTTAAATGTAAATGTGTTTTTCATCTGAGTCCCACTGGAAGCGCAAAGTACTTTAAAAACAAATAACCAAAAGCACAGTTGCTCTTGAAGCTCATCTTATTTTATCGTCGATCTTTTGCTGACATTGTTTTCTCATTGACGTCAGTGGAGGTTTCAAAAGCAATTGAAAGCAGCTGTCTGCCTCAAATGCACGTTGAAGCCATCAGGAAAAGTGGTACAGAGTTTTTCCCTGGAATATACTCGAGACTAGTCCAATGTGTCTTTTCATCACAAATTTTAATCATCAGTTTCTGGCTTTGTTTATATTTGCTGCAGTGGGACATGTAGTAGAGCAGCTGTATCAGATAAGGGTGCACAGTAATATATAACTGGCTTTACCAAATCCATCAACCTCACTTTCATCTTAAACACAGCGTGTTTATTTTTCTTTATTTTTTTTCTCAGGCACTGTCAAGATTTTTCTCTTCTAATATTTTAAGGGATTACTTTTTTTTGAGGAAATAAAGTTCAAAGTCCACTGATTTAATTTCTTATATCTATTTATTTTGATATTTTGTGACAGTGTCTTAGGTTAAATGATTTTTAGTCAGTGAACTTTCATTGCATGATTAAATTAATATATATTAACTTTAAAAATTGGCCCCCCCTTTTTTTTTTTTTTTTTCTTCTCTAAGTGACATTGGGAAAAGCTGTGCTTTACCTGAAATCATCTTGTTTCTACAAGGAATTGTATGATGGCTGCTGTTTTTTCAGTCTGTATTTAGTCAAAAGTGTCTCATGCAGAGAAGCACAAAGAATCTGAAGTAGTACATGAAGAAAAAAGACAATTTAATACATAGTGGAATAGAAGGGCATCATGTTTAGGTGAGGCTATGTGTGCCATAGGCTTTGGACATTTAAACCCCCTTCCTTTTAATATTTCCAAGAAGACAAGAACTTTGTCTAAAGAAGGCTCCTGGTCACTGCAAGTGCCCTGAACCCAGCTGGCAGGCAGTGCTGTGAGCTAGAGTCAAAACACAAAGGGAAAAGGAAAATAAAGGGAAAATATCATATGTGGCTTGGTTTGGGAAGGACAACACTCAGAAATGTCTTAAAGGGGGAAAACAGACACTGCCACAGCAATGCTGCACCAAGAAATAAAGTATAAAATGTATTTTATTACAGGATGGGTATATTTCTAGGTTCTTTATATCTTCCTGGACCTGCAGAGGGTGCAAAATCTCCATGTTGCTTAGAAGAAGCAGAATTATTTCATTCTCCTGGTATATTTTGCTTCTCTGGTAACTTGTAGCAACACTTCACCAGCACCAAGATTCTCACTAGAAATGTCATTGTAACAAAAAATGGAGATAAAAGCATTTATTACTGCAGTTAGGGCTGCTGCCATTTAATTTGCAGAAGTGTTTTATTCTTTGATATCCGAACTAGTGCTCAGCAATTCTCTCCAGCCCAGTGCAATTTGGTCCCTTGTCATCTTCTCTCTTTCCCTAATAATACGCTTTCCTCTTCATCACTTCTGTTTTTCTGCTTTCTGTATGATTTTAATCTGGGTATTTCTTCTGGCTAACAGTTTCTGATGGAATTCTTGCTTCCAGCTTTAAGTGGTTTCTTTCATATAATGAAAACAGTGGAAACAAATGTCAAACTACATGGTTTGGTTACACATTTTATTTTCACATGATTTCAGCAGAATCTAGAATAACAGAATAAAATTTCTGAGACATTATTATGATTTCACCTCATTTATTTTCACTGATTTAGCAGAGGTCTTCAATAGGAGAAAGTGTGACAGCAATGTTTAGGTGAAAAAACTGCTTTCAAGTCTGGGGGTTTCTGGGATAAAGCTTTTCTGCTTTCAAAGAAAGCCATTCTGCCTGCAAATCAAAACAAATTCTTCACTACCACTCAATTAGAGCTGTATTATTAGGGAAATAATCCTTCAATTTAAAATATCTGTCAAGGGAGGGGCGAGAAAGTTTTTAGTGTGTGGTGGTAAAACTTGTCTAACTTGTCTAACTTTCCAGGTTTCATAACAAGGATTCCTTTTTTTTCAGTTTATTTTCATTCATTTGTGTTGTGTTTGTTTTGTTTTGAATTCATAGTCTTCATACCAGCTGGGAAAGGGCTGGGTTACAACATTGTTGGAGGTACAGCAGCCTTTCAGTTTGGTAGGATTTAAATGATTAGCCTTTGTGTAGGAATGAATGGGGACTTAAATTTAGGACTCTGTATTTGGTCAGAGTTCCTTGTGGGGTTCTTTTTTAAGCATTAGTTTGCTGGTTGTAACAAAAGCTTCTTTTGCATTGACTGCTTATATCTCATCTTTGGGTTGATGGGGGGAAAAAAACCACAACCAACAAATAATCAACTAAAAAAATAAAATCAACCAAGGATGCCAAAAGACAAAATTGTGCTTGTGCCAAGGCCCAGCAGAGACCCCCATCTTCTCTGTGGCTGCAGATGATACTGGATAGAACAGAAAACCTTGAGGCTTGTCCTGATCCTGCACAAAAACAGTAGGAAAATTTCATCTTGCCTCTGATTCCTACCCAGTGCAAGTCTTTTGGTCAGGAGTTTCAAAATCAATTGCTTAGAGAGTGTAATTTATATTTGGATTTTTAATAGCTCTGATTAAGTCTGAGCATCCAATTTTGTAAGATGAAAATGATTAATTGTAAACAAGTTGTTTGATTTGAAGATATATTAGATAGTATTGCAGTAGCTGTATTAACATCATAATGATAATCCTGTTGTCTTCTTTGATTCCAAGAATTGCAAAGTTTAGACCTTGCAAGGAAGAATACAGCATGATTATATAATTTGGTAGGGAAGAGAAGTACTTCTCTTCACAAATGAAAGATTAAGGGCCTGGGGCCTGTTATGTTCCCATCTGCAGCTCTGTTATAAAGCAGTGATATTTATATTTTAATAATTTAGAGAGAGGTGTGAGCAGCTGCCTGCTCTCTGTGCAGCAGGGTGGGAAAGTTGGGGCTCCCAGCTCTAAAAATGTTCAGCTCCTCCCAGGGCAATGCAGGACAGAGGAACACTGATGATGGAGCTTATTGCAATCTATGGTGATGGAAGCCTCAGGAGCAGGGGATTATTTTGCAGCCCCCCTTGTTAATTACTCAAAAATACACAGGAGTGCATGAGGGAGCCTCTGTACAGCCCAGACAAAACTACACCTGATGAATGATGAAACAGAGCCTTTAGATTTATTTAGGTGCATGGATGTGATGCATTAAGTTTTAGCTTCCATATTTTCTAGATTCTGGACTCCATTAGTACATAATTTTGAACTTTATGTAATGGTTAGCAAGTTCTCCTTGCAGTGTAGTCAGACAAAACAATCCTTTTCCAGCCCCAGAACAAGGACTCCATTGCAGCTTCAGGCCTAAAATTTTGAACATCAGAGAATTGAGGAGAGCAATCTGGGAGGATGGGGCTGCATAACCTGAAGCTGTAATTGGACAATTAACCCCAACATTCAAATGGACCAAAACTTATAAAAGTGTGAAAACTCATAACCCAATGTCCATTCTTGGGTGTAGCCATGGCCAGGCTCTTGTACTGCCCAAGGTGTATCCTTTGAAGGCCTTTTAATAAATACCTCCTTTATTTAATAAATACCTCCTTTATTCCTTTAACTGTGTCTAGCCTCTGTTCCAGCCTCTCAAGGCATCAGAGGTGGGAGAATCCCCTCCCTGAGCAGGCAGGGATTTCTTTTCTCTGTGTCCCAAGTGTGGGTGGCAGGGGTGGCTGGTGGCAAGGGAGTGGTGCCACACAGTGTCCTAGGGTGACTTTGTGATGCTTGAATCCCCAGCTGTCTGTTCTGTCTGGATATTGAGTTCTGTGCCTTTCAGGCTGGCTTTGAGAGGGGAGCAGGGAGAGGGAAGCGCTGGGTTTGTTTTGAGAAAACTGCCTGACCCCTACACATTCCTTCTCCGGACTGTGGTTCGTCTGAAGCACAGACCAGCAATGGGACAGAGATCTTTGCTTTTAGCCAGCTTTTGGCTAGCTGTTATAAATAAAGAGCTTGACTCGGCCAATATATCAAGCAGCAATCAATTTATTAATTAATACAGAATGGTAAAATGTGAGCAAAGCAGTGCTGTGTACAGTGGGGGTTTCCCCTCCAACTGCACGCCGACTGTTGATTTTCTGCTGGTATTTATTGAGATTTTCCATAAGCATTTCTCAGCAACTTCTTTTTCTACTTTCCTCCTAATTTCTATTTTTGAAATCTAATTTCTATACCCATTGTGATCAATTTCTATTGGTGATGTTAAATTTTCTATACTTCAAAGGTGTGAAGTCAATGAAGTCAGAAATATCATCTTGTGATGATGATGATGTTCTCAGGACTATAAATTAGTGATGGTGACATCCAGATTTCCTTCTTCAGAAGAAAACACTAGAGATGAGAGATTCAGTCTTCCTTTTAGGACTATAAATCAGTTTTCCAGCTTCCAGGTGGTGGTCCATCTCCTCTTCCCAGGATCATTAATTTTAGTTTGGAATAGCTCACTTCCTTCTATTTGGGTGATTACAATCCTTTCTATATATATATTGCTAAATCTATAGTTCAAACCTTCTATTAAAAACCTTATAGGCTCACATGATTCACTTATAAGCAAGCAAAATATTACTTCAAAAGCCCCTTTCCATGCTTTTTTGTTCATTAAACAGATGTTTTTATAATTATCTTATAGCCTTTTCCACACATTTCATAACCATAACTACAAAGGCCATCTTTTCTACCTGACACGAAACACAACCCCACATTTCACATAGCTGAGGCAGAGAAGCTTTCTGGACTGTTGTTTTCTTTTTTTCTTAGGTCTGTTTTAACCCATTCTGTACTGAAAAACTCAGAGGAGCACCAGGAGCTCACACCTGCGGCCCATCGGGCCTGGAGCTCCGGGGGGCCTGCTCAGAGACTGAGCAAGTGAGCTACACCCACAGCAAGGACTTTATCAATTTACCACCTCACTTCAGAGCAAAGGGGTTTTATTGTTTGATATTATTCATTCTTTATGCTTGTGGGCACTTTGTTTGTTAAATAAATAGGTTTTTTTCCACTTTTCTCCAAGGAAGTTCTTTCCCAGACCAGTTGACGGAGAGGCTGTTTGGGCTTGCTTCTCCAGAGGGACCCTATTTTTGAGGGTTTCCTCCCAATTTGCCCTAAAACCAGGACACACAGAAACCTGGCATGGACCTGCCAGCTGCTCTGTGAGGTGGAGGTGATTCCTTAAGCTTTAGCTTTCATATTTTCAGGTCTGTGCTGCCCAGGGGTGCAGCTCTGAGCTCACAGTCAGTGTCACTCAGCTCTCTGCACACAGCAGGGACACAAAACAAATCCTTGTCCTGCTGCACACCAAGGACAACTTTCAGCCCAACAGCACAAACAAGGGTGGCTGGAGGGAGGAACAAGAAGGATGGGACCTCACAGCCTGGAGCTGGAATGGACAATTAAACCCCAAGATGCAAATGGACCAAAACCTATAAAAATGTAAAGTCTCATGACCGGTCAGCCATTTTGTGCCCATTTTGGGCCACCTTGGGTGCAGCCTGGTCAGGCCCTGTCCTGCTCAAGGTGGATCCTGGAGGCCTTTCAATAAATCCCTACTTTATTCTCCAGCCCTGTCCAGTCTCTGTTCCAGGTCAGCCTTCCCAAAACATCAGAGGGATGCTGAGACATCACCTGGGTACAGCTCCAGGCCACAATTTTAAGGCCAGCCTGGCCTGAGTGGAGAAGTTTAATGTGCAATTATTTTGACAGTGTAGTAACTAATACTTTATTAAGCTTGGAGTGGTAAGATGGAAGCCAAAGGGATTCTCTGCACCCTTGGGTAATATTCTCTGCACGAATTTATTGTTTCCAAATATTGTCATTATGTTCTTCATTATCAGCTGACACTTTTAGAAATCTGGCTGCTGTGTTAATTTTATTTTCCATGTATCCTAGGGCATGAGAATTGACAGAGAGCTTTGCTACGAGAACAAAAAACTCATTAATTTTAGTCCTTTTTGCTGATGTCTTTGATTCTTTCATTTTTCTCTCAGAAACTTACTTTACTAAAGAAACTGATAGAGGTTCATATGAGTTTGGCAATTTGACATCCATCAAAAGCAGAATTAGTTACAGGATAAATAAGAATTCTAAAATAAAAACTAGATCTGTGAGGGTTTGCTGAAGAAAGGCAGAGGAAAATAAAGCTCTTAATTTGCAATCCATTCCAACATGCTGCCTCCAAGGGACTTCATTAAGCAACAATCTCTTATTGCAAGAAATTATTTATAAAACCTGGAAGGTTTCTGGTACTTCAAGTGGTGTTCCTGCAATGAATTTACCGTTTGAAAATACAGGGCATGTTTCATGTGTGCTTGTTTTTGTGAAGGGAAGGGATTTTTTATAGATGGGGAGGGACAATTTATGGAAAGGCAGCTGCTGCTGCCACTGGGGCCCTGGAGTTCTTAATGGCAGCTGTAGCCACAGGCTTGTAGCAGTGTGGATTGTTAAACTAATTTTTTTTTCTTCCTCTCCTCTCTCTTTTTTTTTTCTCCTTTTTTTTTTTTTTTTTTCTTTTTGTAAACAGCTTTCATTGTTTGTGAAAAAATTGTATGGAAAGCCCTAAGAGCCTGAAATCCTTTCATCAGCTTCAGATGAGGTTCATGGAGTCATCCCCAGTGTGAGCTTCCAGTTAAATCTGGGAGAAGATTGCCACAGTGAGCTGACTAAGCAGAGGTAAGTGTATTCCACAGTGTGGTTTGGGAATTCAGCAGACGTGGGATAAAATGAAACATTTTTGGGTAACATTTTTTGCTGTTTTGGTGAAAATCTTTCTGGCATTATCTTTTTGCAGTTCTTTGCAAATACAGATGAGAGTTTTGGTCAAATTCTCACCCAGGAAGGCATAATCTTAAATTGAAATATTATGATTCTTTCTGCAGAAAATAACTGAGTATAGAGGAGAACCAAATTCCTGATTATTTTTGGAGACAGGCAGGGAGAGAGAGAAAGGAGGATTTTGTCTTTTCTAAATACAAAAAGCTTTTCTGGCTATTTTTTGAGTGAACTAATAACTCTTATAAAGAGAAGCTGAAATCCTTGTAAGGTGTTTCTCACACACAACAAGCCCGTGAACTTTAACAATATCAGGATATCCAAATCTTCACAAAATAATAATAAAAAGGACTTAAGGGGGGTTTCTCATCAGAGCAACAATAATATTTTTCAAAACTTTCATTTTTGTTTAACTCTGGAATCCAGCTGTTCTCTGAAATACTTATTGAACAACAGATTCACAGGTATCTGAAGCTGAAACACAACAGCTCCCAAACACCTGCATCACTTTGTTGTGAGCTTATCTGAGGCTGAGTTTTAGTTTTCCCTGGGCCTGACTGAACCCCTGTGAAATCAGGGCAAATATTTCCACTGTGTTGAGTTTGCGCTGGAACACACCAGAAATTTCACTCACTCCTTGACTGAAGCATCCAAGATGGTTCAAACCAGCCCAGTCCTGTGGCATTTTTGGTCCTTTAGGATTCTCTCTCTGCTTACACTTCTTAATACAGAAAAACATGTTCCTCAGTTACGTCCCATGTTGATGTCCACAATGTGCCAACCACTGGTGCAATTTGACTTTTCCCTAGGAAAACTCTAGAGGAATGAATAATCTAAAAAAAAAAAAAAAAAAATTGGATTAGGTTTCAGTTCCTTTTCCCTACTTGTAAAAATGTAAAGTTCTTCAAAGAAGAATTTTAGGCTGTACTATCTCAAGCCTCTGCTAATTTGGAAGCCTCTCATTGAGTTTTGTATGGTGCTGTATGGTCTGTGCTCACTGATGCACTTTGGCTTTAAATAAAAGCTGTGATGTGTCGGGTGTGGTATTTTCATTAAAATTTGAGGGATTATACTGACTTTACAAAGTGCAGCAAGTCCTTATCTGAAACATTGCATACCCAGTCCTTGTTCAGCAAGGTGGAGTCCAAGTGGAATTCAACTGGAGGAGACATGGGTGACCATGGCTTGTATTACCAAAGGAGCCTTTGTTTTTGAAAAGGTCCAAAGAGAAACAAAACCAATTGAGCCAGGGGGAGAGGAAGAGCTACTAATTCAAAGTTGAAGTGAGGACAACTTTTGAACAAAGTAGATTTTTATTTCTTTTTTTTCCCAGCAGCTCTTTCAAAAAGGGAGTAGCCCAAAAGTGGGTAGGTGTCAGTTCAGATGCCACGACCAGCTGAAGTAAAACATGCACAGAAATGTACCAACCAGTCCCTGCTTGACAGATTTGACAGGGAGGAAGTAAACTGGATTAGAGCAGGGAGAGAGAAAAATCCTTTGGCACTGGATTTGCTAACAAAAAAAGTGACTTCAAGAAAGACTGGGTGGTAAGATCCTAATGCAGAGCAGATGGGAGTTTTCACTTCAGAGTCAGGATCAATTCTCACGTCCTTTATAGATGTTATCCTAACTAAATAGCTCCCATAAAAACAACACAGGCTTTAATTTTTGCTGAATTTTTACGCCAAATTAACTTTCTAGAATGAAATGTATGTTATCTCCTCATGAAGATAAACTCTTTGTAGTGCCTTTAACTAAAGACATTTGGCATGTTTATTTCTAAGTGTCACACAGACTGATTTATATTTTTTTCCCCCAGCAGAAGCAGGACTGGTACCCACTGAGATGTTTTCTTAAAAAACAATAGGAAAACTTGAGCTACTGAAGGCAACCCCCAATACCTGTGCAGGTACTTTGTGTCCTCTCTGAATAACAGAAGTTCATGGCTTTTGGGCTTTGAACATTCATTATATCTTAAAAATCAATTTCTGTTATTAAAAGAGAATCATCTTTCCCCTTTTCACTCTAGGAATCCCAAAGTTAAATACTACGTGAAAGAGAAGCCATTTGCTTGGTTACTTCCTGTGCAACAGGGAAAAACAACAAAATATAAGGAGTAAGCAGAGTATATCTACTGCAAATGATCTGAACATTTAGATTTGCTCAGTGCCTTGCTGATCTCCTTGATACTCAGAGGATGCACCTGAGTGGGAGATCTCAGCTGTGTGTTCTGGAAGGGCTGAGAAGAATTTGTCTCTGCTGAGCTGCTGCTGTAGGTTGGCATCACAAAACTCTGATGTTTTTCCTTGTATGATTCTGTCTTGGTAATGGATACAGAAACTTCATAGGATTTCTATTTTGCTATTTAAAACCTTACACTAATTGGAAAAAAATCACTTAAAAATCTCCTTAACTATCCACTTCTGCAAATTCTAATGACTTTTAAAAATGACTTTGCTCTTTTACACTCCAGCAGGCTGAAAGAGGATTACACGGTTCTTTGTGTTTTATCAGAATGCTACAAATGTTATTTTGCTGACTTCTTGAGAAGAAGCTCCTCTATCTTTTCCACAAATAATTAGTGCCCCCAAATTCTGGATGCAGTTTCATTAAAGCTTTGTTGTACTGTTCATTTTATTTCACACTTGTTGGGTTTATGTGTGGAATTAATTCTTTCCAGGCTGCTGATTTGCAAACGAAGTTGGCTGCTAATTCGACCCATAGAAGATGACAGGAAACTGTGCTGAGATAAAATACTTGTCTGCTTCCAAGTGTTTTGGTATAAATGCTGGAAGACATCCATGCAGTCAGGTATGATAGGGACTGGTGTGCATTTTGGGCATGGAGTGGTTTTTAATGTGGTTCTGAAGTACTGAGCGCACCATTGCAGCTGTGCTTGTTATTCTGCTGTTGGGCCTTAGGTGCAGAAGACATTGTTACATTTGCCATTTCACTGATTTTTATTGCCTTGTTAGTTGGCTCCTACTTATAGTCACATGGACATATACACACACAAAGAAAATTTTTTGATTTTTAATTTATGGAAATTTTTGAAATTGCTTTTTCTCTCTTCTTTTCCCATCTTTCTGGTGGATTTTTAAATCCTTGCCATATCACTACAAATCTTCTCTCTTGGCTACTTCATATTTCTTTGAGCCAATGGCATAATATAGTCTTGTAATATTCATTTGGTCTTCCTTATGATTGTCAGCTTCAGAATAGTTCCTCTAATGCTAACACCTCTCTATTGAAAAATCATGCCAGGATTCTCCAGCACTCCTGTAAGAACTCATAATATGTGCCACCATGTGATTATTTTTTTTTCCTCTCATCCAGATCTTTACAGGCTGCAATCAGATCCACAGAGAGTAGAGAAAAATCTGTGTATTTTCATTTCTGATGATGGCAGCCTTTGTTGTACCACCCCACACCACTACCAGCTGTTTGCAGAGGTGATGGCTATTGGTGTGGTAGGTGGACAAGGAAGGTGAGGAAGAAAAGGATTCTTGACTAGCTGAAATCACTAAGAGTCTTTCTTGACCTCTAGATCCATGATACCACAGCTCTGCCTGTAGTTTCCACTCAAAACATTTTCCTTTTACATAGGAGAATCCCCTCAAAAAATATTCAAATTTAATTTCAGAGATGGGTTGACTTTATATGATCCTTGGGAACAGGAACACAAACCTTTTCCTTGCCACTTAAAACAGGCTGCTTTCACTCTGTTTTTCCTGTTGATTTTTTTTTTCTTTTACTCAATGCTTTTAATTACATGCTGCAGTGAAGATTACCAGCAAAGTGAACAGGATGATTTGTTACCTGTGCTTTCTATGAAGTAACATCCTTCTGTGGGAGGTGCAGCCTGTAACTGTACCCAGAGCTGAAAGAAGAATTAGTCTAGTTTGCTAATGACTCTGTACAGAACATTTCTTTGCCTTGTGGGCTTGATAATTTCATCTAAATAGCAGGCTGCAATCTGATGACCTTCCTTCCTGTAGGCAGTGCTGTGTGTGGCTCTTTTTTTTTGTTTTATGTCCCATGAGATGCTTAACTTCAGTGCTGGAAGAAGCTTTTTTTAAAAGCTGCCACAACTATAACTGGGAAGGACTTTGCAGCCAAAGAAATTTATGGGTAGAGGATTTCACAATGGGGCATCCAAAGCAGATCTGCAGAGTTTTCCAGCTGGCTGGATGAGGTAGCTTTGGAATGAGATTGTCTCTTGCAGTTGCAGTCAGTTCCCAGGAGCTGTGTGGCTTTGCTACCACTGCAGCCCTTTGCTACCCACCCCGGGTTCCTGTGCAGCTCCTCTCCCTTTCCTTCTGCTTCTTGCATTCATCTCCTCCAAAGTCCCATTTGTGTCACCTTTGCTGCACCTCACTGTTTCTTTTAGCTTTATAGACAAACACAGTTCAAATAAAGTTTATATTGTGTGGCATTGAACTGATGCTTTGATCCTGGAGTCAGCCTTCTCCTCCTGCCCACAGTGAAAATTTGTGTAACACTTTCCCCCTGATTTAACTCAAAGCAGCAGTGCCAGAACTGCCTGCAGTAGTTTGGGTTTTTTGTTTATTTGTTGGGTTTTGTTCTCCTCTTTTTTTCCTGTTGCTATTATCTACTTCCCCATTTTAAACTCATAAGGGCAGGTACTCTACCACACATAAATTTAAAAAAACATGACATTAGGGAGATGGTCATGCCATGAGCCTGACTGTGAAGGGTCCATGCTTGGAGAACTTGAGTCTGGAGGAGTCAAACCTTGTCATGTCCTTCTGCTCAGAGCAGCTCCTCTTTTCTGGCATGTTCAAGTTCTCTGTCTGCACTCCTGCCAACACCTGAGAAGTTAGCTGTGTTTTAGCTCAGATTTTCTTGAAATGCTGAATGTTTCTAAACATTAATCACTTGCCTGGTCTCCACTGTGCATCCTTTCCCTTTCACTTGGTTGCTGTGGCTCTGAAGAGCCAGATTGCCTCAGTTTGTGCATCATTTGCTGTGAGTCACCTGTAAAAGTGCTGTGTCATGGGTTGTTTTTTTTTTTCACACAGCACAAGTGAAAATGTTTTCTTTTCTGACACTAAAGGAAATCCTGGCTCAGGACAGCAGCTGGATTTCACTGCTGAATACAGGGCAGATTTTGCATTTCAGCAAGGCAAGGCAACACACTGCTTGTTTGCAATTATCTTAACGTAAGCCAAATGTGGGGAGAAAGAGACATTGGAGATATTTGGGCCAGGACCCTGTGGATGCCAATTAGTTTAATTAATGGCTCCAGCCAGCCTCACCTGGCCTTTCATACCCTCCTTATTAAAGCATGTGGGGACTTGGCTTGATCAGCCACAGTGAGTTCAGCTGATACCATCTGGATACTGATAAATCAGTGAGTGCTTTGAGTATTTTTTTCTTAAATTTTTCCCTCTAAAATAGCTGTAACTTTCCCTTTCTCTAAATCAGTGAGTGCTTTGAGTATTTTTTTTCTTAAGTTTTTTCCTCTAAAATAGCTGTAACTTTCCCCTTCTCTGTGCTGACCCACTGTGCTTAAAAAAAAAATCACCCCCCACCCCAAAAATCCAACAAAAACATCCTCCCATGCAGGCACTGGGTACTATGGATATCCAAGGTTTTGAGTTTTTGCTGTGGAAATCCCCAAAATCAGAAGGTAGGCAAGCTTTTTGTGGTCATAAAAATTGACACTAGACAAGGCTTTTAATTGTTGTATAATTCAGGGGAGATAAAAGACATGGGCAGCTTCTTTTCTGTTTAGTGATTATTTTACCCCTAAGACCTGTAGTTAAGTACACTTGAGTGTTGTTATGTACATTCTATAGAAGTAAGATTACGAACACAAAGGTTAGCCTTGAGACAACATTTGAATTAACACTTGGAGTAACCAGCAGCAACTGGAAATATCTGATTTTTTGCATCCAGTTTGGGTTTTAAGGAGTTAAGTTATAGTGTCCTACCTACAAATAACTTTTTCTATACATTTCAGAATTACTGTGGCTGCTTATGCCATTTATATCATGCATGAGACTTCTGCTCCCAGCTTTTGTATTTTAGTGGCTGTCATTTTCTTGCTAGTACCTTTAACTCTTGGACTTTAAAGTGACACTAAGTATTTGGAGAATCAAGAGATTCTTTTGGGGTTTGTGCCTTTTATCTGTTGCCCAGTATTCTGAATTTTGCTCAGTTTCTATGTTAGATGTCAAAAGAGAGGATTAAATCCAAGTTTGAAGAGCTCTGCAGCTTTGGCTATTTTGGTTATCTGGTAGCAATGGTAAGACTGAGACACAAGGGGGAAAGTGGGGGAGATGTGTTGTTACATGTTATGTGCCTGAATCTCAGAAATTAAATTTTCTGCAACTTTTCCAGCATTTTAATCAGGCTATAACAGCAATACCTTATCTTTTCAGCACCTTATACCTATTATTGCAGATTTCTGGTTATACCTGAGCCCAAGGGTGGCTGTTTGTGACACAGCAGCACTTGTCTGGGCTGGTTGCTACTAAAATCCATTTTCACCTTGTCTAAATTTCATATACCCTGCTCCCTGAGTGTTCCTGCAGCCTGAAAAACATGACAGTAAAAGACAGTAGAACTCTCTGTCTTGTCAGAGTGATTCATGGAAGGAGACATCCTTTCAGCTGCTATTTCTATTCCATACCTCCAGCCTGGCCTCCTACATCTGTAAATCTGTGTGTTGTACTATTTATACTGCTGGTAAGTGAGACTTAGCCTTAAAACAGAATCAGATCTTCTGGTAAATAACTGATCTGCTTATTCTTTAACTGGATGTGTATTGTACCACACAACTTTTAATTTATTAATTTTTTTTTTTTTGTACTAAAAGGCATCTAAAAGCCTCTGCAATCAAATTCAAAGTGCTGACCTCCACAAAGTTGGAACTGCCAACAGTTTTTATTGTAAATACTTGGATAAAACAATTTCCCCTGTTAATGAAGGTCGATAGGAGGTAAAACAGTTGTTACAGTTCAACAGGCAGAGAAAATTGTTTGTTTGTCTGTTTTTCTTGCTCTTTCTGCTTTCATTAAAGCAACACTCTCACTGGAATATCTAAGTAGCTGTAATACTTGCCAGAGGAATATTACTTCTTTATTACAGTGTAAATCAACCCTGAGCACGAATTTGAACACAAACAAAATAAGATGTTTCTAAAAAAAACCCAATGTAAGTGGAATTTTCTGGTGCTCCACTTTGAGCAGAGCATCTCGAAGCCATAAACAAGAGAAACAAAATTTTATTCTGGTTTTTTCCTCTGGCCTGAAGTCAGAATTTCTCCTTGTGCTGAGGATACCTGTGCCCCAGCTGCTTGGACACCAGTGAGGTCTGAAAGCATCATTTGAGGGGCTGGGCCATGGAGGATGGTTTTGGAAGAGCTGGGGTTGCACAGCAGCTCCCTTTCCTGCTCCCACAGGCACTTTGTGCTATAAAGCCTTTTATGAACTTGCTGTGAATTTATGGGTTTATGTGCCTTTTAGGAACTTGCAGAAATTGCAAGCAGGCATTGAGATCCCCAGGTTTCTCTGTCTGCTTGAGTAGCCTAGTTTGTTTTATTAACTAGTACTTCCAATTTATCAAATCTCCCATTTTGAAACAGAAATCTCTTGCTACCAGCATGGATTCATTGACTTTGAAAAAAAAATATGAATGACTGGCAGCAAAATTATTTTTGAGATATTCCTCCTAGAACATAGTCACTGCTTAGTGCAACTAAGAGTTGGTTTCTTTTCCCAAGTAAAAAAACCAGGAGAAAAAATAGCTGGGATCTGCATATCCACTCTCTGTCTTCCTAATATTCTCCAACTGATATAATTAAGAACCTAATCATAGAAGTTCAAGGTAGAAAAGATATATTAGATAATATTGTTCATTGCCTTGGGAGCAGCACAAGATTGTTTCCTGTGAAGTAGTTTGCCAGCTTCAGGGGAAGTTGAGGTCTGCAGCATCATGCAGGCTCAGGCTCTTATTAAAGAGCTGCAAGGCTTATAAATATATCTTTATTGAAGCTTTTATTAAAAACAAAATAAAGAAGGGCATTTCCATGATTTCCGTGCCCACTTGCTCTTGCAGATTTCAGCAGTGCTACTTTATTTCTCTGTGATAAAAACGTACTTATTAGTTTTGTGTGCTCAAAGGGAAGTAGAAAAAAGAAAATAATAAAGGAAGAAATTGGAAATGAGAAAATACTTGGCCTTATTAAGTCACTGGAGGCCTTCAGGTGTCTTGAAGTCTCAACCAGAGCCTCATCCTTTTTCCAGCTTATTTCACTTAGAGCCAAGAGCTGTAAAAAGAGGCTTGCTTTGTCCATCTTATTTATCATTTTAATGAGGTAGCATATAATTCATAAATATCTGAATTTTCAAGTAAAATGAGTTTTTTTATCATGACCAACACGGAGTGGGATGCAGGGCAACGAAATGTTCAAAACCTTGCACGCTCTCATCCTCACTGAAGCTTGAGAATATGAAAATGATTTGCAGCAAATTGCTTCCATCTCACTACAGATGAAAGTAGCAAACTGAAATTTTGTCTCTTCTTGTTACCGTGGCTGGGATACCAGGGGCAGGGCCAGAGGCTGCAGACTCAGTGTTATTGTGGTCAAATGCTGCCTCTGAGTGCTCGCAGTGAGACTCAGTGCAAGCTGAACCTGATTTCTTTTCCTGTAGAGACTCAGTCTGGATCATCAGCCTGTAATTCCATATAATAAGCAGCTTCCTCCTTTAATCATCTGTCTGATTGTTGTGCAAGTTAAAATAAGAGCTGCTGCTGTGAGGAGCAGCAGAGCACGACACCAAATGGCTTGGCACTCGCTAGCACTTAATCTGCTGTGTCAAAGGTGAGTTAAGGCTTAGAAATTAGGTCTATTAGCAGAGTAAATTTAGTAACTGGATCAGTTCCTGCAGCCTGACAGACCAGAAATGCTGAGCCTAGTCATAGTGACTCTGAAAACAATGCAGCAAACTTCTGCATTTGTTCCAAAACAGGAAAACTCCCAAACTTTTATGAAGAGTCTTACTGGGTTTAAAATTTCTGCTGTTCAACTGGGCACACTGAAAGAATAAAAGCTTCCATTCATGTTGCACTGCTGGTTAGAGTAAATTTGTGTATTGAGATTGGCTAAAGAGACACTAAGTGAAGCTGTGAAGGAAAATTTTATTGTACTGTTAAACTTTACTATTTATTAACTTTATTGGAAGGCTAAAATGGGAATAATAAAAATGCAAGACTGAAAACACATAACTGCAGGCTCTGAGGAGCAAGATGCTTTCAAGAGAATTCAAGAGTGGTGTCTAAGATTAGACAAACGAGTGAAATCTTCAGTTCTGTTGGGGCTTTTTCTTCTGGATGAAATATTGTAACAATGTAATGTAATTACTTAATAATATTAACTATTAATTATCAATGTATTTATTAATGTTTATTATTGTTAATTTATTTTGTATTATTAATGTAATAAATAATGTTAATGTGATTACATTACATTAACATTATTAATGTAATTATTAATGTAATGTAATTACATTAACACTGTAATGGCTGTGCCCACCAAGACCAGGTTGGATTGCATTTGCTGGGGTGCTAATTTCTGCTGTAAACTCTTGTGCAAGAGTTTGTGCAAGCCTTGTGCAAGCTGGAGCTTCAGGCTGGGCATCCCAAAGTGGGTGCAAGTCCAGCATTGCCACTTTAGAGGGTTTAGCTACGCTCTGAAAGTTTGGTGGGAAAGCAGAAGGACCAGGAATATTTTCAGGCTCCATTTTATTCCTGAAGCTCTGCCTTTTGCATTGCACCAGCAATTACCTATTCCCTTCATTTCATCTTTACAAAAGCCTGCCTGGCTGTTTGGGTCTGACCTGACATATCCAGGGGATCAGGTGAAGGTGACTCCACAGCAGAAAACAATCCCAGGTGAAAACTTGGCAGGAAAGGGTGTGGTGCTGGGGGATGTTTTCAAATTGTTTATTTATTGCAGAGTTTCCATAAAAAAGCACCTTTAGTGTTGATTGTTTAACCAAAGGACTTGCTAGGATTTTTTTTTCAAGACAAAATATAAATATATATATATAAAGAAAATGAATTTTAAGTGTAAGCAAGCTTAAATGATTGAAAATGTCATAGTCAGAAGAAACCCAGTAGAAGCCTATGGGAAGTTGCCTTACCAATAATCTGTGAATTCTGCACTAGCCTGTATATTCTAGGTACTGTAAACTGCCAAAATCCTGCTGAGATTTTGCTCCTGTCCCTTGCATGGGCACTCAGTCAGTGGGAAGGGTTTTCTAGGGCTCAGTTGGATTATGGGTTACGCCAAGAGCTCAGAGACACTTCTAAAACCAACCACAGAGCATTTCTGTCAATCACAACAAGACCTAAAAGTAAAAGGTTTCAGTCTGCAAGTGCTACTATAACAGCCATCAGTACTAATAATAATACAAGCAAGCTTTTAGAAGCAGTGAGTAAATAAGAAAGAGCAAGGAATGAAAATCAATAGGCAAACCCGAAGATTACTGACTCTGCCAGAAGCATGCTGTAATTTATACTCTCCAGGACTTGTTTGCGTGTTTGTCAGCATATTTATCAGCTTGGTACTTAGATAAATATATATATTTATACATATATACATATATATAAAGAAATATGCACATATATTAATTTAGAATTACAAGAGTGACTTTCATAACTCCCAGAGAGTCACGTGCTGGTGTTCAAACCCTAAAGCCTTGGCAAAGCTATGCAGAAAAATGAAATCTGTAGAACCATGAAGAGTTGGGGACTTTCTTCTGAGCTATCTCTGAGTGGCAAAAACTGTGGGCATAGGATGTAGGATTTTCACATCTGGGTTTTGTTGCTGTTGTTCTCAACTTAGATGTTTTTATTTCTGGATTTATTTATCTGGAAATTCAAAAATAACAATTATTCTGGGAATGCCAAGGACATCTTCTGCACTTTCATGTTGTCAAAAGAGATGGTGAGCTTGTTGCATGTCTAATTTTTTGGGTAACTGAGAGTTTTTCACTTTCACTGGTGTGTTCTGCTGAAGTGGAGATTTAGGGCTGGATGAGGATGTAGGATGCTCACAGCCCGTGGCATATGCAGCCAGGAAGCCAAAGGTTCTGCAAATAACTCTGTTTTTGCCCTAAGCTATAAACCACGTTTTGTTATGCAGGTCTGGCAGGGTTAAGACAAAGCTTCAATACTCTCTCTGAATACTTTCATTCCACTGTGCCCTCTGAAAATGAAGAAATAATTGGATGGAAGTAGATTTGAATCTATTACCCTTCGAAGAGCAGCAGGATTTGTGCATGTGTTTGTTTTACAATGAGTTCATACCACTAGCCAGCTTTCTTCCTGTCCATAAATTCCTTTCAGAAGCAAATATATTGCAGGATTTACTCTGAGCCTTGAGATGCTGGCTGTGAACAGACCAGAGCGATTCAGACCTGGCACTGAGGTCTCATCCTGCTGCCACCACCTTCTATTTTTGGATGCTCACATTTCCCATAATATCACTGGTGGATACTTGACTGCACAGTATTCCAAAGAAGGAAGAAGGTATTTCATGTCATCTGTTATTTCTTCCTGCTACAAATCTGCCTCATTCAGGAAAGTTGTTACCTATCTCTCAATGGGCTGCAGAAGTCATTTTGAGCATTGACTCAATGGAACTCTGGCTTTTGTAAAGGTGAGAAGAGGAAAAAGTACAAAAAACAGAAGTCCCACGCAGCTCAGATGAGCTGACACAGCCATTTCCATGTGAGGGTACAGGGGGTAAAAGATGTGAATCACAGCTTGGTTTTGGTACTCAAGGCCTTAAGAGATGCAGCTCCTATGTACTGAAATTTTAATTTTGGTTCAAGCCACTAGGTAGTGCTCTGTTGTGGCTGTTTTTGTGTACTCACACTGCCAGAGCCTGACTTTGGGAAATAGATTTACCAGTGTCATTTTACACTCAGGTGTAGTCCTTGCAAGGCCTCAGGCAGAAGAATGAGTAAGAACAGTGTGTAGGAAGTAAGGTGGGAAAAAATGAGGAAAATTCATTTCATATCCATTTCTTCTCATCTCTGCCCCCCCACAAGAATAAAGAAGCTTGGAGGAAGGAAGTTTTGAAATGTTTGAGGTGAAATAAGGCACTCCTCTCTAGCAGCTGAAAGAGAGCTAAATAACATACAGGCTCAAGAGAAAACAATATGCTTTAATAACCTAAGAGATAATTAAGAAATTAATTTACACCTTACAGACTTCTGGCCATAATGTTTCATGGGACAGTTTCTACATTAACTGTTTGAGAGACACAGTATTTGTAGATAAGCTTGTAACACCAGTGACTCCCAACTACTCTCAGAGAGCCCATGGTCCCAATTCCCTTCTCTGGCCTAATATTATCCCAAATTAATTTTAGGTCAGTCATTGTGGTTACCAGCCAGGGATGGTCTGCAGTAGCATGGAGTTTGGTGGAAGAATTTACAGCCTGTCAGGAGTCAGAGCAAAGACTGCAGGAGAGCTTTGCAATTTCTGTCAATGTGTTGGAACCCTGGAGGCTGAAAATGCCGGGTTTTCTGTGCTGAGGGATGCTGACCCTCAGGCAGGCACCACATTTGACTTGAGGCAGTGGAACAGGCTTCCAAAATTGAATGATAGCAATGAGGTTGTAGATGTGTAGTTAGAATAGTGTTGTGTGATCTCGCAGGGTGAAAAACTTGAATTTGGGGTTTTAGTACATAGTAATGTATAGGGCAAGATGGAGGATTTTGGGCCTTGTCTAAGTCCTTCACATTTTTCCTCCTTCTTTCATGGGTTTGGGTGGTTTTCTATAATTGGTTGATGGAGTCTGCATAGTGGACTTCAAGTGGTCAGTTATTGGGTTTAAAGTGAAAATAATTTAGGTGGCATTTCATAATTGGATGGGTTGTCCTTGAAAAGACCTTGCAGAGATAGAGAGGGACTCCATTTTACCTCCGTTTTCTACCTTGTTAGTTAGAGCTCACAGTGAGGCTGTGCTATAGATAAGAATTAATAAACACCGAGTCCAAACACAAAACTGCAACTCCTGTGTATAAATCCTGGCTTTAACATGAAGGAAAAAAGGAGATAAAAACCTCACATCAATGACCTATACGAGTTGGTTCCACTGATTTTTGGTCCCTTATTGATAGCCTTGACAACTACAATGTAACGACCCATTAAGGCAAATTTTCCACACCGTTGTAATTAGCTTAGCAGCAAAATTGGCTGAGCAGGAGGGGAGATGACAACAAGGGAAGGAGATGACAACAAGGGAAGGAGATGACAACAAGGTCATGTTTACGATCAAATTTCCATGCTAACAGCACAAAATGTAAATAAAAATAATTATAAACGCTCTCTTTGCCAAAGGGTGGCCAAAGATTGGCTTTCCAGCTCACATAATTTGGTCTAAAGTTACAGACATGGAAATATAGGCAGCTGGTTTTATTTGGGAGTCACACGATACAGTTCTTCTGCAGCCTTTTCCTTGCCACTAATTTAGGCAAGCTTTGCATAAAACAGGAATAATACTTGCACTGGGCTTTTGAAAAGATCGTGGGCCAAGCCAAGTGAGCTGGAGTGGAGCAGGAGAGCCAAAGGATAGCACAAACCAGTAATGAAAGCAACATGTGATATCATTTGGCCTGAGAAGGAGGAGAACGGTGGGGGGATTTAATGGGCCATTATGAAATAACCCTCCCAAGAAAAGGAATGTGTTCAGGGATTGGGATGGGATCCTAGGAAATGGGAAAATTGGAGTTTATTTCTGACCTTGTCACATCCTATCTGTGTGCTCTTCTGTCTGTGACTCAGTTTCCCAGCCCACATAAGTGCTCACTCCAAAGCTGTTCTGTGGGCTCCTCCACAGAAGCTTCTGGCCTCTTTTGGGAGCCCAGCTGAGCTGCTGAAAGAGAGGATGTCATTATTAAATTGACATTGTCCAGTGTTTTATATTTCAGATGAAATTAAAAGCTAAACAGAATGAGTTCTGTACAAGCCCTTGAAGAAATGGGAGTATTTTTAAAAAAAATGCTCTATGTGTTTTGGACAGATTCACCTTTCATTAGGCTCTCCCTCAGCACATCCAGTTCAGACATCTCTGACAAGTATTTTGTGATGTTCTTGGGAATAAATTGTCTCAGAGGCATTCAATAATGTGGTGGCCAAAGTGAGCACTGCCATTGCTGCTACAGATTCATGCTGGTTTTAGAGCCTCTCACACCTTCAGGTCTGAAGTGAGGAAGAAGGAAAGCACAACCATTAAGAGTTTTTTGCAGTGGTACAGCAGAGACTTGGGTTTGGATGATTAAGTCTTTTCATGAGCATGATTTCAAGACAGATAAGAGAGAAATGACAAATGGCATCTGGCAAAGAAGTCATTAAGGCCTGAGAATAACGTGATATGTAGAAAAATGTGTGTACTTCTCTCAGCAGAGGGTGGTGTTTTGCTTCTGAAATGAGCCTGAGGAATATTTAAAAGACAGCTTAAGGAATGAAGTCCAAAAACATTTCTCCTGTGAGAAAACCAGAGCCTAAAACCATCCTTGTCATTGCTCATTATTGCAGCATGGTCAGACTGTGTCCCAAACAGTTTTGGAAGTTCACCTGTGTGTCTCTGTCAGGAAAGACCATCCTCAGATTTCCTTATCACTGGACTGAGGGTGAAGTCAGGTATGTGTTAAAGACCGTAGGCCCTGGAGACTTTGAGGGAACTCTAGGGAAGAGGACTAATTCAAGGCACCAGCATAAAAGATTTAGAAATACAAAGTAAGGATTTCATGAGCTTGTTGTAAAGAAATAGAGAGCAAATCAAGTTATTTCTTCACATTCAAAGAGCATTCACATTCTTCACATTTGTCATCCCATATGGAAGAGCTTTAGTGATCAGCTCTTTCACACCTTTCCCGTTTGAGAGAATGACTCGGATGTTTTGGGTTCATGGATCTCATTTGGATATCCTGGGAGAGGGAAGTGTCCCATTCCCACAGGCACCACTAGAGGCCACCGCAAACCTCGATTAAGAGCTAAAAAAGCCTCCAATTTCCAGCAGAGAGCGAATTTACAGAGAGCAGCCAGAAGGCCCTACTGTGTCCCACACGAGCATATGTTTTGTGTCTGCTGTAACGAAGGAAAATGTGGCTGAGCTTAGATCAAGCTCATGTATCCATCAGGTTTTTCATCTTTTTCAAGGGACTTTTTTTATTTCCTTGAAAGAAAGGTTAGAGAGAGAAATATTTTTCATCATCATGGTGATTTTTGTACATGGCATATCTGTTTCATGGAGGGGAGGTGTTAGGTCCAGAGAATTAAAGAGACTTGCAGAGATTATTAGATATTGTTATTAATTCCTGCTTTAGAAGCATGACCTGTCTGGGCCAGAGGTTGTTTAAAGCTTTTTATTTTCTAGGCCCAGCTATCACACATGTTACAATGAAGAAAATGGACCACAATTTTCTTAAAATCCAGCCTTTATTTAATACAATGAACAGCCTTGCACGGAAAGCTGTTTTTTTCTGCAGCTAAGTGCTAACACCAGTTTCCAGTATTACCTCAGCTTCTATAAACCACATTCACCTGCAGCTGCAGGATCAGGAAGCCTGATGTAGCATTTTTCATGGCTGAATGCAGACATTTGGCTCAGGCAGAATAAAGAACATAATTAAATAAAATTTAAATTGGAAGGGTATAGCCATTCCACCTTTCACCCCATTAAGGAGCATGCCCAATGCAAGATATTTTGCTGTGCTTAGAAAAATTAAATGGATTGTGTTACACTTTGTGACAAATTATTTAGTTAAAAATTGGCTTTTCTCCATAGAAAACTCTATCTATCACTTTCACAAGTAAATATTGGCAGCAGTGACCCAAGGCTGTCAAGTCAGCCTTTCACATTATGTTGCACGTTGCTTTGTAGAGTATCCTGGTATTAAAACAAAATGTTCAATTCTGTCAGCTGTGTCTGAAGTGAAGAGTCTGGAGTTTGGAAAACTGGGCATTTTAGAACTAAGGATCAGATGTATTTAAAATCCATTCTAATGGGGTAACACTTTTTTCCTAAGTCATTAATAAGAGGGGATGGGTTGGTATTGCATGACCAAGTTGGATTCTTTCCATGCTGGAGGCTGTAGGAAGTGTGGAGCTGGATGTTCCTTCCTAATTTTGTTCGCCTACACCTTTTTATGTTTTGTATTATGCTCCTTATTAATGTGAAAATCCTTATTAAAACCCAGCTGATCTATTTTAATTGGTTTGAATGGCCCATCTCAGCAGAGAGAAGGGGATTGCACTTTTTCCCATAACACACAGCAATGGAGATCTGCTAGATACATTGGGATGTATTTGTTTTCCTTTTCCTAATTACATATGGGATGTTATCAGATCTGCTCTGGTAAATCCTCAACTCTCCTCAGACTTTTTGCAGGCTTAAATAGCCTGGCCAATTTCACGTGTGTGTGCTGCTTTTCTCCTCTGAGCCTCTTTTTACCTTCAACAAAGGTTTTGTTTGGACTGTAACAGTTTTCTTTTTTGCCAAAAGGATGTTTTTATCTTGCAAATAAATATACAAGCCCTTGCCTGGCGTGCTTTTATGAAGGGTTAAAGTCCCATGGAGGGAGATTCTGCAAGCTGCCACTGCTCGTGCCCTCTGCATCCCCACGGAAGAGCAAAACTGTCAGCTGTGGCACCCACCTGGGCTGCTGCTCCTGACTTCTTGACCTTCATGGATCACATCCATCACAAAGCCAGCAGGATTCTCCAGGAGCCTCTGAGATGCTGGAAATGCCAGTAAGGTGGTAATTCAATTTTCTCTCTTCCCCAGCAGTTCCTCCTCCCATAACCTGCTACCTGCTCTCCTGAGGTGCTCAGTTGCTGTGCCCACACTCCCCAAACAGGTGAAAAAAGATTTCACATGTGCTTTGGGGAAAAGTCTTCATTAAGTAGTCATTCACCAACTCCCAGTTAATTCAGTGGTACCTAAAAATGTTACAGGGGCCCTAAAAACTTTCAAAAAGCATGACCTCTCCACTTGAGGTGCAGTGATTCTCTGCATAAGCCTGGATATTTTTAGGTATATAATTGATGCCCTTCAGTTGGGAAAATAATTGTGCTGTCTCCCCTGTAGCCAGGGAGAAAATGAGCAGCTTGTAGCACCATCATCTCATCTGCTGTCAGGGGATGCCTTGCTGTTTCCTAGGGTGCTTAGGGTGACAGCAGCTAAGTGCCTGAAATTAGTTAGCAGAGGACTGGGAACCACTTATCTGTCAATCACTTTTAAGACTGCAGTGTGGATGTTTTTGAAAGGTGGCTTTTTAACTTGAAATATGTTTCTTTCTGACAGAGGTCAGAATGAATCTTTTTTTTTTTTTTTATCTGAGGAAAAAGCAGGTGGGACTTAGGGCAGGTATAAAAATCAAAGCAATTGTTTTGATTACGTTATATATATTATATATTATTATATAATTTTAAAATATATATATTTTTTTTTTCCTTAAAGGAAAGGAAGGTTTTGGTTGCAAATGTTCACTTATGGGGAATTTTGACTGGTGCTTTGGAAAGGGTGGGCTCCACACCAAGGAGCTGAGGCACTATAAAACATTCTTTCCATGGCTCATGTTGCCTGTTACACACCTGTGGAAAGAGAGCTGCTGTGAGCATACATTTTTAACCCTTTATTTCTGGCAAATATTTTCAAAATGATGCAGATTTTGTGCCTTTAAATGAGAGGTTTCTGAACAGCAATCATTGAAACTCCAGGCTGTGTCACAGGGTCCCAGGTGTTTTGCTGAGTGGACGTCACATCACCTGTAAAAAATATTAGATCTTTAATGAGCTGTGTAAATATTCTTCCTTATGGAATCCAAAGGGGACAAAGTGAGATGATCTTTGAGTCAGGGGTTTTTATCTCCATTTCTGCTTCTCAGTGTGTACCATGCTGTCTGTACTATTATTAGGCCCCTTTGCAGACACAAACAGAAACTCATTGGCAGCCACTAGTGGATTAAAGGATTCGTCTCAAGAAACGCTCTGGCTGGGGATTGGATGGCAGAAGTAAAAACACTCAGATATGAATAATGTGGTTTCTTTCTTGATTTTCTGCTTATGATCTATTTTCACAGCAAGTCATTAGTACTGGAGACTCGAGAAATGGTTGTGTAATAATTTACATAATAAATCCTGGCATCAGTCTGCAGTACTGACAAACATATGTTCTGGTGGGCTGAGGCTCATTAGGCGTAGCTCTTTCCCACCCACTGCTGTTGGAGATGTTAAAGGCTGTATTTAGTTAGGTTGGAACTATTCTTGGTCTGAGTTAATGGTGTGGACATGTGAAGGCATTTGAAAAGGTCTCTCAAAGGCTTGTTTTCAATTCGTCAGAGCAGTGTGAACAAATTAGTGGCAAAATCATGAGGAAGCGTAAACCCAAAGATTAAATTGACTCGAATTAACAGGAGCATTGTGCTGGTCTGCAGTGGGGAAATGAACGTGGGCCTCTAAACTGCTTCCCACCAGAGCTTTTGCATGGCCACAACTTAGAGATGTGCTGGAGTCTGCTCATTTTGTGAGTGCTGTTTTCAACCAAGTGAAACCAAGACCTTTATTCCTGCTCCTTAAGAAAGGATTTAATGCAGCAACAGCAACATAATCCATGGGATGATCCCAGTGAAAACTGAGGAGTTCCAATGGGTGCGAGGTCTGTCTTGTAGACCAAGTGCAAAGGAGCAAAAGCAGCTTTCCTCTACTGGCCAGGGACCTTTGCAGAGCATTAAAATTCTTAAGCTGAAACACGACTTCAAGCTCTAGGACATTGCCTTACATGGGGCCTAGTTGTGTGGTGGGTTGAGTAGCTGTGGTGTGAGACTCTGCTGTGTTCCATGTGATGCCTGGGAAGGCTGAGCTGGAACAGAGACTGGACAGAGCCAGAGAATAAAGCAGGGATTTATTGAAAGGCCTCCAGGATCCACCTTGGGCAGGACAGGGCCTGACCAGGGCTACACCCAAGGTGGGCCCAAAATGGTCACAAAATGGCTGACCGGTCATGAGGTCTCACATTTTTATAAGTTTTGGTGCATTTGCATCTTGGGGTTTAATTGTCCAATCCCAGCTCCAGGCTGTGAGGTCCCATCCTTCTTGTTCCTCCCTCCAGCCACCCTTGCTTGTGCTGTTGGGCTGAAAGTTGTCCTTGGTGTGCAGCAGGACAAGGATTTGTTTTGTGTCCCTGCTGTGTGCAGAGAGCTGAGTGACACTGACTGTGAGCTCAGAGCTGCACCCCTGGGCAGCACAGAGTGTGAAAAACATGAAAGATAAAGCTTAAGGCATCATGGAGCAGTAGATGGGCACAAGAATTTCCAGGTAGTGAATGCCCTGCAGCACTGTGTGCTCGGGCTTTAAGTAAAGACTTAATGAATGTGTATTTCTTGCCATCTTAAAAGAAATACTGTTATGAGAGGATAGACTGAATTCCTCATCTGTATGGTGTTCTGGAAGCCACTGTTGGAATTCTGGAAATTTAGATGTGAGATTTTGGTGTATAGTAATATATGGGGCAAGATGGAAGACTTTGGGCCTTGTCTAAGTCCTTCTTCTTCACCTTCTTCTTCCTTCTTTTTCATGGGTTTTGGTTTTTAATCCCAGCTCTAACACAAAGGAGAAAAGAAGATATGAAACCTCACACACAAATATTACCCCCATGAAACACTCCAGAAAAAGGAATGCTCCAGCTCTGTCACTTAGTGAGACTTCTGTTATCAGTTCTGAAAACAGCTCACACTTTCCATCAGTGATGCACAAAATACTCATCAGAATGAAGTTAGCTTCGAGTGGAGCAGGGCTGGAATTGTTTGTGCTGCACACTGCTGATTGCAAGATGTTGATGAGCTAATTAATGGTGAAGCTGAGTGCCTCAGTCTGTGGTTATTCAGTGAATTAAAGTAGGAAGTTAATGTTGCCTCACAACAGGAAACCTGTGAGGCTGTCAGGGGTTAAATTCTCTCCCCTTGCCCCAGCAGCAGAGTCTGAAGCTCTGAGTGAGGAGAAAGGAGGTTTTGGTGTTCCTTGCCTGGGTTCTTTTCCAAAATATTCTTGATCTAAATTTTCTTGTGTACCATATTTATTCAAGCTTTGTATTTTAGTTGGCTTTATTTACGGAAAGAAGAAAAAAATCACTTCCACCTTCCAGGATTTGTGAGCCTGTCTCAGGTGAGATGAAGGGACCTTACATTTCACGTGAGGGTGCAAACAGAACAGGGCTTCTCTCTGATCCCTGTGGGATTTCTTTGACCCCTGTTTCTTAGAGCAGCAGAGGCTTTAGCATCCTGATTAGCTGCTTGCTTTCCATCAGAAATATCTATTTCTTTACTATTGTTTCCTGTGGTGCATGAATTCCTTGTGCTCTGGCCTCTTGCTCTTTGAGGGAGTCGACTTCTTTTTGTGGGCCCTGTTTGCTCATCCAAGGTTTGGTTTCTCTGCCAACTTCTCCTAGGATTTATAAAGTAGGAACTGCTCAAAGTTATCTCTTGCTATCCTTTATCTCATCCTTCTGGCCTTTGGCTGCTTTCAGTGTTTGACTCACGTCTTTGTGCATGGTGGAATTCTGGACTGCATTGACTCACAAGTGTGACCAGTTCTGGCTTTACGCCCAACTTTTCTCGATGTCTCTTTTGCTTGTGATGCCAATTTCTTCAAAACATTTTAAACAACAGAAGGTTAAAAAAATGGAATTGCTTTCCTACCTAAAACAAGTATAAAAATTAAATTAAAGTCATCATTTTTCTAAGTCATGAGGATTTGTTTTAGTTCTTTAGTTTGGCTCTTTTGTTGTTTCCTTTCTCCAAGCAGAGGTAGGGTAGAAGTTTCTTAAAAAATGTTGAAGGTTGCCAACATGTCCAGACTTTCAAAACTTTTATCAGCCATACTAATGGAAATATTACAATGCCATGCAAATGTGAATTAGTTGGCAGAACATCTTGTTGCAGCCAGGGAAAAAAGCCCTGCATACTGAGTGGCATATTTATACTTTTCAATGGCATCCTTATTGGCTAAAGTGGAACACATGTAGCCTTACTTTGTAAAAATAATGAAGTCAAGGATATAAAATAGCTGGGCTGCTTCTCCAGTATTCAAACACTCTTTCAGATCAACACATTGAAAAGGTCTTTCAGGATTCTCTTGTGGCTTTGTGCAGAAAGATGAAATCATTCAAAGAGCAGGGCATAAAGATACCATCTGATATGTGGATCAAAATAATGCACTCTGTGCTAGGAAAATAAAACCAGTACAGAAACAGTCTTGAATGAGGTTTAGCATTCATTGTTCCCTATAGAATTGATTGACAATTCTTTTTCAACTGTGTAATTTTAAAAGAGCTACAGGAATTGTTCAGCCCAACCTCATTTATGTTTTGAAATAAAGCTTTGTGTGCTTTTATTCATCGTGGCAAGCATAGAAAAAAAAAAAAAATCAGCACTTATCAGATCCTGGCTTTACATAATGCAGCATTAGTCAACAAAGTTTTACCTGCATTCCTCCTGTGGGTTACTGGCCTAAATACTGAAAGTCATTACCATTTCATGGCTGCTTGGGATCTTGTTTAAAAAGAAGTTGGAGAGCTCAGCTTAGCTCCTGATGGATCAGCAGAGCTGTACCAGAGATGTGTAGGCTGTTTTGGACAAAATGAGAACAAACTCAGGAAAATGGAGCTAAACCCCAGATTTAGGCTATGGTCCAGCAATGAGTTCCATTGTTGTTTCCATGGAGCTCAGTGCAGGATCAGCCACAGTTGTTTTTTAAAAAATATTCTCATGAGGCCATAGTGCTTCCTGTCTTGCTGGGAGCATGGGAGGAAGAACAGTAATTTTGTGTTATTTTGGCACATCTTCCAGGCCTTTCAGCGGAGAACAGAACGAAGACAGGAGCAAAAGGCAGCTATGTTGAAACATATTGATTCTTTTTCTTCCTTCCTTTCTTTTTTATTCCATTTAAACCCAAAGAAGTTCAGACTTGCAGTAAGCTGTGAAGAAAGGATTGAAGTGATGGGTTGAGTTGTTTCTATGCTTCTTTGGGGGAAGATTGCTTTGTCTCTTTTTCTCTTTTTGTTTGTTTGATTTATTTATTTTTTTTTTTCTTGCAATCTATCATGAGGATTATAAATAAAAGCTATCCCCAGGATATCTTTATATCAGTATATTTATAATATATCCCCAGGATATATTTTATTTATCCAGCAGCCTGGATCAGAGGAAGCCATCATCCATCCTGGATGGATGCTGCTGCATGAACTCTCATTCTGATTTTGTAGGTGTACTTTTGCTCTGCAACTGCCAATCATCATCTCTCATCTGAACTTGCCCACCTGTGGGAGCTGCATTGTGCATTCCTAATTTGATTTCAGCTGATGGTTGGAAAGGAAAAAGAAAAGGCAGAAAGGAAGGAGAGCGTTCTTGATAGAGGAGCTTTCCCTCCTGCTTGTTCCCAACCTGATGCATGCTACAAAACACTTCCAGAGCCTCCACAGCTGCTGTCTTTTCTCTCAAAAAGGCTGGTAAAGCTTTATATAAATGGCATTCTGAAACTTGATGCAAATAGGCTTTGCTCTTTTCCCAAAGCTGCTGAACAGCTTTTGAGTGGGGAATGATGCTGCAGCAGCTCCTGAAGGAGGGGGGTTATTTTAAGGCAGCTACAATTCTGGGTTTCTGCAGCTGACAGCTACACTGACTGGGTGGGAGCTGGCTGCTGTCCCTGGCAAGGGAAACAAAAGGTCCTGCACACCCTGGCTCCTCCTGCTGCTGGTGCCACTCAGTTACTGCTGGGATTAACGGGGCATGATGGTGCAAGTGCTTTGAGACATCTCCATCACGCATCTCACCCACCCATACAGCCTGCTCTGGCAGGAAAAGAGCCATGAGAACTCCTTCCCTCGTGGTGATTCACCTCACCTTAGGGCAGGTGCCTGAGCCCTGTCCTGGAGAGAAAAACCTGTGTGAGCTGGCTGCTTTCAGCTCTTCAGGTGGGAAACTTAGCTAAGCCTACACAGCTGTAGTTTGATCATCCAAATTCCCTTCCTGCAGCTCACTTGGCAAAGGGCTAAATCCTTCCAAAAACATAGTGGGAAATTCACTGTAATCAGAGGGTTACCTGCAGTAACTAGTTTGGGTTACTTAGGTTCTTTGTAATGCACAAAATGATCCCACTCCTTCCTGGGAGCATGATTTCCAGTTTCTCCATGCTCAGACAGCAGCAGGGCTCATCCCCCAGCCCTCTGGTTTAGTTCTTTCCCCATGTCCCTGATGGTGTGCAGCATTTCAGATGCTCTGGATGTGTAATCCAGGCTGCCATTCCATCCTGATGCTGGAGTTTAAGGTTCCTGTCTTCCTCTCCCCAGCTCAGATCTTAAATTCAGCATTCATGACCTCCTTCCTTTCAAGAAACCCTATTTCCCTTCTTACCTTCCCTCATCACAGGCTGAGCATCTTTGAATGCTTGTCTGTAACTTGAGATCTGAATTTAGAGCTGCTTTTTATTTCAAGAGCACTGAGCAAACCAAAACAGGCTCGAATTTGAGAATATACAGAGAAGCATCCCCATCTGTGCTCTTGGTGTTTTGATTTGCTCCATGAAGAGCTGCAGGTGTTACTAGATCCTTCTTTTGGTTCAGGAGAAATACGTGCCCATGACATTATGCTCAGCTGTGAGAAGTAAAAATGCAGATCTCAGCTGGAGCATAAAGATTTTCATGCTTTAGGTTTGACAAAACAGTAAAAAGCATAAGAAGGGATACTTTAGTAGTGTATGATTGCCTTGTAAAAGTAATTCAGAGCTGTTCATGCAAATGAGGTAAAATTCAAAGGCAACAGTTAAGGTATTTTTCCTAGACACTTTAGATTTGCATTTTGTGGTGTTCAGATATTTGTTACATGTGCTGTTTATCCCACTGTGTTCACTAATTAGAATAAACACCTAAGCAAATTCAGCTTGCTTTCCTGTATCTTTATCTGTTGCACAAATATCCTGTGGAACCTCAAGGAGCAAATAAAATATCTCTGGAAAAATTTTAATCCTTTCTTAAAAATTAAGAAACTCTCTTTCTTAAAAATTAAGAAATCCCTCTACCTCCCAGTTCAAAGGAGTTCATTCAGTGATCATCTGGGCCTCTCTGTTTCTCTCAGAGAAAAGTAAAGAGTGTAGGAAAAATAAGTTGTCCTAATACTAGAAGCAGGAAAAATGAAGAGATGTCACAGATTCTGTGAGTACTTGGCGAGTTTTTGTGTTTTTTTCTGAGAACTCTGATTTTGTGATGGGGGTTTTGTGAAGCAGCCTGTTGCACTCATTCAGGGTGTTGGAATATCAGATGTGTTTGCAGTCCTGAGGCAGCCAGAGCAGCTCTGGATCCACTCCACTCTTGCACTGTACAAAAGCTGAGGGAGAGGAGCCTTTATCTCCAGAAATGCTCGGTCTGACCCTGTTTACTCAGCTTGTCTGTGACATTTGGCACTGTAACAGGTACCAGAGTCTGCCTGTCTTTTTCATCTGACATATTACCATGCTAGAAAATAAATCCTGGGGTGCTGCTGAGCTCCAGCTCCATTCATCAGCTCCCCTCATGTCTGCAGGAGCAATGGGACCAGTTATAATTCCTCCAGCATGGATTGTGTTCCTTGGTGTCAGAGGAAGCTCCTCCACTCCCTTTGGGTGACTCTGAGCAGTTTGAAACATGCAGAAGCTGCTGCTATGACTGACATTTCTCTTTTCTTCCACACAGAGGTCCTGCCACAAGCTCTTCTTTTAATTCTCTACTGGTAAAAGTCACTAGTAAAACATTATCGCAGCAACAAGAGGAAGAGAGAATAAAATAGACAATTCTTAACTTTTTTGTTAATTTTTTGATGTCTGATGTCTTTCTTCAGCTTGTAGTGTCTATTTGTAAGTAATTAGGTGAAAAGTCCTCATAGTAATGGAGACCAAGGACATGAACAAGGCTGAATATTCAACTAAAAGGCTGAATTAACATGAAGGTTGAATATTTAACTAAAAGTTGCAGGCTAAACTTTTGAAAAAGTCCATGATTTCAAGCATCTCTGACTTTTTTCTTGAGCATCAATTAAGATATTATTATGGTTGGTATCAGACACGGTGAATTACCTGAAGATTTCTTTCACCTCCTTGTCTCATGATTCAAATGTCCCTCATTATCCTTTTCTCTGATTTTCAGAATGCTCAGAAGATTTTACCTCTGAGGGCTGCCAGAAGCCAGGGTTTGGTTTTGGTCTGCAGCACATGTGGGGAAGCAGTGAAGATGAAGCAGGGGGACATCAATCCTGTCCAGCAGTGCTGTGTGTGAAGAAAGGAAGCAGGTGAGTCTTAGAGGGTTTCACAAAATCAAAAGTATGGAAGAGCATCTTGCAGGAATTTAACTTTTTTATTTTTTATCATTAAAGATTACAGTTCTGTGTTGTATTTCCAGCCATGGTGCAAAGACAAATGTTCTTTAAGCAAGTGTTAGGACCATTCCCTGTTTTCTTAAAGTATTTGTTCGTCCACCAACTCCAAATACAGTTACTGATATTTTAAGTTGCCTTGTTTTCTAACAAGCTTGAGTTTAAAACAAGTGACTGAACATATAATATTAATATATTAGATATAACATATAACATGTAATATATAAATATATTATATATATTCATATATAAAATAGATACGAACATTATGTATTCATATATAACATATAATATTTAACTGAGACTATTCTAAATTGAGATGGTTTGGCTTCTGGAATGAAATCAGCTTGTTTCAAATCATATTGAGAAGCTGAAGAAGTTGTGTGAGGATCCTTTATCTTCTGCTGCTCCAGGGTTCTGGTTCACCTTCCTGGTGAGGTGATGCTCTCTTGGAAAGCTTTGGTGCACTTGGAGCAAACCCCCGAGTTCAGGCTGCTTGGCAAGGACACTGCAGTCCCCACCCAAGTGGTGCAGGCTGTGGGAAAAGACAACTTTTCCTTGGCCAGAACAAACCCCTGGGATCCAAAAGGGCAGGGATTAAAAGCAGAAAAGGAGAGTCATGGACAGGAATAACATCTAAGGCTTTGCATAAGTTGTCTCACCTTGACTTACAGTCAGGACAAATTATTCTTGGTGGCACTCCAGATCAGTTAAAACAAAGAGACTGCAGCAGCCTCAGCTGAACTTTAAACTGGATGGTTTACACATAGCTCACATAAAAAATGTGCAGTGTGATTCATATTATTATTACTATTCTGTGATATGCTATTTATTTTAGGTTGTTCCCACATTTCCTGGGACTTAAAATACTTTGGAATAACTGCCACCACAAAATTACAAGGTTTGCTTTTCAAGAGGTGTAACTGAGTATGGCACTTAGGATTTTGGAAGTTGGATTGCAAAAATGCTGAATAATAGGAAGATGAATATTTGTCTATATATAACCTCAGCAGAGTTCAGAATTCCACAGGGGTGAGGTAAATAAGGCAGCAGCTTCTTTGATTTGGGTCTGCCCCAATTGTTTAGGAAGTTATTCTGGTACATAGAAATCTGACTTTTCAATGCACTCTTAGGACCTGAAGCAACTTTTTGGCTGTGCCCCTCTGGGAGTGGGAATTGCCAGTTAAAAGAAGAGTGAGGAGAGATGGAATAAAATCATTTGATAAGTCTGTGAGCTGCTCCACACATGTGGAGTTGTGTATCTGACCCTCCTAATGGATGGTCACCCCAAATTCTACCCAAATGCACATTTTCACTGAGCTTTCTTGTTAAAAACGGAAAGATTGCATTTTTTAACAAGAAAGAATGAACTCCACAACTAAATATCAGACTAGAGATGGATTTATGAAAGCATTTTAGATGCTTAAGCCCCAGAGGAACCATGGAACAGAGAGAGGAGGAAAAGTGTGTGCATGATGATGGATCCATACTAGAGGACAAAAAAAATAATGCTAGAATAGTTAAAGTCTTCTTTCTCTTGGAAAAAAGCAGAGGTGAAATTTCAATTTGATACTCCCACAAAAATCTTTATCTGGTGCTTAGAAGTCTTTACAGTTTTTAGCCAAATTTTTCTATGTACCCCTGCTGATCATGGAATCCTGTTGGATGTCCTTTCCAGGATGCACTGCATCAGCTTCTGGTGGATAAACATCCACGGATTTTAGGCACACTGTCTCAGAAATCCTGAAATTCATATCAGAGACCTTTCCAGCTCTAAAGAGTTTTGTTGGCACCAATCAGTCCTGCTTGGGTTTCTCCCACCATTCAAGCCCTCAGCTGCCTGTGGCTGGTTGAAGTAATTTGTAGCTGTTGCACAGTTATCTTCATTATTTTACGTGGGTGTTAAGCATGTGGTAAAGTAATTACTTGAGTGCTTGATGTTTCTGTGAGCCAAAATGAAACATAACAACGGTCCAGCACCCAAGCTGGAAGCTGCCTTCCCTTGGATCCCTGGCAGGTTGGCTCTGGGGTGTGTGTTCAGCAGTTTGACAGGGCTCTAAATGGATGTTAGCACTCCTCAGTCTGGCCTGAGCCCTTGGAAAGGCATTGCAGCACACAAAGACATTTGCAGATGTTTTTACCCTCACTGGTTTTGTGATTTGCACTTTGTGTTAGTGGCTCTGTTATGCCTTGTTTAAAGAGAATTCAAATTTATTGTTGCATTTTGCAGGAGTGACAACACTCTGCTCAAATGTCTCAGTTTATCAGGGTTTTAAACATTTTGCCATTAGGGAGCAAGGGGTGAGAGAAGGGAACTGCTGGTTCAAGAGGGGTGTAACTCAGCAAATTTCTAATTTACTCAAGTCTGTAAAGCCATTAAACAGTTTTTCCTTTTCACAGGAAGATTGCATGAGTTTTGTTTTTGTGGAATCTATCAAGCCAAATTCCCCTATTCAACCTTATTTAAATTTAGTTACTTTGGCCATTAAAATATGTGGTTTTTGTTTTTTTTTTAAAGTCACCTTTAAAAAAACAAACACACAAAACCCACCCTCAACACAATAAAAACCCCCAAACCTGCTAACAGTTCCTCACACTAAATAGAGACCATGATGTGTAGCAGGTCCTCCTGTCTACTGGCTCTTTGCTGTGGCTATGAGGAAGATGTTTGTGCTTTCCTTTTTTCACACCTGTCACAGTTCAATTTTATTTCCCAAACCCAGAGGCATCCCGAGAAAATACAATGATGAACCCTATTTTTCACCTAGTTTGTGGTACAGGGCTTTGTAAGGTAATTCTTCACCCACATCATTCAGAGTCCTAAATTCGCCTTTTTTCCAGGGTTGCATTGTTGTTCAGTGCATTCCTTTTTAAATTTCAAACTTTTGTACCATTTCAACCTTCCTTTTATTTTGCAGCTCCTTTTGTTTGCCCGCTCTGTGTGTTGCCAGTTCCGCTTTTGAGTCCTTTGCTATTCTGTCAGGAGGGAGATTTATTTTACACGACTTCTCTTAGCTCTCTTGCTCTGTGAAGATGCCTCAATGTACACTCTGGCAATCCCTTCTTAGATTTTTTTATTTATTTTGCTTACTTTTATTTTTGCTGCTACATCCTTTATATATTTATCAGTATCTGGTCACTGTTATTTCTCTAGAATCCCTTCAGCTGGGTCATTTCTGCCTGGGAGTTGGGACTCCTGGAATTCAGTGCTTTTGCACACAGGGTGGCTGTGACAGAACTGTGTCCCCAGGAGCTCCCTCTCACAATGAGGTCTGTGGGGTCAGGCCTTGCCTGTGCCTGCAGGATCCCCCACAGAGCAGCCCATTTGCCCTGGAGAACAGTGACCAAGGAGTGAGGCGTGACCCCTGCTGCCCCCCTGCTCTGTTGCCTAAGCACCAAACTGAATCTGCAGTTGACATCCCCATGTTTCATCATCCCTTTGTGTTTTAGGTGCATTTTGCTCAGACTGATGGCTGTTTAATCTTTCCTTGGTGTCCTGTTAGCTCTGGCCTTGTTGCATGCTGGAGACAAAGATGGAGTGATGCCTTGGGAAGGCTGAGCTGGAACAGAGACTGGACAGAGCCAGAGAATAAAGTAGGGATTTATTGAAAGGACTCCAGGATCCACCTTGGGCAGGACAGGGCCTGACCAGGGCTACACCCAAGGTGGACCCAAAATGGTCACAAAAATTGCTGCCCGGTCATGAGGCCTCACATTTTTATAAGTTTTGGTGCATTTGCACATTGGGGTTTAATTGTCCAATCCCAGCTCCAGGCTGTGAGGTCCCATCCTTCTTGTTCCTCCCTCCAGCCACCCTTGTTTGTGCTGTTGGGCTGAAAGTTGTCCTTGGTGTGCAGCAGGACAAGGATTTGTTTTGTGTCCCTGCTGTGTGCAGAGAGCTGAGTGACACTGACTGTGAGCTCAGAGCTGCACCCCTGGGCAGCGCAGAGTCTGGAAAACATGAAAGTTAAAACTTAAAGCATCATTTCCCCACTTTAGAGGCTTGACAAGGCCTTTTCCTTGTCAAATCTCTATTTTAAATATCTACTAATAACAGGTATTCAATACCAGATAAGTATCTAACAATAGTAAACAATAATAATCATTACCCAAAGATAAATATCTAATTACAGTAAATATCTAACAACAGTAAACACCAAGAAGTTCTTGTATAATCCATCTTGCCTTGTTCTTCAAGTCTGACTATAACACATAAGGAAAATGCAGAGAAGAGAAATCTGGCACCCATAGAGGATACACTAAAAAGGTCATTTTTTGTGTTTGCCTGTCCTGCTGTTTTGAAAAATCACTTGAGTGTGTTCACTTCACTTACATTTAGAAACCTTTTATTTCTATATTCAGTTTTCCTTTGTGTCTTGCTGCAGCTCAGAAGAAGCTGTCAGAGATATCTCCTTGAAGATGGCATCTCTGAGTCATGGGACTGAAGCCAATGGAAGCCAACAAAGTGCTTCTGTTCCCCTGTGGCCCACCTGGGAATGTTGCAGATTTATGGTTTGGAGTGGTTCCTCACAGGAGAACAAATCCAGCTTTGTTGCTGCAGCTGGAACTGGGAGGAAATCTACACAAGATTAATTTTGCCTGTAAGTTTTCGTATTTGCCATTTCTTTGAAATTCACCTAGCAAAGTAACACTAAAATTTATTTGAAATTCACCTAACAAAGTAACACTAAGTGCTGGTGATGGGTTGTTTATTAAGGGATCTGACACAGCAAATTGTTTAAATTTTTGTGATGTATGAAGAAAAAGAATGTTTTAAATGAGTTAAGGAGCTCCACAGGGGAAATACATAGTAAATGGTGTCACAAAAAGATGGAAGCAGATAAGGGGGCCAAAAATCAAAATAACTAAGTATTTATAAGCTCTGTTTACTCTATCTTTGAACAAGGGCTCTAAGTAGTTTTAAAATTCTAGTGTCCATGAGTTGGTGGGTCCCAGGCTGCTTCTGGAACTGGAAATCCCCCACGGATACAGACCTCCATGGTCTCCATGCCTTAACAAAATCACTTCATATAAATCACTCCAAGTATAGATAGCTTAAATTTTCCAACAGGCAGGGAAAAAATATCCCAACAAATTTAATTTTTTTTAAATTTTAAATTTAAGCAAAACATTAAGATAATTTCACACAATTAAATATGACAACTTCATGTAAATTAATAATATTGAGACATTTCCTTTTATCTTGGTGTTGTCATGTAAAAGGAGTTTCAAAATACCTCACCTAGTAAGACCAAAACCTTTGCTGCAGGAAACTTCATAGCCAGGCCATTTGCTTCCATTTTAAGAATGCTGAAAATTATTCCTCCTTTATGCCAGGGGAAAAAATAGCATGGAAATATATTTTTGTTAAAGGTCTCACTCTGAACAAATGTATGTTGCTGAGGGAAAAATTCTGGCCAAAAGATGTTTATTTACAGATAGCTTTCTCCCAGTAAATAAAGAATTATGAGCTTTGATGCACTGGGCTGACAATATCAAGGATCTTTATTTACCTGCAGACCTCAGGCCAAACCAGGTATTTCCAATAATGTAAAACCAGTGGAAAATATGGAATAGCGTCTACACTCCTAAAGAAGCAGAAAAAATGTGCTCCTCTGTGCATTTTTACTGAGGTCCAAGGGTTTTGCTTGGTTTTTCTTGCTGACCTCAATTGTTGACTGCTGGTATTGAATTTTTTCTGCAGGATTAACATGCTTTATTTCCCCACTCTGATGCACACATGGATGCCATGAAATTCTTAGGAACGTGGCTGCTGTGTGGGCATCAAAACCAGGAGAGAGAGCCTTGCTTTAGGGCTGAGCTCCCCCAGAGTTGTAAAATAATTATTAAAACAGCTTTATAATTAGAAGAGTAGAACTTTGAATGTTTAGAAGTGTCAGGACATGCTGTATGCCCCATTGTAGAGCATCCCTGGAGTCATCTGCTGACCCCACTGCCCCTTCCTCAGCTATAAACTCTTTGTAAAAGGAGGCAAAAAGGAACATGGTAACGGGTGGGTAATTAGAGCCAGCACTGGGTAACAGGTGCTGCTGTTTCATGCTCTTCTCATGCTCCTAGCAGTGCACCTTAACACATTCCATTAGTGCAAGGGGCTGAAAGGTAACCTCTCTACAGCAGCAGGGAGACTGAAAGGCAGTGCTTGACCTAGAAAACACAAGTGAGCCCTGATCTGCACCCCAAGCCATGCCTTGCAAGAGAAAAGAGCAATTGTTTCTGACAGAAGAACCTCTCCTCTCCACCTTCTGTGTTACTGCAGCATGAATCCATCACCTCTGGCAATGAACAGCTCCAAAACTTAGGAGAGTGAAAAGGAGAGCAGGTAGGAGACTCTTCCCTTTAAATGATTCAGTGCCTTTACTTGCTTTTATCTGTCATCCATGGTGAGCTGTTTATTTTTTATTCCCTCCTGAGGAGATGTTGCAGCCAGGAGTGTCCCACCCCTCTTTATTGACTCATGCTCCCACTACTTCAATGGCACCTGCCTGCTTTGCAGTTGGCTTCAGTATTATGGTCTGTAATTCCGGCCCTAATGTCATCTGCAATCCAGCCAGGCATGAATCATAGCAGGAAAACACATGCTAGTGCTCACTGCTGGGATGGAGGCTGGGGCTGGGTTAATTAGGAAAAGTCCCTGCAAGAGCCATGCAAAGAACCACAAATAACAGGAAGCCTCACAGCTTGAGTATTGACCAGGGCTGTTTGGAAGCACCATCTCCTCAAGCACAGAGGCTGAAGGATGTCAGAGATGTACAAAGAGTTCTTTGTAAATCACAAGTTGTGCCATGTGCGTGAACTGCAGAGCAGGCTGAGTAACAGAAGCTCTGCTGTTGTTTCAGCCTCTCAGAAAGCCAAAATTTAAAACAATTCCTAGTGTATCTTCAAAAATCAGCACCACCAGGTGTGTTTTAAACAATGCACTGGCAAAAGATGTGTTTATTGTTAATTTTAGATCTGATGGCAAACTTTCGTATTTCTAGTTGGATTGTTCAACATTGTAGCAGCTGTTTCATCTCAGCCTTTGTCCAATGATAAAATCATAGTGCACAGTACACCTACTGCTGAACTTTATCAATATTTTCATTAAAAGGCCAGTTTTCTATCTGTCATGAGGGTTATACCCAAGAAGTTTATCACCAGCACTTTTCAGAGTTAGACATACCAGTCATTTCCAAACAATTCAGCAAGGGACTTTTGTTGTATAATGTATATTCTGGTTTTGTGACATATTGTGGAAGCAAAATTTTTGCCATTTAAAAACACACACTTCTGTTTAAAACCAAAGCCCATAATTTAGTAGAATCTTGAGATGCCTTTGGGTAGAAGCCTGCCTTTGTCAGAATGCATTTTTTTTCCCCTGAAGCACAAGGAATAAAAAAACCCCAAACCATTATTTTGCCATCACTATCAAATTTTTCAAACCCAGCAGTTTTAATTCAATATCTATGTGATTTCATGATAACCAGACCTCTGAGAATCCAATAGTTTTAGGTGAGGACTGTCCAGAACTTCAGAACTTGGAGTTTAGCTTTTCCCAAACTTCTAGAAGACTCAGATCCAAGTATTGTTGGTTGGATATTTTTATGCCTGGGGGAAGATCAGATACAGGAGTGTGGTGGGTTTTTTTTTGCTTCACCTCTATAGCTACACAAATCCTTCAAACAAAATCATAAGACAGAGCAGGACAATGATCAAGCAGCTGCAGGTTCAGTGTTTTGATGAAACATTGAAAAAGCCTCTGGGCTTCTCTTTATAGGGATATCAAAACCTGTATTTCTAGGAGGCTCTAACTCCTCATTTCTTCTCCTCCTGCCCACAGACAGTGGATTTCCAGTAGGTTTGTAAAGCAGCCAGGGGAGTGCTGTCCCACACAGTGCTTTGGGGTGGGAGAGAAAGTCCTTAATCCCTCCTTTCCATAGGAATTTGGAAGGACTGTGATTTGTCAGGCAGCATGGACTGGAATTCTGTGAGAGCTGATGGATGTTTGGCAGTAAATCAGCTGTCAAACCCAGGGAAACTCGGGGGCAGTTTTGTCTGTTGCAGGGAATGAGCAGGCTCCAGTCTCACAGGACATGGTGGCTGGTTCACTGAGGGGACATTCCTTTCCCAGTGTATTACGTGCTAAAACCCATCCTGCTGTTTTCTTTTTCCTTTCTGCTTCTCCACACACAGGGAACTAGAAAGCCTCTGATGCTGATATCATGGAAGGGAACTCCAGCTTCAGCAAACAATGAAGCTCTTTTTACTTCCTTGATGTTTCTCATATTCTATGAGCAAAAGTAATTCTGCCATCATTTAAATCATTGGGACATGTAGTAATCAATGCCAATAATCTACAGTGTTTACTCTCGTTTGTCATTCTGCTTTTGAAGTTTCTAAGACAATGAATTCTTTCACTAAGGACAAATAGAACAGTTTTGTAACATGTTCCTTACCCTTTGATAAAGAAAATTGAAAATGCATCACAGGGGCTGTGGCCATAGATTTGTATCACTAAAAATCACTCAGGAATTGTTAGATAGTGAGTGTTAAACAGTTAAATGTTAAATAGAGCGAGAAGAGAACAAATAAAAAATAACCACAAAAATTGGCTTCTTATTTTCTCCATCAGATTATATTTTGCCTTGAGACCCGGGTCCATCCTGAGCAGATGTTGCATCTTCCAGAGCCTCTTGCTAAGGTCAATACACCTTCACAGGTGTTGTGGCTGAGCTCTCCCTGGTAAATTTCCTTCTTAAGCACAGCCAGTGTGAATCACAGAAGGGTTAAGAGCTGAACATCATCTTGGCCAAGTGGTGTCACCTGGAGCAGATGGGCTGGAGCTCTGCTTGGCCACTTGTTGAGGCAAGATGAGTAAAAACAAGAGGCACCTGGAAAGGATAACGCTCTTTCTGTGCCCACTTCTTCCTGTCTCCTGCTTAGGGTAAACGGAAATAGAAGAACACTTGAAGGCTGAAGGAAGCTCAGGCTGTAAGAGATGAGTTTGTAGGGAGTGCCTGGGATGGATGAGCCATGGAAGGCTGGCTGAGAGATCAGAGCTGGGGATTGCTTTTTATCTTCTTTTCTGCCAGAGTCAGGATTAAATGCTGGAGGTGGTATTTCTTGTTTGGACTCAGATGTTTATTAATTCTTATCTACATTACAGTCTCACAAACTGTGAGCTCTACAGCACTTCTAGCTAACAAACTAAAAATGGAGCCTTTCTCTCTCTCTACAAGATAAACTGTCCAATTAAGAAATGACACCTAAATTGTTTTTACCTCTAATGCAATAACCAACCACCCATTGCCTGCAATGCAGAATTGTTATCCAATTACAAAATACCACCCAGAGCCATGAAGAAGAAGGTGAAAAAGAAGGACTGGCCTCTGCCCTAAATCCTCCATCTTGCTTTATATGTATTACTATATTCTAAACCTTTAAACTCTGTTTTCCACCCTGTGATATCACACGCTTCTATTCAAACTGCACACCCACAATCCCAGTGCTGTCACTCAATTTTGGAAACCTTTTCCAAGGCCTCAGGTGAAAGGCAGTGTTTTCTTGTCTGTCAGCACAGAAAGTCTGGAATTCTCAGTGCCCAAGGTTACAACGTTTGGGGTTTGATGGGGCAGCCTGGCCTGCTCAGCTCAGATGAACCCCCTGGAAGAGCTATGGGAGCCCTTGAGCCAGCACAGAACAAACCCTACAGCTCTGGGGAGTTCTGTGTGCTGCTCTCTCATGTTCCCATTGCTCAAGGTGCAGGGAAAAGCTGTTCCAAAGGATTTCTGTTTAGCTCCTCTACATGAGTTTTTTCTCAGCCTACATTTTAATGCTTGACAGTTGAGCTTTTACAAGTTTTTGGAGCCATTAATCAGAGCAGTGTTTCGGGAGGCTTTTGCAATGTATATGTGAGATTTGTATGGCACTGGTTTAAATTAAAGGCTAAGGCTTACTTTTGAGGCTGCTTTTGGCCTCTTTCTGTAGAGCATGGAGCTGTGTGTTATTGTTCTAAGAACCCATAATTAGTAGCAAATGTTTCCAAAATGCTAAAGATTGTTGCTAGGGTGCTCCTTCAGCCTGGGATGTGTGAGAGATGGTTAAACCTAATTTAGATCTATTTCAAACCCCCTGTTTTCTTCAGCTGCAAGTATAGATCATTTTTAATGCAGTGCAGTACATTCTGACTTCTCAAATGGGCAAGGGGAATAAAGGCATTCCTTCAGGAATAGGCATGACTTTGAGGGAGCAGAAATTAAGCTCCCATTCTTTGAAATAATTTACTAGGGAGTTGGCAGGAGATGGGAAACAGGACTTCAGACCTAGGCTGGTTTTCTTTTTTACAGAGGTGTTGACTCTTTTGCCCAGAACCTTTTGGTTTTCAAGCACTTTTATCAATTCAAACAAGGATCAGAAGCATATTTTTATTTGTTTTGAAGGTCAGTGATAACTTTTCTAACCAAGACTAAAAAAAATCATTGAGAAGTATTAAAGCATCTCCTAAAAATCTCTCTCTCTACCATTATATGCCTCTGGAACTTAAAAATAATGTTGCATGTAACAGTGGTGATTGCTTTTTGTTATGTTTGATGCCAGATTTTGAAAGACCAATGTAAAAGGTGCTCAGCTTTTTGCCAAAATATTTCTGAATGTGTTTTGCTGTACAGTGTCCTCTCTCCTGATGCCACCAGTGGTGACCCATGGTGGAGTTTTGGGGCTGCCAGAGGTGGGAATGGGGAGGGCAGGAGCCTCTGTAGGGGTTGGATCCTGTGCCTCCCTCTTCAAGAGGAGCCTGGGGGCAGGGAGTGCCCCCAAACCCCATCCTGGCAGCTGGGGAATACAGGCAACATTTTTTTCTTGTGGATGTCTTGCTGAATTAAGGCCTATTGTCCAAAATCTCTAGATGAGGGAGCAGAAGAGGAGGAGGATTTGTGCATTTGGGGTGAGTCAGGCATTGATCCAGCCCAGACTGGAAGGTGGCCATAAATTCTGGTCCTTCTCACAAATTGGGACGCACATGGGCTGACAATGTGACTTGAGTTCTGGTCACAGGTGTCTGTGCTTTGGTTTGAAGACTCTCAAAGTGCAGACAGGTGAAGACACTTTAAATTTTTCTTGGGACTGTGATGATTTTCATTAGACACAGGTGGGAAAAACGTGGCAAAGAAAGGGGTTTCAGGGCCAGGAACAGGAGTGAGATTCAGCATGCCAACCCAGCTGAGGAGCTTGGATACAGAGGGAACACCAGGGAAAATGAGCTGCTTCAGTGCCACCACTGCATGCACAGCACTTTGCTCCCACCAAAGCCTGGGTGAAAGGCCAGAGAGGGGAATATTGAAATGAGCACTGAATTTATATTTGCACAGCCCTTTCTGTCTGTGCTGGGCTGCACCCAGCCCCTGGTGCCTCTTGCAGCATGGCAGGCTCTGGATTATGGGACAGCAGAGCCACTTCTGTGCTTTTTAGTTTTGGGTATTAATCCTGGGCAGCCAGAGGCTGTGGAGGTGTCTGTGCACAAGGGAGTGAGGGTCACTGTGCTCCCCAGGACAATTAACTGGGCTGATTAATTGGGAATTGCACTCCTGCTGTGTGGGTTGGTGGATTGGCGAGCTGTGGTGTACAACCCCTTCTTAAACCCTGCTTTCCTCTGTGTCATATCATCGTGCATGATCACTTGAATCAACAGGGATGATGGCAGGATGTCACTTACAAAGAGTGCTAAAAATGCTCTGAGTACCAGAGGTGAGATATCTCCCCTGTCTACTCCTCCTCATCTTTGTTTCTTCATTTCTAAATTAAAATAGTTTAAAAAAGTGAATTCTCTCACTTTTAGAGTGGGAGGAGAAGCTTGTTAGGTGTTAAAAGTTTGGCAGTTTGAGATGCCCTTAGAGTTTTGTCTTGTGTTTTGGTTGTGTTTTATAACCACCCTGCTACTAGTGCTCTTGGCTCCAACTAAAAGCTTTAACATTTTGCTCTAAAGTCTGTGATCAAAGTTGAAGAGCTTGTCAACATTCAGAAATAGCTTTATCTTTACTCTAAGCTCACTAGTCAAATCAGTACTTTTATATCCATTTTTTTTTAAACAAGTATAAAAAAAATAAGGCAGCAGGATTTCCCCAGGGTACATAAAGCTGTGATATGACAAGTAAGCAGGACAGACTTATCATTAGGCTGGGTTTTCTTCCTGGAAGAACACTCAAGTTAGACTTAGAACTTGTTCCAGGGTATATTTTATTTTATTTTAATTTAATTTTTGTATTGTTTTATTTTGCTTTACTTTATTTTTTAAATTTTTATTTCCCCCCCTTCCCTACTCCTCTTTCAACTACCCTAATGAAGTACCAAGAGTGACCACCTGGATTTAAAGTCATTCTTACACAATTGTTAACTATCAAAATGTTGATTTCCAAGTGAAGTCACCAGACTGACATGTTGCTGCTAATTGAGGAATCAGAGCTATTAATTAGCATCAGACACAGTGAAATTCTTCCCTCTAAGCCATGAAGCCTACACAGAGATCCCAATTACTTTTTCCTTTTGCTTAGAACGAGTGGTGACTTCGTTTTTATTGCCTTGCTGAACTGTCAGTCTAACGTCAGTCATTGGGAAGGGAATATAAACTGAACTAGCAGTTAGAAACAAAATAAAACCATCAGACTGATGTACCAAGAGTCTGGAGTTAGTTTCATTTCAGCTGTGGGAATAGTTTGTGTTTCTAAGCTGTGTTTTCATAAAGCTTTGGCTCAGTGGCCTGTGTAGTGCTGGTCTGGGAGTATCTGATGTAGCTGTGATGCTGAAAAGCTTCAGCCACAACAATGCTTGGTAACTTTGGGAAATGGTCTTTTCTCGATTTATTTCCCTTTTGTTGGGGATAGAACTTGGCTTTTAGCTGAATGTGAGTGTGGGTGTTTTTTGAAAAATGTCATCCTCTGTATGTGACTTGGCCTCTTTACTTATCTCGAACTTGTGAAAAGGTGTTCCAATGGCAGAAGTGAAAATAAAAGAGGAGGTAAGAGCCCACCACTTGGAGGAAAGCACCACAAGCTGAAAGTTATAAAACTGATTCTGCTTCCTTAAAAACAACTTCTCAAAGGGTGCACATGCTGAAAAGAAGATGCAGAGTTTGTGCCTCGACTGGTGATTCCAGGTCCCTTCAGGAAGGGCTGCAGTTTGCAACTTCAGCTTCTTTTTCAGAGGAACTATACTGGAAAAGAGATCAGAAAATGGAGGACAGATCCATCAGGGAAGTGCTGTTGCTTGCATGCCTCTTGCCATGGGTACAGCCTGCTCAGTGTTTATTTGCTGACATGTCCTTCTCTGCACAGGAAAGCACTGCTGTATTTTGGTAGCCAGATGAACACCTCAGACCTGCCTCACAGTAATTCCATGAGGAGTTTCTAGTCTCACAGGCCATGTAAAACATCCTAAGAAACCTCTGTCCATAAAACCAGTGCTTTGCACCCAAGTCTCTGCTGGTAATTTGATAGCTCTGGGCTGTCCTTGGTTTTTTTACACTGGTTAAAGTATAGAACACATAACATTTAGTATACAATGTTCACAGTGTAGATCTGATGGAGCACAGTTGCTGGTTGTCCTTGGTTTTGTCACATTAGCTAAAGTATAGAACACATAACATTTAGTAAACAGTGTTCATAGTTTGGATCTGATGGACCACAGTTGTTGGTTGTCCTTGTTTCTTTTACATTGATTAAAGTATGGAACATATAACATTTAGTAAACAACGTTCACAGTGTGGATCTGATAGACCAAAGCTGTTGGTTGTCCTTGGTGTTTTTTTGCACTGACTAAAATATAGAACATATAACATTTAGTATACAATGTTCACAGTGTGGATCTGATGAACCAAAGTTATTGGTTGTCCTTGTTTTTGCTACACTGGTGAAAGCTTAGAACATAAAACATTTAATAAACAATGTTCATAGTGGAGATCTGATGAACCACAGTTGTTGGTCATCCTTGTTTCTTTTTGCACTGGCTAAATATAGAATGTATAACATTTAGTAAACAATGTTCACAGTGTGGATCTGATGGGCCAAAGTTGTTGGTTGTCCTTGGGGTTTTTTTGCACTGGTGAAAGTATAGAACATACAACATTTAGTAAACATATGGATCTGATAGGCCACAGTTATTGGTCGTCTTTTTTTTTTTTTCACTGGTGAAAGCATGGAACATATAAAATTTAGTAAACAATGTTCATATGTTCATGTGGAACTGATGGACCCCTTCTCAGGTTTTCAGGGTCAGCAGCAGCCTGTCTCAGGTGTTTTGGCAGATGTGGCTGATGCTTTCCATGGCAAGTGTTGGAGCGGGAGGAGAGGACCAAGGCCTGGTTATGGCTTGGATCAGGCAGCTGGCTTGGCAAGCAGGTGAAAATGTCCAGCTGAGATGCAGAGATAGGATCTAATGCTCTGTGGAAGTTCTCCTGAACAGATATTAAGCTCCAAGAAGGAAGATGGAAAGCCAGGAGGATGGCACTGTACAGCACCAGGACACAGATTTATGGCTGCTGTTACCCAGCTGTGACTTGGTTAGCGTTAAAATGTGTCGACAGTGTGGATATAAACTGAACCTGGCTCCATGTTGGTAGATTGTGCCCCCCTTTCTGAGCATATTTGTTTGCTGTGGTTACTAAGGAGATGGAGCACAGTTTAGCTTTTGTTCAGCAGGCAGGAGAATCTGCCAGTTCTTCAACAAAAGGCCTGATAAGGTAATTTCCTTCATCTTGTGTTGATGGCAGTGAATGCAAGTCAAACACTGTAAATGGAAAAGCTGTCTCAAACTGTAGTTTGAGAGGTTTCTGGTTTGAGTTTCTGTAGTTGGAGTTTTCTGGTAGTGACTGTGGTGTTTGTAGGCTTGTGTACTGGCTGGCTTTGGTCTTAGAGTGGTGGTCTGATATCCAAGGACCCTTTAGGAGGAAAAAATTACCTTTGGGCAAGATGAGATCCTACTGAAAATCCATAGGCTGAGGGCGCCGTGCTGGGACCTCACTGCTTTTTCCATGCCATAAACCAATAGATTTTGGGGAAGACCAGGTCAGATAAAAATAAAAATATAAAGATAATAAAGGTAAAAATTTTAGTGGGAAGGCCACTAAATTGATCACTGACAGCATGAGGGGAACTGTAGATTCAGGAACAGGACAAGTAGCCATGGGTAGAAAGGGAGAAATGCTAGATTAAAAGTAAAAAAGAAAAAAAAAAAGAAACAAAAAAGAAAGCTTATAGCTGTTTTCTAGTTTAAAAGAAGTAAAGATTTAGACAAGTATTTAACATGGTAGCTTTTGGCTCACCTGTCTACCATCATAGGTTATGTTGACACCCTTGAAATTCAAATTCTTTGTTCAGCTGTTTCCACCAGCCTATTTGCAGCCACAAGATGGGCTGGTTCTATAAAGCTTTTGGTGTTACAGAGGGATGTGTTAATGATTATCATCATCTGATTTGTTACAGTGTTGATAAGCAGAAGGGTAGCAAAGATGAGGAGCATGGGGAAACAGGAATTGAAATTAACTCCTGGCAAACACCAACAACGTGATTGTGGACACTGCTGCTGCCAAGCTGGATTTCAGGTAAGTCTTATCTACAAAGGATAGCTTGGACTTTTCATATCTGCATAAGAGCACTTCCTTTCCTTTGGATCAAATTTTCTAGATTTGCAAACACAGATACTTTTACTAATAGGATGCACATCTTCAGTGAACCCTGCTCAACCTCGGCTTGAAGAGTCGTCCTGGTCTTGCCAGCTGGGATCCACCTTCTGTGTAACTGTTGCTAACTGAGAGATGGCATGCAGTTGTGGGAGAGCAGATTGGAAATAAACTAATCTAGAGTTAGAAGCAGAATGACATTTAAATCTATAATATATAGTATTTTAGTGGTTGCTGGAGCAGTTGCACCAACAGTCAAGTCTAGCTCTGTCATGGTTTCTTTAAGAGGCAGTTGGATATTACACTTTACACACTTTAATTATGGAACAAAATCCACCCCTAGCTCAGTTGTTAATAATATATTTTGAGATTGAATGCTGCTATTGAAAATGATTCTATGCTCAAACAAAGGATTCAAATCTGTCTTTTGGAAGCTGTTTCTACTTAGGCACCAAGGCTTGAAGCTCAGCATGGTGCCTGTGCCAGTGAGATGAGAAACCAATAGCATTAAACTCCTAAACTATAGTTTCTTGAAAATACTTGTGCTATTTTCCCCTAGAACTCTGCAGGAGTGCATGCAAGGTTTACACTTGCCTGTTACTGAACTAATCAGTGCTTTAAAATCTAGCAGGTTCTGTTTAAATCCCTCCTTTCTCCTTCACATGGGCGTGCCCCTCACTGGCACTTTGATTTTAAATCCTTTCTAAAATTGGAGGTGCAACTGCGGGATTAATTTGCTGCAATGCCCTGGAACCTCTTCCTCAGACTAAAGAAGAAAGGAACATCTCTGGTTTTATCTCTGTGCTGAAGGGTGGGGATTTTTGTCAAGAGTAAGTATAGGTAACTACCTATAAAGAGGAATTGCAGCTGGTGCAACTGCAGCTATTAAATTCATCAACAATAATGAGAGCTATCAAGTCATAGTTGAGGCTCAGATACACCTGAACCTGCAGGAGAGTAATCAGACTCTATTTGGAAGGTGATTTTTCCCTGTGAGGAATACTTTTCCAGAGGAGGAAGGACGATTTTGAGAAAAGTGCTTGAACTTTATGAGGAAGTACTTCAGTCTGAATGAAGTCTCTGTAGTGTTACACCCCTTGAACACCATTTTTCTCTGGTTCTTGTATGGAAACCCATTAGGAACTAGCTAGAGGAGGGTGTGTATTTAAAGAAATCTGCCCAGAACCATTTGTTCTGGACATCCTAAAAATCCCTGTCTGCATTTACCTGAGTACAAGCAAAGCAGCCTTCATAACACACCTAAAATATACCTGAGAAAAACCACACAGAACTTTTTTGTCCACCTCTGCTCCTCTACAACAGCAAATATCCCACAGAGAAGCACTTCTGGCATTCCCAGATTCTGCATCTGCACTTCCAGGAACGTGCCCAAAGTGCTCTTTGCAAGGTGTGATGCTAAGCAACCACTGTGCAGCAGAATGAGATCTCACTGGCAGGCTGAAAAGGGCAACACTGTCATGACAGTGAGGAAATGTTCTGTACAAAGCAATCACTCTGGTCCTAGTCAGACCTCTGTTGGTCCCTTGCTGTAAAAGTACCAAAGATGAGCTTAAAAGCTACAATTCATGGTGCTGCAGTTCATGTTGTTGTTAGATTCTAGAAATATGTAGATGTTGAGTGGTTTATGGCACATCAACCCCCACGTTATTCACAGAAGATACATTTACTTATCTTTACAAACCAGCCTTTGCTCTCCTGAGGGTGAAACTGCCATATCAATTTTCTTTCTTCCTCATACTCATCCCCTCACTTTATTCCATGGGGATGCTAGCTACCTTTGCTCTCAAAAAATGGCATTGCAGTTATTCTTCTAGCAAAACCCTGAGCAATGCATTTCTCATCTTGCCTTTTGCTTTAAAATCTGCACTTTGTTTTCATAGAATCCTGGAATCATTTAGGCTGAAAAGACCATTTTAGGTTGTTGAGTCCAGATTTTACTGTCAAGCCCACCACTAATCACATCCCCAGATGCCACATCTCCACACCTTTTAATTACCCCCAGGGATGGTGAATCAACTGCTTTCCTGGGCAGTCTGTTCCAGTGTTTGGTAACATTTTCTGTGAAGAAGTTTTTCCTGGTATCCATTCTCTGCAGCCCTGCCTTGCTGCAGCCACTTGAGACTGCTCAAGGTCATTACTCAAAGGTGCCTGAGTTGTGGCACTGTTACCTGGAAGTCATAAAAAGCCATTTATCTGGGAAATTGCTCACTGATACTCCTTTGGTGTCTGCTCTTTGGGAGCATTACTTTGTCTGTGGGTCACTCAGCAGACTCCAGATGAATGAGGGAATGCTGCAAATCAGTTTATCTGATGGTGGACAAGTGAAATGTCAGGAGAGGAGTTTGTGAGGAAAAAACCCCAAATTTCTTTTCCCATTCTTTAGGATTACTGCTGGTAATCCATTCACTCATGTTGTTTATTCCATGTTTTCCAGTATTCCAGTACTTCCATATTTTTGTTTTTTCCTTATTTTCTTTCTTTTTTTAAAATTCCTATTTTCTTTCTTTTTTTTTTTACCTTCTTGGTAGATTACTTATATAAGATGGAGAGAGTTGTTTCTAAGTGGCATTTTATACAAAATATTGTGACTTCCTTATTGTTGCCTCAATGGTTTACAATGCATTTTAGCTCCTCTAGCTACAGAGGCTCTCAGCATTTAACATTCATAATGAAAGGGGTTGTTATATTTGGCTTTCATAATAAGAACCATTTGAATAGTTTCTTTATTTAGTTCACATGCAATTTACAACGTGTGTGTGGATGCTTGTGTTTTTCCTAAAAGAAAAAATAACAAAGAAAAGGGTTCTCTTTTCTGAAAAGGGTTTAAAATCTTTATCCTCCTCATCTCTGAAGCTGCAAAGAAAACTCTAAGCTTACAGAGAAGAAGTTGCTGTTATGCTCTGGGGATGGGGAGTGAATGTGAGAAAAAAATTTTACACTGGAACTCCCTGGGTCACTTTGCTCTGTTATCCACACAGTTTATCTTACGTGCTGCAAACAGAGAAATTCTGAACAGAGATGGATTTGTTCATTATCTTATCTGAACCATCACCTTTATCATTTCTATTTCAGTCCTGCTGGATGTTAAACTCTCTGGCAGCCTGGCTTAGACCAGGCCAGGATTTGCTTTTTGCAGTTGCTGTGACAAGAAGCTCAGAACGTTGCTTTAGTCTGTTCCTGTGCTGCTGTTTAGTTGGCAGGGTGTAGGATGCTGTTGTTTACTCTGCTCTTTGACCTTCTGCTTCTTAATCTTGTTTTTCAGCAGTACCTGCCTAGAATCTATCTTTAAGCAGAATGTAAAATTGAAGGGTGTTGTTACCTTCAGATGAAAAGTGGGCTTTGATGAGGGAGATAATGGACTGAACCTCTGGGTGTCAGCCAGCAGTGTGGTGTTGCTGTGCTCTGTATGAACATTTCAGGGAAGACTGCATGTTTTTGTGGGAATTTGAATGATTTCAAGATGTTTATTGTCTGCTAAGACCAAACAGAATGGCATTGAAGCATTCAGTAGAGGAGCTGCTGTGATGGTGCTGTGACATGAGAGCTTTTGACTTTGAGGACCTCTCCAGGAAATTTGCAGGAAGAGAATTTTCCGTGAAATACTCGGATTGGAGAGAACATCCAAAATAAATTAGTCACCAAAATACAGAGAAAACACTGAGAGGCAGCTACTTGTTGAGAACGAAGGTCAGTGATTTGAATTCTAAGCAAATGTGACACAAGGATTCAAATTTGAGCAAAAAACTTTGGGTTAAGTCACAAAAACCTGGTGTGGAGCAATGGGAAGCTGCAATTTGCTTGGCTTCTCGTTGAACACCTCAGTTCAGATGAATGCTGTGATTTCCTGTGACATCTTGACCCACCACTGCTGTGCAGCCTTTAAGCAGATGCACACTTGGAGGGGCTGTTTCTGGAAGGGTTGTGATAAAGCCTAATCCCAATAATCTGGCATTCACCTGCAGCATCCAAACTTCTCAGGGCAGAGCCAGTTTTCCAAATGGTAGAGGGAATGTCCTTATGTTCATTTTGTCTCTTCTCTCATTCCTTCCTTTGCTCCTTTTGACAGTTTTAACTGCATTGTAATAGAAAAATAATTAGGGATTCTGATCCTTAAAAAAAAAAAAAAGATTAGATAGTTTGGATTTATTTAAATCCTTGCCTGGTCTTTCTTTAGAATTTGACTGTAAGCTGAGGAGATGAGAATGAAAGAGATTTTTCAAGCACAGAATTGTCGGTGTGACCCTTGTATTGGGATAAAAAGGAGGGAATATTATTAAAATATAAATATAAAGATAAAAATATAAATAAAAATAAAAATATATTATATATATTAAATATATATATATTAAAAATATAAAACTATAATTAAAAATATATATTTCACTTCTTTCACCAGCTAAGTAGGATATGTCCCTGTCTTCAATTCCTTGCCTTCTTATTAGATTTCCCAGTATACAAAAAAAGAAGTTAAACCTCAATATTTTGATATCTTTAGGATTTTAGAAACAAGTAATCTTTTAGCTGTGGATTTTTCCCTGGATACACTCCCTCATGTCCATGAGGATGCTTTGCATCTGTGAAAACACAACAGAGCTTTGCCAGCAATGCAGACCAAAATGAGCCATGAAAGATTTTTTTTTGCCTGCTCTTAACACCTGTGAGCCTGCCCAGAGTTAGGATTTCTATAAACTTTCTTTACAACACATCAATCACCTGGAACAGCCCACAGAGCTCTCCCCTTCCTCTCTGTGCTTCTCCCTGACTAAAGCTGTACTCTCTGAGTGCAATTCCCTCATCCTCACTTCTTCTTGAACTTCTGGTGTGGAAACCAGGGCAGAGAGTGGGATTCTGGGCAAAATCTGGGATAAAGAACAGGGATGGAGCATGCTGCCTTCCTTGGAAAATCTGGTGATTTCTGCCTTGGCTTTCCCTTTTCTTGTAAAGGAGATGTAAGCATTGCACTCCCTGATTCACTTCCCTGTTTGTTGACTTGAGGTGCGTTATCGTCCTTGGCTAGCAGTGAGGCTGAGCAGAACAAATAATTTGCAAATGAGAAAGGCAAGGCTAGCTGCATTCTCTAGCTGTGTTATACAACTATGGTAACAACTGGCTTTCATTGGAAACAGAAAGGGTTTTGCTTAATGGAAAAGGAATGAATAAAAACCTCCCCAGCGCAGAGCTATCAACATTCAGCATTGTGTTCTTGTTGGGTAGATTTGTTGTTTGAAACCATGTCCCTGAAACCCTTCTGTCCCTGTTTGGATTCTTGTTCTGTGATGTACCTGCAGTAATTTCTTGCTATGAAAAGAGAATATGAATAATCACATAAATTTAAGTTCCAAAAAACACATTGGATGATCAGTGATTGCAGAGGGACTGTCTGAATTTATACTGGTTTTATTAGGATGTAGCCACATGAGAGAAATTCTACTACCTTTCAGGCAATTTTCTGTCTTGTCCAGCTAAAATACAATTTTATTGAGACAAAGTGGACACCAGAGTCGTGTCCATGCTGCTGTCCCCAACAGGTGACTGCCCTTTGTGTTACCTGCAGCTGACCTTGGTTATAGCTCCTGATCTTGCTGCTTATGTAGAGAAAAAAGAGAAGGAATTGCTTCTAAAATGTATTTGGTCAGAGGCCAATTTCCAATAATCAAAGCAAACAGACCTAAATTCCAAATATTGAGGGTAAGAGCACCTTTTATGAGATGATGATGACCTGATTTATTGAAATCTATCTGGTAATATCCAGTTCCTCAGTGCAGTGTTCCCTTCTGCTCTCCTATTGAATTTGAGTTCACATTTATAAAATCCTCTTCACAGGTAACAAAGTTTAAAAGCACTGACAAGGGAAAGAATCTGTGGAACAGATGTTAACAGAAAGCAGTCAAAAATCACTTCTCCTTCTATTTATTCCCTCATTTTCCCAAACTGCTTTGGATTAGCTTGCATCAGTGTCTGTAGCCATGCATGGCTACGCTTTAGGGGACAAAATGCTGGGAAGGAATAATTAAGATTTGCTCTTAGCAAGAAAACAAGATCTGTTGCCATGCATTGTCTGCAAATTCCCCGGAGTGTCTTCAGTGAATTGTTGGGATTTACTGAGATCTCTTTTCAAGGTCACTCGTTGTCACAGCACTGGTGGGCACTGGGGGCCAGTGCTGCCTGAGGTGACAAAAAAAAAAAATTCCAGATATTTTTTAGCCAGGAAATGCTACCTGAATATCCTTCTCCATCTTCTCTTCTGTCCTGCTTGTGGGTATCTTGACTGCATCAGCTGGAAAGATCAATTCCTTCCACATCATTTTTCAAGGCAAAAATTAGCTGGTGTAAGCCATGGATATGCTGAGGTAGATGGGAAGCAAAAATCCTTAACGTAGACAATGTCTCCACCAAATGTGAGTAACCACATTTCACTGTCCATGCAGCATTTCTTCAAAACAACTTAAATGTGATGGAAATTCTAATGAGCAAGGACCAGATGATGATTTGCTGCTCCAGTGGCATGGTAGCAATCCTCAGGAGGAACAGGATGTGAGAACTGTTAGGAAGCTTTCTTCCAGAAAAAGCAGATCAAAATAAATGCCCTCTGAACTGGGAAAAAGCCATTCTTTTTCCATATTGGCCTAGAAGTGTCTTAATTCTGGAATTTTCAGCATAGCAAGGACGTGGTGGTAACTGGGATGATTAAATCACTACCAACTTAATTATTTTTATCATCAAATCTTGAGGGTATTTTTGTGGGATAAATAATTCCTTTTGTCATTAAAGTGAGTTTTATGTGATCCCTCAGATCTGTGACCTGAGTTTCTCCAGACCTGAGAATTTTGTCCAGGACTGATATCTTATTAAATTCTTGGCAGTTGAAGAAGCATTTCCAAATATGCAGGTGACCCATGGAATCTGTTTTTTATGCCCTAAAAAGCTTTTTTTAAAAAAAAAATTAATGGATTCTTTTATTAGAACAAAAGACTTTCTATTTTTCAGATATATTTTTAGTCATACTGGTCCAGTAGGATTCTCAGTGCACATATTGAATGTTCTGCTTTTGAGCACTCTTCATTAGTGTTGTTATTATTTGTTGGGGTTTTTTTGGTTGGTTTTTTTTTTTTTTTTTTTGTGTGTAGAGATGGGAAGAAATAGAACAGGAGCAAAATGAGGAACAGAAGTGAGGTCTGCATGTGTTTGTGAGGCCTGAAGCAGATGCTGCCACTGTCAGGGGCTGAGCAGTTTGCTGCCATCCCTGTGGGATCAATGGGGCTTCCCACACTGATCCACTGAGGATCCAGGCAAACAAAGGTTGAGAGCACAATTATCCTTTGAATTTGTGCAGAGTGGCTCAGGGATGTGGTTCAGAGCCTGCTCTGGAGCTGCTCTGAGGGAAAGCTCCTGAGATGCACACGGATGGGTTCTGACAGCAGCTGCTTTGATCCCCTAATCCACTTCCAGTGCATTAACGTGAATGTAACCCAGGATCACTCTGTGCACTCAGCTCCACTCAGCCTGAAACTTGGAGTTTATTTAGAGTTTGCTGTGGGGAAAATGCACATTAGAGTGTTTGATTTAGCACTGAGGAGACAGATCCTGTTGACAAAGAACATTGGATGTAAATCTCTCCGTGGCACCTTCCTGCATGAGAACCTCTGGTCATCTGATCTGCTCAGCTGTGGGAAAGGGTGAATGCCAGAGGGAACCCAGTTAAAAAAAAATTATAGAAACTATGATTTCTTTATCTAGTTATCTCTTTTTTATTTATATTTTTAATTTGGAAGTTCCTTTTGTCACTGTAAGTGGCAATGCAAAGTGTAGATGTTGATCTGCTGAATTCTGTGGGTCCTAGAACTCCACAAAATCATTTTTAAAAGGTGACTTGAGAACATTCTTAGATTTATGGACCCTTTTTGTCCTTTGACAGCAGAGCACACCCATAGTGGAAGCTACTGGATATTATATTTGCACAAATATATCTTCATTTTCATCCTCAGTGAGCTGAGCAAAGCCCATCAGAGCTGGTACCTGTCACTGGACTCCTCCCTCCTTCTCCCCAAACCTGTGAATGCAGTTTTCTATTTATGATAAAGCAGCTTCAGCAATATAATTATTATGTTTCCAAAACTTTTTTGGAAAATACAAAGTGGCTGCACCTCCAGGGATATATAGCCAGGTTTCTTCATCCTTTGTCTGAGGACTCTTTGCAATTTGAAATCCAAATTGCTTCATTAGAGATGCTTAAGCCTTCATTTATGCAGATGATTTCACCCAAAATTGTATAATTGTCAAGAGTAATTGTCAAGCTGTTGCCTGAATCCAAAGCCTGTGGATGGGAGTGGAAAGTCTTCTTCTGACTCCACTGACCTTTGGAAAAGCTCATTAAATTGTAACAATGACAAAAATATATTAAATGTAGATTGAAAGCACTGTGAAAAAGTTTTTATACTGCTCTCTTTGACATATTTTGACCTTTGCTATCTAGACTCCTCACACATCTGACTTTTATCTGACTTCTATTGAATTGTTCTTTTTTTAAACTTATTTCATAAAATATTTTAATTATACAAGAGCCTGAGATAGAATCAGTTGAGTAATCAGGATATTTCAAGCACACCAGTGGCCAGCTCTGGAATCTGGGAAGGAGCACAGACATCAGTGAAGGTGCCACCTGCCTGCCCACAGCTGTGGTGGCCAGGCTGTGACATTCCCAGCTGGTGACAGAATTCCAGCTCCAAATACCAGTTAAATGCATGGCTGTCTGCAATTCCAGGCAGGAACCAAGTATCCAAGTACCTGGATCTTGTGATGGTGTCTGGTTTGTGGTCTGGAGATGCCTGATTAATTCTCCAGTGCAGGTCTGCCTTGAAAACACACTTGGCTTTAAACAGAATTTGAAGTAATAAGACTTGTGCATGGAAATCCTAATGCAGGTCAAATTAGAGTTTATGATTCAAGTACATGTTCGAAGCAAAATTTACCCTTGGCTTGATTCTGGCTTGTCCTGGATCGGAATTATTCTGAACCTGGTTCTATTTTCTTTTCTTTTTCTTTATATATGTCCTTTTCTTTCTTTTACCAGTTGAAACAAAGCTGTCACTAATCTACAGAAGAGGAATTTTTAATATCACACTGAAATAATGAAAACTAGTCTGTAGAAATATGCAGGACTGTTTTATTTGTCTAGTAAACATCTGTTTAAATATTTGTAAGCATTCACAGCCCCTCCCATACCTATTCCTTGGAATCATTCCAGAAAGGCAACAAATCTTGCATAAATCTCTCATTGTACTCATTTCTTTGATAAATCAATATATGTCTATTAGTGAATCTGGCAACATTTACAGATAGATTCTCTGACTTACAGTCCCTTCCCTAATTATTGAGTCACATTATTGGCAAAGAAATACCAGCTTGAAATTGATCTTGCTTCAAGTGGAACAAAACCATTACAATGCAAGTTATCAATCAGTTGCAAGCACTTTGTGTCAGGGAAAAAAAGCAGATTTATACTTTAAGCTTTATCAAAATATTGTTACTTGCAGCTATCATTTTAATTTCTTTTTGCCATTTGCAAAAGAGGGAGCCTTCCCCCTGACCTTTGCAAACTTATGCTGAACCATCAGCAATTTGGGTTTTTTCTCTAAAGACCAACCTCATTAGTGCCACAAGCAGCTACAGGCTGAGAAATCTCCCTGAGCTGGTGTCAGCTAAAACTTCTGCCAATCTTAGGCTGCCAAGTGGAATTAGAGTTAGAAAATATCCCTGTGGAATGGCTGTGGAAGGCTCTATTTGTTCTCCTTCAGCCTTACCTCTGTGAATCAGTTTCTTCACTTGCAAGCTGGATTATGTAGGACAATCTCTGAAACATCCAGTGTCTGAAATGCCAAAGATGTTCCTTCTGCCTCCTGTGTCACTCTGCAAGAAGAATTATTCAGACTTTTGCCTTAATAATGATTCCCAGTGTCAGATACCTCTCCTGTTCCAGCCAAGACCCAGCAGTGAATCAGAAATATATATTTTATTCACCCTGTGCAGCTCAGACTTGAAGCTTCCCCCAGATACAGAAAATTCCACAGTATCAATCTTCTGACCGTAACTGAACTTTTAAAGTGGATATTTCCATATTTCCCAATCTGCTACTGGAAACATATTTCTAACAGAAAAAAAACCCCAAGAGTGTAATAATTGCAAATCAATAATTGCGTGTAACGACCCAGTTAAAGGGAAGTGTGAATTTGGAGCTAATTTTCTTCAAGATGCAACGAAAGAAAGGTTTTCTACCAAAGTCGAAGCCATAAACTGAAATTTAACAAATAGAACATTATCATTGACTTCAGTGGGTTTATCCAGTGATGATTTGGTACGGGGAGAGTTTAGGATAATGTGGGCTGGTAGATAATGTGGCAGTTTCTAAACCAGAATGCTCTCAGGTGCTCAGATGAAGAAAATATAAGATGTCTAAAGAGTCATGCTTCTATCCTTGCTGCATTTAACCCCATGAGGGCCCTGGCTGTACACACATGCACTAGAAAACTTTCAGATGAAAAAGTCAATCACACATTAAGACTAGTGGTAGATATCATGAGCTTCCAACTTTTCTTTTTTTCAGTTTCAGGGAAATTAAATTTATTTCACGAAATTCCGTGCAGCAGACAAGTGCTTCTCTTGGCTGCCCAACAGCACGATCATAATTTGGTACTCAAAGTGCAGGTTGGATTTTGCTATTGGCAATGCTGATTTCTTTTTACTCAGTGCTGTAGTGGCTGAAGTAAATTTCATACTCCAAATCACAAGGTTTGTACTTGATTTACTTCAGTTCTTCTGCACTTGGAAAAATTTACTTTTATTTAAAGGATGTAGCGGTTTGGTGGGTTGGATTTAGTTCATTCTTTGATTGCACTGTGGCTGTGCATTGGATCCTTTCTCTCTGTTTTCTATGACTTCTTTTCCTTTCTCTTTTCCAACTCCTGTAAAAGTTCCTGATGCTCTCATTTCCTCTCCAGTTCTCAAGGCATGTTGCAAACAGGTCAAGCAAAAAAAGCTGCTTTTGCCCCAGCTGATGCAGGAATGGAAGGATTGAGCTTCCTGTCAATCTGAAATCCAAACAGGGCACTGAGGACTGGCCTTTCCTCTGCTTGCTCCTGATGGGACATTAACATTAAGCCTGCAGGAAATCTATCAATTAAAAAATGCCCTTGAGCAGAAAATAAATTTGGAGAAAAGAGGAGGGAAAACATTGGAGTGCCTGGAGGGTTTTGGACAGGCTGCTGCTGAGGGCTGTAAATTGTGCCCTGTGTGCAAATCTCCTTGTCCTCATCTGTTGTATTTTCTCTTCTGGGGGAAGTCCACACCTTTCTGTGGAGCTGCAAGGATCAGGTTGCGTGGTGGTCATGTGGGAGACTCTGGTGATGCCATTTCCCTTTATTCTTGGTTGTGGCTACCAATAATTTTTTGATGTTTATTGGTTTGGGTTGTTGGTTGTTGTTGTTTTTTAATACAGAGATTTTATTTTACATTTCCTAGGTGGATGTGGCTGTTTTGAAGTCTGCAGGTAAGCAGAGCTTCTGCCCATCAAACTAAATTGCATTTCCAACAGTAAATAAGTAAATAAGCACCAACCCTCAGTAGAGTAATTTTCCAGAATCTCTAATAAGTGAAAGAAATTTAAAAGATGCTACTCCTGTATCAGCTCTGTCTTGTCTTATTCCTTGAACAGAAACAGGCTCAGTCTTTGGGTACTTTTTCTAAATTTCAGGTCACTGAAGTTTCACCATGATTATCTTTGGATTTAGGGGTTATTCCCTCTTCCTTGGCTTGGAAGAAGATCCAAATGTAAGCAAATGATCATTTTTATTTAATTAATGATTAATTTCCTTTTGATTCAAATTCTTGTAAATTTTTTCCCCATTTTTTTAACATTGTGTCTATCTTATTGGAGATATGTATGGAGAAGTAAGGTGACATTATTTTCCTTGCAGTCATAATTATTTATCAAGGATTATTTCTCAGGAAAGAACTGTTATGATTAAATTTGGAATGATGTCTGCAACAGAGGGAACAGACAGCTACTGTCTAGACCATCCTGTTAATGTCTTTCCTTCAGTAAGAAAGTTTTTGTTTTCTGGGACAGCCTTACAGAAAACTTTTTTTTTTTATATATTGATAAATCCCATAAGTCTGTGTTTAGAAACTTTTTTTGGAATTGATTTTTTTTTTAATTCAAAGATTGAGGATAATTCTGGCTTTTCTGAGCTGAACTGTAAAAGGAAATAATTTGGGAGAGGGTTTCTTCTCTTCCCAGAAGCTCTCGTGATTTGAAGAGTTGTGTGGTAAATCTCATCACACACATTTCATATTCTGTTTAATACCACAGTTAATAAGCTTAGCATTTGGAGCCAAAGTGATTCCTGGCTTGGCAGTGTTTTCTGTAATTTGGAGAAGTGAGTTTTGGAATAGAAATGAAAGTTCCTGGCTCCTCACAGCAAACACATTTATTTGCTTGGCTGCTGAGTGCCTCTGAAGCCCCACCAGCACCAGAGCAGTGTGAGAACCTTGCACACTTTTCCTGACAAGGTAAATAACCCCCTGTCAGCCGTGTTGTTATTGTTTTAGAAGTCAGCATCCTCAGCACCTTGAGCGTTTTGTTCCTGTTATGTTGATGCATTTCTGAATCATTTCCTAAAAGCTCTTAAAGCCCTGATGGCAGGAAATAGGGCAAACACTCCAAGTTCGTTCTTAACTGAGAAATCAAGAGAGAAAACGGATTTTTTTGGTTTTGTTTTTGTTTTTTCTTGGTTTCTTTGGCCAAATACATATTGAAGGAAATGACACTGACTTTCAATATCTGATAGAGGAAGGAGAGGAGAAACTGGGATTATTCTTTATTTTGGGCTGAGTGCTGGCTTAGTCCTCTGTGAGGAGGTGGTACTGTCCTACCCAGTGACTCATTCAATTCTTTCAATGGGCCTCTGATTACTCCTGGACATAAACTCAGCAGATCTGAGATGATTTAGTGGATGATGATGGCATTTATGGCTAAAAGGAGTGAATCAGGGAATTACCACGGTGTTTGGTGAGTTACTCTGTCCTCCCTGATTTCACCTGTTGATTCAGAGATTTGGAGCAGCTGTGAAAAATAACTGAGGGCAGAGATGCAGGAGGGTTGAGGCTCTGAGAGCACAAAAGCTTGGTACCCTGGAAAAAAGAGACCAGCTTGAAGCTGCAGTAAAATAGAATTTTCTCTGGAACTCACAATTCCTGTATTTTACATTCTTCTAACTCATAGAAAGCTTGTATATTTTTAATTTCTCTGTAGAGGAGTTTCTACCTCTTATCCTTAACAGTTTTCATTTCAATAAACAAAATTTCCCCGAGTTGTTTTTTAGCTCTCCTATAGCTTGTTTTTCCACGACAATTTTTAATTCCTGGATTGCAGCAAGGTCTCAGTTTGCAGAGTCATTCCAACAGCTAATCCTCCCTCTCCTTTTTCTCCTCAGCTGATGGTTCATATTTTCAAACTTCACAATCTCACCACCAAAACCTAGACATTCTTTGGAGCATAACTTGAGAAGGAACACAGACCTCAAAAATGTCACTGAGCTCAGAAATCTCAAAACAAAATCCTTTTTCTGCTTAAACAAGATACTATCGAGGGGTCTGGGCCAAAATTAAAAGAGAAAAACACTATTTATATAAGGCATTTAATGTAATAAATTAAGTGATTATTTGGACAATTGAAAAAAAAAATTGAGTAAATATAATTCCTGCCTTTCTTGAAATCCATGAAACAAAGCAACACCACCTCCAAAGAATTGCTTTATCCCATTTTAACTTTTACCTCCTATTTCCACGGCTCCCAAGTGTGTGCTGATCCCTGTCCCAGTGCTGTGTGTTCTGAAATGCCAAATTTGACTTGGAGACAACAAGCTGATTAAACTGTTCTCACTTCTACCACCACCAAGTTTGTATCTGTCTGTGCCTCTCCTCCAGTGTTAACTTTGCAGGGAGTGAGGGTCTGCACCCAGAAATGTCAATTGTGCTCCAAACAGACCCTCCTAATGAAATGTGTGCGTTTTGAGGCAGGGCAGAAACTTCTTTGGATGTGCAAAACTTTTCTTGAAAAGGTGTTGGTGCAACATGAGGTTGTTCCTCAGTGGAAAGCCTTTAAAATGAAATCCCACAGGATTTGTTGTTATAGGGCTGTTCCTGGGGGAAAAGCAAGGGGAGAACTAGAGCTGTTCCCAGCACAGGCAGAAGGAAAATTAAACAGGGGAAATATTAGGGTCTCAGTTGGAGGAAAGTGAAGAAAAAAACCCCAAATAATCAAAACCCCCCAAAATTATCAAATCCCGTGGCAGCAGGAACAAGCATGGCAGGGCTTGAGGCGGAGCCCAGCAGATTTCACATTGGGAACAGGGAAAGCTGGGACACTGACATGGAAAACACCAGAAACCTCTTGTGCCTCCTCTGTGCTGTTATTGGGATCTTGGTCTTTGGCAAAAACCCTTCTCCTTCAGAGACAGCTTACAGGAGAGTGCTGCTGGAAATCTCCACCCACAAAATTGTGACTGAAAATAAATAAATAAATGTGGTTGCACCTCTGCTTTTTCCCAGCCAGAGGTGAGCTGTTGCAGTAGGACACGAAATAAAGATAGTTTATTATATAAACTTAATTAATAATATATAAAATAAATAATATTAATTAACAAAATAATTAATATTATATTAAAAAATCCAGTTTTTACCATGAGAGCAACTGAAGGCTTTATTTACAATCTTTTTGCTTCTTGTATAGATGCTTTGCTAAAAAAGGTATTCATTGGACAATAAAACTGACACCTGTTTTTATTGGTTAAGTAATAGAAAACAACACCTGGGGAAGATTGTTATAAGAAAAAAACCACTGCCCACTTAGAAATATTTTGGGAGAAGGAGAAAGATGTTTTGGAAAAGAAAACTGTTGAAAGTTTTCCCTTGGGAAAGAAGTTTGCAAGTTAGCGAGCTGAAAATTCTCTCAGGCTCAGAAATATCGAGCCCACAGTGAACCTTTCGGGTTTGCTGATCAGCCAGTGTTATTTTAGATAGAAATTATGATGCTTTGCACATGGCTGTGCTCAGGAAGTCTTTTTGTCATCATTATTATCTTAAACAAGGAAAGAACTCGTGGATTTGTAAGAGTGGGAGATGGGAAAATACAAGATCAGTTTTAACATCAGATTTTGTGCAAAGGAATTGTACCTTTCCTGAGGCTGGTGTCATTCAAGCAGCCAGAATCTGAACGTCCCTGAATCCCTTGAATGTGGTTCCCTATTTTTAATCTTTAGATAATACAGGCTTGTTTCTATTTGTGTTGTTTAGGCTTCCCTAATGGCCATAATGTTCTGTCCTTCCTTTCTGTTTCCCCCATTGTTTTTCCTCTTATTTCAGATTCCTTGTGGCATTAATAAATAGTTTATGCAAACGTGCTTTCCGACCTTGCAAATGAAGTGGAAAACTTTATATGCAAAACAACATTTAATAAAACATTAAAAATTCTGTGTCTCAAAGCTAAGTCCAAGTGAACTGAAGGAATGCAAAAGCCACAGAATTAAGGCCTCCAAACAAACCTGCTACATTCACTTGGCTCCTGGTTTGGAAATGAGCTGAAACCAGATATTGCAGATTGAGAACGTGTTTTTAGGAAAATCTTTTCCTAAATCTCTCTGGAAGTGTAGGAAACCTTTTATTTGCCATTTCCTTTGAAGTTATGGGCCTACTTGAAGGTGTTAATAAATATATCTTGCTGCACTTCTATTGCTCCCCACTAAACTTTTTTCAGAATTCTTGGTGTTCCAATGCATAGAAACTTCATTGAGTTTGCCTATTTTAACCTTGGGCTGGAAATCTCTCAGGTGTTTCCTGTAAGACATTCTTAATCGTAAATCTTTGGATTTAGATTTGGTTAAATCAATTATTGAAATTTAACCCTGGTGATATCTAATGAGAACATTGCTCTTTTTTCCAGTTCTTCTTCTTTGCCAAAAAACAAAGACAAGAAGAGACTGCAAAGAGGATTCACATCTCTTTTGTTTGATGAAATTATGACAAGATGACAATTTTGCACAGTATTATGTGGTTTTCTGGAAATCTGGATTGTCAATATGGATAAGCAAGACTATTTTCTGCTTCTGAAAAAAAAGGTAATATTTTTTCCCAACTGCCTTTCTTTATTTCCAGTGAAATCTTCTCAGAAGTAGCCTAAAATAAAAGTATGAAATGAAATCATCAATAGGATTGATTGATGTAGACTGCCATTTATTTTATACAGGATTAACTTTCCTATAACTTTAACTATATTACAATTTTCAGTGATATCAAAATGATAAGTTAACAGAATGCCTAGATGGTTATCTTCTCTCATCTTTGACCTTTTGTATTTTAATTTTACTGGTTCTATATAAAAAAAAAAACCTTGTGCAGGCATATTTAAATTCTCTGTTCCCTCCACATATCTTGTGGAGTCCTTTGCAACATATGATCCATCCTCTACCAAGAAAGGCCTTCCAAAGGCCAAACCTTAATTATTTTGCTGCCATTTTACTCCAGATAAGCACTAAAGCATTTCTCTCATATATTTTTTCCCCACCAAAGATCATTCCTAATAAAATCTAATTTTGATTTTGTACATTGCAGAGTGACTTGCTTTTGAGGATTATCTTTCAATGAAGTCTTCAAGGCCTGTTAATCTCTAGAGCAAAAATGTGAGTTTCATTATATTCTTATGTGGTTAAAAAACATTACTGGATCATCTCTATGTCCCCAAAATGGTGAAGCCTTTTGATGGCCACTGCTCAATCATCTGGGCTGTCTAGCAAAATTTGGAGTCCAGAATTAATTAGGCATGCAGCTTGCCAGAAATCAGAAATAAACATTTTAGCTTCCTATAAAAAGAAGAATAAACTTTAACAGCAGAACAGTAGTTATTTAGTACAAGAAATTGGATAAGAGTTGTTGTGTTAATGGATATTTGGGAAGTTTAGGTGCTTTTTTCTCCCCCACTTGTGAATTGGTTTTTTCTTTAGTTTTAGGCGCTGATGGATTTGAATAGCTTTATTTAAAGAATGAAGACAAATTGCTTCTACATGAGGGCTAGAGAAGTGAATTTCTCTTTTCTGTCTTGAATTAGATCTGAGGAAAATGATTGAAATCGTGCTTTGTGTGGGTGGTTCTCTTAGACTTCTGCTGTCACTATTTTGGGTTAATTATTTAGTGAAACTACATCACAACCCTCCTATGCACCAAGTGAGTTCTCTAAACACTGGGTAAAATTCATGCTCGTTCTCTCCTTTATGTCAGCAAATAGCTAAGAGGAAAAATCAGAAAGAGAAGGCAGGGAGAATTCAGGATTTGCATGGGGAAAGAGGAATAACAATTTTCTGACTCTTTCCAAAGCTATCTGGAGAAGAGCTCACAGCTTTGTATGCTCTGCAAAGACCAGCAGGGTCCTGGAATATCAGAAAACCTGATATATTTTCTATATACTGATGTGTCTGGGACTCATGATGGGCAGAGAATATGCAGCTGAAGTGCTTTTGGAAGAATAAAAAAAAAACTCTGAGGCTGGAGGGTTGAGTTTCTACAGGACTAGGCAGCAGCTGAGGAAAGCTTCTGAAGAGATGTCTGCTGGAGTAGCTACCTCTTAGGGAGGCAGACACAGCCAAAGGTGACTTCCCCAGGGTGCATTTTTGCTAATTAATAGCATCCAACGTAGAAAGAGGAGCCACGATAACTCTGAAATGCCCTGTGAGGATACTGAAATGAGAAACAGAGTCTTTCCTTGCAGCTCTTTGAGACTTGCCTCTTCAAAATAGGCAAATATGTAAAAAAAGGGAGTTTTATTAGAAATACTCACAGTGAATATCCCTGCATGGCTTTACACAGCCAGAGCTGTGCTGGATTTTGAGTCCAAGAATCCAGACTTGCCCGAGCAGCCCTTGTCTGTCACGAGGTGGCACTGCGGAGTGGGTTTGCAAGTTCAGCCCTTGGGAATCCTTCAAGGGCAAATCTCTCCCGGAGAGGTTTGTGTTGTCTGCACGGCTTCAGATTCTCGGTTTTCCTCAGAATCAGTCTGGAGACGTGGGCAACCTGCAAACTGCCTGCAGTCACAGCGTGAAATCACATTTTCTTGAAGTTGTTCTTATGCAAGTCTATTTAATTAAAAATTACCATGGGTAGTGTTTTACAGGTGTGATGAAGGTAGGAAAAAAAAAAACCAAAACAACCCCAAACCAGCAGAAACTCAGCAGTAATGGCAGTGAAAAATCTGCCCAATATCACAGCATGGTAAGCAATAAGTCACTGTATCAATTTACTTGATTAGGGCTGTCAACAGAATGCACCTTTATTGATTCACTGCTGTGGGGCTGATACATCATCTTGTACTGGCATTAAAATGCTGGGATTTGACATCAGGGGATTCAAGGGGCTCAAGAGTTACAAAGAGAAAAATTGGAGAAACTGCTGGAGGTGAATTGCCCCAAGGGGACAGAGATCAGATCATCTTTATAAGATGAGGAGCTAGAATTGCTTCCACAAGGTTTTACAGGTTTTACCTGCACAGTGTTTGATGGATTTCCATCTATGAGGTGACCCAATCCTGTCAGCAAAGCCCCTTCTCTTTCTCAGGGGAGGGAGAAACTGAAAGAAGGTTTTTTATTTGCTGCAAACCTTGTTTTGCCAAAACAACTGGAAACATTACCAAATTCTTTCAAACCCCATAGGATTAAGGTTGGTGGCTGTAGTTAAGGACAGCTTTAGTGCTGGGACATCTCACTGGCTGATGGTGCTGAGCTCAGAGCTGACATCCTCTAACAACACACAAGCTTTAGCTCCCCTCACCGTGTGCTGTAGTTGACAAGAGAACTTTCCAGCAGGGAATAATGAAGGAGAAATGAATTTTTGTGGAGTGCTGCAGGAATGGGGCCCCAGAGCTGCTGCTGCTCCTCTGGTGGGTCTCTGAGCCCCTTCTGCCTCTCCTCTCTCTCGCCCCAGTTTTGTCATGGGAGATGAACAGCAGGATTTCTCCTTGGTATCTGGAGAAATAGAGCTGTCGATGGTTCTGCCTGTTTGCTAATTTGTGACATTTGCAGTGTTGAAGAGCTGTACTCTTGGGCACATATTGACATTTAATTAGGAAAATTACTCTGTGTTGGCTAGATCGAAATGTCAATTTATTAAGGCAATATATAGGTAATTTATCATGTAATGTATGTTCCGTACCAGATTAAGAAAGGATTGAAAATAATAGTAATTAAAAAATCCCATTCCAAAAATGTGTGAGCTACCATATGGCTGGCTACTGTAGCATAACAGAATAACAAGAGCACTTAATTATGTCAAGCAAGAATGAGTTAGAAAATCCATTTAAATAATCATGGATCACCTGGTACCCATCAGTGTCTCTTTAGAGGTACTTTGTATGGATTTCCTCTCCTCACAGCTGATTTTGCACAGGATCCCAACCCAAAAAGCTTTGGACTGGCTCAGCTTTAACAAAATAAGCCCATAAGGGTGTTAAATAAAGCCTGGCAAATGCTTGTGGCTATTTGCTGTACACCCTGAGCTGAGCTCATCAGTCCATGACGTGCCCAAGATCTTTTCACTAAATAAGGGCAAAATTCTCCAGTGCATTTGGTGCTGGGTTTACTGGGAGCCCTCAGCACCACAAATGTGCAACCAACCCTGAGCTGTTCCACCTGGACACCCCCAGCAAGGAGAAGTGTCTGGAGAGAGCCTCTCCTGCTGCTCGAGCTGGCAGGAGCAGAAGGGACAGGAGAGTGGGAAGCTGTAGCAAAGCACAAGCTGGATGGGATAGACCAGGAATGCCTGCTGATGAACAGCCTTTTTGTGATTGCAAATTAAAGAGCAATTTCTCTCGTGGTGGGGATATTTAAGCTAAACAAACTTGCTTGAGTGCACCTCTCCAGGGGTCAGAGCATTTAGAAAATAAGTGGTGCTGGTGAGTGGTGAGGACATCGGTATGTTGAGCTCTAACACCTCGTAAAACTGAGCTGAAAATACAGATTTTTAGGTTGACAGATTCCATTAATCCACAGCAACAGCCCTATTCCATGCGTGCTTTAAGTAGTGTTGCAGAGCAACCAAATATTTCCCATCAAGAAAGCACCCAGAAGTCTTGCTGATTATCTGAGCTGCAGCTGCATCTGCCAAACTGGGCTGGAAATCTCCAGAGGACATGCTTTTCATTAGATTTCTACTATTTCCCTTTTCTAGTCAGGCTGGGAAGATGAGAGCATCCTGCCCTTGCTCCTGGTCCCAGCTGGAGCCAAGAAACAGAGAAGCATGTGAAAATGAAAAGGGTGTGGGGGAGAATAACAAAATCCCTCTGGCCAAGTCTTAGATTTTGTGGAAGAGCTGAGGAGGAGATCGGTCAGTCCTGAGCTCTCTGCTCAGCTTCAGGCACTCCCAGGACTTTGCTAACATCCACAGGTTCAGCACCAGGGAGTGTGCTTTTTTCTCATCAGTGACCTTGGGGAAAGTTAAACTTTTCAGACTGCCTGGCAGCAGATGGCTTCTCTTCCTGGTTGCTGTGTTGGCAACTGCCTCCGTAAACAGAGATGATGTGCAGAGACCTGGGGTTAGGCTGGTCTGAGGATACCAACACCATTTGGAAAGGGCAAGTAAACAAATTATCAATGTATTCCATAGGAATCCAACCACCAGAGATCTGTAACCAGCCAGCTGATCTGCAAGCAGAGACTGAGCCTGAGGTATGCACTTCAAATTAACCAGGAGACATCAGGTGAAAGAGAGTTAACCAGTTTGTGTTCTGGCACAGAACTAATCCTGTGTCAGAGCTGAGCAAACCAGCTCTGCTTGATGGAAAGGGGCAACTTCATCTGCCATTGCCATCTCTAGACACCTTGAAGGACTTTATAGCCAAGCTGTCATTTTTCCTTTCTTTTCCTTTTCTGGCTAACACAAGGAATGGTTAACAGTTCTCTTTTTAAATTTTATTTTCTCTCCAGCTGCCCACTTAATTCTCCTATTGGTTTTGGATACTCTTTTGGGCATCACTGTTTTTCTCCAAGAGAAAGGGAAGTTCCCTGATCTCTCTCACTGGGATTCAAAGAAAAATGTCTTTATTTCCCTCCCTGAGGCTGTGGGTTGATCATCTTTGGTTTGATCAGGCTAGAGTCCAGCAGCACCTTTGCATGTAAAAGGCACGTTCATACTCCATCAGTCTCCAATAAATTTTATGACTTGGGAAATCCTGCTAACAGGAAAGGGCTGGCATAGGAAACTGAGGGAAGAATGGCAAGAAGAGCTTTTCCTTTAAGAACAGTTGTGAATCTATTCTCTGACCACATAAATCTGACAGCTTCTTTTCTTTATCTCAGTGCTGAGGACCAAAGCGAGTTAAGAATTGTCTGTGTTTGTCAGTCAAATGGTGGTGTTGGATCCAAAAGTGCTACAAAAAGTAACATTTCAATTCCTAAACTTCCCCTGCAATTTCTGAAGTCAGCATTCAGCTTAAGGAGGAAATTCATCCTCTGGGATAAACGTTAGTAATAAATGAGCTCTTGTGGGTTGGTTTTGATCATAAGAATTAGCAAAAGAAAAGTTAGCTGCAAGATATATAAAACATACTTCTATGCACAGTTACTCTTGGCAAGAAGTGTTTTATTGCCCACGTGGCAAGACAAATTAGAATAAATGGCCACCTCTGACTTTATCCTACCCTGTTATTAATCTCGTGTCTCTGCAGCCACTGTGTGCTCACCAGAGATTGTAACGAGAGTCTGCAGCAACAGGAGTCATGAAGATTAACTGGGATATTAGTGTGAAATCAAACTGGCATTGATTAGTGACTGCAGTGTCTGGAGTAAGTGAGGAGCTGGACTCAGAGAGAACAGGAGGATTTCTCAGTCTTGTTCCAACTGCAGTTGCTTGGTGCACTTTTCAATCTTATCAAGAGCCAAATGCGCCAATGAGATTTTGTCTTTAGGAAGCTTTGGGCCAGCAAGTGGATTTTAATTGATTTCTGCCCCATCCAAATCTGGCTGTTGGAATCAAGAAATGGATTTGCCCTTGCTCTGTGAACTTGGCTTGCTGCTTGTGGCTGGGATGCGATGTGCACAGGGTGTGCAGTAAGGCACAATGTTCCATTTTAATCCTTAGCTAGCACAGCTTCTGTGAGAATGATGCTGTTGATGATAAATAATGCCAGGCAGAGCAAATTTCTGAGTCTATGAGCAGATCTGATGAAACCTAAACCAAGAAAATAAGGTGAGGAGAGCAGGTGAAGGTAGCAGCCTTCCATACATCATTTTGGGAGGGCTGTCAGGGAAGAGCTCCCTTTCTCCCAAGTGTCCTTTTCCAAAGTTTTGGACCCTGTGCTCTCCTCCCACAATACCTGGCTGTGTCATGACTGAGCTTAGCCTTGAAAGCAGCTGGTTTTAAATCAGACAAGGCAGCCCAGGCTGGCTCATGTCCCCCTGAGGAAGGGGGAACACCAGGAAAATCAGCCTGCAGCACCAAGTCCTGCCCACTCTGAGCACCAGGAAGAATTGACATTTGTGGGTCCTGATTTGTTAGCCAAGAACTTCCCAGAAATACCCTGCAATCACTGCAGGGATGAAACAAATAAGATTACCTCGCTGGAATGGGTTGCTGTAACCTCAGCATGCACTGTTAGGTTTTGTTCTGTAGAAAAAGAATTTAGTCCTGAGGTCTTTGGAAGGGGCAAAGGGAATTCAATGTTGTATGTTGTGTTGTTTTGTATTATTTTTATTTTAAGGCAAAAGGTGCATTATAATTAATCATTATAATAATTTAATTAGATATTCTGCATAACCCAAAGCAAATAGCCACTAATAGCTGCATCCAACTTGTAGCTTCTGGTTGGGTTATATTTTATAGAAAGAATCCAGAAAGAGTGGGGTGTTTTTAGAAAAGTCTTACCATCTGAAAGTTGAGGGGACAGCCTATGTTAGGGGAGGACAGATCAAACTACTTGGTATTTATCTTGCAAAATTTGAAATATATTTATGTATAGAGAGGAAATATTGTTTTATTATAAACTGAGTGCTGCATTTAGAACTCAAACAAGATTTCTGAGAGCTTGGGTCTGGGGGAGTCTGTTTTACAGAGATGCCTTGCAGGGGAGGGTGCCTGTGTGATGCTCTGATGTCTGATGGGGAGTGAGCACATCCTCTAAGCCATGGCAGAAATTCTACTTCTCTGCTTAGATTCCTGCTTAGCTGTCTGTCTGTCTGTCTATCTTAATATTGAAAGATATAAAGAATGTGTACCTCCCACCTTCTTTTGCTCTCTCCCAAAAATTACTGTGTACCCTAAACATTTTGAGGGCAAGAAATGCTAAAGATACAGATATTTTCATGCAACTGCTCTTGAATTTGTCTCACACAAAACTGTGATAAACAGGAGCTGGTGCTGTAATAAACACTGCAGACTTTTGGTTGGCTTAGCTGCAAGGATTCAGTGATCACCAGAAGCTAGGTTAAAACTCAGGATTTATTTTTAATTTAGGAGGAGAATAAGTTTTTCTAGCTAATTATCAAGCTTACGTAGGTGACACATTTTCCTGTCTGTTCTAGAAGAAGAGATGCTAAATTAGTCTTTCTTGGCTAAAAATGAAGAAAAATCAAAAGGTAAGAGCTTAGCAGTTTTTAAGGAAATCGTGAAAATAATGCATGAGCCAGCAACAGTCCAGTTTGGGACAAAAAAAGAGAAAGAACTTGGTGCCCAATATGTTTTACAGATAATTGCCTCAACAGCATCTATTTTCACCTTCAGGAAAAGACTAGAGCTTTCATGTATTTAGGGAACAGAGACATCAAAGAGCATTAGGGCCACAGTTCAGGTAAATCAGCATAATTGCTATCTCTCCTTCAGAGGCTGTGCTTGCAAACAGCTCACAGGAGCAGCTTTGAACACCTTCCCAGCAGCTGAATCCCATTAATCCCTTGTTTAATGGAGTCGAGGTCGATTGCAGCTGGACATTTCCAAGAGTGTTTTAATTTGGGATGACCTCCAAGGAGCTCCACGTAGCAGGAACTTGGCATTTCTGTCACCTGCAATGAGTGTCTTCCTAAGGGTCAGCCATTCCCCAGAGAGCCTGTGGCATTCTTGCCATTGACCATGTTTGAAGCTTGAGTGAGCCTCAAATATTTTGGGCTGCTGAGTTAAAGGAATCACTGAGGAGAACTGGGAAGCCTCTCCTGTATCTGCAGGTGGACAGAACAATGCCACCATCACTCTGACAGTGCAAAGCCAACAGCTTTGAAGTGACTGCTCTGCAGAAAACCTCCTTTCTTTGCTCCTCATCTCGTAAAAGAGCACAAATTAGTGCATGGACCATAAAATGGAATTGTGCAGGGAGTTAGTTTGCCTTCATTCAGTTATTGGAAAGAAGAAATTGGAACAAGCTTGCTTTTTTGTTGTTCTTGTTGGGCTTTGGTTTTAAGTCTCCCATTAAGGTTTTAAAATTTTCTTGTAAATGACTCAAATGCTGTTTTATAACATTTAACTCACAGTATGAACCATTCTTAATCCAGCAGGATGGCTGCTGTAGCTGCTCTCCCCCTCCTTGTTATGGCAGAGGGCTCAAAGTCCTGGTGCCCATTCCTTCATTTGCAACAGTGGTCAGATTGCAGCTTGTCCCTTGAAGGCATTCTGCAAAATTTATTATTCTGTTAATAAATGATGTAAATGCCCTGGGAAATCTAATATATTGATTCAGCATTCTGCTGAACAGCAAATTTCTGTCTCCTGGAAATTGGTGTAACCTGGGCATATATTGAAAGAAAATTTTTGTTGCTGTTTACACTATTGCCAGCACAGGAATTATTGGTGAAATAGAGACAAACAACCTCTTTACAGTGTTCTCTGCCTAAGCATCAGCATGAGAGTCCCAGGACATGGGGATGTGTAGTGTTAAATGAGAGAGAGTTCTTGCTGCAAACCTTTGATTCCCAACACTCCTTTTTTACTCCCTCTTACTGTGATGCAATGAATTGGGTGGGAGGAAATCAGAAAATACCTCTGTCTTGTGTCAGTCCATGACTCTACTCTATTTAGCAGTTTATTTATAGCTGATGTCCCAAGAATTGACTCTGGCTCTCCAAAATCGCTCTAGGTAAAGATTCAGATGGATTTAAATTCCCTGCTGACTGTTACAGCTTCCCTAAAGAAACAAGCATACAAAACAACAAACAGAGATTTCTGTCTCTATTAAAGCAAGACTGCCTGCAAACATGTTGGCACTTCCTGTGAAATGATGAACTTATTAATCCTGTGGAATCCATATCAAAAATATGTTCTGAATCATTAAGAAATTCAGTTGCCCATATTTCATTTTTGCTTTTTGACTGAGGACACAAACAGGTAATTTTGATACCCAAGCTCAGTTTACAAGCAGCCAGAGTTGTAGAACAGTGCTAAGTGTAAAATCTAGCCTTATTTCTTCAGAATGTTTTAAAAAGATATTTTTAGTGAATAAAACCCTAATAGATCTATAAAACTGTGTTTTGGAAGCTCAGTGTATTGCCTGTAATCCTCAGGTCACATTAACTCATGATCTTTTAATATTCAAATGCCATTTTCTTTAAATAGGTGACCTTGCATTCATGAAGAAATATGCTTTGAAGTGAGTTTTTCACTGACCTGCTTCCCAGCAAGGTGCAGCCTATCTCATTGTTCAACATTATTGTTGTCACCCTGCTAACTTATGCAAAAGAGAATATAGCACATACACAGTAGCTCTGTTTCTTTAGAATGCCAGATAATGTAATTTGCTTATATTTTGAGGATGAATATTTTATTTGTGTTGAAAAGCAAGCCTAGGGAGGCTCAGAAGGTGGCCAAGTTGTGGCTCATGAGCCCTGAGTTCTGGCCAAACTGTGGAGTGCAAGCTGTGGCCAAGGGCCAACTACAGTAGATGGACACTGAGTGTTGAAACATTGAGATTGGGAGGTGGGCAATGACATTTTAATTCAGCCAACAGGACCTTTGAAAGACTGAGACTGGGAGGTGGGCAGTGACATTTTAATTCAGCAACAGGATCTTCTTATTCGCTGCCTCGTGCTCTCTTTCATGGTGTGAGGGATTTGGGAAGCTCCTTCCTTGGGAAATGAGGGATTCCATGAGCTCTTGGTGCACTCTGGCAAGCTCCATGCAGCCTGGCTTGTGCAGTAAACTGAGGCACAGTCCTGCAGCCCTTCTCCTTGCAGGTTTTCCATGGAAGTCAGAACTTTTTATAAGTTTGGTGTCTTGGAAGGTGACAGAACAAAAAGCAGTTTGTGGATACCATGTAAATTGTGTCATACAGTGACCAGTAACCAGATGATTCACTGCAGATGCATTTTTAGTTTTGGTGTTTGTCTAATTTTTTTCCTGCTGAGCTGACGGAGGGCTCATTGTAGGAGCCTGGAATTGCTCCCATCTGAGAGATTTTGGATCATGTCTGCTCTTTCCAAGTATGTGGCTCAGCACTGTAGCTGGAGATCAGGCATTCCAACGCTGAGAGCTGTCCACATTTCTGTTACTGTCCTCTCATACTTGTGATGCCTTGGGAATGCTGAGCTGGAACAGAGACTGGACAGAGCTGGAGAATAAAGTAGGGATTTATTGAAAGGCCTCCAGGATCCACCTTGGGCAGGACAGGGCCTGACCAGGCCGACACCCAAGGTAGACCCAAAATGGGCACAAAATGGCTGATCGGTCACAAGGTCTTACATTTTTATAAGTTTTGCTGCATTTCCATCTTGGGGTTTAATTGTCCAATTCCAGCTTCAGGCTGTGAGGTCCCATCCTTCTTGTTCCTCCCTCCAGCCACCGTTGTTTGTGGGAGCCAAAATTATAAAAGTGTAAGACCTTGTGCCGGTCAGCCATTTTGTGACCATTTTGGGTCCACCTTGGGTGCAGCCCTGGTCAGGCCCTGTCCTGCCCAAGGTGTACCCTAAAGGCCTTTCAATAAATCCCTACTTTATTCTCTGGCTCTGTCCAGTCTCTGTTTCAGATCAGCCTTCCCAAAGCATCGTCCACACAGCTCACTGATCTCCTGGATCTTCCACCACTTCTGGGATCTTCCTCCAGATGGCATCTTCACCTTCCTCTTTCTGGGCTCTCATCTTCTCTCCAAGACCATGGTTCCTCTGTGGGAACTCATCTTTTTGGCCTCCTTTCTGAAACCATAAATGCCTGACTGTTCCAATCCAAACATGAGTGTGTGGCACAGTTGTTGTCAGCATCCTAACTGGTGGTTCTGTCTCGTGTCCCTTTCTTTAAAGGATTTGGGATGTGTCACTTTTGTTTAGCCTGGTAACCTACAAGAACCTGCACTTGTATCAGGCTTCTGTCAGAGAGTTCAGAAGTTCAGTTTTGGACATTCCTCTATCTACTCAAACTCAACTATCAGCTGCTTGTTAGCATTTATATATATATTAATATATATATATAGCATCTATATTGTTAGCATTTATAATTTAAGCTGGTTTTTTAACCAGTGTCAGTTGTTCACTTAGTCTTGTATCCATCCTTACTGCCTTGCAGCCAAGGTGATTGTGGGTGCAGAGTTGGTGAGATGAGTGTGGAGAAGATTCTTCATATGTGTCACCCAGTTTGACACTTGGGGACTGCAGGAAACCCTGCAATGCCAGGAAGGAGCCTCAGAGACCTTCCTGCCCTTCCTCCAAGGGCAGCATGGATGTGTCCTGGCTTGCATCAGTACATTTTAAAGAGATGCTAGTAAATGAAAGAGGCCAAATAGTGTTTACATTAATATTTACTATTCAGAGCCAGTTTGGGGTTTTTTGCTTTCCACCCTTTGGTTTTTCACTGGTTTTCTCCTTGATTATAGAAGCTTCACATATTTTAAACTGCATTTCTCTGCCTCTTCCATCTGGCATCTGTGCAGTATGTATTGTCAGACTGCTCAGGTGTTTTATTTCTGCCATGGAATAATGCATGACACAAGCTAGACTCTGAGTTAGAAAATAAATTCATTTATTTTTTCTGTGTTCTCAGTGAGGTGGTGGTTGTTTGTTTGGGTTTTTTTTTTTATTCTGCTGGCTACAGAAGTGATATTGTTGGTTTCAGGGCTTAGGCTGGGTCCTGGCAGCAGCTGCAGTGGAGGAAGCAAAGTTCCTGAAGGGCAAGGAGGAACCCGCAGAGTGAACCATTTATAAACCTTTAGTTACTACTGTTGTAAGCCACTGACATATTTAGTTGCTGGATCTGAAATTAAATATGAGTGGCATATCTCATGAAGAGCAAAATGCACCATTACCTCTTGCCCAGAATGGAAATACAAACTATGGGCCTGCACGTGGTGGGGTGGTAAAACACAGCTTCATTTTGGGGTTAGTCTGGGGACAGCTGATGCTGGCTTACATGTCATTGAGGTGGGTCAAAGATGATATTTTCTAAATGCCTATTAAATTTCTTAGGGTAGAGATTTTTTATTTTTTATGAAGGGCTATTTGACAGTTTTTCTACCTCTAATTATTTAGTCAGTATGACGAAGTCTGGCAATGATCTTTCCATCTCTTATTAGAACAACTCCTCCTCCTTCCTCTTCTATCCACAACATTATTTCTTCAGCTGCTCTCTCTGACCTTTTGCATTACTTCAGTTAGACAAGCTATGAAATTATACACCTGATTTCTACCACTTCTGCATCAAATGTATTAAAAATTCTCTGTGACTTCAATGTCAGTGGTAATAGTAAAGCTCCCACAGGGAAATTAATGGAAATGTTCCACTGTGCTCTGGGCAGATGGTGTGGGTGTATACAGGAAAAACAAATTCCTGTCCCTGCTTAGCACCTGCTGTACCCAGAGGAAAATAATTTCTCGGCAAATAATTGGAAGGAATTACTTTTTCTCCTTATCAACAAGCTTTTTAAGTTGCACTTATCTCCTCAAAAACTCCCTTCAGAGATTTTAAGAATAAATTAGAATTGCGGCTCTGCAACATACTCCATGTTAGAATTAAAATGACACATGATGATTTGTGGTGATTAATGTGAAGTCATAGGTGTGTCATTGACCTTTAAAAGCAAAATTTTAACATTTTTCAGTTCCATCAAAGTCAGGGCCAGCCCCTGGAACTGCAGGATGCACTGCTGCTCATGCAATTGGCAGCATTGATCCTTAATGGTAACTTGTTTTTGAGAGTTCACCTTTCTAAAACATTTTGAATTCAGGTGATCTGTAGCTGCTTAAGAAATTAAGAAGAGCTGGAATTCACAGTGTGAGATTCCTCTGCCTTGAAAATCACCAGAGTAAGTGCCCATATTTCTGAGACTCCTCTTTGATTTCAGGGATCTTTTCCAGATTGCTTCAAATTCAGATGTTAAGTCCACGTGGTAACTTCACACAGTTTGCCATGGGGTGGATCCTTCTGTGACAACCATAGGTGGAGATAGAAAATAATCAGATTCCCTGGTGCTGGCTCAGTGTGTCAGAATGCTCTCAGCCTGAGGCTACAGAGGTGGTCAAACTGCAAATTTTTTAACTAGTTTTGAAGTCAGAGAACTTATGTTTTGGGAGTTTTGTTCTGGAGGTGCATTACTGCTAAATTTTTTGATCCTCACCCCTTTCTTATCTAGAGGAGCTTGGGGAGAGCTGCCCTGAGGGCTGCTGTGACTGTACAACAGAGATATTTCATATTTCTGATGGTACAGGCTGTTTTGGATAGACTGAAACAGTAGTCTGGGTGATATTGTACATTTAATTGAATGAAAGGAGCTAAGCCAAACATCTGGTTTGAAGTTCTAAGGAGGAAATGATAGATCTTAGCCTTGTTTTGAAAATGGTGGCAACGTTTGTCATGCAAAGAAAAAATGTCTGATATTTATGCTGATAGTGGTGAAAATTTTGGCAAGCCTCAAACTCCTGGAAGTCTCTGGCCATAAACATGCTTGGTTTTCTGAACAAGATCAAATATTTTAGCTCTTTAGCCTGGCATCACTAATAAATACTTTTGAGTGTGAGAAGGCTTGTGCTATGTTTTATGCAGAAAATGCATGAAGAAGTTAAAGTGCTGTGGCAGTTCTGGCTGTAGTGGGTCTAGAAATGTGAAAATCAGAATTAAATGACAAATGAGTGGGATAGCATGGTGGTTTTGGTTTAGTATTCCACATTTATTGAAAAGTTTGGGTCAAGGATCAACCCTCAGTGAGGTACTGAACCTCTGCTGCTGTGGTTGTATGGATTCCCAGTATCCACAGAGGACAGCCTGGTTTTATCCAGTTTGTGTGGGTTATTTCCTGACATAATCACATTTTATGGCATTCAAACAGCATTTCCCAGCCCATCTTAGGCTGAATAGCTGCTTATTTTCTGGGGAACACTGGTGGCTCAACTGTGACACTGTAAGGTTGCTTTGGACCTTTCTTCCTCTCAGTTGAGAGCTCTCACTGCAAAGTGGCAGCAAGAGGCACCAAAGAGGGCTTGAGAGGGTTTTAATTGAAACCCTGGGATACTTGACTGATTGTGCAGCAACAGAAGCCACCAAACACCACATTCTGCCAGGGCTCTTCAGTTCTTCCTTGGTTTTTCCACAAATCTTGACATTAGAGAGGATTCTTCTGTCGCTCCCCTGCTCTGTTGTGGACACAACATGTAAGACACTTGAATCTGGAGTTTTAACTCAAACCTGATACAAACATGTTCTGTGTTCCCATCCATAACCTTTTTTTCCAAAAATGTTGCTGTGAGCCTGATCATTATTATCAGGCCTGTCAGTGCTGACACCTTCTGTGGTGATTTGAAAAGGTTCAGGTGAAGAATGATCCTGCTGAAACTGCAAAGGAGCCCACGTGCAGTTAGATCTCCTGAGAGGAGAGCTCCATCTTCGCCTGGCAGCAGTGATGAGATATGAGCATTTCCTCCACCAGTGATTGGCCACCAGCTCAGATTTGGTTATTTCTTCGTGAAACTGCTGCTTGACCAGATAACAATGAATTATGACCCATAATATACATGTATCACTCTTATCATCTTCTGCAGGGCTGAGTTATGTGTTCCTGCTGTCAAATCCTCAGATGTCTGAATGTCCCCAGTAACTGTTCAGATCCCCAGCTGTTCTGTAGAAGAAATGTGATTTATTTCAATTTTGCACTGCTGTCATTTTAAGTGAGGATGTAATTTAAACACACAAACACAATAATTTTCCAGCCATGCCAGTTGTAAACACCAAACTGGTGGTGGGTTAATTTTGTGTTCTTGGTACCAGTGGCCAGCTCCGGTTTTTGAAACAGAGTTATATTAAGAACTGAAAAAGTATTTTAGAACACATGGGAGGCGGTAACGTTTCAGGACTGATTATAAATTGAAAATATACTGGAAAAGCTGAAGAAGTGGGAGATGGGAAAGTTTCTAAACAAAAGAGAATATAGGAAACATAGGAGTTCTCATAATTCAAGCAATCCATAAGTATTTTTCCAATTTGCTTTTAGAAATCTCTTGTTATGGCTTTAGAGTTAATCTTTGGATGCACTTTTGAGACCCTACTCCCAGTTTGAGCTGCTTGAAATCTGTGCTCGAATCAAAGAGCAGCACAACTTGTACTTTGCTTTGTGTACAAGCATTCTTCTCTCTGGTTAATCATTTCAGTGTGAGGGGAGAGGGGAGCCCATGGTTTGTTTTATTTTTATGAATGCATTACCTGTGAAAACACAAGATTTAACTGTTTAGGGCTCTGGGTCCAGGGCAGTGATGGAAGCATTTAGGTTTGTGGCTGATTAAGGAATTGACATTCAGTTTCATGGGAGTTGTGGCTCAGGGCAGTCAGAGGCTTCTATTTCAGTGCTTTTTTGCTCTGCCCCTTTCCTTCTCAGAATATATGATCTGCATCCAGCCTAATCCTTTTTGGGACAAAAATAAGTCTGAAGATGCTCCAGGCCGTGTCTGGACCATATGTAATTACATGCTGACTCAGAAAGAAAAGATTGCATTTCTCCTTCCAGGGAGTCCTCAGTTGTAGGAGCAGAAAATTAAATCTGCTCATATTCAGGCTAAAATTATAGAGGGCTTTAGTCAGAAAAGGCAACCTGCTTCTCCACAGCGGTTGGGAAAGGGAGTGGGAGCTCTGTGTGATCAGGGCTGTTCTCAGCCATCTGGCAGAGGTGGTGATGAAGACAAAAATATCTGAGAACAGCAGTGAAGAGGGGGCTGATGTGGTCTGAAGGTGAGCATTTGCAGGATGGGATGAAGCTGGGAAAAGGAAAATAGGGACTGAATGTCAAGAAAGGGATTCCAAATGAAAATTGTGGAAATGCTTCTTGCTGGAGTGATTTAATGACTGAGTGTTCTGCTGCCTTTTTTTTTTGTGGAGGCAGGAACTTGGTGTGTGTCTGTGGAGGTGAGTCAGGGATGCTTGATTTGCTCAGCAATTCACAAGGGTGTACTTGAAAAGAGATAATTGTAGGGGTTTCTGCAGCTTCAATCTCTTCCTTGTAAGGATGTTATTCCAGAGCCCTGGGATGCACAGGGGATAAATCTGACTTTAAAAGTCAGTGTCACATTAAATTTTGTGGAAGTGTTAATGAAAACAAAGACCATGTGTTTGTTTAACAACTCGAGAAGGACCCAGTGTCAGGAGGGACAGAAGTTGTTGTGCTCCTGGCTCTTCATGATTGCTCCATCTGTTTTAAAAGCCACGTTATAAATAAATAAATAAAGGTTATAATACATAAAATTTAATATAATTAAATACAACAATTGATAAATATAACAATTTAATATAAATGCTAAAATAATTATAATCACAATGAACTATAATAATTATAATAATTATAATAATTAATATAACTAAATAAAATATAATTACATTTATATAAATATAAGTAAATAAAAATAAAGAAATATTATAATTTCTATTATAATGTTTATAAATAAATAATCATTTATTTATTAATTAAATAAACATTTAATTTTATTTATTTATTTATGAAATATAACAATTTAATATAAATGCTAAAATAATTATAATCACAATGAACTATAATAATTATAACAAATTATAATAATATAACTAAATAAAATATAATTACATTTATATAAATATAAGTAAATAAAAATAAAGAAATATTATAATTTCTATTATAATGTTTATAAATAAATAAACATTTATTTATTAATTAAATAAACATTTATTTTATTTATTTATTTATGAAATATAACAATTTAATATAAATGCTAAAATAATTATAATCACAATGAACTATAATAATTATAATACGTTATAATAATTAATATAACTAAATAAAATATAATTATATTTATATAAATATAAGTAAATAAATATAAAGAAATAAATATTATAATTTCTATTATAATGTTTATAAATAAATAAACATTTATTTATTAAATAAAATTTATTTATTTATTAAATGTAACAATTTAATATAAATGCTAAAATAATTATAATCACAATGAACTATAATAATAATTTATTATAAAATAATAAATTATCATAATTAATATAACTACATAAAATAAAATTATATTTATAAAAATATAAGCAGATCAATAAAAATAAATAAATATTACAACTTCTATTATAATGTTTATAAATAATAAAGAGCTTAAATTGCATCTTCTTTGATGCAGTTATAGCCACAGCCTTGGGGAGCTTATATAAAATATTAGTTTTTCCCCAAATACCTGAGTCCCCAGCAATCTTTTTTTTCCCAAAGCTATTCAAACACACTGCCAGCACAGTGGCACTTCAGTCTCCATGAACATGACATATGTGAAAGATTAATTAGATTAACCTTTGTCTGGCAGGGGGGATGAGTGGAAAATTTCCCCAAATTCTCTTGCTAACCATTTAAATGTATGTGTATGTGCATAAGTTCATAATTTGGATATTATATATTAATACATATTTATGTGTAAAAATGATCTGTATTGCTAAATGCTGTGTAAAGCACTTGAATGTCACAATTGCTCAGCAAAACTCTTGTTTTCTGTATTTCAGTTTTGTAGTCCTTTATCTTTTTTTCTCTTCCTTCTGGATTGGAATGCACTGGAGCCCCTTAGCTGACTTGTCTGTAGTTGTTTCACCAGTATTTAGTCCCCAAACCCTGCAGGAGCACAATTAAACTGTGGAACTGCAGATCATTCCTGTCCAGCAGCCAGGCTGCATTTCAGGGGATTCATCACAGCTGAAAGGGGAAGGTTTGATCCTCAGCTGGATGCTGAGCCCTCCACAAACACCCAGGTGAGGATGGTTTGATGTTGGTGTCTCTGCAGGGAGAATTGCTGCTGCTGAGTGTGCTGGAGGTGCTGCTTCTTAGTAAATGTTAAACTGAGGGTTTTTTTCTGACATCAGCAGCTGGCTACATCCTTCCAGCCAGAAAAATTTTTGCTAAGCTGAAGGCAAACCCCAGCCAAAGCAAAACAAATGGGTGATGACTTCATTGTGGCCTTCCAGCATGGCAAGGGAGCCTACAGGGAAAATGGAGAGAGCTACAACAGCACAGGAGAGGGAGGAATGGCTGAAAGAATGGTTTAGATCAGATATTAGGACAAAAAAATCTTTACTGTGAGGGTGGTGAGGCCCTGGAACAGATTTCCCAGAGAAGCTGTGGATGCTCCATCCCTGGAAGTGTTCAAGGTCAGGCTGGATGATCTAGTGAAAGGTGTCCCTACCATGGCAAATTTGGAAAGGACGACCTTTAAAGTGTCTTCCAATCCAGGCCAGGCTAAGATTTTATGACACTAAGAAATAGAAATTTGTATTTTGTAAGGGGTTGTATCTGTACTGCCTGCAACACCGTTCCTTGGTGTTAGGGAGGTAAAATGAGACCAAAAAAAGCTTCAGCAGTTCTATAACTGCTACTGCACTGATGCTATTGATCTCTCAGGGTAGTTACTTGCAGCTGTACTCCAGTCAAATGCCTACCAGAGAGTTCCACGGGGTTTCAGTGAGCTTCAGATGTTTTCAACTCTCTGAATTCACCACCTCGTCCCTGCTGTTATCCTTAAATTCTCTCTAGCATTTATCATTCTTCACCAAAACGGCTTCACAAAAGTATGCAAAGAGATTTGTACGTCTGAGAGGGTGTTTTGATAGCAAAAGATTGATGAGCCTGACTTCATTTGTGGATATGTGGCAACCCCTCATTTCCCTGGGTTTGTCACCATTTCCCAGCTCTCCAGAGAGCTTTGCAGGCTGGCTCATTAGATCCCCATCTCATCAGAATTGTTTTCTGGGCTCTTTGTACCGTAGAAACCACACAGTGAAATGCCTGGAAAGAGTGAGGTTGCAGATGAATTGCGTGAGTGGAGAAGAAGACCCTGTTGAGGCAGCTGCCAGGAGAAAAATGGTTTGGCTTTACTATCAATTACCAGCCCTGTGCTTTTGGGAAGGGACAAGGAGACAGCCTCTGCCAGTCCCCTCGCTGAGGTGAGCATTGCCTCCAGCAGCAGAGCATCAGCAATGCTGGTTTCTGTTGTTCACTCAGAATAACTGGTGAGATAACAACCAGCAGCCTTTTTCTATCATTAAATCCTTCCCATTCCTCTTCCAAACACAGCCACTCTGTCGTGGATACTTATCTCCTTTTCTGGCTCTGTCTCCAGAGAAAATGTTTCTTCTTTTGGTGCCCAATAGGCACATGAAGTCCAGCTCAGTTTTCAATGCAGAGTTAAACCAGCTCAGTTATTTAGAGACATATTTTGTACCTTAATTTGCTTTTATCTTATCTTCTGTTTTCGTGCTCTTCTTTTAAAAAGCAAGAGGTCACGACAAGCTTAGGTTATGGCCTACTGCTCAGCTGGAATTATCTCAGCTTATTTTTAATGCTGCCCTTACTTAACCTGACTTGTGGAGTTTGTTAGGACTTGAGATAACCAGCTCTTGTTCCCAGCTGTGGAGCAAATTATCTTTGTGACCCTTCCATCCTCTTTGATGCTCTTTGAAATGTGTGTGGGGGCTCTTATCTGTCTCATCATCCAGCCACTGGCTCTGTGACATTTTGCTGTATTCCTAGAAAAATGGGTGCCTCGCTCCAGTTATTGAAATGGATTGTGGTGCAGATTGCCAGCCTTCTGTGAGCTGATTAAATCCAACCAAATATCCGTGTTAAATGTCTCCATGGTGCCTTGGAAAACAACTCCTCATGGCCTGCCATGAGCTCACACTGACTGTGTCATCTCGCTGAAGATCTCCAGCTTGTGGAAATTCTCCCCTGCTGGGATAGTGGGAATGTTTAATGAACAAAAAAATCTTATGCAGAGGAAGGGGCTTGCAGTCCTAAAGCTGAATCTTAGGAGAGCTAGTGGGAATGGCAGCAAAAGGCCAATGGAATTAAGTAATCAATATTTTTTCTGCTCCACATGGAAGCAGTGCTGGCAGTAGATTGTCTGGCTTTTCTCAGCCATTGGGGAAGGTCTCCCAGGGGCAGCAGTCCTTGAGGTGTTTCCTTGCTGATCACAATTCCAGCGTGGGTCAGTGGGGTACCATTTATCCCTCATTAGTTTGCAGGTTGGATTCCTTCCCCGTGGATTTGTGTGACTTGGCCTGTGCATTGCCCCATCTAAATCTGCATTTCTGAGCCTGAGTGCCTGGTTAGAAAGGAGTGCAAGTTTCATGGGCAGTAACAGAGGGCTCTGGGCCTGCATCTCTCCTGGCAGGGTGGCACAGGAATCAATATCTGTTAAGGATTTGGAACACTTGGAGGCAGCTTTGTGTGCTTGTGCATCTCAGACATGTACCTGCAGTCAGAATTTTCTCTGGGCTCCCACACATGGATTTCCTCACTTGGCTGGATGGGTTTTTATTTCGAGTTTCAAAAAGCCTTGATTCTGGCTCAGACTTTTTTTCAAGCTTCCACCCTCCCAGCTTTAACAGAGTGGCATTTTGGTGTTTAATGCACCCTTACAGGACCTTACTTGGTTTACTTTTAAATCAATTATTTCTTTTGCATCTTACCAATTTTATTTGTTTGTTTATTTCCTTATTGGGGGGCGATGCAATTCCCTCATACCATTTCCTCCCTTTTATTTTCACACAGTCTGTGTTCTGCAACATTAAATATTTTGTGTGTAGGGGGCTGTGGTTTCCCTACACAGGATGTTAAAAGGTTTTTTGGCCTCTTAAAGGATCAGCTGCTCTATAGATGCCATGTATTACCATTTTGGACTCTAATAAAAATATCACCTTCTTGGTAATATTTTTAAAATTTAAATTTTTAAATATCACCTTCCTGCTGGGAAGATAACCACCTACCTCACTCACAGAATGTGCTGGAAGGGCTTTGGGCTTTGTCCACATCCAGACTGATAAATGGATGTCCCTGGGCTCTGGACCAGCTCCTAACAGAGGGAACACCTGCTGGACACCCTGGAGTTTGGGCATGGCTCTGGGTGCTCTGTAGGGTTTGGATGGTCGTGGTGCCACTAGATGGTGGTGCTGGTCAGACCCACCAGCTGATGGGGACAGTGGTGGCAGGAACATCCCAGAACAAAAGTGGAAATTTAAAGTTCATGAACATTTCTCATGAACATCTCATCTGATGATGTCAAGCAATGTAACCTTGTCTTCTCATTGGACGGTGGAAATGAGTCCAGGTAAAATCAGCTGTGATTGAGTGTTGGAACCCTGGGCACTGAGAATTTCAGACTCTCTGTGCTGACAGGCACTGACCCCCAAACAAACACTGCCTTTCACCTGGAGGCCATGGAGAAGGCTCCCAAAATTGAGTGACAGCACTGGGATTGTGGGTGAGTAGTTTGAATAGAAGTGTGTGATATCACAGGGTGCGAAACTTAGAGTTCAAGGTTTTAGAATACAGTAATATATAGATAAAGCAAGATGGAGGATTTAAGGCAGAGGCCAGTCCTTCTTTTTCACCTTCTTCTTCATGGGTCTGGGTGGGATTTTGTAATTGGATAGGAAAGTCCACATTGTAGGCCACAGGGGGTTGGTTATTGGGTTAAAAGTAAAAATAATTTAGGTGTCATCTCTTAATTGGACAGGTTATCCTTAAAAGGCCTTGTAGAGAGACAGATGGGCCATTTTTTTTACCTTGTTAGCTAGAAGTGCTGTAGAACTCATAGTTTGTTAGACTGTAATATAGATAAGAATTAATAAACAAGAAATACAGTCTGGGACATTTAGTCCTGACTCTGGCAGGAAAAAGAAGGTAAAAGCAACAATTGAGGGGCCATAAACTTTGCACCACAATTTTGTGTCCACCTTTTTTGAACTGAGTGTATTCTTTTTAATATACCAGAAATATACTGTGCCTCAGGAAGATGTAAATATAATTTTTCACTTTACATGCTGAAAATCCTATTAAATTTGGAAGTGATATTCTGGATCTTCAAAATGAAGTTTGTCTAGTCAAATGTCAGGGAATATATCTGTAAGTTTGCTTTCTCAAGTAACATAATTTAAAAAAAAAATACAGAGTATTATTTTGTCCCTCAATTTTATTTTATGACTCGTTCTAAGTTAATATGCCCAGAAGCTACACTGGCAAATATTCAAATATTTGTTCAGGGAATCAAAATGGACTATCTAAAGTGAAGGGTGATCTTTCCTCTCTTTTCATTTTCTCCAATAGGTTATTTTACATATTTCAGATTACATCAAATGGAAAAAGTCTCTTCTTTTGGGCTGCTTTATTAACTTCTTTGGGTGCATACCAGAGATAGATTGTTCCAATGTATTCTTTGCTGAGAGCTGGCTCTGAAAGCACTCAGGATAAGGGCATGTGGGAATATGAAAGGGTTTTTTAAAAAATTGTTATTGCAGGGGGGAAAAGCTGCTCTACTTCATTTAACTTTTTTTTTTTTGGCAAAAAACCAAAGGCATCTTCAGTCCTGAGACTGTTTGTCAAGAAGTGTCAGTTTTCTTTCCCTTTTTCTAAGCACAACCAAGAACATTTGACTGTTCTCCTCTCCATCCTCTTTTCATCCAGTCCACCCAGGTAGTGCTCCATTTTCTTTTTTTTTTACTGATAATACCTAGAGTGAAACTCATTTCCTTAATCTACTCTGATGTGCTGTTCTCTGAAAATACCAACTGAATTTATGTGTTCTGCTGAGCTGCTCTGCATTGTCCTCCTCTGCAAAGCTGCAGGCAGGATGTTCAGGACCTTCTTCCTCCCTGTGGCTCATCCTCCTCTCGGGTTCCAGCTGCTGTTTTCCAGAAGGCAGCTCCATTACCCAAACACGCTGAGCCCTCTGGAGCAGCCAGCTGAGATCCCAAAGGAAAAGCCATTTGAGGCTGTTCCCACAATCCAGCCTTTTTCTTGACTGGTTACTTTTGTCAGGGCTTGCCATTTCTTCTCTCCTTCCTGAGCCTTTTTCTTAGGATTGGGAACTGACCCGTTGACCCCAGTCCCTGCATCAAATCCATTTTATCTCTGAGCTGTTTTGTGCTACTTCAATGCTGCAAAATCATTTTCAGGGCTGCTCAGACAGAGAAGGGCTTGGTTAAGTGGGGAATGTGGAAATTTTCTGGCCTGGATTTGGAATTGTTTAGTTTACGTATTTGCTGGCTTGTGAATCCAGGTATTGGCATTGCCTGACCTGGAGCTGGATACAGAGTTTGGATCTGGAAAGGATCCAGATTTGAGGGATATTCAGACCTAGGGTTTCAGACCAGGTCATGGCAGGCACACATTCCAGCTGCAAAGTTTGAAACTTTATTTATACTCCAATCAATTTCCACAGTTTTGAACCTCTCTCTGACAATAACAAAATTCTGGCAAAGGGACACTGGAAAAGAACCATCACCAACTGTTCCTTTGGCCACCTTGGTGCCAGAGAGACATGAGAATGCTTGGTGTACAAACCCTGCATTGATAGACAGCTGAAACTCACACCAACCCACCAAAACATGCCTTGACCAATAACACATTTCTGGCCAAATTCTGTGTGTTCAGCACTCTGGGCCTCGCTGGAGTTGTGCGCTGGCCCCAGAGTGTCTGTTCATTGTTGTTTTGAAATTCAAAAGGGAGAGAAAGCTGATTATGTCAGCATCTTCTTGAAGACATAATTCTTCCTGCTGTTTCCTGTAGAAAATATTCAAGATGACAGGAATTCTTGTAAATTCTGTTTCGCCACACATCAAAGAATTGGCCATGATATTCTACTCTTTTCAAAGATGCAACCATGGTTGGATAGTTTTATCTAAGAGAAAAGCTTGGGGAAAAAAAAGCTCCCAAGTTCATTAAGATCCTTGGGAGTGAGTATCTGAAGTTCAAAATTTACTACATTTCTTTTTTTGTTGTTGTTATTCTAATGGTATTCTAAAACTGAAATAGGTTTTTTCTGGAAATATATCTGGCAAGCAAGACTTCACAGATAAGATAAAAGTTTGCAATTCTAGATATTTGTCACTCTTCCAGTTATAATCCACCATTTCTCTTTGAAGTCCTTATCTCTGCTGACAGGCTCTGATCCATACCTCTGACCTGTCATCGAGCACATTTCCCATATGTATTTCAAATAAGAGCCGTATGTCCTTCACCCCATTTATAGATGAAAAAGAGGCTCAGAGGGCTGAAGAGATTTTACCAAAATCATGGAGCAAAATAAGGCCAGGGCTCCTGTGCTGTACTCCACAATGTATTGGGTGTTATTTTTTCCTCATTATTAGCCATTAAAACATTTCACTCTGTTTTCACACTTAAAACAGATGAAATACATGGGAATGGTGGAAAAAAAATTCAGTTTTATGTGGGATTCGAGGGGTTATGAAGCCAACAGCTGACCTTGAGCAGGGAGAGGAGGGGACTGTTTAACATTCCTTTATTGCCTAGTAAAACATCCAAGGCCTTGTGTACAGAAAGGAGCTGCCAGGGCAGCTACAACACAGACACATTTCCCCTTTACCTTCACCCCTGGTGACCCTGGGAGCGTGGCAGCAAACCATAAACCCTCCAGTTATGGTCTCCTCCCTGCCATGGCCCCCCATGAGAGCAGGCCTGTGATAACCCTGCAGTCCCAGCCTTCCAGGGAGAGGTTCCCTGGGGTTTGTCACAGTGCAAAAAGTGAGTTTCCAATAAGTAGCAGGACATGTCAGGGGATGTGGCTGAGGTGCACTTGAACCTTGCAGGTTGGCCCCGTTAATAAATTTAGGCTCAGGAATCCCACTGGGGTGGATAAATGGTTGGTGTCTCTCCAAATGAGCAGTCAGAGCTTGGTGCCAATGGAGCAGAATTTTTATAGCAGAGCCCAAGCCAGACTGCTGATCTTTCATTTCCTAATTGTTGGAATTCTAGAAACTGAGAATCTTAGGTTTTAGTGTATAGTAATATATATGAAACAATATGGAAGATTTAAGGCATTGTCTAAGTCCTTCTTCACCATCTTCTTCCTTCTTCTTCTTGGTTTCAGGTAGTTTTTCTTATTAGGTAAAAAGGTCCACATTGCAGACCTTAAGTGGTCATTATTGAGGCAAAAGTATAAATAATACAAGTGTCATCTCATTTTTAGGTAATTATCACTTAAACAGCCTTGGAAGGAATTAGAGGCAGCCATTTCATTGCCATTTCTACCTTGTTAGCTGGAACTCACAACAAGAGAAGCCTCTTTTAATTAAAGTCTCTCTTTCTTTTTCTTCTTAAGATCTGAGACTGTACTTTAGATAAGAATTAATAAACACTGAGTCCTAACACAAAAACAGCATCCCATGCATTAATCCCAGTTCTAACACAAAGAAAAGATAAAAATCCTCACACCTAGATACCTTTCTTAATGTTTCTTTGTGGGACTTGAAAAGAGAGCAATTCCCTTCATTTGAGGAACCTGTTAACCATCAGTGAAGTATTTAATGTACTAAATAATTTTATGTATGTAAATTTTTTAAAAAATCAGTCATTCCTTAGGGCACGGGGAAGCAGCCACTATTCTGGTTATTATGATGAACCTGTGCCTCTAATTTTGAATGATTTCCAGCACTGCCAACTAGGGCAGAGAAATGTCAGCAGTTCTTGGCTTTCCATTTTCTACAGCCATTTTCTTTTCTCTATTTGCAGCATTACAACTGTGAGAAGATTTTTCTTGGTGCAAACGTCCACTGAGCACAGGAAAAGAACATTGGAGTGACTGTGATCTCAGTGAAAAAGTTACCAAGCTTAGATTCAACGTCCTGTATTCAAAAATTCATTTGTCTTGCCCTTCTTGATTATGAAATCCTGCTAGGTCTTGGACAAGGTGATTTTTTCAGTATGGGGAACTGATTTCCTATGGACAAGGAGCAATTGTTAGAGGAGAAGAAACAAAGCTGGGGTTGGATAGGAAAAGGTTTGTGTGGCTTTTTTTCTACTTAGCAGAAAAAGCTGCCATTAAAAGTAAGAATATATTTTTCTTTCTCTGTCTTCATCACCTTACCTTTCAACACAGTGCCAAGAAATGCTAATTATGCAGTTACCCTTTTCTGCAGCCCTTTCTGATATAATTTCTCATTATTGTGATGGGAATAAAAGGAGTGACCCTTTCTAATGCCGTGGTGTAAATGTGTGCACGCTGCCATTACAGGAAAACTCTTCAAATAAAAAAGAAAAGTAACAAACAACAGTGAGATTTTCTTTTAGACTTTTTTCCTGAGTAGAGGTCAATATTTGAGGTGTGCCCAGTGCTGTGGTGATAGTTATTTGCTCAACATAGGGTGGAATATATGGGGAAAAAAGTAAATCTCTCATTGCAAAGAACTTGATTTAGGAAATCTTCAGGTAAATTCTTGAAAAGTATGTTTTTTTACTAGACAAGCAGGTGATTTTTGACTGAATTGGAAGGAGAATATACCTACAAATAAGAGTAGAAAAATAAAATACACATTCCTTAAAAGATGTTTTTGATTTATTTACAAGAGTGCAGGACAGGTTAATGGACCCAAGGTGGGTGAGGCCTTGGGGAAAAGCTGCTCAGTGTGAGTTGCCAAAGCCTTTGAAGCCAGAATTGGCAATTTTTGTTGTTATTTCTTTTGGAAAAATTATAAATCTCTGATTTTTTTTTTCCAGGGATGAAGGAATGACTGAGTGTGTAATTTTTGAGTTCATGTTTTACTGAGTGTGGAAGTAGGCAGGAAGAGAACTGCAGTGCAGGATTTATAGAGTGAAAAATGCAGATGACTGAAGGGTAGATCTGTCTTAAGATATTTGGACCAGGAGGAACAACTAGAAGATTTACAACAAAGAACTTTTTAATGATAAAAAACCCTCTCCAATACTTAACTGTAGTATTTTTAATGCTCATGACATTTTTTAATCATCAAAAGCAGAGGAAAAAACAGTAGTTGGTTTGAATAAACATCTTGATGCATCATTAATCATTCTGGTAGGAACACTACCCTCATTTCTCTCAATTTATTCCAGAGGAAGGGAACATTGGGTTTTGATAGGAGCTTTTTCTTGATTTTTAATGACTTTTTTAATTACAGGTGCTGTCACAGGGTCATCCCTCTTTTTCATGGGAGAATCACTCAATGAGCCTCTCAGAGGAGGGTGAGCTAACATCAAGTTCTCTCTTGTGCTGCAACAAGCCATGCTTCTTTAAAGAACAGAATATTCATGTAAAAGAGAGGAATTGGTTGAAAATGCTGTCATGATAGGAGGATGGTCTCACAATAAGTGCAGTTTCAGCTTTTATAAATTACTCCCTGGCCACCAACAGAATGAAATCAGTAATTCTTTTCAGACAGCTGGACAATTAGGCTTGGTCATGTCCACTTTGGTGTGGTTTCACTGAGGTATTTTAAAGAGGCTGAGTAAATCATTGTCTCTCGTATTCAGTTAAAGGAACAGAATTTAGAAGTGTAAGGGTAAAGATTCAGATCCTAAAGTTCCTGCAAACATACTGGGAATTATTTTTATTAACATCAGTAAACTCTGAAACAGCTCTGATTCAGGATCAAAAGGGGTAAGTCTGAGGAAATCTGAAAATTGAATTTAGTCTTGATGCAGGTATTTAAGTAGTGAATTATTTTCATTCTAGTCCTATTTATTTTTATTTATAGTCCTAGTGCTATATATTTTTGCATTGGAAAAGGATAATTCAGAGAAGTGCCTCTCAGCAATCTTACTGAAACATTCACCAGTCTCTGGGAGTTTCTGAAAACTTTCCCTGACTTCTGCTGCAGTTTGCCATTGATACCCATTGACTTCATGTAATTAGAAGCAGTTTATTCCCTTCCTGAAACTTGATAAGCACAATAATTACATGTTGGAATCACCATCCTTTTTGTGCTTTTTTTGTGTTCAGAGTTCACACTGGGTCACAGAAGCCACTGGATCAAACCCATGAAGAACCACGTGGGAAAAGTGCAAAGCCTTTCTGGCTGAGCTGAAATGAATGCTGTGGCTGTAAATCAAACTCAGCTGACAGACTGAGGGACATCATCTGGAGCTGGAGCTGCTGGTCAGTGAGTGCTGTGGCCACATGGCTGTGATAATTATTGCTTCTCTTTGCTTATCACTGAATATAGAAAATTGATTAGAGCCATTATTAGTAACCTCTCACCCCCTGACATCAGCTGTGAGATCATGGCATGCCCTGTGCAACCATCTTAATAAATGAACTTGTTTTCATACAGGTTTATGGGAGGCCACAAGAATGTTTGAGAATAAGAGCCCTACTGGCCAGAAGTTCACACTAGAAAAGTACAGAGTACACTAAATTGTGTATGAGCTCACAAAAATGGTTGGATTAGCTCTCTTTTTAAAATAGTTGTGAGAAATAACTGCCTTAAGTGGTTATTGAGATATTTTCACTGAGCTCATCACAGTCTTAACTGGTTATTGAGATATTCTTACTGAGCTTATCACAATAATCTAAATTAAAGTGTGGTGGAGATTGGGTTTTTTTTCGAAATGTTTTCTAAAGGTTCAATGTAAAACCAAAACCAAACTGACTTCAAATCCCTAAATTTTGCAGCAACAATTTTTAGGTCTTTCTTGAAGAAGACAAAGGCATTAAAACAGCCAGAATTTGGTGGAGAAAACTTTGGGCCAACACCTGGGAGAGGCGTGGCAGAACTCTCATGGCAATCATTTATTCCATGGATGTTTTCAGTAGCTTATGAATTTCTGTCTGCAGCCATTTCTAAAACTCCAGGAAATGTTCACGGGCCTACACAGGTAAATTAAACTCTGTGATCTTTTAATGTCCACCTTTTTTTTTTCATGGTGATACCTGTTTGTTAAAATTGGAGTGGTGGTAGGTTCTATTGGAGAAAATTATCTTAATCCAGGAGAGCAACTCTGCTTCAGACTGAACAATTCTAACCTAGAGGTAAAGATCTGATGCTCTGCTTTACCATCATCTCTTCTTTGCTCCCTGCAGTAATAATTATTCTTTTAAAAATCTGAGTTTAAACTTCAGGTAACAGCTCATCACTGTATGAAAATGTCAGAGTCCTTTACAGAACTTTACTTAGATTCTTGAAAGCCTAAGGATATCACTCTTCCCTAGATTTCTGCCTCTCTAAAATAACTCTTTGTCATTCCTGCTATATTTTTTATTGAGTTATAAACTTGAATGCTTTAACTCTATTGCAAAGAAATATTGTCCTTCACAGAAATTCCCTAAAGGAAGTTGCAGGCTTTTGCATTTGTTATGGTTATTTCAAATATTGAAAAAACAACAGAGAAAAGAAGCTACAGGCAACTTATTAGTCTATTACAAGAGGTTTAATATTTGCAGAACTCTCTAAGGGGTTTTTTTTCTTTTTTCAGTTCACACAGACAAAGCATTCTTTTGTTTATGGATTTCTGCTAGATACATAGTAAAACTACGTGTATTTTATATTGTTAATAACACTCACTGCTTTAGAGTTGAATTCTATTCCAAAGAGGGGAAATACACCCTGAATGCAAAAGTGAAATCATTTGGGTTGAAGTAGATGTAAACTTCTCTCCCAGGTCTGAATTGAGCTGAATTTACATGAATGTGCTTTAGATTGGATCTGTCCTCAGGAGAGACAAGATTTTTGGGTACCAAGTGTCAGTGTTCTAGCACTGGCTTTGGTGAGAAACTGCAGAACTGCAGACAGCTCTGCACAGGGAAATCCTAAGAACAAAGAGAAAATTATTTGGACTTTTTTAAACTAGGTTTTACTCTTTTTTTTTTTTTTTTCTTTTTCTCTTTCTCTCTCTCTCTTTTTTTTTTTTTTTTTTCTCTTCCCTTTTTTTGTTTCCCTTTTCTTTCCCCTCTCCTCTTCTCCCCTCTGGATTTTTTGAAAGCTGGATAGCAAAAACCCGGCATCAATTACAAATTCCAGGCCTAATGTTGTCTGTTGCACAATAATAATTTTATTTCTTTTATCGTTAGATTAGCAAAAAGAAATCCAAGTTAAAGCCTCAAAAAATTCCACTGTTTCTGATTACTTAGTTTGGTCAGATCACCTGTGTGCCAGCACTGGTGCATGAAATCTTACAATTGCTTTTCAGGAAAATGGGAATTCAACATTTATTTGGGTTATGTCCCCTTGGGGTTATTTATTGGTTTTTTATTTGAATTTTTTTCATGTCAGAAGTTCCATCTGGGTCTCCTTGATATTCCTTGTAGTAATGACAGCTTTGACCAGACTAGAGGAAACAGAGTGGAAATCATGTGTACTGACAAGGAGTTTGATAAAAACCCTTATTATTTACATTATTTATACACAGTCACCAGAACTTGCTGCATTTTGAAATGAGACTCTGTAAATTCCCAATACCACATCAAATTTAAAAGGAAAGAATGTGAATTTTTTTTCTGTGAGGTATAATTTAAAGTCTGCCTGTAAATTGTTTTCAAATTTTTTTTTATTATTCTGCATGTTAATATTTGATGACAGACCATGGCTGTTCCTAGTGATGCAGAATATTTCAGTCTGGTTTGGGACTGGAACTTGACACAGCTGTCTGTACTACATTGATGAGAGATTCCCTTATTGAAAAAGAAATATTTCCAGCTCTTCAGAGCAGCTGTGTTCAGTGTTAATAATTTATACCCAGAGGCATTTGCAAATACTCCATCCTTGTGAGGGTGACCTCTGAGAAGCAATTCAGCCTCTTTGCCCATGGGTATCAGAGTCTATTGATAAATATAATTTAAAAAACCCCAAACAAAACTCAAACCAACTTCATTTAATACAACAGAAGCAGCAAAAGACAAATGCTGCTTTGGGGAATCAAGCTGGAGATGGAAGAGACCAAAAAGGAAGAAAGGCAAAGTCCCCTCAAATTTTTTATTAAATTTATTACACAGCCAGCAGCGTGGACTTACCTCATAGAACAGAGATGAATCCTGGGAATGGAAGTGGAAATGGGGAGGAATCCTTCAGGTGGATGAGAGAAATTGGTCATTGGGGTGTTTTCTACCAGGTGTGGTCCAGGGGCTTGACCCATCCCATGCAGACCCCACCAGGGTCAGCAGGGTCCTGCCCCAGGTATTTACCACTGTTGCATTAACATCCTTCCCCACAATGGGGCAATGGGGCTGGCAGAAACCAAACCTCACACAAACCATCATCATCATCACCTCCCAGAAACCTTGCACAGCCCTGGCCAAGCCGCTGATTTGTGTTTTCATATCCTGAGGTAATTAATTAGTACCTGGCATCCGCAGCGGAAATGAAATGCGTAACGCTGGAGTTTCTGAGATGACACTGTCTTCATTAGAGGTTTAATTTCCCAAAGAGCATAAAGGCAGACACATCAAAAACGCTGAGAAGCCTCTTTTAATTAAAGCCTCTTTTTCTTTTTCTTCTTAAGATTTGCATATGTATTGAGGCATGAAAGAAAAAAGATAAAAGGAACCCCAAACACTGTTTATCCACAGCCTTTATGACTGCAGCTACTTTGCAGGGGACATCATTTTGACTGGAGCAAGTCATAGTGTGGCTTCGACAGAACTCAAGGCTGCTTTGTCGTGCTCCAGAGGCAGACAGGGACCGGTGTTGGGAGGTTCTGCACCCAGATTTCATGCAGAGGTGACATTCTCATACCCCCACTCCTGCTCACCTTGCCTTGGGTTACTTGGTTGTCCCAGGTTTGGGGGAAAAAGAGATTACAGCTCCCCTCTGCAGTGCTGAAGCTTCCTCTGCTATAGCTTAATATTCATACTCTGTTTGATTTTTTATCATTCATATAATGTACCTTTCATAAAGGTAAAATTATGCACCTCCTCTGCAGATTAACAGTGCATTATCCCTGGAATACGAGCATAGCTGCAGCAGGTGAAAAGCTGCCTCTGTCCAAATCACCAGCGTAAATATCCCAGACCTCCTTGATTTCACCTCAAGAAATCTCCCAAAAAATTTCAGCTTTTGGGATCAAGATCTGTGTTATTAGTAGGCAGGACAGCTTTTGGTGGGTCTCACCATTAATAACCCTTCTATTTTTTCCTTATAATGACCCTCCTAACTTTTTCATCAGCCTTGAAATAGTTAGCAAGGACTTTTGGAGCTGTGCCTCACTGTAGATGCTGTTTGACTTCTCTATTCCAGGACTAACAGCCAAAGAAGTTCAAATAAAATGATCCAAATTTTACAGTGCTTATTCTGGTAAAATTCAATCTTAGATAAAGATTAAATAAAAATAAAAACAGGCCTTTTGGAACTGGCCCCTTAATAGCTGGAAGGAACACTGGAAACATCTAATGGAAGATCAATAAGTGAGAGTTCAGTACAGAAAACAGTATATTTTCTTTTTCTTTTTTATTTTTTTTCTCATATATTATCTACAAGCACAAGCTTTCATATTTTTTTTATGTAAAAATGCATACAGATCATTATATATATAAAAATCAACTAGCCTTGTAGCAAACTGCCAGATCCAACTATCCCCAGGTTGGGGACAACCTGTCTGGATCCAGGTGCAAACCCAGTGGCTGATCCTCACTTCCATCTGTGCTTGCACCAAACCCCCAGATATGAAGATTCTCAAAAGTTCTAGGGAAGTTTTGGGGTCCTGATCCAGGTCTTGCAGCACGGGCATGACTAACTCTTCATCAATTGAAGATAAATATTTAAAAAACTTCATAAGTGACAATCAACTTGTTGCAGGTAACAAGTATCCCTTTCACCTTTCCTCCCTGTTTTTATTTTTTTTTGTCCTTCCCATCCTCTCTCCACAGAAATGGCAGCAGGCAGAGGAGAGAAATTTAATGTTAGAGTCACATACATACACTTAAACAGCAGCAGGAGAAACAGAATTTAATCTGTTGATTAATCTGCTGCAGAAAAGTTACTGAATGTGGGTTCATGCTGCACTCAGCCTTTTCAGTGCTTGGGCAATTTTGGGCTCAATTTGCACATTGTGAAACATATTTTTAATGTGTTGCAACATTGTGAGCAACAGGAAATCAAGTTGCATTTAATACTATGTGATGTTATCAACAGATTATAATACACCATGGTAGAACTGGCTTTGAGGGAAAAAAATTAATGAGCAATTAAGTAAAGAAGTTTGTGTTGGTTTTGGAGGAAAAGTCAGCAAAATAGCAGCCTCCTTTTTGACCAAGTGTTTATCTTGTTTGGCAGTCTCCAAATTCAGCCTTTGCAAAGGAATGTTACTATTTTTATTATAAGTTCTTTATGTAACAAGGGATGTTTGCACAGTGGAACATTTTATTTTCACCAGGATTTTATAATTTGTCCACACAGATGTTATAAAAGAAACAATTTGCTGGAAATCTTTTGGAAAGTATGAGGGCTGTAACTTAGCCTCTCCTTCCTTTCAACTCTTCTAGTATGAATATGATTCTTATTTTCTCTTGTCATTCATCTATAACCTTTTTGTATTTTAGATGCAGCTCCAGCCTGAACCCCAAGAAAGGTTTTTCCGATGAAAGAACTGTTGGAGTTTTCAAAGAGGGATGAATCAATTGCTTAGCATACCAAAGTAAGGACTTGTTGCCATGGGACTGCAGGTAAGGATTTTGTTTACTTCAGATACACTGATTGGAGAGATAACAGAACCTTAGTGCTTCAGCTTGCAAATGCTCACTCTGGCTCCTAATGTAACTAAATTGCTTGAAAATTCAGTCCCTAAAGCTAAAGGATTCTGGTTTGTGAACGCTCTTTCCCACTTGGATTGACTCTACCTTACTAACAGGACTAAAAATGGCAAAACCTCTATTTTTTTAAATTTTTTTTTAATAAAAGTTAACCATGAGTAGTTTGGGAACAAGTGTGTCACAGAACCCCCTGCCCAGGTGCACATGGTGAAGTTTCCACTGCAGTGTGTCCAGCTGATGTACAGCAACACACATGAGAGGAGAACCAAATACAGACATTGATTCCAGGACAGTGAAATGAGTTTTTACCACCTAGAATCCAGAAGCAGAGAAAACAAACAGCCCAAATAAAATATACACCTAAATGTGATGTTTTTGCTGGATGGGCAAAAGTGAAAATTAAAAAAAAAAACAAAAACAAAAACCCAAAAACCTTTGGTAAAACATCTTGAGGTGAATACTTTAATAGAAGTCCTAATTTGGAACTTTTCTCTGTTCACAGATCTGCCTCTTCACTGCTCCACCACCTGTATGGCTGCCTCCTCTACAAAGTGCCAGATAGATTTCCTCACTTTCCTACATCTGTGGCAATTTGCATTTTGGAGTTTTGGAATTCCTTCCTCACAAATAACCCCATGGAGTACAGTGCAGTGGAGAATAAAGCTGTAAGTAAATGCTACAAGGGGGCTGTTCTCAGAGGAGAAGACTGCTAATTTTCATCCCAACCCTTGGCTGGGGTTCACATGTTGACAGTCTGAGCTGCCTGAAGGGATGCTACACCACTGGTGGCAGACCAGCACAATCTGAATGAAAATCTCCCAGTCTTGGTTCTTGCATCTTTTAGCAGTTAACAAACCAACTAGACAGGAGGCAAAACTTGGCAGCTGGCTTAAATGACATGATGAGGGAGAAGGAAAAAACTGGACCTCTTTTATCCCAGGCACCAAAATCTGATAAAATGAGTTTCTGCTTCAATGTACCAGATAAAAGTCACAAAAACCCTGCAATGCTTTAAGCCCCAAGCAACATCTGGAAGTTTAAACAGCTGAAAATTGTGGTCTTTTGATATGGTAGAGGCCATTCAGATCTGATTTACATTTGGGCTTAGACTTTAAATACTTGCCTTCCCAAGGATTCAGTTCATCCGTATAAAATAGACAAAGAGGAACGACTTAAATTGAAAAAAAGACAAAAAAAAAAAAAAAGGAAAGCAGCTAAAAACTACCCATAGCTAAATCAATAGTAATATGGTTTGGTTTTTTTCTCTTCAGTTTAATTTCCCAACACATATACTCCCATTTCCCCTAGCACAGTACTACTCTTTGAGGGGAAATGTTGAAATGCTGCTGGACTAGATGATTATGTCTGGAGAATTCTGCAGTTTCAGAGGAGCTGGAAGAGCAGCTGAACTTCAGCTCTCATGAAATGTGTGTCTAGCTAGTTAAACCCTCCAGGAAATAGACCTTTCCTATATTTTTGCATACCTTGCTAAGAAACTCAACACTCATGGATTTGACAAAAATAACAAGGAAGGAATGAAAGCACACAATGAGCCAACTTAGAGCTGGTGAAGGTGTCAGGTGAACTCTGATTCAACACAGCAGCCTCTGCACATATTCAGTCCTGGAGAACACCAGCTGTGATGGTTGTTGATGGACTGAGGGCTGAATCTTTCTCTCCAGTGGCTACTGAGCAGCTGTCTGGCTGGAAATGACGTTTAGGCACTACTGACTTGCAGGGGATTGGAGCTAGCCACGTAGAAGCAGAAGATTCTCTCTTGGTTGCCAATCCCCAGTGTTGTTTAGTCCTTTGGAGTTCATTTGGTGTTTGGTGTGGTGTTTATTTTCCCCACATTAGTCAGAAGCAGTGTGGCTAAATACATTTCAAAACAGGGAAACAGTACGATTCTGTGTCACCCAAAAAAGTGGTGGAGTTTGTCTTTTTGGTTTCTTTTCATCGCGAAGATTTGAAGATTTGACATCTCTCATCGAACGCGCTCTGCTCGCCCCATCCCTACCCCAAGCTAATACTCTCTAAAACGCTTCTCTCTGGCTCAGGGCAGCTCCATTTTAGCTGCTGATTTTGGTGAGCATCTTATTAATGGCCTGCTTGACGTGGGTGGTGGAGCTTCGCCTCCGAGTTTTGCCCTGGACCATCTTGCGGCGCCGCACCTCGCGGCACAGCTCATAGAAGGCCTCCATGATGTTGCCCTCTCCCGTGCAAGCGGAGCACTCGTAAAAAGCGCACGCAAGTTCCGTGGCCAGCTTTTCACCTTCCTCTGTGCTGACTTGCCTGGAGTGATCCAAGTCTGCTTTGTTGCCCACCAGGATCAGGGTGACGTTTTTGGGCTTTTTGACTTCGTCCAGCAAGTTCTTGAGCGGCAGCATTTCCTCGAAGCTGCCTCTGTCCGTGATGTCGTAAACCAGCACGAAGCCCTCGCCCCATCGCACGTGTCCTTCTTTCTGAATGGCATCCTCCTGTTGGAAAAGACAGAAGAATGCCTTAGGAATTTGATTTTTGAAGAAGGCACCAGGCCTTCAGAGAGGTGCTGGTTCTCCAAAGCCCACAAAGCTGTGTGCTTCTGCTTTACTTTATACTTTGCACACATCATCGATGCCTTAAGTTTTAGTTTTCATGTTTTTCAGGTCTGTGCTGCCAGGGGTGTAGCCTGAGCGTCATTAATCCTGGTAAGCTCTCTTCACAGATTGGCTGACAAAACAAATCCTTGTCCTGCTGCACACCAAGGACAACTTTCAGGCCCAAAAGCACAAAAAATGGTGGGCTGAAAGGAGGAACAAGAAGGATGGGACCCCACAGCCTGGAGCTGGAATTGGACAATGAAACCCAAGATGCAAATGCACCAAAACTTATAAAAATGTAAGATCTTATGACTGGTCAGCCATTTTGTGACCATTTGGTTCACCTTGGGTGCAGCCCTGGTCAGGCCCTGTCCTGCCCAAGGTGGATCTGGAGGCCTTTCAATAAATCCCTACTTTATTCTCAGCTCTGCCAGTCTCTGTTCCAGGTCAGCATCATCATCTTTTTTATCACATGGCATAGGAGATTTATTCCCCCCAGTGCCATGACCTGCCCAGGCCTCTGCAGCATTTTTAAAAGGGAGATCTGACTATGACAAATCTGCTTTTCACTTCAGTGGGAATCATTGACTGAAGCTGTCAAGCCTCATCCCTTGACTTAGAAAGAGATTGTGAGTTTGTGCCTACTTGTTGGGCTGGCCCTGAATAAAAAGGCATCACAACAAAATAATTTCCCCCCAGAGTAAACCCTTGACTTGTTTGTTCTCCAAGCAGGATCCCTTGCAGGAGGGTGTGGATCCAGCATGGGGGAGGAGAGAGGGGCAAATCTTTGTCCCCAGAATAAGGCACACCTGCCACCCACTGCACTGCTGCAGATTTCCAGCACAATTTCCTCCCCTGCTGCATGCATGACCTAAGGAACTGGGTAGCAGCACATGCACCCACGCACCTGGCCAGCTGTGTCTAGTATCTCCATGGAAACCACTTCATCATCAATGGTAGCTTGGTGACGGTATGTTGACTCTAAAATAAGAACACATGTCGTGAAACGTATTGAAAGAACGTAATTTTCTTTTTTTTTAATCTTCCTCACAGATCTCCCAGCACAAGAGCGGAGATTTGACGCGCAGTTTGACTAAATTTTCCTTGCTGGAGCTCTTCCAGCCACCCTGGAGCACACTCAAGTCCTCTTTTCTAAAACAGCAACACTTTTACCTCTCTCCACAGGGCACAATCTTTTCTTTCCCATGCTCAGACCAGCAAAACTTGGTTGATGCTGCAATCTGCAGCCAACAAAGGGCAGTTTGCTGTGGCAGAGAGCTCTGCAAAGCTGTGTCCCATTTTTTGTGTTTGCTCCCAGGAAAGGCTGCTACCTTTGGAAGACAACACCATAACTCTCAAAATATCCAGCTCAGCGGACTGTCACTGCATAGCTTGTTGATCAAAACCAGTGTGGTTGCAGATTAAGGAACCAAACCACTAAGCTCAGGCCTTATACTGTGAAAAAATTACAGACCAGTTAGGTATTTTAGGAATGTGTGTTTTAAACATGCTGAAATCATCACATTCCCCTCTTCTAGCAAGGATCAAGCAGTGATTTCCCTGTTTATGATTTATAAGGATAACCAGCGGGCATTAAACATTTACATTATGGAAAAAAAACCCCAAACCAACAACCCTATTTACTGTCCCAGGTTCTGGAACCAAGCAACTAATCAGAAAACTAATGAAAAAAGAGCTTGTTTTATCTTAATAAGCTGATAAGCTAAATTTGATAGCATTTGACCTATACTGTGGAAAACTATCTGTGCTAACATTCAGATTTATTACTGTTGCCAGCTCACAGATGTCCTGTATCAAAAGGCAAATATGTAAGGCTGTAAAAGTCTGGCCAGTGACTATGAATGCTTTGCATTTCCAGAGACACAATTCTTTCATTTGGTGCAAATCTCTTCAATAGGAAGAGATTTTTCCTTTTGAGGAAACGCCATTTCTTTAATTGAACTTCTGGAAGGGCTCGTGGTTTGTGAATGCCTGTTCCATTATTCACTTAAGAATGTCACCTCTTCCCAACCAGGAATGTTTCAGTGCTGCAAACAGCCTCTCTTCCCAAACCAAAAATGTCACTCCCTCCCCGTGCCACCTTAATTGCTGTAATAGCCCAGCTGTCTCCAATAGGGACAAATGGTTCAATTTACTTGGGCAGATGGCAAGCAAGCTTGCTGTAGGGTTTCAGGCCAGGAAGACTGGGTTTTCTTAAAGGCTCTAAATACCTCTTCTGGATGGTGTTTTCAGGCTGGGGTTTTCTTAAAGGCTGTAAATACCCCTTCTGGATGGTGTTTTCAGGCTGGGGTTTTCTTAAAGGCTGTAAATACCCCTTCTGGATGGTGTTTTCAGGCTGGGGTTTTCTTAAAGGCTCTAAATACCCCTTCTGGATGGTGTTTTCAGGCTGTTGAAGGAGTTGGAGTCTCTTTTGTGATCCTGAGGCTATACCTACACAGCAGAGTGAGGTTTATCAAAGTCCCTCTGGTGCCATGTGTTATCTGTGCCTTCCACTCACCCTCCTGCCTGCTGCAATTCCCTCAGGGAATGCAGAAAAAGCAGGAAACTCTAGTTTGGTGTTGGAGCTGCACCTTCAATGAGTTATTTCAGTGCTAGGCTGGGATTCCCTGTGTAGTACTCCAAGCTCGAGGTTATTTAGGAACTTCTGTGAAGCTCTGTTTCTTTGGGGGAGGGTGCTGTGAAGAAGAGAAGGCTCTCAGAGTAAGAAATGAGATTTTAGCTCCTTGCTTGCTAAGGCTTTGCAGTGCTCATGTGCCTTCAGCCATCTGGCCCTGCCTGACAAGAGGCTGCTGAGGATTTTTCCACAGAACCTGAGAAAGTTCTCACCCAGCCATGACTGCAGGATAGCAGGATGGGATAAGCCATACAGATCTTCCCCACGAAATGGGAGGATAAATCTCAAGGAAGAGACTTGCTCACTGTGCAGGATGAATCTTAAGTGATACTTGACTTCTCAAAATAGGACTCTGGCAGCGCTTTATGTTGTGAGTTTAACTCGCTTTGGCTGCTCACGTTGGAAAGGAATTTGATCTTGGATGAGTAGCACCGATTTAGGTCAGATTCGTGTAAATAAATCTCACTAAATGTGTGTCTGGTCCTGTGCTCTGGAATGTGTGGTAGCTGGGTGAATTTTAATGAGGAGTGTAAAACAGCTGGACGTTGAAAGCATTTTTGGTGTAATCACAGGCATGGCTTCCCCTTCAAGGGAACAGAAAAATCTGAAGAATCTGGTTGTCTTGTAAATTATGAGCCCTGGAGATGTGAGTTCCAGCCTGCTCACATTGATCCACATCCATCCACAAAAACAGTGCCTTGCTTTGGGATTTATTAGTACCATTTGCCTTGTGGCACTGCCTTTTTTCTTTTTTTCGTTATTTTTTCTCTTTTCTCTCTTTTCTCTCTTTTCTCTCTTTTCTCTCTTTTCTCCCTTTTCTCCCTTTTCTCCCTTTTCTCCCTTTTTTCTCTCTTTTCTCTCTTTTCTCTCTCGTTTTCCTCTCTTTTTCCTCTCTTTTTCCTCTTTTTCCTTTTCCTTCTTCTTTTCCTTTTACCTTTTTCTTTTTTGAGACATGCAGCCAGAAAATAATTACAGGGCTTGAGATACCTGCTGGACCCTGACTGAAACAACCACTGACAACACAGGTGTCTGTGTCTCACCCAAGCACCCTTGATTCCTGTTAGAGTTGATGAAATAACATAGGTGCTGGTGGATATAGCTTGTGGAAATTGATTGATTATTTTCTCTGCTTCAATATAAATCAGTAAATCTGTCCTATCCTTGCTGGCCTGGGGGTGTGCAGTGCTTCCACCCATATTCCCAGTTAGAGGCTCCAAGGTGCTGATGAGTGTGGCTTTGAAGGCTGGTGAGGGATTTCAGAGTGGCCCCTGGTCATAAAGCTACAATCCCCCAGCACTCCTGCTGTGCAAGGCACTCTTGGTTCTCATGGTCCCATCGTTTGAAAAGTTAAGGTTTATTTCAAATATATTTACAGCTGTCAGAAGGGCTGAGAAATGTGTTGGAAAGTGGCAGCAGTTAGTTTGGGTTTGAGCCACAATAATTCATTAATTAATGAATTAATCAAATGACCGTGGCTACTGAATAATTTTGGAAAAAATTATTTTGCAGGGAAAAAAGTAAAAAATTCCCTGGGGGCTCTTGGTGTTGATAAGCATATTACAAATATCTCTATTCTTCTGAGCAGTATTATTTAAAAAATCCCAGTTACTGTAGTGTGAAATATGGAGGAAAAAATCCAGGAGGAATGAGGCTTCATTAGGTTGCTGCTTAGTGAGCAGTTTGGTTTTTATGATGTTTTTCTATTTTTAATTAAGTGGGCAGGTAATGGACAGCTAATGTTTACAGAGCCCCAACAGACTGTAAAGATTTTATCTTGGCATGAGAGGATCTGCTCCATCCCTAGAATTTCCTCTTTTTAGGTAGAGCACATGAGTAATAAACCTAGTCTAGAGAAAAATATTTCTTCTTGATCCATTGATATTTTCAATAAATAATATCTTGGCCTCCGAACAGAAATTGTAGAATAGTTTTCTTGAAGAGGACTCCAAAAGCTCTAATGGAGAATGTCTTTGTTTGTTACCTCCTGCTGCATGCAAATATCATTTTTCTGCTGCATGTGAAGAATGGGTTTCTTTTCAGAAGTGAAGCGTTGCTTTTATATTCCTATAGCTTCTGTCCTCATTCAACTTTTCCTGGGATAGGCAAAGAAAATGTGGGCAGGTACCTGGGAACTGAATTCATCAAGCCATGCTAAACCCAAACCAATAAAGCCAGAGCAGTGCTAACAAGAGGGAGAAAGCTCAAAGGTTTAAACTGTTGTTGGTTGTGTTGGTTTTTTGGTTTTTATTTAATTTTCTTGCCAACGCTTGGAAACGATATTGGTTCTTGGTAGGAATTATATCCCTGATAAATTTAAGTCTAAATAAATCATATTTTGTCTTCTTGCCTTTTGAGGGAAGCAAAGAAATCTGTTGGTGAAGCTGAGTTTCACCTTGCTTCCAACCATACATATGAAAACTAACCAGGGAGACTTTTTTACACCCAAAACAAGTAAAACAAAAGCCTTCTCTCCTGAAGGTGCAGAGGAAGCACTGGGAAATTCTGCTCATCTGGGAAACATTTCTGAATACAATGAGCTACAAAAGTAGGGGTGAAATATTTTGCAGCTGTAGCTATAGCAAGAACAGCCACTGCCATTCCTGAGTTTTGCTGTCTGTTGAGCTACTGTAAAAAAAGCAGTTTTTTATTACTGGCATCAGGAATATCTTCATCTTGAGACTCATATGAAAAAAAACAAACCACATTTTCAGATAACTGCTTCCCATGTTATTGTAAGAACCTTCTGTTGCTGCTCTCAATTACAATTTCATCATTTCAAATCTTTGCTGAGAATTTCAGAAGCCAGAGTTGGTGTTTTAAGGTGCTTCAGGCCATATGAGTCCATTTCCTTAGAAACACCTCAGAGAAACTGGGAATACTTTCATGGCTCATTGCTATAATGCATTCAGTATAAATCCCTCCTGCTGAAGAGCATAGCAAAAACAAGGCAAGATATTAAATGTATATCAAATTAAATAATATTTCTACTGTTTTGATGTAGGAAAAGCATGATCACAGGGGGATGCCCAGGAAGGCACAACCTAGACTGCTGAGGACTGAACCCCTTGAGCACCGAGGCAGAAGGGGTGAGTAATTTTGTCAATAAAAATCAAGGATACGAATAGCTAGAGTCTGGCTTGAGAATTGAGCCGTTTCCCAGTGATTTATGAAGTGCCTGCACATTTGTCATGGCACTCCCTGAGGCACAGGCTGGCAGCCATTCCTCCCAGCCCCAAATTGTTGGTTGTTCCTCAACAAGGAACAAGGGCCACGTGTGTTACTCCCAGCCTGTCCTTGCACAAGCTGGAGTTGTCAACACGGGTGTTCAGATGAAATATGCAGGAAGCAAAGTTCTGCAGGATGATGGCAGAGCTCTCTGCTCTCCTGCTCGCTGTAGGAAATGGTTATTTTCCATTGTGAGCTCCTTGTAGGCTGCACTGTCCTGTAGGGCAGCTGGAAGAGGAGAGGGCTGGCAGGGGTTTTAACTTTCATATTTTCAGATTCTGTGCTGCCCAGGGGTGCAGCTCTGAGCTCACAGTCAGTGTCACTCAGCTCTCTGCACACAGCAGGGACACAAAACAAATCCTTGTCCTGCTGCACACCAAGGACAACTTTCAGCACAAACAAGGGTGACTGGAGGGAGGAACAAGAAGGATGGGACCTCACAGCCTGGAGCTGGAATTGGACAATCAAACTCCAAGATATAAATGGACCAAAACTTACAAAAATGTAAGACTTTGTGATGGTTTGTCCATTTTGTGCCCATTTTGTGTCCACCTTGGGTGTAGCCCTGGTCAGGCCCTGTCCTGCCCAAGGTGGATCCTGGAGGCCTTTCAATAAATCCCTACTTTATTCTCCAGCTCTGTCCAGTCTCTGTTCCAGGTCAGCCTTTACACCCAAGGGCTGGAGGGGCCATCAGTAATGATTTCTAAACACCTATTTTACTGTGGGCTGCTCTGCTGAAAGCTCTGTTTGCTGTCTGGGCAGTTTCTCTCTCAGCTGTAGGATTTTTGTGCTAGAGACAGGCAGTGAAACCTTCAGGAGTGTTAAGGCAAACTTGCTGAGTAAGGAAGTCAGGAAAACCAGAAATCCACACTGCACAAAGACAATGTTTCTTTAACTTGGGCTTTGCAGTGGGGATGGCAATCCAGGGATCAGGAGTTTGTATTCACATGGTATTCCAGCTGTCCAGACAACGTGTTAGCTGAATAAACCAGCCAGCAAAGACAATCCTGGAGAGCTGTGTTTGGACCTGAGCTCTTTCTCATGGCTTCAGTGGCACAAATTAGCCCAGAAAGAGAGTTCTTGCATCTTCTCTTGCTAGGATGAGTTATAATATATAATAAATGATACTAAATCTTTTACTCTTTAGTGAGGTCTTGATTCCCACAACCAATATGTTTGTGGTTCTCTAATTTTGATGAAAGCCAGTTTGGATCTATTCCTGATCTATTCCTGACATATTCCTGATCTATTCCTTATCTATTCCTACTTTGCTCTGTTGTTTATATTGTTCATACAGACCTGTATTTATCCAGTGCAGAAAACAAACTCAGGCCAGCATTATTTGCTTGTTTTGCCATATTATTTATATAATGTATGGGACTTCCAAGCTTTCCTTGTGATTCCTGAATGATCTGTTTTGCTAACAGAACCCCCCAGCTACAAATGTAGGCAAAACTGCCTTTCTAATGTAAAAATAATCATCCTTGCAAGAAGTTTTCCAGTGGGAAAAGCCTTCTTGCCAGTGTAAATATCTTCCCAAAGTCCTTGCTGCTGTTCTTGCCACTGTGGTGTAATTTGCAAGTCTTGAGCTATCTGTAGGAGATTTTGTTTTCTGCTGTGGGAGAATTCAGGGCTCTGAGAGAAGTTTGTCTCATTCCTCCAAGCAATTTTTACAACTTTGTCTCCTATCTTTCTTGCTTTCCTGCTACCTCCACATTTTACCCATGTTTGAGGGTCTCTTATGGGCTGTCTGTGTGTTGCATTCGATAGGACTTTATAGAAACACTCTTCAAGTTCTTTATTGTGACAGGAGAAAGAAGAGTGACCAAAATAAAGAAATTGTGATATAGTCGGGAGAAATACTCTTCAAAAATGTTACTATTAACCCAACAGTCCTGGCAAAATCATAATTTTTCCTAAGACTCCTATTTCTTACTCTACTCCTTTTAAGTAGTGAAGAGTTTATCCCATTCAAATTAAATAAACTCCTTTGCTTTCTGTCTTTCTTTGCCTTCATACACAGGGCAGTCTGTCATGTCCTGTTCTACTGATTATCTGCTAAGAGAGAGTTTTCTTTTCAGAGGATTGCCAAAGTCCTATGAAATGTGTGAATAGCTAGAGAAAGACATCTAGTGTGAGAAAGCCAAGACACTTTTAGAAAGGTCAGTGAAAAATATCATCTCCTTGTTTGCTGATATAAGTAGATTTTTGTTTCAAATCCAGTTTTGCTTGGTGTTTCTGTGTGCCTTTGATGCATGTCAGTTACTTTAAGGATTTACAATCCTTCTGTAAGAGGGAGGATTTTATAGGTGAGACACAGAGAGACTGCAGGCAGAAAATCAGTCACGGAACCAAGAAAAGAGCTGAGGAGCCTGTCTCCTGCATTTACCTGGGGTTTTATTTGTTTGGGTTTTTTTCTATGTAGCAAAAATGATGTTTAAGTCCTCGAGCTTCAGGAACCCCCTGATTCTCCCAACTATACATAAAAAATGTGCATCCAAAGCAAAATGACAAAACATAGTTCATAATCCTCTCCTCTCCTCTCCTCTCCTCTCCTCTCCTCTCCTCTCCTCTCCTCTCCTCTCCTCTCCTCTCCTCTCCTCTCCTCTCCTCTCCTCTCCTCTCCTCTCCTCTCCTCTCCTCTCCTCTCCTCTCCTCCTCTCCTCTCCTCTCCTCTCCTCTCCTCTCCTCTCCTCTCCTCTCCTCTCCTCTCCTCTCCTCTCCTCTCCTCTCCTCTCCTCTCCTCTCCTCTCCTCTCCTCTCCTCTCCTCTCCTCTCCTCTCCTCTCCTCTCCTCTCCTCTCCTCTCCCTCCTCTCCCCTCCTCTCCTCTCCTCTCCTCTCCTTCCCTTTCCCCTTTCCCCTTTCCTTTTTTTCTAATTCTTGGATAGCCCAGCTCTGTTTCTAGCAAAGCAAATTGTTCAAGTTTTGGTGGAACAACAAATGTGTTCTCAGAGAAATGCTGCAAAATTAGTTTAAAAAGCGCTCAGCCATAGCAATGATGAATTTCCTTCTTGCATCATTTGATCCAGGAGATTCTCCCTGCATATCATGGCTTATGGAGGCAGGAAATTTGTGCTATTCATAAGTTCTCTGCAGGCCCTCTACCTGTGTGCTGCTGTGATGGCTCTTTGGGTTTCCTGCTCCTTTTTTGCCTCCCAGAAAAAAAAAAAAAAAAAAAAAAAAAAAAATTTAGCAGTTCCTTGATTACTCTGATTCAGCATCTCCAATTTTACAAATCAATTAAATATCAAAGTGAACCACAATATCTCCCCATCTTTGAACTCAGGTGAAGGCATCCTAAATTCTGGCCATTGCCAGTAGCTCCTGGGGGGAATTCTGAGATGCAGACTGCCATTGAATTTACTGGGACTGGGGAGAGCAGCTATTCCCTGCTGAATTCCCTGACAATTATGCTGCCAAGCCCTGGGGTCACTGAGGTCCATGGGAGTCCCACATTCATGGAAAGAGTGGCCATGGGCCAGCCACAGAGGAGCTCACCCTCCTTGGAGGGCTGACACCGTGTGAGCTCTTTCTAAGCTCCAAGCTCCCCCTCAGGGAGTCTCTAAGAGACTTCAACGCGCAATCCCATGAGCCTTTGCAGCTATGCTAATCCTTTGTTCGTGATTTGTCATTACCCTCGTTCCTGGTTTTTGCCTTCCCCTGATTGGACGATTTTGAATCCCTTCTCCGATTGGTTGTTTCCCCAATCCTTTCCCTCATTGGTCCAATTGATGGCCCCGCCCACTCCAATCCCTATAAAACCCCATGTTTCTGAGCGCTCAGGGTCTTTCAGTCGCCAGTTCCTGCTCTAATAAAGAAGTTGCTGATATTGGAAGATTGCCTCCTGCTATCCTGTGTTGTCTGAGAAGAGATCTGCTGCTCAGCTGCTCCTGCAGCCCTCACAGCTGAGCTGAATCGCTGTGGTGAGCCTGTGCTCTGTTTGCTCCTGCAGACCTCACAACTGAGCTGAATCACTGTGGTGAGCCTGTGTGCCTGGCACATAGGGTGCCTTGATAAAGACACTTCTGCCAGGACTGCCGGCACCTGAAGTCCTGCTAGGCCTCCTAGGCCCACCAGACCACAGCAAGGTGTGACTTCACTGGTGCCCTACCCAGGCCAAGCATTTTGACATCACACCAAGCTTGCTTATATATTTTTCAAGGTTTTTTTTCATGTTTTTCAAGTTGTATTTTATTTAAGAACACGTAAACATTAATGAATTTTCGTGAAATCCATGTGGGAACCCAACTCCCTTTCTCAGGGCACATTTAACTAGCTAAAGGAGAGTGGTTTAATGCTGAATTCTTTGTGTGGTTATATTTTAGGAAACAACTACATGCATTTTTAAAAATGTGCTGTTCCATCTCTACACAGAGCTCTTTCATCTAATTCTGTGGAAAATGTGAGATAAGCTGTAATTTACTGTAAATGAAGATGGATGTGGAAACCCATTCACCATGATAATGCCAGGTAGGAATTTACCTTGAGGAATTTAGCACCTTTGGGAGAAGCAAACCAAAACCCCATGCCAAGATGGTGACAGTGACCTGCCAGCTGAACAGAAATATTGGACAAGTCAAGGCTGGTGGTTCACACTGCCCAGAAAATGACCTTTGTTGTGGTTGTTGCCATTTGGCTGGGAACAGCTAAATGAAAAGCAGGGTGAGATGTACTTTTGTGAAGGTGCAACTGTCCCACCAATGTCTGCACAGACCCAACATCTGCACAGATGTGGCAGAGCTGCAAAACCCTGACTTTTCAGCAGCAGCAGCTCTGTTTTCCAAAGCTTCCAGGGTTCAGTGATATTCCCCCCCACCAAAAAATGTTATTTTATGGTTGGTGATTTGGGTCCTGGTGGTGCAGCATTCCATCCAGGTGCTGCTAAAAATATGGCCCTTCATTTTCTTCTGGCGGGTTAGAATAGTAAGGAATATTTATAAGGTGTGGTTTTTTTTCCCCTGCCAGTTAAAATGTGCCACCCTCGAATAAAAAGAGGAATAGGGGTTTCTCTTTAATATGATGCTTAGTTTAGATTAATGCTGAATTTCCATCAGGCCCTGAACAGCTTGTTGAAAGCTTTCCTAAAAATAGCAATTATCTGGGGATTGCTTGCATCAGAGGGCTAATGGGTGGTTGAAAACTTGACATAAGAAATAAACCATAAATTTGATGTTTTGTCACAGCCCCAGTGATTTTTGGCAAAACCTCCCATTGCTTAGTAGCTGGATGGTTTGCATCTGTTTTACTCCTGTCCTCTTAGAATAACTTGACAAAGCTGCTTATTTCTCCCTGTAGGGGAGATGATTCTCACTGACACAACTTTAATTTTTTATATTGATTGAGCATGTAGATATCCCTCTTTCCACAGAACTGCCAGCCCATGACTGCTGAGAAGAAATGAATTAATTCTGCTAAAACTTCTCAGAGAATTCAGATGCTGACAGGTAACTGGACACCAAATCACTATAGGATGATGATGCTAAAAGACAGAAATGCATTTTTTCCAGGCACTGGTTTCCAAAGCTTTTCAAGGTATAGTTTCTTTCTGATTGATCTCTGAAGGCCTAAATAGTGGTTACCATTTCAAGATAATTTCAAGATAATTTTTCATCTCTTAACACTTCAGGACCTTTTTTGAGTCCCATTGTGATGTGTAGTTTGACAAAATAATACTTTACAAAACAATCTCTTGGTGAGCAGCTTCTACCAGAGATTACTGTGATTAAGAAATAACTCCTTGACAATAGTTTATTAGTTTTTGAATTTCTCAAACCTTTTCCTCAGAGCAAACCTAGAGCGCTGAGCATCACAATGACTGTAATATATAATTTAAAGCCATTATTCTCTAAACTGAACAGGGTTGTAGAATTCACTAAGTCAGAAGAGATTTAATTTTTTAGTTTATTGAGATAACACTGCTGCCTGCACGAAAGCTTTCTGTGCTGCAAAGAGAAGACAATTAGATTCCTGAGGGGCACGGTAATTTGCAGTTGTATTCATTTGTAAAACAGAAACAAATGTCAAGCCTTGTACAGCAAAAAGGGCATGGGGCCCTCATAATGGGGCAAAAAAAAATAAACCTTGTGGCTTGTTAATAACTTCAACAAGGCAAAAAGGATGCTTTTGCATGCAGTGGCCCTGTAAGAAATTGATGAACTTGGATTACACTGATAGAGAAGGATTTATACACCTCTTGCCAAGCTCTCACAATGATGGGCCAATGATAAAAATATGAAGTACTAACACTAATAATACTAAAGGAACATTCTATTGAACATTCCACTGTGCAGCAAAGGCAGGTGACACATAATTCACTGAGGAATATATTGATAATAGCAGATAAAAGAATGTATTTGAGTTCAGGCTGTGCTGAGATTTATTTTCCCAAGATGGCAGTTTTGATACCCATTCTCTCTCCATTTTGCCAAACAAAAATACTCAGTATGATCCTGGATACTTGTTTTTTACAAAGGGCTGCCTGGGTTCTGTGATAGAATATATTAAACTTAATTTCTGCTGTGCAATTTTAAGGCATTTTCTATTTCCTTAATGAGACCTCTTAAGGAAAGAACATTGATAAAGAAATTGATTTTTAACTGTATGATCTGTGTTGGAGCCTGCAAAGAAACGTTTGGAGGGAGAGGGAACATGTTGGAGGAAAGAGAATTTTCCAGCCCTTTGTGAATTACTCAGTCCTGAGGTATTGGAGGCACCTTCTAAGAAGTGAATGCCTTGTCTTGGACTTCTTGGATTTGCAGAGCATTTAAATATATGCTAATTTAAGAAACGCTAAGAAAATTGACCTTGGCACAAATTTCGAGTGAAGTCTCTAATTCAGGGCAGCTGTTTGACAGGTTTTATGAAATAGCTTCCTGAAAATGCCAGACCAAACAGAGGTAAGTGGGAGCAGTGGAAGAGACTTTAGATGTGGATGCCCTTTAGATGAGTGGTGCCCCTATCTGGTTACCCAAAAAATGAGAGACAATACATGTTTGAAAATGATGACAAAAAACTTACTTAGCCTAGGTAGTCTGACTGTAAAAACCTACCTTTGTTTGGCCAGGAACTTTTAAGATCTCAGTCCCACAATACAGATCTGTATTCCAATCATCCTCAAGCATTTGGGCTATTCAAAAGCAGAAATCTGATCTCACATGAAATGATTTGAGGAGTAAAATACTGAAGCAATTTATTTCAATGGCAGAATTCCCATGGATTTCTGAGTGGGCAGAATTGTGCCTCACACAGGAATTCACCCTTTGTCTGGGTGGTGCTGCTTCTCTATTCTGCCATCTTAGGCAACAATTTGTTCCAGACTAAAATTATGATAGAGAAGATTTTTCAGGAAATTTAGAGGCTGGCTGAGGCTTGGAATTTTAACTCTGGTTTCCATTGCTCCTGCCATGCCATTGAGACTTGGAATTTTAACTCTGGTGGTTTCCATTTTTCCAGCCATGCCATTGAGACTTGGAATTTTAACTCTGGTGGTTTCCATTTCTCCAGCCATGCCATTGAGGCTTGGAATTTTAACTCTGGTGGTTTCCATTGCTCCCGCCATGCCATTGAGACTTGGAATTTTAACTCTGGTGGTTTCCATTGCTCCAGCAATGCCATTGAGACTTGGAATTTTAACTCTGGTGGTTTCCATTTCTCCAGCCATGCCATTGAGACTTGGAATTTTAACTCTGGTGGTTTCCATTTCTCCAGCCATGCCATTGAGGCTTGGAATTTTAACTCTGGTGGTTTCCATTGCTCCAGCAATGCCATTCCACACCATCCTTCCAGCACTCAAGGACCTACCTAGCGTTGGGTCGTACTCCCAGATGAATCTCTTGGTCAGGAAGCGCACCACGAGAGCTGCAGGGACAAAGAGATTTTGGGTGAGAAGGATGGGACATCATCAACTCAACAGATTTTTTTAAAGCTTTTCCAGCAAGGTTTTCCATGTGGGTGGACAGGCAGCAGCTCCCCTGAACTATGAGTAGGAGGCAATGTTGCTTATTGGGACACTAAAGGACTTGTGGCTGTTTGTGGCCCACTTCACACTTCTTGGATGGAGGCAATAGAACAAAACAAAACAAAAAAGGAACAAAAACACCCACAAAAAACCCCACAAGCCAACAAAAAACCCCACACCCAAACAACCTCCCCCCAAAAACCAAACAAAAAACCAACCAAAAAAACCCCCAAAACACACACACAAAAAACCCCCAATAACAACAAAAGCCCAAACCAAACCAAACCCAAAAATGTTTTTCAGCATTAAAGCCACTACTTTGGATGCTTTAGGTATCCTGTAACCAGTGGAAAAAGTGTTGGCGGTTTTGGAACCAACTTTGACACTTCAGAATGAGGGGTTGATCAAAATAATTTTATTCTTGAAAACTTGCCTTTGGATTGTAAGCCTTCTAAGGCAGAAGTAATTGGCTAAATAGGTTCCCTCTCTATTGTGGCATGCCTTCCTTGTGACAGTTTAACTTCCACATTTTGCCTACTTGAAGAAAACAGATTAAATATTTCATACCAATTGTCAACACATGCTATTAATCAGTTTGCAGAAATAGAAAAAAAAAAGGTTTAGATTTTGGAGCACTGGACAGGTAGTTCTTAGTTTCAGCTTATAGGATAAGACTTGCTACTTATGTTCTTGTATTTAATTTTTTCTATCCCTCCAAACACTTTAAAAACAACCTGCATAGAGTTTGATTATTCTTGAATTTAAAACTAAGCAGTGCTTTGAATTTCTAGTGATGTAAATGAATAATTTACCATCCAAAATCCTTTCTGCAAATGAAGCCAGAGATAGCACTGTGCTAGCCATGAGGGCAGCAGTTACAGCTACAGGAAAACTTTTCCTTCTCATCAGACCCTTATGATTGTTCCATTCTTCTTTTGCTTGCAGGTGGACAGGGAAACCCAGTCCTGATCCTTTTCAAAACTGAATCCAGGAGAATTCCCTCCATCCCAGACTTCTGTGCCCAGCAGCAGGGTAAGGCAAGAATCAGCAGAATAAATCTAATGAATTAGATTGCTTATGGACAATCAGAATATTAGTTTTAAGAAGATTAATTATGCCTCCTACTTGGAGGGGTAGTAAGAAGCTGATCCTAAGGAAACGAGATCATCACACAAGAAGCAATTTGAAGTTGGTGTATTTTAATTTTCTGTTTTCCTTAGAAATTCTACTTTGATTTTTTTTTTTTTTTTTTTTTTGCTTAGGCTTTGCTGAAATGCCGTCCTTGTTCCTCAGAGTAGATGTGGCAATTCTTAGTTAAAGTAACTTTTACAGTCATGGTCCTTAACCTGAATGTCATAACAAAACAATACTTCTTTACAGCTGATTTCCCATCCATGGTGATGTTGCACCAGGACTTCTTTTCTGCACCTTTTATCATAGCTGGAATATTCAAGCATCTTGTTGTTTTGAAAGTTTGGTCATGATTCTTCTCTAATTGCTAGTAATAGATTCTGTCTTACTATCTTTGTCAAGGACAGATTTAAAAACAGATTTTAAAAAATTTAAACAGATTTAAAATTACTTAAAACAGATTTAAAAAATTAATTCTTTGGTAGCCATGCTCTGAAGGAGAAGCAGTGATGGGTTTTCCTGTGTGGCAGAGCCTGGACTTGGAGAAGCTGATGAAGAGACAGAAAAGGCAGAAGAAGCTGTCCAACTATTTTTAAACTGAAACATGGTCCACCTATTTATGATAATCTTGTACTTGTAGATGGATATTGATGAAGAGGAGAGCAGAAATGGTGGAGGGGACTGGAGTCAAGCATGACAGACAGGTCACAGAGAGCAGCAGCTCTGAAGGAAAAGAGGGAGAAGAGCTGGTTTTGGAGGTGCCCAAATATCAAAAATTAGAAGGTGACAAACCATAAGAAGTAGAAGTAGAACTGGACTGGAGGTGCTGAGATGAGCCTGGGAGGAGAATCCCAGAGTTATGTCCACAGGATGAAAAGGTGCAGGTGTGCAGAGGTGAAGAATTGGAGATCACAGGTGTAAGCTCTGGTGAGAAGGGGGAATCCAGGCTGTGCTCATCTCCAGCACATGCAGATAAATAATCACATGCTTAGGAGGGAGCTGAACCAAAGAAGGAAGGCTGGGAGGTGGCTGCCATGCACAGTCAGATGGCAATCAGTCTCTGTGCTGGCAGACCACAGAAAGCACAGTGAGCCACTTGCTTGGCGCTGCTGCCCATAAAATATTTAATTAAGTACTTTACTTCTCTTGGGCACACACCTCGGGGCTGTGCAGCACTGCTGCTCCTCCAGGGCTGGCTCTGCTCACCCTCCCTGCTTCTGACCCAGTCAATTCCTCCCAAATCCTTCTGCTCTCTTTCATGGCAGTGGTCACAGCACATCCTACAAAGCTTTTCACTTCCACACATTTTTATGGGGCTGAAGATTAGCAGCTAGCTGCATTTGGCAGATGGGGAACGTGAGAGGCTCTTGATCCAGGGGCTGTTCTGTTTATAAGCATTGCAGACTATGTTGGATGGGAAATCTCTTCACTTCTGCCTCATTAGGCTTAGCAGATGGGCCTCTGACATCCAGTGGAGTACTAAAACAATGTATGTGACTTTGCTGCCTGCTTTGACTGAAAATAGGCGATGAGGGAAGAGCTGGGAAGGGCATCCAAGTTCCTGGGCTGTCAGTCTGGAGACCAACTTGCTGGCTCGTGCCTCCTGCCCCAGCAGTGATCCCCTGGAGCAGGGGTATTACTGTGGAGCCAGGCTGTTTATGTTGAGCTCACTCACTGCCAGATTACATCACTTTTCTGTAAAATAACTCTGCCAGCAGAAGAATCAGGAGCGAGGACATTAACAATTCACTAGACTTAGGGCTGGAGCAGTCAGATTGCTGCTGCTGGCTTAAATGATGCTTTGGGCAAAGCAACAAAATCCCCACAATGCCCTCAGTAATGTTGCATAAAAGATGAGTTGAGATGGGCATTATTTCCCTCTCACCTGAGCAAAGGTGTGTGTACTGTTTGACCAGTCAGTTTTACTTAGACATGTTTAATGCTAATAATCAGCCAAAAGTAGCCCAAGAGACTAAAGGAAACCAATCCAAATGCTGGCTTTTGGTTTAAAATAACATTTACAGAAAGGGTAATAAAATATTGGAATGGTCTGCTGGGGAGGTGATGCATTCACCATCCCTGGATGTGTTTAAAAAAAGACTGGATGTGGCACTTGGTGCCATGGTTTAATTGAGGTTAGGGTTAGGTTGGACTTGATGATCCTGGAGGTCTTTTCCAACCTAATGATTCTGAGACTGTCTGAAACACATTATTTTCTCATTAAATTAAGTGCCTAATTCCAATATTCATATTAAAATGGCCATTTCCAGTGCTCATCCTCAAAATTCATTTGGAAGCAGCCAAGGTTCACGCTAATGCAGCAGTTAACAGGAGTTGAATTTCATGGCCCTCCACTGAGACTAGTCCAGGCTCTTCCCTGAGCACTTCCAGCTTGTGAAATGCAAGAACTTGCAGGCTGGGAAGGAAAGAATCCCCACAAGCTGCCCTGTGGATTCCCGCTGTGTTTTTGGAGACATGACCGTCACCGGAGGGAATTGATGTAACGTCCCAGCGCAGGAAGAACAGACTCATGTCTCCTCCTGCCTTTCCTGACACCCTCGCTTCCAAGTCAGCTGCTTTGTGCAGGGCATAAATTAGGGCAGAGCTTGGCACAGGGCTTTCATTCACTCATGTTTAAAACTTCTGCCTTAGGAGTTTTTCTTGGAGAGGAATCATGACTGTCTGTCAAATACATTTGCAGTGCAACCCCACTGAAGACAATGAAGTTACACCAGGATTTAACTTGGCATATAAACCAACATTATCACCACAAAATTAATCAATTTCTTTCGAGTTTGTGTGGCTGAGTCCCTTACTCAGCTTTAAAAATCCCAATCCATGTCTTTTGGAACTTTTTTTTTAATGTGTGTGTGATATTTTGCATCTTGCTTTAGGTCTTTGTTTGGATTTAGTAACATATAAATGCTCTAACTAAATTTACAATCTGTCTGAATACATATCTTTGTGGATTTGGTACTGTTCCAGCTAATACAAGCTGAGTTTTTTGGGGAAGAAACGAAGCAGGGTTTTATTTGAAAAACAACCCCCTTCCCAAAAAGTTACAGAGTTCAAAGTTATTCTAAGAAAAATAACAGTTTTCCACAGTGAAATAATGGTGTGATGACTCTTTCATGCCATGAGAATTTTCAGCTATAAAAATGGCCTGAAAGTCGTGCCATTATTTAACTTATCAACAAGTCCATTCCTGGTGCCATGAGGATGTGTCATCAGTAAACCACACTCGGCAGGAGACACCAGAGTGGTTAGAACCAAAGGTTACAATGATCAAAAGGCACTTTCAGAAATGGAGCATTTCACTTTTCTTAAAATATATATTTTTGTTCGAGAGTTCATCCCCCCCATTCACCTTCTCAGAGGCCCTTTATGGAATTTCAGTCCCCCTGGAATATGGGGTGAATTCCAGGAGAGTTCCTGCAGGATGGCAGATGCCCTGTCTCCTTAAACAGCTCTGCATCCACCTTTGGGGAATAATGGTTTGTTTTAAAGACAAAACCAGGAGAATTTAATTCACTTCTGGAAGTGCAGGTCATCTGGGGGTGTCTGTGTGTGGGGTAAGTGTGAAATTATAATGCAGAGTCCTTTCCAATGCTCTCATTGTCCATGGGTCTGAGTTTGACTGAGCCCTGATGGGATCTCTGGCAATTCAGAGACATGGACAGCAGGAGTTCTCTGCCTTTGCCTCCTCTCTTGGTTTGCTCTCCATGCTCACTTCTGATTCTGCAGTAAACTAGACTTTTCCTACAGTAATGGAGCAAAAAGCAAGATCAGTGAGAAAAAAATAAGGGAGAACTCAGTGAAGTATAAAAATGTTTTGTTTTACACTGCCTTGCTGTTTCAAACTCTGCATGTTTTAGGCATATTTAAGTTTAAGCACTGAGCTGTTCAGAAAAATTCCTGTTTATGATGATTTTTCTTTAACAGCACAGGGAGGTCCTCCACTGACTGCCAATACAAGTTAAAAAGTATGTATACTTTATAAAGATCAATGAAATACAAATACCAAATGTATATATTCTTATATATACCATGTAGCAATTTATATACAACAGTGTGTCTATAGACAGGTGCATATACACTGTGCTACAGTAAACACAGAGCAGGATTGAACAGCTGTGTGATGAAATGTGTTGCTTTTTCCTTTCAGGAGGTTTCACTGTGTAAGGCAAGACTTTTTCTTCAGTGGTAATGGTAAGGGACAAATGGAAATGGACAGCAGGAATTCCCTGCCTTGCCTCCTCTCTTGATTTGCTCTCTGTGGTCACTTCTGATATTGGGACCTCTAGAAAAACTAGAGTTTTTCTACAGTAAATCTAATGGAGCAAAGCAAGATCAATGAGAAAAATAAAGGAGAATCAATGAAGCATAAAAATGTTTTGTTTTACACAAAAATCAAAAAACCTTTTTAACAAAAGTTCTGTGCATTCGAATCCGAGCACTAAGAATGTTCAAATGTCTTTTTGTTCTGCTGGAATATAAAGGGACTGCAATACCTGTCTCAAATGTCTCAGTTCCCACAGCAGGGCCATGGTTGAAACCACCATTCCATGTCCAAGCATTTCAAAACCACTGATGAGCTTTCAAATGCACAATATGAAGTGCTGCATATTGGATTTATTACAGTGATTAATATTTTACATGCAGAATGTGAATGCAGCAGGACTCCAAAGGCTGTTTCAGATAATAATTCATTAAGTTTTTCAATTAGACATCAATAATGATCTTCTTTTTGCAAGTTGTTTGGAATTTGTATCCTACTGTGGAAGAGACAAACACCACAGTCCTGCTCAGCTCTGGATTTTAGCAGCTCCATCAGGTTATTCATATTCCAGCCTGACTAAATGCCAGCGTATTTCATGTCATTGTCACTTTTCCATTTCTGCTACAAGGTTTTGGAGAGTATTTCTTTTGTTAGTGGCAATTTCTGTCTATCTCAGAGGTAATTGCATTTTGCTTCTGTGGGAAATATGTGATTTTAGGAACTTCTGAGGGGAAGGAGCCTGGGGAATAGTAACCTGTTTCAAGGAAATGATATGAAATTCTGCAAGTCCATGAAATTATGTATTTACATATTCATCTCAACTGTCTAAATAGGAGACTGGACTTCTTTGTGTGCTCCTCTGGATAGTTCATCCTGATTTTTTTTATTGATTAGTAATTCATCCCATCCTCACTGAACAGAAGGATTTTTGTAGTAATGTTCTCCCCACTGCTTTCAGTGCTCAAGACATTGTTTTTACAAAGTTCCTGCACATGGAACTCAGCAGGAGGCTTAATTTACATTAGGTTACCCCATTCCATAACATATCATCTCAATCTAAGGTTGTTTATTCCACAGCTCTCCTCTCATGTGAAAGATAAATTGTCTAACGGTGTGTCTAATGGTTTTGATCATTTTAGGGTAATAATATCACACTTGCACCATTTCTCTTCTGACTGCAGTGTGTAATTTGTTCTGTCACCCCTTTTGTGAAGCCTAAACTTTGTGGTGTGCTCTTGCTGACACATGTGGTTTTCCAAAGCACAGTTAGTGGTAACACCTCCAGATGTTTGAGAGGCTGAGGCACAGAATATTTGTGGTGGTGTTGTAGGGAAATCTCAGGGATGAAATCACACACAAATAACTTTTTGGCTTTTCTGGATAACTGACACAGGTCAGGTTTGAATCTCCATGCTCTTTTGAAAGACACTGGGCAGAAGAAAGCAGAACAATACAAAACTTTGACATTATCTCAACCTTCCATCTCAACATTAATGCACAAAAAGTTAGATTTATCTGAGGGAAAAAAAAAAAAAGAAAGAAAGAAGGGGTGGAAAGGTTTTTTCTTTAAAAATCCAGCACTTCAATAAGACAATGGTGAGATGTCAAAATTTTCAGTTGCTGTAACTTTTTTGTGTTTTCTTTTCCTTACATTTCTTCCAGTGTTGAATTTAGAAAACATCCCACTCTCTTTTTACGGTCAAATTAGTTTGTCATCTTTAAGAAGGAAAAAGAAAGAAAGAAAGGAAACACGGGAAGGAATTCTATGATGTTTTCAATGGCAGGATGATCTGGTTATTGTCAAAGCATTTTTGCATGAATGAATTTTTGTTGGTAAATGTATTTTGAACAGCAAGGCCATTTTTTGCAGGCAACTTAGGTTTTTGGATTTTCAAAGGAAATGACTCAACACCTCACTGTCTTCAAAGAACTTGCAATTTTGGGATTGCATATTTAAAACAAACAAACCCAGCTTTACTGGCCTCTGATTATTCCTTCATTCACTGCTGTTTTGTACCACACTGGAGAAATCTGGGGGATTAATTGGGTCCTTTTATCCAGGTGTCACTGCTACAGGGGGAAGGCAAAGCTCCTTGGCTTCAGCTGATTCCTGTGTGCCAAAAGGGCTCAAAATTGATTTTACTCTGTCAGAGCCAAGCCTGAAACAAGGGGTAGGCAACATGAATGACAGTCCTGAAGGAAAAAGTCATCCTGGATATTTTGGAGATGCCTTGAACTGCTCCTAGGGTGGTGTGGAGCTGCTGCCTCATCCCCTGGAGGAACAGACATCAGCACCAGAGAGAGTGGCCATGAACACATGGCCAGTGCTGAAGTGGGGATTTTTTGTTTTGTTGTGATTTTTTTGGTATTGGTGCTGATATTGCTGCTGTTGGTTGGTTGGTTGGTTTTTGGTTGGTTGGTTGTTGTTTTTTGGCTTTGGTTTGTGTTTTTTATTGTGGGAGAGTGGGTTTTTTTGTGTTTTGTTTTTTTTTTTTCTTTTGGCTCTCCTCCAGCTTTTGGTCTGACCCCTGCTCTCTCCCCTCTCTCATGCTCAGAAGCCAAGAGGTGAATAGGAAGAACTGGAAGAAAGGGAAAGAAGTGAAGCTCCCTTAATATTCCACACATCCAGGAAGGTTTCCAGACCACTTTCCCAGGGAGCAGGAGAGGGGGCACAATCTCATGCATGAAGGACACAAAGAAATTCCTCCAACAAAGTTTAAAGAGGTTCTGAGTGAGCCCTTGGCCAGGGAAGGGACTGATCAGCAGGGCCCAGGTTCCTGTGAGAACATCCTGGCTGCCAGCAGCACTTGGCCATAAATCCCAGCCCTCCTGAGGGACTCAAGGACCAATCTGCCTCTTGTTGCGGTTAATACGTGGTGGTTCTGAGGGCTGGAGTTTCAACATCTTCCCTTCTGCTGCTCTGGCCTGGAGCAAAAGATGTTTTGTTGGATGTGAAACATTCTGGTGATGACAGAGCCATTCTGGAAAGGCACAGCTTGCTCTTTGCTGCTAGGCTGAAGGCTTAGAGTAATTCAAAATGTTTAAGAATACAGTTTCATCAGGCTCTAGTGAGTCAGCTTGAATGGGAGGGCAGTCTGAGGGAGTAAAGGCACTGGCATTAATGCTGGATCACTGCCTGTGCTTGCAAAATTCCCAACAGGAAAAGTGCCTTTGTCAGGGTGCCTCGCTCTGCTGCTGTTTCACTTGTCTGTATGGATCAGCACCAATGGTGACTGGAAATGGCAAAAAGGGATGCAGGGCTCTGTATTTCTTGTTGGTAGACAGCACTGGGTGTTTCTGCGTGGTCAGGGTCTGAACAGACTAGCTGACACTCTCTTCTCTCAGTCTGACTGTAAAAATTATCTTGTCTCATTTTAAGTTATGTATGCTGTATCAAATGAGAGTACAGCTTGCATCAAGTTAAAACAAGCTGTTAAGACATTGTTTTATTGCATTAACTAATGTTATTGCATTAAAAACAAGCTGTTCCTTGGCTTTTTCTGTGATAAACTTCATTTTTTTTTCCATGTACACCTTGGCTTTCTGGATTTGGCTCCATGGAAATCTCAGAAAACCTGGAAAATCTTTGCATTGTGATTGCAATCCAGCTAGAGCAGGATATTCAGGAAGACCTTGAAAGATCATGTGCCTGTGCAATTTCCATCTTTCTTTGACAGTGCAGCTTAGGTGAACACCAGAAGTTTGAACCAGCCCTATTGATTGATGATTGAATCAGTTGATGGATTCACAGGCCTGGAAGTTGCCTGTGTCCCAGGAAGATAAGGAATTAAGGCAACAAAATACACTGAAAACTGACTCATGGATTTTTAATAATCCTCTTTTTTTTATGAGCCTGATGATGTAAGCCTTGAGAAATGTTGCATCTTTTAACACAGTGCACAACACAATATTTAGAGGGACCCATCTTTTTCAAAATCAGCTATTTCTCATATTTTAGCTATGTCTTTGTTTTTACTGTCCCTCCTTTTCTCTGTGTTGTAAGAACACCTGTTCCTGTTGTTTGCCAGCTCCCTGGAATCTTGAATTTTTGTTTGTACCAGCAATTTAATTTTTTTTTTAAGAGCAAACAGCTTTGCCATTACACCTGGAGAATTAAGAGAGACAGCAGGAGGAGCAGAGCAGCTCTTTAAGAGGTATTTCCACAGTAGGGTTTGCAGGATGACAAAAGTGAATGATAGAAATGCTATGATCAACAGCTGAAGTGAAATGGAAGGTAAACACTATGGACCTCATCTTTCTCAGAGTAAAAATAAATATGCTGCAAAGTTTAGAAATGATTAGCTGAAGACAAAAGCTCAGTCTGAAAAAAGATTTCCTAACATGCTGTAGAGATGATCATCCCTGGAGGCAGCAAAGTGACCCTAAGGGAGATGGAATTGGTGGCTACCTGAAGGTATCACCCCCACATCACCTCTTTTCTTTTGTGTATAGGTTGGAGGGACAGGTGTGGGTGGAGAGCAACTGTTCATAAATCACAGTGACCAAAGCTTGTTTATGTCTGAAGCCCAGCTGGTGATCTGCCTGGGCTCACATCACTGCTCATCCCACACTACCTCTGTCAGGAGGAAGATTAATTAATCCCAGACCCTGGAAGCAGTGATTTCCTCCAAGACCATGTTATAATGGGCAAAGATAAATACTGCTCCGTGGTCCAGCCAGTACACCACAGAGTGCTGTGCTTGGTTCCCAGTGCTAGTGACAGCACTAAATGAATTTAAACTAATTCATTGTTTTGATAAACAACTATCTCCGGCTGCAACTACAGTTTTATGAGCACCCATTTGGTGCCTATAATAATGGAGGGGTTATTATTAGCCTTCTGCTTGGAATCTGGACACACAATCCTGGGAACTGTTCAGAGTAAACTTTAAAATTATGTGTGTGTGTGACAGGGGGGAAGAATGATCTAAATTTAAATGGTAAATTTCTGCTTTCATTTTCAATGCTTCAGGGCATTCAGCTAATAAACCTCGCATGTCTTCAAACAAAATAAAAGACACGGTAGTAGATAATGGATGCTGTAAAACCTCTGACTTATCTCAAGTCTGAAACTTGGAGGATTAACATAACTTAGTTTATGATGTTCATCACAGCTGCCAGGAGATGTGGCCCTGCCTCCCCAGAGTGCAAGAGCTCCAGGGAGTGCTCTCCTGCTCTCAGCTGAGTAATTAGCTGTGCTTAGTTGGTCTGCATTAAGAGGGAGCTTTTCTACATTTATCCATGCTGAATAATGAGTTATACCCCAAAAGTCTGAGGTGCTATCTGTGTGAGATTCTCTTGTCCATGGAAATTACAGAGATAAGAAATATAACAAGTCATATATTCAGGGCTCCTTCAGTCATTATCTCAGGCAGTGGTTTATCCACTTTGAAGTGACCTTAGTGACGGGATTTTCTTCATTCCTTTTACATGAGGCTGAAAACACCAAGTTCCTGTTTGTTCTAGGGGGACTTTATAGATCCCACGGCAGTTTTGCAAGAGGGTTGTGTCATCTTTTCCTTCAAGGATCCTTCCCTCCATCCTGAAGCCTGGTAGGTAAACACCACTCTGATGGATAGCAGTGCGAGGGGCTCAAAGATCATCCATCTCTAAGGAAGTTTGCAATTATGATGGTATTATTTTATTATATTATTAATATTATTCTACTATTTTCTCAAGCCATTGTGATAGACCTCTCAAGTCTAAGTTCTCCTTCTAAAGCTTTGTTTTAAGAACACTTCCTCAGCTTCACCCCGTGCTCTTTTCAAAGTGAGCAGAGAGCATATAAACAATCCCACTTTGTCTGACAGCAGCTGAACAGAACAGTGTACATTTATTTCTCCTGTAGCTGCCCTGCAGCGTGCCCTGTGCTGGCTGCAGTAATCTGAGTTTGCTTAGCTGCTCACGGTGGCATCGTAGGGGATGTGAGGAAACACAGCCCTGGGACCCTACAATTAACGAGCTGAAAAACCTCCAATTGCTCCTAATGAAAGCTGATGCAGTGACTGGGGAACCAGTCCAAGAGGTGGTTCACATTCCTTGCCTCACTGTGCTTTTCTGTGGTGGGTGATCACCTTTTCAGCACTGTTAGTGTGCCTGGCAGAACAGAGAGGTGGCCAGCATGATGCCCAGGAGTATTTAAATGGTGTTGGGCTGAAAGGATTTCCCCGTGTAATCCCATCCATTCCTGCCCACCGAGTCTGTTGTCACTCCCCACCCAGCCACACTGATTCACTTGTGTGTGGAGACGGACTCTATGTGGAATTAATCAAACTCTCCTCATTCAAAAGATGCTCTTTCCCCAAAACTGGTTTGTTGTGGGATTTTGTTTGCTGGGTTCTCATTTGTTTGTTTTCATTGGTTCTGTTGTTATTTGGTTTGCTGTTGGTACACCTGGAGATTTCTCTTACACTAGGGCATTTCTAGAAATTTTTTGCAGCCTGTCTTCCTCTTTCAGTCTCCAAGCAGCTGTTGGAAATTTTGGTCTTTAGTTTCCCTGGCCATTCCTCAGTTTCATCTGGAACTTGTGTGCCATGCTATTGCTGCTGGGATAAGTGGGTTATCACTGCAGGTAGACTGATGCTGACAAAGCAGAAGAGTTTTAGAAATATAAATAGCACTTGGATGCTGAAAAAATGCTTTCACAAATGTACCTTTAGAAGCTGTTTACAGAATGCAAGAATAGTCTATAACTCTTGGTTCTCTGCTGCTTTTAAAAGAGGAAGCAAATTTAGATGGCATTTTTAACTTTCCTGATGCATCCTGGCATGGCCTCCCCAGGAGATAAAGATGGGCCTCACAAATCACTCTGCTGTGGGGTGGGGTGAACTCTTCAGCTCCAGCTGAGTTCAGCCAAAGCTGAAATCTTGCCTGACCTTTTTTACAGGAGCAAGGGTTATTTTTTAAAGTAGTCTTAAATGCCTTCTTTACTGTTTTGGTTTCATATAGAAGAAGAGATATGGTCTTTAAACTCTCTTTACAGGTAGTGTCCTGCCCTGGAGGCTTTTTCTTTAGAGCACCTGGGAGGGCTGAGGCACCTCCTGCTCATCCACCCAGGGCAGATGTGATGAAGCCTCAGTGACTGGAGCCCTAGGGGGGGACAATAAAACCCAGCAATGCTGCTCCTGTGCCCCCCAGCATTGCTCCTCTCCATCTGCTCCACCTGTTGTGCTGGAGAATGAGCAGCCAAGGCAGAAACTCCTGCTCTCACCATTGTTATCCAGATCGGAGCCCAAGCAGGAATTTCTGTTATTCCAGCCCATCCTCTGAATTCCCTTCCCTCCCATCCTTCAGGGTTGGCCCAAGAGAAGTGGCAAGAAGAGCTGAATAATTCACTGCTCTGAAGCAATGAGCATGGCCAGAAATGGGGCAAACAAAGAACGTGCTCTCATTTTAACTAGATAAAGCACAACACATAAAGATACGTCAGGCACTGCTAGAAGAGATAAGACCAGGACTGAGAGTTTGGGAAAGCATGGAAGCAGCAGGCTCAATTATCAGATAAGCCACTGAGATGTTGGCTGGAAAAAAAAAAAGAAAAAAACATTCCTGCAAATCAAGCTGACAATGAAAGGGAAGAAAACTCAGATGCCACTGAAATTATTCCTGGAGAAGCACAAACCAGGAGGCTCTTTTGGATTGGGCTGTTAAATTGTTCAGCTGGGAAGTGCCCTGCCATTGCTGGGTATATTTCTGGGATGCTGAATTCTACCTTCCTTTAATGCAGCCTGAGGCACAACCAAATGGAGTCATCAAAGCTTTACTTCGTGTAGGTTGAAGCTCCTGCCCCAGGCAGCTGTTTAGGTGCAAGGAGAGAAGTGATCTTCTCAAATTGATATGGGCAGCAGGCCCAACCATACAAGAAAGTTAAGATTGAAATCTCTGTGCCTGCAATAGCTAAAAATAAGGAGGCTTAGCTAAAGTTACTGAATTGTAGAATGGTCTCCTAAAGAGAGAGCTTCTCCTCTCTCCAATGTCTTCTATGTCAGGGTTCCTGCAAATATTTCACTAATTTTTCAAGTTCTTCCTATGCTATTCGTGGCTCAGAAAAGCTTGCCCGTGCCTGGAAAATCATCTTGCATGTAAATTCAAGTACAGCTGCCTTGTGTCAGCAGCTCTTGCGTGGATTGGCTGCCTCCTGGTCTTTCTCTTGTGAAACGTGGCTAAACTACAACACTCCAAAAATCGTTGGGAAGAGTACTGCTAGGCTAAATTTTGATTTTTTTTTGGGGTGGGGAACCCCTTTCCTTCCATTCTGCAAGTGCTTTAACGCATTAATTCTGACAAGGTGAGTTAGAACAGAAGCCTTCGGACCAGAGCAGCAGCAGGGATGGATCCCCATTTTTTTGGGATCTTTGGGGATACCTTCCCTTCCCTTTGCCGGCTCTATGAGAAGCTGCTGCCAACAAACCCCACAGCAATGGCTGTGACACATCACTGGGCAAAGCCCAGGGGTTCTCTCGTGTCTTGCATGGTCTCTGTGCCTTTCACTCAGTCACAACAGCCTGCTGAGTAGATCTGCTGCCGTTTAATTAGAGTGTCTGGGTGCACCTCCTGTCCCCCTGTAATGGCATTAGTCAGGAGTGAGCTGTCTGGTTCCTGCCTCTCCCAGGCCAGCTGAGCTGCTGGCCTGGAGCTGCCCAGATTGGTTAATTGTGCTGCTGACTTTTAAAGGTCAGCTCTTGCAGAGTCTAATCACACTTGAGGGTTCCCAGCACAAGGTGGGTTGGAAAGAAGAGCGTGGATTCCTCCCACGAGATGTTTTTGGTACAGGGCTGTTGGAACCCGGGGCACCGAGAATTTCAGGCTTTCTGTGCTGACAGGCACTGACCCCCAAGCAAACACTGCACTGACCTGAGGCTGTGGAAAAGGATTCCAAAATTGAAAGGCAGAACTGGGATTGTGGGTGTGCAGTTTGAATAGAAGTGTGTGATATCACAGGGTGGAAAACTCAGAGTTTAAGGGTTTAGAATATAGTAATATATATATAAAGCAAGATGGAGGATTTAGGGCAGAGGTCAGTCCTTCTTTTTCACCTTCTTCTTCATGGCTCTGGGTGGTATTTTGTAACTGGGTAGAAAAGTCTGTATTGCAGGCCATGGGTGGTTGGTTATTGTGTTAAAAGTAAAAATAATTTAGGTGTCATTTCATAATTGGACAGTGTATTCTTACAAGGCCTTGTAAAGAGAGACAGCTCATTTTTAATTTGTTAGCTAGAAGTGCTGTAGGACTCACAGCTTGTGAGACTCTAATGTAGATAAGACTTAATAAACATCTGAGTCCAAACATGAAATACCACACTCAGTACATGAAATACTGGCAAAAAAAGTAGATAAAAGCAGAAAAGGCACCTACAGGGGAGCTGCTCCTCCTTGGGTTTGGGGCAGCTGGCACAGCACAGCTTCTGGGGCTGTGCACCTCAGGAGAGAGGAGAGAATAAGGGAGATGTGTTCTGAAAGGAAGTGGTAAAAACAAATGACTCAGCTGCTTTGTCCTGTCATAAGGTACCACATCACATCCCAGAAATTCTCTATCCCTGGAGTAGCCTAATAGGAAAAAAGCTGAGTGGTTGCTCAAGCAGTATCTGTTGGGTAGGAAAACTCAGAAAGCTGAAAACTGGCTAGGGAACAACACAAATATTGCAGTAAAGGATGGATGTCCTCAGTTTCCTGCAGGCTCTAACTGTCCCAGCGAGGAAAGCAGATCTGCTGCTGGGGATACCTGATACAACCTACAATTTACATGGTTTATTCATCAAAGATAACCTCTATATTTGAAAAGCAGATTCTCCTCTGTTTTACCCTCCTTCACAGGAGTGAGGCCAGCAATGGGCACTGTAAATCCCTCTCTCTTGGCAAAGCTGAGGGCAATTGTTGCTTTTTCCCTCCCTGTGTTCCCTGGCAGGCAGGGAGATCCTCATCTGAGACACTCCTCCTTTCCTCCAATAGATCCTTTCCCCCTCATGCAAACACCTGAATGAAACAGCTGCAAGCCCTAAAAATCTCCAGTCCCTTCCAAATTGAGCCTGCCTTGAGCCACGTGGTGTTCACTGGCAGAGCCACAGCAAAGGGGAAGTTTCGAGAGACATCAAAGGGGAGCTTTGGCTCTGCTGCTTCCAGAGGAAGAGCAGTCAATATATTTAATTACAGCTGGGACTTCCACTTCTCTTCTTGGCAGACAGTCTTGTTTAAAATCTTTCATTATCAATTCACAGCTGAGTTTATACAAGATGAGTAGATTTTTTTTTTTTAGTGTGTCTTTCTCTGCTTGATGATTTTCTAACATTGTTTAGCAAGAAAGTTTGAACAGTTGCTTTTATCTTTTCTTTGATTTTCTTCATCCTTTTTCATCCCTTCTTACTGATTTTTTGAGGGCTTTTTCCTTTGAATTTTGGCCTGGTTTTGCATGTGCTTATTTTAAACTGATTTGCATGCAGATGATCAAGTGGAAATGCAGTTTGGGTAAGATGTTTACAAACTGATATTAAATTACTCTGCTTGTTTGCACAAAACAAGTAATTGAGTAAACACTGGTTATTAGTTTACTTGCATATTTGCTTTGCATTCTTTCACTTGGTTTCCACAAACAACACAGGGATGTTTGTTCTATAGTTAATAGCATTTAGGATAGTCTAAAGTAAGTAAATAAATAAATAAAATTCTTGGTGTGTTCCCTTTATAAAACCAGGGTTTTGTAAGAGCAAGACTTAAGAGTATCTTTAGTTTTTCTTAGTATTGCTATTTTTCTGATTATTCATATCCTTTTTTTTTGTTGTATATTCAATCACTGAGCCCGTCCTTTTTTTCTTTTTTATTGTCTTCTATCTTCTACTATACCCATTTACCTCCAGCAAGCCATGACATAAATGCATTTATATTTCAAGTACTGAAACAACATTTATACTTCATATTTTTGTTACATTCTTTCTATATCAATGTAAACTTCCTTTCACAAAAACCCGAGTGCATGCTGCTGTGTTTTACAATCATATAATATTTCAACTTTTTAATTTGATTTTCTGAGTTTCTTACCTAGGGTCTGAGTTGCCTTCCTTCTGCTGTGACCTTGATTTTATGTAAGCTAAATTTTGTATTCCTGAATCCTGCAAAACCTCCCAAATATTTTACCAGTTTATTGCTGATAAGCAATTGATCTTTCCTGCTCTCCAGTTAATTGCATGTAGCTTTTTTCCATGCAATGTTTTCAGCTATATAAGCAAGCTGATATAAATATTTGGTATGAGCTGTTAGATAATTTTCTTTCCACCCACAGTTCTGCAAGATGATTTATTAACTAGAAGAATATATTTTACAATTTCAGGATGTACACGAGTTATATGGACATGGCATAATTTCCTGAAAGCCACCCTGCAGAAGTGACATAACAAGAAATTCCCATTTCTGGACTCCATCAGGTAATGCTACTTTGTGACATTTTACTGCATAGACTAAATTTTTTACTAAAGTTAAGATTTTTATTGCCTGCATTTTTTTTTTTATAAAATATGAAGTATATTGCATTCATTAATTATAGTTCTATGAGGAAAAAGGTGTAGCAGCTGCACTGTGTAAGCACTGTAATCTGACAAGCCCTCCTCCCAGTGCAGGAGTTCAAAGCCAGAATTGATTAGATTAAATGTTCCTTCAATTTGCCATCAAATCACTCTTTCAGCAGCACCATGCACTTAAAGCAACGAGCAGTGCAAGGTGCATGACAGCGAGGGCATGCCAAAAATTCAGAGGGCAGGTGAGGTAAAAATAGCAGGCTGGTGCTAGTGTGTCTGCAGTGATCTGCCTAGATGTTATAAGAATCTTTTTCTATAAATTTCTTCTCATTTCTTAAGATGTACTGACGTATTTCTGATTTATGTTTCGCTATATAAATATTTTTTTAGCAAATTGGAGTCACGTGCATGGTTCCTATCTGTGCATATGGATAACACAGAAAAAGGGATCATATAGAATTAAATGCTCACCAAGTCCCAAACTGGCTCTTTAAGCTGACTTGCAGAGGACACTGCTCTAGCATGCCAGGGAAAATGGAAAACACACATTTAATGGGGTTGTTCTCAGTGAGGAGTCCCAGAGGAGCAGCGACAGAACTTGGGAGCACTCTGGGTGCCTCTCTGTGCTCTCCAGCTGTCTACAAAGAGGTTACAAGGAGGGAGTGACCACTCTGGCTGCCTCATGCCAGGGTTTTTGAAAGCCCTGGGAAGAGCAGCTCAGAGATCTCACTGGCTTTGAGCAGAGGGGAAAATGGTCACTGAACCCTGAGTGGCATGAACTCCATACTCTTAGTTATTAATCTTTTCAGAGAGTGATGTCTCAGAGTGTAACTTTAGAGAAACATGAAAAAGTGACTGGATTTCACCTTTCCCTTCACAACTACACGTTCTCTTATTTCCCATTCACAATGAATATTTATCCTGCACTCTAGAGTCTGGTGTGAACTCTCATTTTCTGTAGTGCCCTGCTTTGATTTTTTTAAAGCTCAGTTTTGAGCTCAGGAGGAATTACAATGAGAATGAATTATTGTGCAGTATAATTTTATTACAGTAGTTTTTATGTTAGACCCTAAACCTGTCTAATGTACCCATTGGACACCATTTGCCCTGGAACCTGTGGCATTAGTGCCTATTTCTCTTCCAGCATAGCAAGGCTTGAGGAGGATGAACTCTTTGCCCATCTTGCTTGATGTTGCTTTTCTGGTTTGGGGCTTCAGCTCTCATTAAATTTTATTCTCCAGTTAGAAACTGAAGCTTGAAAAGCTGCTGCACTGCAGGAAATTGATCACAGGGAGAAGCTGCTGTGCTGCTAACTCAGGGGAATGGAAGACTGGCAGTTCCTGTAATGGAGAGCTGTGTTTTCTTGAGCAGCAGAGCTTGAGGGTTTGCCAGAGAGTTACACCTCGTGCACCCTCTGGATGTCACCAGGGTTTGCACACCACTAATGAAGTCTTTCAGACTCAGAGCTTTTGCTTCTGAATATTGATTCTAGGATTTGAACAGGGCAAGGAAAGAGAAAACACTGCAAGGAGACATCCCTGTCAAAGCTGTAGCTGAGCGTGAGGCTCCTCTAGAAAATCAGTGCAACTGATGAAGCTTGACATTTTAATTGTCTGGTTTGCAGAAGTAAATTTGGTGATGAAGAACGCTGTTCAGAGGCTGTGATTAAAGGTTTGAAATGTGCTGCCATGTATCCTCAGATGTGTGCTAGAGTGAGAGCACTGTCAAAGTGGAGCCTTGGAGTGGATGCTAGCAAAAGGGGGCTGAGGAAACAAGTGAGCTTGTCAAAGCCAAATTAAAATGCTTTTCCTCCTCCAGACTGTCCCCTGAAGAGCTATTGTGTTAGAATTTGGTTTCCAAAGCTACCATTAATTTGAAAACTGGCAGGATTTTTATGCTGCAGTTGCCAACATACCTGTAATGCTGGAGTCTCTAGTGGTACTTCTGCAGAGGTATCTCTAGGCTGAATTTGACTAGCAGTGAATAGTTTAGGTGGAAATTAATTGAGTGCAAAGAATCATGTATGTGTTCTTGAGCTCTTTCTAGCTCTGCTAGGGCTACGATCACTGGATTTGATTTGTTAAGAAAAGGTCTCCAGGATGATGCAGCCCTCTACCTCAAAGATTCTTGGTATTTTTCCCATTCAAATTCATTCTTCTCTGCCAGGAAAGAACACGTAACACCCAGGTAACCTTGAGCACGGATAAACAGACATAAATGTCCTTACAGTGCAAAACCTCCCTTTGGTTTTATTGGCCCCTTGGAACACAGCTGCTGTAGAAGTGTATGTGGGAAACTGTGCTAAAACTGCCCCTTTGAATGTACTAATTAGAATCTGTCAAGCATATTTTGACTGGAAACAGCTCATGACACAATGAACATATTTTTGGCCTTGAAAGGACGACTAAGACACAAACAACAACAAAGCTTGTTTAATACTCGTTATATATTTTTGTTATGAAAGTCAGCATAATTCTCACTTTGGGACCACTCTTGATGTATTGGCTACACCGTCCACCTTGGAACATGAAATTCTACAGAACAGCAAGGTTGGGTTCTTATCTTCTTTTCTTCCTGTTAGAGCTGGGATTAATGCATGGGAGTCACAGTTTTGTGTTTGGACTCGGTTTTTAAAATTCTTATCTTATATATCTTATATAGATAAGAATTTATTAATTCTTATCTATAGTACAGCCTCATGAGTTGTGAGCTCTAACTAACCAGGTAGAAAATGGAGGTGTCTCTAACTCTTTCCAAGGTCTTTTAAGAGCTAATTACCCAATAATGAGATGACACCTAGATTATTTATACTTTTGACCCAAGGTCGGCAATGCGGACTCTTCACTCAGTAAGAAAAAATCCATTCAAACCCATGAAGATGAAGGACTTAGACAACGCCCTAAATCCTCCATGTTGCCCCACATATATTACTACATACTAAAACCTTAAAATCTAAGTTTCCAGGGTTTCAACCCAGCAAAGCTTTTAATCCCTGGTTGCAGGCTGGGGTTGCTGCAGGCCCGAGTGTTTACTACCCAGAGAGCCACGTTTGTCAGCTGCACATGAACGTGGCCTTGTGTTGAGAGAATAAATGCCTGGTATTTATGGTCCCACACTGCTGTAGGATGAATGAGTCACATATTTACTTGCAGGATTAGACACCAGGGACCTGCTGCACAGCAAACCACCACGCCTGTGAGGTTCTGAAGCGCTTGGGGGCTGTAAAGCACTGCAATAATGATGCTGTTCTTCCTGAGTAATGTCAGAAATGTCTTTGCTATTCAAATACAGCCTCCAATGATATCTAGGAGAATGTCTGAGGAAGATAAAGGGAACCAAGGACAGGAACTGACAGGCAAGTAGGCTGGCTGGTTGTCATAGTTCAGCATTTCAGGATATCAAATTGTTTTCTAGACCTTGAGCTGGACTCACTCTCCTCCCAGAGAATGTCAAATTTTCCTGGTTTCCCAGCATCAGAGAAGGTCTAAAAGTTTAAGAAGACAGGAAAAGGGCCCAGAGATTCCCTGTTCCCACTCTAGGTCAATTGCAGGGAGGAAATTATTTTCTGCCAGACAAATTTCTGCCTCGGAAAACATTTTGATTAAGAGAACCTGTGCTGTTGGCTCAGTTCTCTGGTGTCCAGTGCCATTTGCTGCTTGTCTGGCTGCACAAGGAGCAGGGGAGAGGCCTGGTTCTCTCTCTGGCTGAGTGCAGGTACAAAGTGGTGCTAGAAATTCCCTGTAATGCCTTATGTGGCTCTAGTCTTAGTCTCCCTCAACATTTCCTCCATAGGAGACTTCTTATAGGACTTGAAAGCTAAATTTACATTCACAGGGTATCCCACAGCCTTGCAGTAACTATGGCCCTATAATAATGCTCAGCTGATCCTATGAGGATGATGATGTAATCTCAAAACTTTGGGATTTCTACTTTTTTCCTGCTTCTTGCAGATAAATACGAGTTGTTTCCTACTAATACCTTTGATTTGCATCTCTGAGGATTTCTCTCTTCCCAAGAATGCAAATGGCAAGTGAGTAAGAGCCCACTTAGGAGAATGCCCACCTGTGACAGTGGTACAAATTCATAATCCTGCTGGATGATCCCAAATGAAACCATTTCTATGGATATTGCCACGGGAAAGTTCCCAAACCACCAGAACAAGGTTGTGACATCAGCTTGGGATGACCTTTGAGAGGCCAATACCCACAGTTTATCTCATCTTAAATTGCTCCCACAGGCAAAACATTTGTTTTGCCTTTTAAACAACCAGTGGGAAAGCAATGCTGTTGTGAGAAATGGAGATGTGCTGTTTTGTCAAAGGCAGTTGTTTTCTCTGACTGGGAATGACATTTACACTCAGAACCAGATTACTCTGTCCCAGAATTATTTAGAATTAAGAAGGGAGAAGGTAAAAGTTTATTTATTAAATATTTTACAAGCAGTGGATGGGAAAATCAGATGCCATTGCCTTTTGCTTTGGCAAGATAGCTTTTTTCCCCCCAAAGAAAGCATAAAAAACCAAACTCAAAATAGCCTCTGCCTTACAGGAAATATAGGAATTGCTGAATCTTACCCTGCACATACAACTTCCCCCTTGTCAGTGCCCAGTCACAATCCTGCTTTGTGCAAAACGAATGAATCAAGTGGCTGGGAAGGCCCTGATGAAAATAACACACATGCTCTCACACTGGCGAGATCAAACAGAGACCTGGGCTGTGAGGGATCAATATCAGCGTCTGTGACACTACATAAACCACGGCACAGAAAGACAAATCCCACCCCTCCAGGCAGACACTGACACAAAGCAGAGCAGGTCAGGCAGGGAACAGGAAAAACTCTGCAAATGCTTTGGGGTTATCCCCACCATTGGTTGATTCTAGGACTGCCCATTCATACTTGCTCATTAATGTTGTGTGGAAGAGGGGGCAGAGTTACATGGTATAAAATCTTTAATGTTTTACAATCGATTTACAGTTTAATTTCATTTTTGATTATGTACTGTGTAAGAATTGAAGACCTTCACCTCTATTGCTGTCCAAATCAAGGAGCCAGACAGCTTTTGTGACCCTAAAGTAGGACTTTAGAGTGTTCTTACTTATGCTACAGCTCTTTACCTTGGAAAAACAGGCTTAAAAGTTTGCATTAATTCAGGACACATTCCTTGTTTGTGTTTGGAACACGAACAAAAAAAATTTTCTGGATTCTGAGAAATTCCTGCACACCATGGACAAATCAAACACTGTGATTTATTTCCACAGTTCCCATAAATTTTCCTTCTCACCCTGTAGTGTAAGCTTGCTTTCATTGCCTAAGGTAGCAGTGACTGAGGAAGTCAAGTATTCAGTCATTTCATGCTTGATGCTGTGAGATTGCATCTCTTTTGAGCTAATTTTCTTTGGGGCTCTTTTTTCTCAGGATGCTGCTGTGCTCTGGATTGGGTAACACCTCATGATTTTACCTCTACACGCTCACACTGCTAAGGGTGTGCTGCTTCAAAATGTAGCCTGTAATCACCTGAGCAGGTAATTCCCCACTTTTTAGAACACCAATGCTGCTGCTGTGCTCAGCCCTGAGTTTTGCACACACTGGGCTTTGGTCTGAGGCACCTTTCAGTGCCCAGGTTCCCTCTTAAGCTTTATAACCTTCCCAGGGTGTACTCAGGCTTATGGGCTGAAAGGGGAGGTCTTTTTAACCTGGCTTCCCAAACACAGACCTTGGAAAAGGTTAGGGAGATGTTTGATGGGTACAATTAACAGGATTTCAAAATGACACTCAAAAAAAAAGTGAAATAATTTGTTTGTACCCTTGCAGTCACTCATGACTTTTTTATTAATGAATGATATTTTTGCAACCAGTCTATCAGTGACACTTGCCCTCCTTTCAGAAATATGTTGTGATCCTTATCATGTAGCTGCTGTTTGTGATAACAGAATGGCCTAGAGCAAATATCCAGCCCGTGTAATTTGGCATAACTCCATGGAAATCACTGAGGCTATGAATGCTTCTCCAGGGACAGGATCAAACTCAGAGTATTTGTGTTTCTTTTTTTTAGGAACATGGGTTCATTTTGGAATACTTCAAACACACAGTGGTGATTCAAACACTGTTTTGACTTTTCTTGCCTCCCCAAGAGCCTGAAAGGCACTTGCCATGAGGCTGGAAAAGAACTCCTGACCAATTTCACTCTGAAAGATTATTTTATTTATAAGCTGTGAAGAACCAAAAATAGCTGTGTAGGTAGAGGAGAATGGCCTTTTATCCAGGCATTGGGTAGTTGTGATTTCATGAGCTGTGGCCAAAACCAGGAAACGGGCAGATCAAATTTCTCATGCTATTAGTGCAGTTATATTACCTCAGGGAAGTAATTATTGCCTCAGAGTTTGTCATAACACAGTGAACATAAACAATATAAAATCACAGAGCATCTTAAGAACTTTTCAGCCAATAGTATATTATTAAAGCTTACAGACAGTTGTTTTAACCAATCAGTTATAGCACACCTGCTTCAAACAATGCTTGCTTGTATGCTTTTCTATTCACAATACACAATACCCTAATTAAGTTTAAAACCTTCTACTATCTTGTCAGGCATATATTTTCTGCAGTGCTAAGATTTATTCAAGCCAAACCTAGAAACTCAGCCTTTGTTCCCCATGTCCTTGTTTGCTATATTACTGTATTTTTTCTAGTTTCAAACTTTTCAGTTGCAGCAGATTCTGAGATCTCAGCTTTTTCAGCTCCTAAAAATCCTTTTTACTTGTAGTGTTTCCCACACTTTTCAAGAACTCAAGTGAGGCTTTGGGCTGGAAAACCATGGCTTGGTGCTGAGCTGATGATGGGCCCAGGGCTGGAGCTGGGACCCAGAGACAGCCCTGCTGGGCATGGTCCCCTTGCTCTCTATGGCTGCTCCTACTGTGGGAAATCCTAAAGGTAAGAAGACACTCAGAAAGCTGTGAAAGCAGGCCCCAGAAACAGAAAGAGCAGAAGAATTCAGAATTAGTTGCAAAGCTTGAAAGCAGGAAAAGTTACAACAGTACAGCAAGCAAGGACATGAAACAATAGTTTGAGTTTTAGGTTTGGTTAGGATGGACCTTAAGGCTGCAGAAAAATATGCCCAGCAAGACAGCAGAAGTTTTTAAGCTTAATAATGGAATATTGTGTATTGTTAATAGAAAGCATCCAAGCAGGCATTGTTTGAAGCAGGTGCACCTGTGCTTTCAGTGATTGGTAGAACAATTGTCTGTAAGCTTTAGCAATGTGCCATTGGCTGGAAAACCTTTAAAATGCCCTGTGACAAAGAGATCCTTGGCTGCTGCTGGCAGACGTGAGCTGAGGCCATTTTTCAATTGTCTCAAACCCTGTTCTGAGGCTGATGCTCAATAAAGCTTGAGGAACTCTCACAGTGGCTCCATCCTGTTTGTGTAAACCCACAACACACTATGGGGATATATTCATTGCCTCAACACCCTGACTGCATCCAGCAAACTGGAGAGAATGTGTGACTCCATGCCCAAAATCAACAGCACAAATCCCAGTCAGAGGCAGTTAGATGTGATGCAGGCAGCCACAAGCTGCAAGGACTCTCCAGTTATCCTGGCTTATCTCCAGATGCATCTGGATGGGAAAAGACTTTTGACCAATAGCCATGTGGGATAGATCTGACCCAAGGATGAAAAGCAGCATAATCTTGTTGCTGCTTTCCCACATACCATTTGTTAGCTCCTAGTGTGACATTTTCAGCTCATTTTAGCTAAAAGCTAGTTCATTGCCACTGGAAATGCTGAGCCCAGGGAGTTGGAAATGCACTTAGTAACTTCTCTTTATGAGAATCTTCCTGATTTCCCAGCCAGCAGCAAAATACTCCAAAGATGAATTTCACTCTGTTCTATGCAGACAAATACATAAGCAACTCCCAAGAGCATAGGATAGACAGTGGAGATGGATTTTATGAAAAATTATTTTCTATATTTTCAGGTTTCAGGAAGCTGCTTTATCTTTAGGTTCTTCAGTTCTACAATAGTGTATCCCAACTTTGATAATGTATTTTTTTCCTCCATACTGGTTCTCCTCTAAAAGTACTTTTGTTCCTTTTTTTTAGTGCACCTCTTTCTTACCTACAAACATGAAGATGTTTCACTTTTATTCTGTTCTGTCACCAAACATTTATTATACAGAATGAGGATGGAATCTGGCTTACAGGGTTTGTTAGTGTTCAGCAACTTCCCTCACAATTTTTAATTCATTTCAGCCCAGTCAATTCATTGTTCTGCTCCATTTTGTGTCAGACTATGAAACCATTTGTGTCCAAGGAATGTTTCCAACTAGAGGAATTCCTGACAGTGTGGAAGTGAGCACTCAGACAGTGTGCAAGTTAAAACACACTCTATTCTCACTGTGATAAGTGTCCTAAATGGTTCCTCCAAGCCAGGATGATCATTACTCTTAAAGACTCCTCCACAGTGCAAAGGTTTTGCAATCAGTAGTGTGTAGTAAAATACAAGTGAAAAACATATTTGTATTTGTGCTACCACAGCCTTCACTCAGCCGTATTTGGAATATGAAATGGACAAATATTTACAAAAAGCAGTAGCACAATCTAAAGATGGAATGATTGCCTTGGGAGTGCAGCACGTTTTATCTTTGCCTGACACAACCTGGGAGAGGACCACGGTGTCTCTGTCTGTGTCTCCATTTCCTCATTTGCAAAATGCAAGATGTTACAAGATCTTTATTTTATTGTGGTAAAGCATCTGCAAAACTTTGAGCCTCGTGAGCTGCAGGCAGGGCTCCATATGGCCTTTGAACAGCTCCTGGAAATGTGTCCAGGAGCAGAATTTGGCTTAATGAGCTTTCCCAGATCATCAAGTGGGAGTGGGTTCTTCTGCCCCAGCTAAAATGTCATGGCAGGAGTGATGTATCTTGAAGTTTCTAAAATGTTCAGGGAAAAGCTGACTCTCTGCCTTCTGTGATATTTATTATCATATAATTACTCTTCCTTTCAGTCAGTGGCTCATTTGTCTTCCATACCTTCATTCTTTTAGGAAAACCTTCCAAACTCAGAGAAGATGGACTTTGTGCCTTTTTTTTTTTTTAGCCATGACAGACTCTAATCCATAGAATTGTTTTTTTCCCCTATCTTTTAATGCCATTTATTGCTACAAGCCTTTCGTTTAAGAAAAATAATGGACTTGAAAGTTGTGCAGAAGCTTTACAAGAACGAAAGCTAATTCAGAAAAAAGCAGAAATGCTGCTTTTACTACCAATACTGTGGAATAAGGGTGAGTTTCTGAGCCAGTCCAATGCTCTGTTTAAACTGAGAATTGATTTGTGTGTTGGGATGTGCCCAAGGGAGAGACAGAGCTGGTGAAGGGTCTGGAGAACAAAGCTGCTCTTATGAGGAGCAGCTGAGGGGGCTGGAGTTGTTGCACCTGGAGAAAGGAGGCTCAGGGGGGACCTCATTGCTCTCTACAACTCCCTGAAAGGAGAGTGTATCCAGGTGGGGCTCAGGCTCTTCTCCTGGGTAGAGAGAAAAACAGGAAATGGCTTCGAGTTGCACCAGGGAACTTTAGATTGGATCTAAGAAAAGCTGCTTTCACAGAAAGGGCTGCTGGTCACTGCACCAGTGGCTGAGTCACCATCCCTGCAGGCATTGAAAAGATGTGTGGGGGCCTGGTTTAGTGCTGGGCTTGGCTCTTGGGTTAATGGTTGGATTTAATCATCCTAAAGTTCTATCCCAACATAAATGATTTTTGTCTGTTGCTGTACCAGCACAGAGGAAACATGCAGGCCTGTTGGTTTTCAGTTCCTCTTCTTTACTGACAATTTTAACTGGTTTGCAGAGTAGTCTAAACTTTTTCCCAACAGGAGTATATTCCTTTTCCATTATAAAGTGAAATATTTTCATTATCTATTACTAACCACCAAAAAATAATAAAAAACCCAGCAAAATATTAAAAATATGACAGTCCTGTATTTTCTGACATTTTCCCAAGACTAAATTATTATTTTCTTAAACGCCCTTTATTAATAACACCCTCTAAGATCTCTTGAAATCTTCCCAGTTTCAACAGGATAAGCTACTGCTTTTGGCAATATTATTTCCTATTCCTTTCACACAAGCACTCACATAAAGCATATCAGCCTGTCCTAAAATATCACTGATTTATCCTTTCATGCCCAGCCAAATTAGAATAAAATTGCAGTTAAGAGTCTTGTCTTCCCCTGATGTGTGACAATTGAACATTTTATTGCTAATAAACAGTGATGACATTAATTGTCATTACAAACTGCTTTATTTTTGAGGGCCCTGTGTGGTCTTTGCTCTGTGCACAGCCACGAGGTGCAGCTTGTCTCTCCAACATCTGCATCACTGATGGAGACAAAAGGTTCCTGAGATGACCCTTGGTGACCTGTAACCACTGAACCAGTGCTTTATTGCTGGGTGTGATAAGTGTGGATGTTCACACTTGGTCTCCCCAAAAAGTAATTTTATTGTACTTGGCACAGTGACACGAAGAGAGACTGAAATGAACAGGCAGCAAAATATAGTTGAGCCTGTTTAAAGAAAAAAACTGCACAAATTCATAGCACAGCCCCATTTTAATTACTGATCAAGCTGTATTTATGCATGATGAGAAGCAGCTTATTAAAATAGCTCAATGTAATTATCTCATCTCTACTCCAGACAGGTCTGACTGCCCTTGTACAAAAGCCAGCATGGCAACTCATCTTGGGGATCTGTAATCATAAGCTTTATCCAATCTTTTAGTATGTGAAACTAACTCTGCCTACTTCTTTCAATTTACCAGGAGAAACAACTAATTTCATCAAATTCTGTTGCAGTTTCCTTATTCAAACACTTGGACTGAAACTTCCTGGACTCCTCAGCCCACGGTAACAATCATACAAAGAGTTGTTTATTTTTGACAGCAGTTTTACAGAGCCCAGTTTGGGTGTCTCTGCAAGACCACTTGGCATTCCCTTAGGAACTGCCAGAGCAGTGCTTTAGGGTGGCTCACACTGCCTTAACCCCTGTCAGAAGCAACCAGAGCACCCAGCCTTGGTCCTGGTCCCCTGCAGACCCCATGGCTGCTTTCTTTCCTGTAGATTTTCACACAGAGGTGCCTGGGAGCTCCTGTGGGCTGTGACAGCTTGGAGGAGTGGTGTTTCTCCAGCCCAGGAGCATGGGTGGTCATCGCATGCCATGGGAGAGGGATGGAGGGGTCTTTGAGAGTGCAGGGCTGGTGCGGAGGGGCTTTGCCCTTCCCTTCATCCCTCTGCTGCAGGAACAGTCCAGAGGGAATTACTCCCTGAATCCCACTTGGAGGGGAGGAAGAATTCAGCTGTTTTATTCCATCCCATGCAGGCAGCTAAAGGATCAGATCTGGGAGCAAAACTTGCAGATTAAGTTATTTGACAGGGTGGATACACTCTGAACAGTTCCTGGGTTTTTTTGGACCTTATGTATACAAATGTGATGTGAATTCTCATCTGGTTGCCTCAGTCTCTTTTTCCACTTGTGCCAGGTAAATGCTTCGTTTTATTTGTCCACAAGTCAACAGCTTTGTAGCTTCAGAACCAAACATGAAAATTGAGCTTTTTATTAACTTTTTCCCTTACTTATACCAAAACAGGCTATTTATTTTACAGCTCCTAAGGTGCCCCTAAGACCCAAATATTCAGTGCTGTCTTCACCACCTCTACCTCCTTAGCTGACAGGTGACTCAGATATTACAGTGAAGTTGTTATACATTCCTTCCAGGGATATTTAGAGAGATGCTTCAGCTGTAAAGATTGTAACCAGATCTCTGTCTGAAAGGCTGCTTATGTTTGGATCCAATTGTTCTGGCTTATATCCATCCCTAGGAATGTTTAGTTATCCTTTAATTGTAAATGATGTTATTCATGTGTGTGTTTGCTGTGATTTCTTCTGCTGTAAGTGACATTTCAAGTTCTGCTCTCAAGGAATTGAGGCAGAAATCCCCAAAGCACTTAAATCACTTGAGTAGAGTGAAACATTTCAGCTGCTGCCAGCTGTGGATGTCAGCCTTGCCATTGTGCTGATAATGTCACTTAGAAAAGCCCTGTGACAAATACCTAAACCTGCCACAACTTTAATAAAAACTCAGAACAGCATCACCTCCCCGCTTCCAAAACTTGGGCAAGCTACAAACTTTGACCACAGGGGCAGGAAATATGAATCCATTGGTTGTAACTTCCTTGGAAAAGGCTACTCTTAATTGTAATACCTCCTTTTAGGAATATTTCTGATCTGAATTCTGTTGTTCTCATTAAATGACAGCAAGCCTTGCTGGGGAGTGCTCTACGGCTTCCATTCAAAGGGAGCCTAGAGCAATTCCAACAAAGGAACTTCTTCCCCAGGGAGAATCCAGCACAACTTAGAAAGGATCTGTTAGGCAGAACTGAAAACCCAAAAGATCAAGTGGAGAATATTTACACTTTAGAAAACTGCTCTCTAAACTTTTATACCTTATCAGCTTCAGGTGGAATTATTGCTTAGGTTTGCTGATACAGCATACTTTAAAAAATCTTTTTACAACAGCTTTAGATGAATTGGAAATAATACTTAATTAAAATCACATAAGTAAATGTCAGCGGTAGCCTCCAAAGCTTTGACATTTAAAAAAATATCTGATTAAAAAAAAAATCCCTACAACTGCCTCTTCAATGAAGGATGGTGAGTTAATCTACTATTTTCTGAAAGGTTTAATGTAATAGTTTTATTATTCAGGAAAATGGGCAAGTTCAACCACTCCACATATTTGGGAAGAGATCAAATGCAGATGAAAGCTCCCACTTCAACCTTACTGATGTTTAATGAGACAATTTTACAGAGCTGCTGCTCCTTCTCTTATCAGCAGCCTCCTAAATCTCCTGGATTGTTAATGGCTTCTGTGAGGCAAATCAGATCAGCATCTGGTGTCTTGCAAAAACCAGCGCAGCAACATGTGCCGATGCCTGAACAAAATCTGATTTTGAGGTCTGAATGACACAAAATTTCCTATTTGAACAGCTGCAAATATTTTGTTTCCCTTTTTATCTTTCCTCCCCTCATCAGTTTAGTTGGAACCCACAGATTCAGCAAACTGAGCTTTCAGATATCTCACTATCTCACATTTTGCCTCAAGGAACAGCCTGGAGTGAGGAATGTCCTGGGATGGATGTGGCTGCTGCCTGGAGCTGCAGGGCTTTGCCTTTGGAGGGCTCAGCCTGTTGGAACCCTGGGCACTGAGAATTCAGGCTTTCTGTGCTGACAGGCACTGACCCCCAAGCAAACACTGCATTCACCTGAGGCCGAGGAAAAGGCTTCCAAAACTGAGTGATAGAACTGGGATTGTGGGTGTGCAGTTTGAATAGAAGTGTGAGATATCACAGGGTGCAAAACTGAGAGTTTAAGGGTTTAGAATATAGAAATATATTTAAAGCAAGATGGAAGATTTAGGGCAGAGGCCAGTCCTTCTTTTTCACCTTCTTCTTCATGGCTCTGGGTGGGATTTTGTAATTGGATGGAAAAGTCCACATTGCAGGCCACAGGTGTTTGGTTATTGGGTTAAAAGTAAAAATAATTTAGGTATAATCTCTTAATTGGATAATTTACCCCTAAAAGGCCTTGTAGAGAGAGAGATGGATCTATTTTTACTTTGTTAGCTAGAAGTGCTGTAGAAGTCACAGTTTGTTAGACTGTAATATAGATAAAAATTAATAAACATCTGAGTCGGAACAAGAAACATCATCTTGAGCATTTGCACTCTGGCAAAAAAGAAGACAAAATGCAACATCTGCCCAGCCCTTCTCATTCAAAGAGACCACGATGGATGTGCCTTCAGCACAGCCAGGAGTGTCTGGAGATCCACTCCAGCATTCCTCTCCAGTCATCTGAGGCCTGGCCCAGAGGGAGATCAGAGCTCATTGTGCATCTTCATGCTCTGTGCAGGCCTGCAGTCAAAACCCCTTGAGCCCAGGGTACTTTTCCCATTGGTCAGTGTGAAGTTTCTGGCTTCTTTTTCTCTGCCAAGGTCGGGATTAACACAAGGGAGTTGCAGTTTGTGTTGGGACTTGGATGTTTATTAATTCTTATCTATTTACAGACTCATGAGCTGTGAGCTCTAACTAACAAGTTAAGAGAACAGAGGTAAAATGGAGCACCTCTCTATCTCTGCAAGGTCTTTTCAAGGACAATTTGTCCAATTATGAAATGCTACCTAAATTATTTTTACTTTAAACCCAATAACTGACCACTTTAAGTCCACAATGCAGACTCCATCAACCAACTACAGAAAACCACCCAAACCCTTGAAGAAGAAAGAAGAGGGTAAAAAAAATCCCAACTAACCTCCACCCTAAAGCCTCCATCTTGCCCCACATAATAGTACTATATACCAAAATTGTAAATTCTATTTTTCCAGAATTAGACCAGGTCAGGGCACAGAAAGCAGCTGTGTGTGTGTCCCCTGAGCACTGCAGATGTGAACTCAAGCTGGTGAGCTGCTGCCTGTGATGCTGCAATGCCCTGGGAGGATCACAGGCTGCAGCCTCACTGAAGGGAAGCAGCCTCTAGCTGAGGGATGTGTTGCTGTGGCCATCCTGGGAACCCAGCAGTGAGCAGGAAAAAACCTCCCTCAATCAACAGAGAAATAAATATTCCTACTTAGGGTTACAATCCAAGCTGGAGGGGAAAGGTCAGGAAGCGTCTTCTCACCTGTGCTAACAACTCAGCTGGGTTTTGTTTGGAATAGACTGTGGGGAGCAAGTGGAGCTGAGCAACTTCCACAGCTGGATGGGCATGGACTGGATGAAGGATTTTGCTGCAGCATCAACCCAGGGACAGGAGACGAGGCAGAAACTGAAGGAGGTTCGAAAGAAAATAGTGATAAAAGGAAAATTCAGCTTCAGGGAGGCTGAAGCCATTTGTCAAATCAGCAAGCAGTCTGCTCTGAAAGGAAGGAGAAAATTGTTTCAGAAAAACTAGAGGAAATTCCAGAGGTTCTGGCAATTGTGAATCACCCCCAAACTACTGTGGGTTTTTTTTTTTTTTTATGGGTGGAGAGGGTTTTGCAGCCATAACTGAATTATCCCACCCAGCTCTGGGCTGTGGGACTGAGTGGGAATATGGATGTGCAAAGCTATAATGGAATACTGAACAACAAGTACACACATGGAGCAGACTTAGGTGCACCGAGGACTGTGCTCATAATTCAGTGCCTGAATAATTATCCTGGTGGAGAATTAACCTCCAGAACTGTGCTACACAGCCATTGTGCTAGCTGCAAAAGCTGCACAACTAAGTGGCAGCCCATGAGCAGAACTGTCTGCTTCCTGTGACAGCTTTAATTGCAGTTCACATCACCCAGCACCCCCGTGAAATAGCAGGTTCATGGCTCTGCCTCACAGGGCATCAGGAAGCACTTTCTAAATATCAGGTGCACTGGTATCATTCTCCTGCTTTTCAGCTGACATTTCTGAAAAGAGAGTATTTTCTCGAATTACAAATGGAAGGACTAATCAGTTAGAGTAAATTGGGGTGAGAGTGGGCATTTCAGGCATTCAGTGATGGGTGAATGTCAGCATATTTTGACTGACTGCTTGTCAGACTGGTGAGGATGAAAGTGCTGTGGCAACTCCCCTTTGTGAATCCTTGATGTGTGCATGGTGCCCATATCCTCACGTGCTTCCATCCACTCTTTTCCAGGCAAGCACCCCTGAAAACCCACGAGTACATCACTGAGACTGAGAAAAAGAAAATATTTGTCTGCAAAGTCAGCTTGATTCAGTGCTCAACAGACAACACACAGGTGTCCAAGGTATGACAGTACTCCTAAAACCCCTTATGCTTTATTTAATATACACTATTTTACCTTAAAAATGCTATGGCACACATGGGAGAGTTGAGGCAATCTTTGTCCTCCTTTTTAACTTAAACCAGGGAATGATTTTTGACTGAAGAAGCAGCTTTGGCACTTCCTGATGTTTCTCATGCTCCTAATCTCTTTTACTTTCACTCTATCAAAGCAATCTGCTATCGATTTCTACAGTGCAATGTCTTCCTGAAAGACTGCACATATTTGTTAATCTAAATAGAAAACAACTTATGGATGAGGCAATTTTTCTTTTAATACACTGTTCACACAGAAGGCAAGCACCTGATAGGGCACTAAGGCAATTTAGTTTCCAGAAGAGGGATGAACCCAAAGATAGTTTAATATTTTCCTCCTAAGCTTTTGAGGGATGGGACTGTGATTTCTTTCATAGAAAAGAACCAGTTCTGAGCCCTTTATAGCATCAACAAAATAATGGTGACAATGCATAATGATTAGAAAGGAGGAAAGAATCACTTGAGATTTTTTAGAATGAGAACACTAAATGCCCAAAGCAAACACAAAAAAGGAATTTATATTAAAACCATTAAAAAAATCCTGATGAACATAAGAAAGCATTCCCTGGTTCTATACAGGAAAGGCAATAATGAATAATAAATAGAGAAGAGATGCTGTTCTCCTCACTGACTGTGAAATTCCTTTCCACGCCTGTTTGTTTCTTCACAGCGCTGGGAGGCTCCAAGAGGTAAAATCTAATTTGAACTGATGATACCTGTGCTAGGAGTCTGATATTTCCTATTTTAAGTGTGCTCATTTAACACCTAATGGATCAAATGCTGCTTTCAGCTACATAGAAACCTGCACATGAATTTTATTGAATTTTTTGAAACCACTCTGACCTTGATTCAACTAGAGGCTGGCCTAATATTGTTATTCTAACTGGATGGAAATGTGAAGAGATGATAAGAATGTACAATTTCTCTTTTATTGGGCTGGCTTGTGGTGTGTTCCAGTTTTGATATCTGTGTTTCTGGGATGGAATATATTCATAAGCTAAGCAGTAAAATGATTCCTTTATTAAAAAATAGGAAATTATTGCTATTACTAAAGCAGATTTGGGGGTGGTTTGGGTTTTGTTTTTGTTTCTCTTGACATGGCAGGATTGTATCTGTGATTTTTCCTTCAGGCCATAAAACCACTCTGAGTTCGATTTCCTCCTGGTAGAGTATTCCAGGGCAGGGGAAAGGCACCATTTTTTGTTGTGCAATGCATTGTGCAATTAATGCCTGGGATGTAAATTAAAACCTGCCCAGCAGATAAATTTGTCTGTTATGACAAGGCCTCCCCAGTCCAAACGTGGAGGTCATGCTCAGACCCACTCTCTGACGCTCATTTTTCAAAGGATGATTTAAATAACCCCATGTATATCAAAAGGATCTGGATTCTTAGAAAAGGAATTCAGAGCTGGCAATGGTAATTTATTTTGAGCAATTAGTCACTGCCCTGTCAATGCCAGCAGAGTTCAGCAGGAGTTTCATGGGTACAAAAAATGGGTTTCATCTCATTTAAACCCAAAGAATTGCTAACAGTAGTAAGACCTACAGTTCCACTCTAAAATTTAATTTCAAGTGTGCCCAGATTTTCTAAACCTAGCCATAGTCTCTGCTCAGCTGTATCAGATTTGCAGTGAGATAAGCCAGGAAATTCTAGCTGGCACAAAAGTGCTGTGGCAGAGCAGAGAACCTGGTCAGAGACCACCTCTTCTCACCTCACTGCCATTTGCTCCCTCACAGTAACACGAGCAGCCAGCCCCACACCCTACAAGTGATGGGGTTTTGTGCAGTAAGGGCTGCAGGATGGTTTACCCCTTTCAAGGTCTCCCAGCCACATTTTTAACCAGGGTATGTCACAAACTCAGCCCTGATTCAAACCCAACTATTCCCAAAGTTGTCCCATAATACCATTCCAGGTTTTTAAACTGTGCTGCAGTTGAGATATAAATCTCTGTGTGCATTCCCCAGCATTCATTTTCCATGGAAGTCACTGGGAGTGGAAAATAGGAAGAATGAGACTTCCTCACAAGATTTCACATTCCCTTTTCCTACTGCCAACTCCAGACTGAGATGGGAGCAGCCTCTCCCGAGGAATTCTGCTGCCTCTGGTTCTGGTTGACATCAAGAAGTGTTGAGGTATGTGTAAAAAGTTACCATTTCCCCCCTCTGAATTTCAAATAGCACACAAGTTCAGATGCAGTCACAACCAGACGTCAGTTGTAAGTTCTCCATGTCCTTGCTACAGATATTTCATTTCTAAAAGCAGCCTGTTAATGTCAAACATTTCCATTCCAACTTTCAGAGATTATGAGTTTATTGCAGCAGCTGTAATCTTCCTGTATTTAAGGGAAATATATTGGGAGACATTTTAAATGCATTTTTCCTCTATTAACATAAATCGCGGCATCTTGTGTAATGAAGTGAAAAAACGGGGCATAAATTACACCAAAAGTCCTGAAACAATAAAGAAGTCCTAAAGGAAAAACAAAATTAAGATTTCAGGTTTAAAGTTTTGTGTGGGAATGCAATTCCTCACACCAGCAGTCCTCTGTCACCAGCACACAAAAGCTGAGGTGCTACAAAGGGGACACAAAAGCTTTTTCACCAGAAGGTTTGAATCTCTGCAGCTCCAGAGGGTGTGGAAAACATGAGTCTCCACTGTCTGGCTGCTTCTTGGTGGCTTCTGCAGGGCAGGTTCCATGGAGACATGAGAAACAGGCTGAAATCTCCATTTCAAGTTTTTTCCCTTATGGATAAGATATAGTTTAGGTTGCTCAGGGCAAATCCAGCTTCAGCAGCGTGTGCTCAAGCACCCTCAATTGTTTAGACTCCGCAAGGATGATGGTACAGCACAAGAAAAAGGAGATGGTAATTGATTCTTGCATTAATTCAACTAAATATTTCAGGTGATCCCATCAATTAAAGTCCCTGGATTTATCCTCCATATTTAGTCAGATTGTTGTTGGCCCTAATAGCAATTCAGACTCGTTAGGGACTCATTTATGGAAACTTCCTTTCACTGCTGTGAGACCACAACTGATCTGTTGTGTGCTTGATTGTTTCAGATGCTTTACATGACCTTTCCTTTAGCTGCATATCTTAACTCAACATAGGCTGAGGAAATGTTATAAACATTATTTCAAGTAGAAGAAATGTCTGTGCAGCCTCAATCCCAGCCTTCCCCTTTTTTGCCACCCCTTTGTTCACCCACTCCTCTTCAATTTGCTGCCTGTTTCTGTTTAGGAGCCAGCTAATGTTTATTTATTGACTAGACGGTTTCCAAATAAAAATAAGAAGGAGGGAAATCAGAAGAGAGATATTACTGTAGGAAACACTGTTATGTGCTGAGGTCAGTATAGTAAAGCTCTTGATGTAGTAGCAAATCCAGTAATATTTCTTTTCTGCCAAGGAACAAGTCTTTGTGTGCATGTCAAAGCACCCTCCCACCCTCCCAGAACGTTCTGGCACTCTTAGAAAGCTGGAAACTAAAATGAAGGTAGAGTTTCTGGGGTTGTACACACCCTGTGCCTGACTATGCTCTATTTTTGACTCTCATTATCTCTTTCTTTCGGCTTGTTCAAGTGTATTTTTAGTGTTTTCTTCCATGTATAACATTTGATAAGGAGCCAAGTTAGAGTAAGGTCTGCAGCCTGTAAGGACTGAAGCTCCAGGTAACCATGCTGGCTTCTGTAAGGGGCTCCAGGAGGAGGTGAGGCAGGTGGGGCTGATGCCTTAAGTTTGAGCTTTCATGTTTTCAGATCTGTGGTGCCCAGGGGTGCAGCTCTGAGCTCACAGTCAGTGTCACTCAGCTCTCTGCACACAGCAGGGACACAAAACAAATCCTTGTCCTGCTGCACACCAAGGACAACTTTCAGCCCAACAGCACAAACAAGGTGGCTGGAGGGAGGAACAAGAAGGATGGGAGCTCACAGCCTGGAGCTGGGATTGGACAATTCAACCCCAAGATGCAAATGCACCAAAACTTAAAAAAATGTGAGATTTTGTGACCAGTCAGCCATTTTGTGACCATTTTGGGTCCACCTTGGGTGTAGCCTGGTCAGGCCCTGTCCTGCCCAAGGTGGATCCTGGAGGCCTTTCAATAAATCCCTACTTTATTCTCCAGCTCTGTCCAGTCTCTGTTCCAGCTCAGCCCTCCCAAGGCATCAAACTGGTGACAGCATTTTCCTCTCTTGTAAAGGCTTTACCAGCAAATCATTGGGAATAAGGAGTCATCCTGAGGTTGCCCAATCTGCCCTGTGCCCATTCAGCTGCAGCTGCTCTTGACAGATGTTTATCTTGTGCTGTGAGCCTCCTGTAGTTCTCCCACCTTCCCACAGCAATCTGTTCCAGGGGTCTGCCATCCTTGCTGTTGGATATTTGGCCTTAAGATCTAACTGAATTCTCCTTACTGCAATTTTAAGACCATTGCTTTGTTTTTGTTGAAAGCACAACTGCATTTTAAATGCTGGAGAATGCTAATTGTTGCTTTCCCAGTCTTAAGGAGCTCCAAGTGGAGTGGGGTGATTACTACAGATGGTACTTGGTTTTAAACACACTGGTATGACATTTTCCCTATTTGCCACAGGCTGATTTGACTCATGGTCACAACTTCTGATTCATTACAACCCTCAAGTCCTTGCTGGACAAAGTGATTCTCAGCCAGACAACCCTCAGGCTGTGCTCATGCCATTAATATCTTCTGCCTGATTGCCACAATTTCCATTAGTCAATGTTGTATCACAACCTTTTTCTAAATAGAAGTGGTCTTTTTCTTGAAAGAATAGTCATCCTACACGGCTTCTCCAAATCACCAGGATCACTTTGAATTATTTTTCCATTCTCTGAACACTTCTTGGCCATCCCAGAACAATATCTTAAGTATATTTTCCACCCTATCATGAAAACTATCAATTATTAAGCTGCCCCGTGTCTGTCAGAGCTCAGGGACTGACAAAGGTTATTTGCATATTGAGCCATTGTCTCTCCCTGCCCCTGTCTCTCTTCTCTGCTCAGTTCTCCTCCTGAATCCTTTTCCAGTAAATCCCCTTTGATACTTTCCTGTGCATGCAGTTTTCTCATAAATAGCTCCTGACTGAACTGGGAAAACTGGCTCTTTATTATTTACTCAGGGCTGAGTGTTTCAATTCTCAAAAAACAATCCCTGATCTCACTGCAAAGCACCAAAATGCTAAAACTCACTTCAGAATAAATAGCAAAACTGTTGCGAATTTCTTTGGTACTTCAGGTTAAAATTCAGCTGTGATTTGAAATTCAAAGTTTAGATAACTTCTGCTTTTCCATTCTTCTGAGCATCTTGGTACATGATGCACTGGGTCGTGTCCAGCACCCGGCATAGCTGTATCTTATTTTTATTTATCTGCTTTATTTTTATTTATCTGCTGCTTCTGACCACAAAACAAGCCTGGCCAACAGAAAGGAGGCCAAAATCTCCAGCAAAGGCTGGATCAAGATATAATAAGCAAACCTAACAAAGTTAATGCAAATAAGATTTGCAGAGTCTATTACACTGAGTACCTTAGGGAGTGATCCAAGCCGAGATGAAACTTTCTGGGAATGTGCACTGGGCTGAACCAGAATCATTTATCCTTGGACCCCCCTTGAGCCTGAAAAGTTAATTTCTAACTTTGGTTATTTTTTCCTATTCTAGAACTTGGAGTCACACTATGGTCCCTGTTTTTATTACTAAGCAAGAAATTTATGACTCTTGGATATAAAGATGAGATGAAAATGTAACCAAACACATGACAAAGACTCAAAATATAAATATTAAATACAAGCAATGCTTTCTAATTTTTTTTTTTTTTTAAATTTAAAGTTAGAAGCCCAGTTCCATCAGCTTGTGAAGAAATCCCTTCATTTGAGGTGAAATATAGGTCATGATTTCTGAGTCCTTGGGCTTGGCAGCATCATTTTTTGGCCTGCAGCTCAAAATGGAGCTGGCCATCTGCACTTTGGGAATCCATTACCATTGTCAGAATCACACAGGGAATTATAGCAACTGCCCAAAGCAAAACAAAGCCAAACCAAAACACTTGAAGGCACTACAGTCATTATATCCATCTGCCTATCTATTTATAAACTAGTTTGCTGAGGTTCTCCACACATTCTGGAGGCCATAACTTGCCATTCCTGTTTATTTTTGCAGGTGTCCTTGAACCACGTTCAAAAAAGCAAAACAGGCCCAGGGTTGAGAAGGGAAGAAGTTGTTTGCTGCACTGAGTGAAACAGTAAGTCCTTCTCTCAGTCTGAAAAATGATACTGCAGGGAAGGATTTCTGGAGTTGGCTCAATTCATTTGACACTTTGGGGAATATTAATTGAGCCTTCAATAGCTCAGCACGGTGGGAGTGGGGTAAACCAATCCAGGAAAACCATCAGCCATGGGGAAACCAATTTCCTCTCTCAGACTTGTTGTTCCTGTATGTCAAGGGTGGTCCCGAGAGATTCTACTTGTTGCTGACACATTCCAGAAATCATTTAATTTTCCCACCTCTTTTTTTTGTTTTAATTTATTTTTTAAATGGGTAGAAGCAGGCAAGAGAGTTAAGTATTCCAAGGGCAGAAGAGAAATCTTGAGAAAGAAATGTTGAGAAGACAGGCAGGACAGCTAATAAAGGGCAAAAATGCCAAACCTGCTTGGGCAATTCCACTGCCCTTGGAATACTGTGCTGTGTATGTGTGAACAAATAAATGATGCATCTGCAGAAAGGTTATTTACTTGGCTGCTCTCTCTGCTGGTTGGGAGTGGAGCAGCTCTGTTGAACTCATTAGAATTCTGTCTTTGTGGCTGCTGAGCTCACCACAAAACTGAGATGGAAGGTCCTTGGCACACGGAGCTGTGAGATAAATGTTGCTAACCTGCTGCAGGTGTGGCTGCCCCACGCAGTGGGGATGTGCCAGAAATGAAAGAATACAGCAGAAGTAAGAACTTCCTATTTCTCCCCCAAACCAGGTTATCTGCATGTCCCTGGGAGGAGCAGTGAGGTCCCTTGAGAGCCACACTTTTCACAGAGCAGGTGTTACACCAGTGCACACGCAGAACAACAAGCATCTCCCAGATGCATTTGTTTTCCTTTCAAACACTTAGAAAGGAAAACACACAATTATCCTATTTGCATAATTCCTTTACAAAACTCGTCCCTCAGCAGTTTCAAAGACATTGCTTCATCTCCTCCTCATTTCCTGCAGGGATATTACTGTCATCTGGAAAATTAAGTCCACCTGACAACAAATTTTCTGCTTGAAACTAATAGCAACACAGCAATGACTTTCAAACATTCTTTGCACTGCTTGGCTAGGAAGCCAGGATTAAAGATAGACTGTGTTTCTCCACTCCACTGAAAGCCTGTACTTTAATGTTTTAAAGCTTCTAAAATTGTGTGCCAATAGTATCATATCTGTCACTGGCAACAGTAGTCATTCTGCCAGTGGCAGAATTCAGCTCTGGGAGAACTTACTGTGGTTTTCCTTATGTGGTGGCAGATCCACAGTAGGTCATAATTTCTCACCTACTAGGTATTTTCCCTGAAACTTCAACACATGCAACTCTTCCTCGCTTCTTTACAAAGTTTAGCAGGCCTGTCAACACTGCTACCCCAGGATCTCACATTAATTAATTTATCCTCACAGCACTCCTTTGTTAGATGCCAGATTTTTCAGAGAGCTCAGACTCAAATTTTCGAGTGCTCAACACATAAATTGGAGCCAGATTTTCTGAAAAAAACTGGAGTTCTCGTTCAGTTGCTTAAAGAAGGTGCAAATTTTTCAAAGTTTCCAACAACCCTAGCAGCAGTGTCTGCTGCCCAGATTGTGTGAGAAGTTGAGGGCTCCGTGAGCTAAGCTTCTTTACCTATTGGAACCCTGGGCACTGAGAATTTCAGACTTTCTGTGCTGCCAGGCACTGACCCTCAAGCAAACACTGCATTGACCTGAGGCTGTGGAAAAGGCTTCCAAAATTGAATGACAGCACTGGGACTGTGAATGTGCAGTTTGAATAGAAGTGTGTGATATCACAGGGTGCAAAACTTAGAGTTTAAGGGTTTAGAATATAGTAATATATATAAAGCAAAATGGAGGTTTAGGCAGAGGCCAGTCCTTCTTCTTCACCTTCTTCTTCATGGCTCTGGGTGATATTTTGTAATTGGATAGGAAAGTCCACATTGTGGGCCACGAGTGTTGGTTATTGGGTTAAAAGTAAAAATAATTTGGGTGTCATTCATAATTGACAGTTTATCCTTAAAAGGCCTTGTAGAGAGAGAAAGGTTCCATTTTTACTTTGTTAGCTAGAAGTGCTGTAGAACTCAAGTTTTGTTAGACTGTAATATAGATAAAAATTAATAAACATCTGAGTCAGAACACAAAATACCATCTTGCACATTTAATCACAGTTCTGGCAGAAAATATAAAAGTAACATCTACTTATGAACATTTTGGTGCCTTCAGTGAAGGTGATTTCCCTGTGAAGTCTGGCTGTCAGAGTGGGAGGCTGAGCTCTTCTGAAAGCCTGAGCTCTATTGCAAGGTTCTCACTGCTCTGCAGGAGACAAGCTGACAGCTGGAGCCAGGGCCCAGAGCAGTGGCACATTGTGCAGCAGGTGGCAATGACATCAGGATCCGGCTGTCAACCCTCCCATTTCTGTCCCTGGATGTGCTGGGAGTGGGCTGCAGTGTGGCTGGCTTGTGACAGCTCAGGGAGAGCGGTGTGGCACGGGCTGTGACGTGGGCACGGGCTAAAACACGAGCTCAGCAGCATCCTGCATGATGACAGCGCTGCTGCGTGAGGCACAGGGGATGAGGCAGAGGGAGGTGAGTTCCTGGAAAGCTGCAATGGAACACTCTGCCCTCCTCCTACTCAGTGGAACTGAGAAATACGCATGTACTAGCTGTGCTTGCATCTCAGAATTAAAGCAATCCTACAGAGGAAAAAGGTGGTTTGTCATTTTTTTTGTTTGGGGTTTTTTTTGGGTTTTCTTTTTGGTTTTTTTTTTTTTTTTTTTTTTTTTTGCATTAATTGCTATCTTTTACTGTCTCTGCCTTGCAGCTTGAACACAGTGTGCTGTAGCTTCACCCACTGCAACTCTGTGAGCCCATAAAATGATTGCAGGTCACCAAAAACTCCTGCTCAGGACAGCCCAAGAAAGAAAGGAGCCCACAGGTCAGGCTGAACAGGTAAGCACAAATACACACTGAATGACCCAGGGGAGGAGAGCAAGAGTGGGAAACAGCCTCAATCATCCACGCTGTTCACTCATCAGGTTGCCCCATCTTCGTTTTGGACTGTGTGAGGAGCTACCTCCGAGATAAATTGGGCTCGAGTGGAGTTAGCTCTGAGGAGAACTCAGAGAGTTCCAGACTTTATTTTGTGTAGCAGCAGAGGCACAGCCACAAAGCCTTGCCAGCAGAAAAGGTTAATTACTCTGAGCACACACACAGCTCAGCTGTTCTGCTTCTCCTTCCTGAGTGAGCATATTCAGTGCTGGCTTGGTGAGATCTGAACCTCCTGCTTCACGTGGAGCAGCCACACCTGAGGCTGAGATCCCACCACAGCCATGCCCAAAGCAAAGGTTTGATGGCACAGCAGCTTGGCTCAAAGGAGGGATTGTAAAAAAAACTTACTGTTCAGGCACAGAATCCTCCCCCACTCTGAGAATGTAGGCAGAGCTATTTTCAAGTATTCCTATTTAAGCTCAATTGTTAGGCACCTCACAATTAGAGGTCTCACAATTATTAGAGTCTCACAATTGTTCGTATCTTTTACTTCTAACAAAAGTGTCTCAGTTTTTAAGAGTCCAGAACAAGAGGGCAAAGGCCACAGTCACAGATGTGCCAATCACCACCAGTGCAGGTAGAGAGTGGTGGTTGCTCCTCCTCTGTAAAAGCAGCTGAAGCAAGTTTCAAGGTGGGCCTGGATTCTCAAACCTGAGGCAGTAGCACCTCACAGTTTCCTGTTCTCTCTCCTTTTCCCAGTCACATAGGCAGCTCCTTGTCCACTCCTTCCCTCCGTACAATATCTCAAATTTTAAAACCATTTCCAGCCAGGCTGTGTTAATGTGACAGATGGGAATTCTCTGTCAGGTCCCTTCTGGTGAAACATTTATAAGGTGTTGTATGGCTTCAGAAGGCAACATATTAGAAAATTGGGAGGTGGAGGGTGGTGTAGAGGGAGAAGCTTCCCTATTTTAATTTTAAGCAGTAGGAGCACGAGTAGACTGAGTCATAGCTCTTCAAACATGAATCCCAAAGCAAATAACAAATGGGAAAGGAGAAATGCAGATTTGGCAGACAGCGCAAACAATGCTGGTGATCCCTGCAGACCTGGATGGTGATTTGGCTGCTGAACACCCAGGGGATGGGCTGAGGTGGCACACACGGGTGTTTTGGCCACAGAGGAGGTGAATCATTGCAGGTGACTTGGGACATGAGTGGAGCTGTGCTGATGGGGCCACAGTTTGTGTTCCCAGTGCTGCAGGGAGGGAGGGATGGAGGGTGTGCAGTGCCCAGGGGGAGCTGCCTTCTCTGGGATGTTCACCCAGCCTAGAAAGAGGGAACAGTAATCTCCATCACACTGAACACACAGGGTGGGTGGGGAAGACATTTCTAGTTTTGTCCACACCCCCTCCAGGCAGTATCAATGCCATGAGTACTCCCAAAATGTAATGGTATCCCAGCAAAGGGGCTGGAATAACACCTCATGGATAGAGGTGCAACACTCAGAGCCCTCCACAACAGCCAAAATTATCCCCAGGGCTAATTTTGTCAGTCAGGGAGTCACTGGAATACCTGATAGTTTTGCCAATCAAAAGGAGGGAACAGATGTGCATTCCTCCTGAAGTCATTATTTGTTTTTTGGCCAACAGCAGGTTCCAGTTGCTCTCCTGGACCACAACATCAGCCTCCATCACCTGCATGGCAAAATAACATTTTGCTCATAAAGAAGCACTATCTTTATGTGCTTTTCTACACGGGGTTATTTGGAGATCCAGAACTCTGTTGGTTGCTGTGGTCCAGCACACCTTTAATCTAGTTTTTATTTGCCACTTCCAGATTGCACAGCTAGACAGCAGGGCAGGCTTTCCTGTTTGCTTAGCTGCAGCCACTGCACTTCAATGTTTACTAGCATGGTTGAGAAAAATTCCAGGAGGGTTGGGTTTGGAGTTATTTACTCTTTCCTTAAAATTATTTTTTTCTATTAGCATTTGCTTATTTGTCAAAGTTGAAACATTTTGAAGAGACGGTTTGGTTTTGACAGTTTTCCTTCACAACCCAGGAAGCTTTGGGATCAGTCAGCACAAAGGCTGGGATTCTTAGGGCTCTTGGCATTGCACTGCCTCTGGGGAAGAGAGCCAAGATGTCTGCTTCTGAGCCCTAGTCCCATGTCTTTTTCTTTTTATAGAGGATTTTAAAACATGTCTCTCGTCAGAACATTACCAAAATTCAAACCAACTAAATTTTCTCTTGAGCAGAATCACCTTTCAATGCAGAACTGCAATATTTATGCACTTAACACCATTGCCAGAGGCACAGAAGTACAAAGCAGTGCTATTTGGAATATTATCCAGCACCTACTAGTATTACAAACAGTAATGCAGTGTCTTGCTAGAGCACATGTGAAATTGAAGTTCTCCTCTCGTTGATTCATTGCCACCCAGGTGACAAAGTCTAACTGGAAATGAATGCACCTTGTTGGATCTGGGATAGATTCCAGATGTCTCTCACTGGCTTCTTTTCTGACCCAAATCCTCTCCAAATTTTAGCAGCCATGATATTTTTAGACCTCTCTAGCATCTTGTGTCATCTAGCAGGCCTGGGAGGTGGAGGAAACGCTGCAATTCCATAAAGGAGAAGGGCTGGAAGCAGGAGGTTGCCAAAGATCACAGTGCAGTTCCAAGGCAGAGCAGGACAGATGGCCACCCCTGCAGGAGAGAGGAGCTGTGCTATTCCTGGCACACTCAGGCACCTCCATCCCGCCAGCCTCCACTCCAGAAGCTGGGGTGGCTACAGGAGCCCATCATTTTCTGGCCAGAAAAGTCACAGCTACTTTGAGCTATGGAAAAGAGACCACATTTTCCCCCTAAGCCGGATACATTTCAGGAGAGAGTGAAATAACTTGCTCCCAGTGGTGATGGTGCCAAATGCAAGGAGCCAGTGCAGAACCAGGCTGAGAGCAGAGCTCCACATCCCTCTGATGCCTTGGGAAGGCTGACCTGGAACAGAGACTGGACAGAGCCAGAGAATAAAGCAGGGATTTATTGAAAGGCCTTTAGGGTACACCTTAGGCAGGACAGGGCCTGACCAGGGATACACCCAAGGTAGATTTAGAATGGACACAAAATGGAAAACTAGTCACAAGATCTTACATTTTTATAAGTTTTGGTTCATTTGCATCTTGGGGTTTAATTGTCCAATTCCAGCTCCAGGCTGTGAGCTCCCATCCTTCTTGTTCCTCCCTCCAGCCACCCTTGTTTGTGCTGTTGGGCTGAAAGTTGTCCTTGGTGTGCAGCAGGACAAGGATTTGTTTTGTGTCCCTGCTGTGTGCAGAGAGCTGAGTGACACTGACTGTGAGCTCAGAGCTGCACCCCTGGGCAGCACAGAGTCTGAAAATATGAAAGTTAAAACTTAAGGCATCACCTTTGTCCTCCTGCTGTGCCCCACAGGGATGTAGGGACTAAATACTTCATTTCTCCTGCAGAAAGGACTCCAGTGTTTCCTCAGCAGTTTGATATTGTGCGATGCATTCACCTTACAGGGTGCAGAGAACTTCAGCATTCTAGGCTGTTAGCACTTACAGCATTTTGAGAAACACACTGTCTGTACAGCATCTGCTGCCATGCCCTGCAAAAACTCATTTCCCAAAATAACAGCTGTAGTAAAGCAAAAGTTGTAGTATATACTCAGCACATAGCTGCACACTACATTAGAACTGCCACGCAAAGCAAATCAGCCACATCCATTTCTTCCACACCCTCCTGCCACCTGCACCCTGAACAGAGGCCTGGTTTTACTGGAGGACTTATTTCCCTCAAATTGCTGAGGCTGCACCTGCTTACTCAGTGCTGGTGAATTTGACTTACATGCATAAAATCACTCTCACATCTCCAGGTCTGTTTTCATTGCAGTTCACGGGCCATGAATAACTAACTACAGTTCTGCAACAGAGGCATCTGCCTTGGCATGGAAATTCAGGGTTGGAGCTGCAGCTGAATTCAGCTCTTGAAAGTCATTTCAAGTGAAGTCTCTAATTCTCTCTTTGGTTCACTTTGGGAATATGACAAGAGATGGAGAACTGCCCCTGGACTCATCCTTTAAGTAAAATTCTCTGTTGCTTCTTACATTAAAAATATGAATCAATGTGAGAATGGCAAGTAACACCAGTTTGTATGTCTGGATGTATTTTACTTTAGAGCTATTTTCTAGGTATTCTGCCTGTGGGACCACTCATGATAATCTTTGCTCTTGGTCTGTGTTTGCACAGCACTGAACACAACCTGGCCAGGTTGAGCTGCAACTGTAGAAGAAACTCAGTCTGAGAAGAGCAACACTGAAGGAGTCCAGGGTTTTTTTTTCAGATGTGGCTCCCAAGATTAAGCTCAGATGTCTGAAGAGGAGAGCTTAAAATGAACAATTTCTACAACTAGGGCTTTACATGCACTACCAGGACACAGAATGCTTCAGGTAACTATATCTGTTTGTGAAATTTGGATGCAGTTGGGTCAGTAAATAATTAAAATAAGAGACAGATGGCTAAATAGAGCAAGATGGAAAGATGGGGGGGAAATGAAGTTTCCTTAGGAAACCAGAATCACAAAGACACCAGTGAAATGAAATGTTTGGAGTCACATTTTCTCATTCCACTTTTTTTTCTTTTGGTGACAGTTCCCACTTTTCCAGAAGTACCTCCTTTCTTGCTTTTCTCTTACCAATTAACCTTGTGCTTCTTGTGTAATTAAATCTGAACCTCCCAATTTCTCAGAGACAGAATTACAGTGTAAAAAATAGTGGACTACAGTAATTAATGTGAGATTAGAAGAGTAAACACAAAGCACATTTAAGGTACTTTCTCACTAATATATATCATGACAGTACAGATGAAACAAAACTACATTCTCATCTCAAATCAGACCTTGTGCAGCCTTAGCAAACTCTGCTTAAACATTGTTGTGGGTTTTTTTTTTCCCCTCTACACTCAAGTTTAAGCAGAAGCAAAGAGTCCCACAAATCTCATCATAAAATGTGTTCCTGCAAAACTTCCAATCTATTTTCGGTTCTGAAACCTTGGAGAAATACAATCAAAATAGATTTTTGTGTTCCTTCCTAACCAAGTTATGTGAAAGTTTGAGATACCATTCTAACAGCAAAGTCTCTTGCACAAGAGGAACAGTTTTATAATAAGATAGTTGCAAAACAGTTCCTCTTTATTTCTTCAGTTTTGAAGAAACAAGCTGAGATTTATTTATAAGCCATCTCCTTCCTCAGCATTTCAAAAGGTGGAATATGCCTGTACACAATGCAGCAGTATTGTGGCCTCAGTTCAGCACGATTCCTGGTGTAATGATACAGGACAAAAACATTGCAGAGGACATTTGCTGACCCTTTGTGCAAGGCTCTACACCAACCAAATCTAATTTAAAAAAAAGCCACAGTGATGGGAAGGCTGCTTCATCTCCATCTTGGAAGTGTTCCACCATTCCCATCTGCACAAAGGAGAAACAGGGATGAAACCAGGAGGATTTATGAAAAACTGAAGCTGAATGCTGGCAGGTTTTTGATATATTTAGTTCTCAAATCTGCAGCCCCCTGGCAGTACTGCATAACAGGCTGATAGTGCCCAGTCCTGATATAATTGGGTAGTGTTAGAAAGAAAGGATTCCTCTTTACCCTGATGAAGTGCACAGTTTGATAAACTCTCCTAATAAACTCCCCTTCAGCTATTAGGAGCTGAAATATTGTGCTTTTGCTGGATAACTCGTAGATTACACAGACATAAACATCACATCATTAGCAGGGCCAGCATCAAATGTAGCTGTAAATCATGAGAAGAAAGCTTTTATTTATAGATCATGGCTTGTAATTCTGAAAATTTATGCTTAGACAAACGATTTTCCTCATCAAGAGTGAATAATTAAACCATGGCTTTACAAGCTGTGTTTCAGCACCACAGTAACTTCAGGGCTTGCTGATTTTTTGGGGATGTAGGAATGCACTCTGGGCTCTGGCTGACCACTCAGGTACATTATTCTCAATTTCAGTAGCTGGAAGCAGGCTGCTGCACACGTCAAAATTATTTGTACTGCTGACACTCTCCCCCAAATAGTTCCACACTCAGTTTTGCTGGGATTTTACTCTTTTAGCAGGCTTGGATTGTGAAGTGTGATGCATGTTTAGAGCATGGTGTCTTCTCCTGTGGGTTTCTTATCTTCTTTTCCTCATGTTAGAGCTGGGATTAATACATGGGGGTCACAGTTCTGTTTGGACTCAGTGTTTATTAATTCTTATCTATAGCACAGCCTCACTGTGAGCTCTAACTAACAAGGTACAAAATGGAGATACTTCTAACTCTTTCCAAGGTCTTTTAAAGCTAATTACCTACTAATGAGATGACACCTATATTATTTATACTTTTGACCCAATAATTGACCACTTGAGGTCTGCAATGTGGACCTTTCACCCAATAAAAAAAAACACCCAAAACCAAGGAGGAGAAGGTGAAGGACTTAAACCTAAATCCTCCATCTTGCCCCCATATATTACTATATACTAAAAGCTTGACATCTAAATTTCCAGGGTTTCAACATTCTCCCTCCATCAGCTCCATCCCAGAGCAACCTGCCAAGCCAAGAGAGCAACCAAGGAGCAACAGAGCCCCTGCTGAGAGCTCTGTCCCCTTGCCTGGCCTGCTGCTTCTCCATCAACCTCTCCACGGACAAAGCCTGATGGGAAATGCAGCCTGGGGCAGTCAGAGCCCAGGTGATGGAGATGAGCTGATGGCAGCACTCCCTTTAAACTGGGAGCCCCGGGGCTGCTCAGGGCAGCTGAAGCTTGGAAGGAAATGCTCTTTGAGGAGTGGGATGCACCATCAGAAGGATGGGAAGGAGCCACATGACAAAGGTAGGAGTCCTGCACAGAAAGCAGCAACTGTTTGTGGATGTTCCTGGAGCAAACACTGATTTGGTGTCAGGATGTCAAATAGGGATTTTCATGTTTATCCACTGCTTACAGCAGCTCCATCATGATTCCATCAGTTCCATTATTGACCTCATCACTCTCTACAGCTCCCTGAAAGGTGCTGTGCTCAGCTGGGCTTGGGCTCTTTCTCCAGGCAGCACTGACAGAAAGAGAGGACACAGCCTCAAGCTGTGCCAAAGGAGATATAGGTTGGATGTTAGGGAAAAAGTTTTTCATGGAAAGAATGATAAAGTATTGGAATGGTTTGCCTGGGGAGGTGGTGGAGTCACCAGGCTGGATGTGTTTAATAAAATCCTGGATGTGGCACCAGTGCCATGGTTTAGTTGAGGTGTCAGGGTGGGTTGGACCGGATGATCTTGAAGGTCTCTTCCAACCTGGTGATTTTGTGAATTAATGTAGCACATGTGTGGATTTATGGTAGTGTAAAGCACCCAAAAGCAGTGAGAACTTTTACAGTCTTGCAGGAGGGAATTCAGGGAAGGCTCTGTTTTCTGGCCACAGTCAAAGGAGCAAATGAGGGAGAAGCTCTTGGGGAATTCAAGCTGGACTGGCTGGGGCAATTTTTCTGCTTTGCATTTCTTGTGTAGAGAGCTACTTGAAAATTTTCCAGCTAACTATTTTCTTTTTTTTTTTTTTTTTTCCTTTTGGAAAATGCCAATTCATGAAAATCAACAAGTTTCATGGGAATATGCTGTTTTTTAAAATAAAATATTTTCATTGCTCAGAAGAGCAAAAAGCGAATGGTGATGACAAGGTCAAGGAATGTTCTGATATTTAATTTCAAGCTTGTCAGCTTTAACATTTCATCCTGCATAAAATTTTAAACAGAGGCAAAAATGAACCATGACTTATTTAAGGAAGAAAATTAGTTTATGGTTAATTTTGTAGCTGTGAGGAGCTGGAAACAGGGCATGCTGAAAATAACAGGCCTTTGGTGAAGCTCCAAAATCTGCTGCTGGAGTTTTATCCTGGGTCAGGGAGCTTGAAATGGGAGGGGGCAGAGTTGTGAATACTCACTGCTTGATCCCACTTGAGGAATCAAGATGCTGCTGTTAATAATGAGTTTAAGGGAGGACATCAGCTCATTGTGTGTCCCTGGGCATGGAACTGCAGCTCCTCACTAATGCCTTTCACACAGCTGTGTTATACAGGGATTAGATGCTTTGTCTGGAAAAATCTGCTCTCCGGCTTTAATTCACACCTATCCCTTTCAAACACTTACACTGGATTACTTGTGTGTCCCATTTTATCTTGTGGGAGTGTGACTCTAATAAATCCGGAGCCATGGCCAGTGAGGCTCCCAGCCCATTTCTGTGAACACTCCTGTGTTCATCCTTCTGATGTGCTGAGATATAAAATATCACCAATTTGGTTTTTAATTAGTGCTCTCTGCTCAAGAACACGACCAGCAAGTCCAGGTTCTCTAGCTGCCCTGTGTTTTTCCTTTTATTAGGACAATGATTTTGATTTTTTGAGGTCTTTGGGTTTTGTTTGGGTTTTTTGTTGTTGTGGAGTAGGGGTGAGTGATGTTACATGTTTGGTTTTTACACTTGCAATAAGATTTAGAAGATATGCTTGTCCTGGAGATCAAAGCATATGTGAGCACGAAATACTTGTAGAGAATAAAGTGCTTTTTAAAAATTTAGAGATCCATGGTCAGCTTCTGGGCTAGAAGTACTTATTTTTCTGTATTTAGTCTCAATGGAGCAGAGGAGCCCATTTGAACTCAGTTTAATAAGAAACCGGCTCTTGAAATATGGCTTTTATGCAGAAAATGTCAATTTTGTAACAGAGCTATACATTGACTGCTTCCTACATGCAAACTGTGCCCATGTTGAGGGTAGAAATGTTAAATTCAGCACAGGTTTCTTGTCTGGAGATGGAAGAGCAGCTCAGAGCACCCTGTGAGGGACGTGTGTTGAAGCTGGCAGTCAGACCCCTCCTTTTATATGACAGCAGACAAGGCTGATGTGAGTCCTGGCTGAACAGCATGGGAGCAGATCTTGGGAGGGATTTTTCCCCACTTCAAAGGCTCCTCCCACCATGTGAGCCAGGCATTTTCTATATTTTATCTAGCTCTGCTCCTAGCTTATTTTGTTCATACCCAAGGCTCCAAGAGCCTTTTATGATTTGTTTCACAATGCTTTTCCTACTTGCTTTGGAGAACAAGCTGAGAATCCAATTTATGACAAGGTTCATTCTCACCACTCAATCACAGAATATGCTCAGTTGGACCCCAAGGATCATTGGTTCAACTCTGGGCACTGCGAAGGATGGGAAATATCTGATGTGATCTAACTTATATTCAACTTCAGCCACACAACCTGGGTTATAGCAAATAGAAGCTGATCTCTGTATATGGTAGTCAAGTAAAAATGGAATAATCTAATTATTTTATTTAATTTAATTATTTAATTTTTTATTTATTTTAATTGTCTAGATTTTTTTTTAACTTAGTTTGGTTCAGCTGATGGAGAAGAGGTCCCTTTATTTCCTACACTGGGGATCATGTGTGCATTCCCATGCCGTGGATCACCTGCACACCCCAAGTGTTCTGTGAGAATGTTTCCCCTATAGGGCTCCTTGCTCTGAGAGAGGACTTGCCCAGAAATCATGAACTGTGTGGCAAACCACATTTAAATAATCAGCTTCCTCCTAGGAGCCACAATGCAGAGAATGAGATTTTTCAGCCTACACCTCACCAGGCATCAGGGGTGCAGCACTGATACTCCAAGGCAACAATTACAATTTTTTTGTCCTCCTCTTGGGGCTAACTGGGCTGTGCCATCTGCTCCTGCCTGCTGGACAGAGAAGTGCCAAGCAGAGCAGTGAGGTCTTAGAAAGTGAGAGGTGAAAAGGAGGTTCCAAGCAGGGCAGAGGAGAGAGAGGCCAGAAAATGATGAGCAGAAAGGGAAATATGCAGGAGTGGGAGGACAGCTGTGTCCTACAAATCTTTGTGCAGTCTGTGCCTGGCCTGGTGTGACTTTCACTGCAGTGTCAGGGGTAACTGCACTAACAGGAGAGCTGAGTTTAGGAACTCAGCAAATGAAGGAACACAAGAAGATTCCCAGGTGAAGAGGTGCAGCCCTTATCAGGGACTGACCTTGGCTTGTCTGACCTTAAAAACATGCAAGTCCTAGGAAAAACCTGTGTTTTAAAGGGATGTGAGTGACTTGATGCCATGAAAAGAAAGGTGTGCCTGGCTGCAGTCAGTGGAAAGCACCAAGAAACCTCCCTAGGTAGAAAATGTTCTGCACTGAAGGTTTAGAATTTGGGCCTGAACTCGTCAGTGATTCCTTTGCTGTTTTCCTAGACTTTTGGCTTGACTCTTTTGTGAGTGGCCCCTCTCCAAGAAAAATGTTATGCTGTTTCTATGGGATACACAACAAGTCCGAGTTTTTTCAGGATCTGATAATCCTACTTTTCCTTGTATGCCTGTGATCTATCTGCTGGCCCTATATTCTGATCCTTGCACACAAACACCACGTGCTATCTAGAAAATATGGACAACCCTTGGGGTTTAGCAGCAAATTAATTCCCTGAAGGCACAAAGCCTGTCCCAATGGGACATTTGGAGGTTCAATGTATTTGGTAGAGGATGAAGAGCTGGAGGACAGCACGAGATGCAAGTTGGGGGGAGAGGTCTGAAGGATCAATGCTCCTTTGCCTTGCCTCTGACCCAGAACAATCTCCCACCAGGTTCAGGGAAGGAAATTCCTCTTTTGCTGAGTTCACTCTCTATACATTTCAGTGTCAGTCACTAAAATCTTGGTGCCATTACCTGAAGCAATAATTAAATGTGTAATTCTATATTCCTGAGCTCTAGCTACCAAAAACTTTGCCTCGTTATCTTGACTCTGCAAATATTGTAGCAGAACCTGTAAGAAAAGCTGTGTAAGGCACTGAAGCCTCTTCAGACAGGGAAGGTGATGACGGTGGCTTATAAACCAGGATGTGAAACTTCAATCAGACAGTTCCAAAAGCCATTTGAAACCACACAGGCAATATTGCAAGCTTGTGTTTTATTTCTGAATGCCTGATGTGGGAAATGAAAGATAGACAGTTTGAGCTCTTGGAGCTGCATTTTTGAGCAAGGACAAATACCTGAGAAGGAATTCAACTAAATCATAAAATACTGGGCATGAAATCTGGACAGCTACGCAGAGTATTCATTGTGCTTCAAATTAACACTATCTCTGCTTATTTCAGAGCAATTTCCTGTCCTCTGGGAATGTTCTTTGCAGGACAGCTCCTTGCAGGATGTGCTCACCTCAGAGCTGCCTGTCGTTGCAGTGTGCTGAAGATGAATTAGGTTCAATGTACTTCTAAGGCTCTGCTTGCTCATCTTTGCCCATTTGCAGAACAAACTCTGCACATCTTCTCTGACACACCTAGAGCTGCCAAGTCCCTTTGTATGCAGGCAGAAATACTGCAGGAAGGCTCTTTGGCATGAACAGGATATTTAAATTTCTCATCTGGTTAACCTGTCCTAACTAAACTGTGTGGAGCAGGGTGTCTGTATTTGTTAGCAGTAAATTTTCACACTTACAGGGAAAGGAGGATGCTTTTTATTTCTTGCTTTAGGTTGACTTCTGACCAGGTATCTGTCTAGTCTTGGTTTTTGAGAGGAAGCATCCTTAATTCTTACTGCAGCCTTAATTCTTTCTGCATCCTTAATTCTTTCTGCATCCTTAATTCTTACTGCAGCCTTAATTCTTTCTGCATCCTTAATTCTTTCTGCACTGTGATGCTTGCAGGCAGGTTTAGTGTCTCAGCCCTCCTGGTTTCCACAGGAAAAGGGCATCAGGTACACATTTTTAGGGCTAATAAGTACCCCTGGGATATTGCATGAAGATGTTCTCTGGGACAGGAGTTTCTACAGGGGAGAGCTATTTCAGATGAGTGCTTCAGTGCCAGTGGGAAAAAACATAGGGAGAGAGTTTAAAATGGACTGAGAGGAAAAACATTTTCTTTGAACCAACTTGCTGAGTCTCCTACATTCCATTAAGGAACATTTTATAACCTCCAGTCCTTTTAAAGTGAGAGTACGAGCCTGCCCCTCATCGAACAAAGAGCAGAATTTTCTTCTGCTTCTGTTGGAAGACAATGTGACTTTTTGCTTTTTCTGAAGGGTCCTGGTGTATTCTTGGGTCAGGCACCAAAATTTTGGGGAGTTTGGTGGTGTTGAAATGCCTCAGCAGTGAGATGGGAGGAAATGCAGGAGCACAGGGATGTGTTCTGTGGGACAGAGTGGAGGCACACAAGTAGTGAACCCTGGTTGATCCAAGCAGAGTTGAGGGCTCCTTGAATCCTCATGTCCACGTTCTGTTGGCTGCCCAATGAATGGACAAGACACTGGATTTTGAAAATACTGCTAGAGGTGTTAGGACAAGATGGGGAAGGGTCAGGTGAAGATACAAACTCCTTAGCTTAAAATCTTCTGATGGATGGCTTTTTCTCCCCTAGGAAATGGGCCTTATTCACCCCCCCAAATGTTTTTCTTAGATATAATCATTATGGTCTCTCGCTTTTACAAGAAATTTATTTTGACTTGAAAATGGATTGAGAGAAAAACTAATGTGGAGGCCAAGGAGGCAGCCACAAAAGAAATCTCATCTACTTACTCCCAACCATTTTTACACAATTACAACACAAACTGACATGCTTGTGTGTGCAGCCTCCCACTGCTGTGGTATTCAACCATTTAAAGGCCTAAAAGCATTTATTCCCCCCAGGGTTTTTTGAAGTAAATTTTTGGTCTAATAATTACATTAGAATTGAAGTGACTGACCTAAGGTTGAAATTTCTGACAGATACAAAATTTGAATTCAAATTGTTGGTTTTCAAAGACATCTAGTCCTTAATGACAACTACATCATAAGACATAGGTATCCCAAGCTAATTCAGGTAGGCACTGCATCATTTACTTTGTCTTAGCTGCTGCTTGGGCAGTCTTTCCCAAATAAAGAGAGAAATTTGCCTCCCATGAGAGCTGCCTTGCATCTTCCTCAGTCTTTCTTGCAGATAGAAAAGTGGGAGAACAAAATTGTTCTGCGTGGCTGTTCAAGATTTTATTTGAAGCCTGATGATCAGCAAAGCTGTCCCCCAAAATCATAACATTAGTACAAGCAAGTGGCTTTCTGCTGGATATAAAATACAGTCTGTATTTTATATGGAAATATATAAAAAATAATATATTTTATACAGAAGCATGGAAACTCTGCAAATGGTTTCTAAGAAAAGTGACAAAGAAAACTCCTCACAGCAAGGGAATTCAGGGAAAGCTCTTTAAATTTAAGGAGAAAACATTTCCCCTGAGTCATAACTACATTTAACTTCCATGTGTTAGAGAAGGAGGAGGTTGTGGCGTCAGGGAAATGGGAGGTTCCCCCAGTAAAAACTTCAGATGAGCAGTTGCTTCTCCAGGCATCTGCTTGTAGGATTCTGCCAGACGTAAAATCCATATGGTGCTCTGCAAACAAGGCACACGAGGCTGCTACACAAACATCAGCTGATTTGTGCACATCCTCTGCTTGCCTTCTAGCAAACAGTGCAGGGAACCCTCTAATCTCTGCTGGGGCTTGCTGGGTCCTGCCATAATGAAAGAGGAAGCAGGAAATTAAAAGGTACTGTGCTCTTCAGGGACAGGGATAAATTGAGGCAGAGAACGACTGTGACTTGCCAAGACCACACAAGGAGTGGGAGAACCCTCAGACTTCTATTCTATTTCTATTCTATTTCTATTCTATATTTCTATTCTATTATTTCTATTCTATATTTCTATTCTATTCTATTCCTATTCTATTTCTATTCCTATTCCTATCCTATTTCCTTCCTTCCCTTCCTTCCCTTCCTTCCCTTCCTTCCCTTCCTTCCCTTCCTTCCCTTCCTTTCCTTCCTTCCTTCCTTCCTTCCTTCCTTCCTTCCTTCCTTCCTTTCTTCCTTCCTTCCTTCCTTCCTTCCTTTCCTTTCCTTTCTTTTCCTTTCCTTTCCTTTCCTTTCCTTTCCTTTCCTTTCCTTTCCTTTCCTTTCCTTTCCTTTCCTTTCCTTTCCTTTCCTTTCCTTTCCTTTCCTTTCCTTTTCCTTTCCTTTCCTTTCCTTTCCTTTCCTTTCCTTTCCTTTCCTTTCCTTTCCTTTCCTTTCCTTTCCTTTCCTTTCCTTTCCTTTCCTTTCCTTTCCTTTCCTTTCCTTTCCTTTCCTTTCCTTTCCTTTCCTTTCCTTTCCTTTCCTTTCCTTTCCTTTCCTTTCCTTTCCTTTCCTTTCCTTTCCTTTCCTTTCCTTTCCTTTCCTTTCCTTTCCTTTCCTTTCCTTTCCTTTCCTTTCCTTTCCTTTCCTTTCCTTTCCTTTCCTTTCCTTTCCTTTCCTTTCCTTTCCCTCAGATTTCTGTTCCCCCAGTCTGCAGCCCCCAGTGGGAGATGTGGGGCTTCTTGCACTAAAACTAGGATTGCTCTGCATAAAGCATGATGGAATTTGGAAAGTGGATCACTGCACTCAGTCTGGATGATCTCCTGGCCATCTGTGCCCCTTTGGCACACGGGGACACAGGCAAAGGGTGTCCTGCAGCTCAGCTCCTCAGAGTAAACCACCCTGGGCACAAATGGCTGCACACCTTCTCCTTCAGTGACTTAATGTCCCTTTTAACTGAGGGACTTAAAATTATCCATTCTGAGTGCTCAGGCTGGCAGAGCTCCTCTGAAGAACACCGTGGTCCTACAGGGGTTTTGATAAGGATGTTCTAAAGCACAGTGGTGAAGCTGAAGTATTTGTTTACAGTGAGGCAAATCTTTCTGCTGCTTGGCTACAGACAGATAAGGGGTTTTTTTTACCTAGGAATCCGGGAGACTTAAAAAAAAAAAAAAAAGATAAATAAAACCCAAAAAAACCTCCACAATGGGAAAAAAAAAAAAAAAAAAAAAAAAAAAAAAAAAAAAAAAACCCAATCCCAAAACTCAAAAAACACAACCAAAACCATAAACCTGCAACACTTTGAATATCTCTAGCTTGAAATATTATTAGACTTCTGAATAAGCATGTTTCTGTGTTTTCTTTTATAAGGGCTGAAAATCTTGCTTCCAAAGCAAAGGAACACCTTATGGATGGCTCAGCCAGCACAGAACTGTGCCTTCCACAAAAAGTGCCCTTGCAAAAGGAAGCAGCCAGGCAGAAGCAGAATGAAACACAAGCCGGTAACTTAAGAATCCCAGTAAAATGAAATGCAAGATTTTGCCCAGATTTTGCTCTCCACTCCACTGGCATCATTTTGTGTGGCCAACCTGTTGCAGAAGTTTCTAGGTGACAGACTTTGAGACAATTCCTCTGTTTAGCCCTAAGAAGAACTACCCCATAGTGCTGTGAGTGTGGTGAGAGGAGTCCTAGATCAGAAAAGCAGTAATTTCTGTGCCAGTTTTGTTTGTTTGTTTTTATTACCTGTGCTGGGGCTTCAGGCACCGCTTGGCTGATTTTCTTTGATGGAGACCTTTGAAACTTTGAAAGGTTAACTCAAGAAGCTTCTTGATTTGTGGAGCTGAGCGCACATAAAATCATCCAGATGGCCAAGAGCCAGATGCAGTCTTCTTTAGTGACAAAAGTATTGTCATTTCTCATGACATTTCTCATTTACTGCAATGTTTTCTGACACTTGCTGCCTTTCCTGCAGCCCTGACTGATGGCAGCAGAAAAAGAAATCTCAGCTTTGTTTGAAAGCCCATGGAGGTGTGCTCAGCCACTCTGATTATGCAGAGAAGTTTGAAGATGTTATGCAGGTGTGTTCTGAAACCTCACACACAAATAGAAAACTCTTAAAAGCTGAAATAGGAGTGCAGGAATTCCTTTCCACCTTCCCCTCCTTTTACTCTACTCCCAGGAGATTTTCTCTGTCATCCACACTTTGCACCTGTAGAGCTGCCCCAAGACAATGACTTCAAGCATTTCTCTGAGCTTAATAAAACCTTCTCCTGGTGTCTCAGTATAGGATGGTAAATAACCAACTGATTATTTGGTAACTCCAAATAATAACTTATAATAACTCCAAACTGATTGAAGATTTTTCAAGTTTATATAGTAAATACCAGCAGAATTAAGAAGAGATGCTGGAAAACAAGGACCTCTTGCTGTCAACAACAGCTGACTGGTTCATTCTGAGACACAATTACTGGAGAACATTGTAATTTTATTTTTCAGACCTTTACACCAGCCTGACTTCAAGGTTAAATATTGAAATATATGCATTTTTTTCTGGCTGCTAATTAACTGTTGGTATAGACACACGTGGACTTCAGAACTGTCATTCATTTGCTCTGTGCACATAAGAATGATCCTTGCACTTGTATTCGTACGAAAACTTAAAATTCACTGGGAGTAGCTTGGAACATTGAGGATAATTGGTATGAATGACACCACAAATCGGATTATGATTCCCTAAGAGACTCAAAAACACAGGGAGGTGCTCTCTGCCTGTATCACAGGATGAAAATTACTAAATACTCTGTATCAAACTAGTAAAGCAGTTTTTTTCCTTTCTAAACAGATTTTTAAGCCCACTGCTCAAAAAGGCTCAAGCTCTTCTTAAAATCACCTAGGTTTTTGGTTTCTTTCATATACAAAAATATGGAAATACGTTGAGGAAAGCTTCCATAAAGAGAAAAATAATGTGACACTGTAAATCTGTACACATCTCTGGTATATTTGCTAAAGATCAGACTTTTATCACTTGCTATGGGTGTAAAATTAATATGAGTACTCATTTCATGGCCCTGCAAGGCACAGGGGAAATGGTGAATCAATGCAGCTTTTGCAAAGGTTTGAGCAGGAAAAGTCTTGAAGGATGTCCCCAGGAATGGCAGCAGAGCTGTGAGACCCCCTTCCCACTGCTCCTCAGCAAAGGGATAACTTGAAGGGAACAGGGAATAAAGAGATCCCAAGGGGAGGCAGTGCCAATCCATCAAAACCTCCTTTGTCACAGCGCAGAGGAAGCCCAGGAGAGACCCAGGGAATTTCAGACCCCGCAGCTCCTGTGCACAGGGACAAATGCTGAGGGGTGTTTTGTTTCACCCAGCACATGCAGCAGGCAGATGATTAACTTAACACTTGCACAGGCTGGTGATGCTGCCCTGTAAACAGATTTAAAATCTTTCAGTTCCACAGAACTTAGGGCTTGAGCAAACAAGGTACAGTTTAATGGGGACATCATGAGATATAGGATCAAGGACTACAAACCAACTCAGGCCTGGATTTTTTGGGTTTTTTTGGTTTTTTTTTTTTTTTTTTTCCCCTGCTTTTAGGATTCTGCAAAATTGAAATCAGCCTTATTCTCACTAGCATAACAAATTTTTCATCTTGGCTGTTTTGGACAAGATGAAAAATGCCATTCAAACAGTTTGCTCCAGGATTGCAGCACTGAAGCAGAAAGTAGAGGGAACCAGAGGGAAGGCAGAGGAAGTTACTTTAAAAAGAAAAATTGCATTAAACTCACTTTCTGAGTGAAGATGAAATTGAAGCCGCCCTTAAATGAATTATTTCCCCCACAGCTTGTTTCAGCAGCAGACAAACTCCAGAGCACTCATTTATTCACTTGTTGCATTGCAGGGAAAAGCACAGCTGAATTATCAAGTTGTGTTTGAATTATCAAGTTGTGTTTAAGGCTCTGACTTGGGGTAATACCAAACAAAAACTCATGTCAGCGTTGTGTCCTTCACTGCATGCACACAACATTCATCTGTGCTGTATCCCCACGGAGTAAATGCATTTTTTAATGTAAATTTCCCAGTTAAAGCTGCACTGATGGTGGTAAATGCATTGAGATTTGACAGTGAGATGCTTTTCACCCCTCATCGAAGCGAGGCGCCAGCAAATCCATCAGGGGAGATTTATTGGAAGGATTCATCACACTGCTGGCAATAAAACAGGCTATAAAGTTCCACCAAAGCTAAACAGCAGCGTCCTGCTGGGCTGATGGAAACGCCAGCACACGGAGGGCCCCCAGCTCATCCTGCTTTTGGGGCAGCCTGGCCTGGAGTCTGGGCATAAACAAAACCCTCCTCACTGCTCTGCCAGTGCTGAACCTCTGCAAGGCTTTGGGATCACTAATTGTTTTAAGAGTCTTAAAAGCATTTAGCTAAGACAAACATCTAGAAGTAAGGTGAACGCCCGAAGTTAATGTGATGAGCTGACAGTTGTTTCTGGGCTACTGCTGCATAGTTCATACTAGGGTATTATAAAAAGCTTCCTAAGCTGCTCACTATCCTTACTTGAGCATTTGAACTATTCCAGCCTGGCACTAAAAAAGTAAAAAAAAAAATTAAAAATCAAGAAGCCACAAGCAACTGATCTTCAGTTGAAGTGGATGAAAAAAATCTTCTGGATTGGTTTCTGTGTAGGACAGTAGATAAAATAGAAAAATCAATGATGCCCTGATGGTAACATCACTTCTGGTTGCTCTGGATGGAGAAAGATGCAGAGTGTAGAAAGCTCCATCAAAGCCCAAGCATGGAGGAGAGGAAGTCCCAGTGATGTGCAGAGATGAGGTACAGCAACCAAGACTTGGCCACTAATCTCTGATGCTGGGAGCTGCAGTTTTTTAGCTTCCAGAGCTGCTTCCCAAGACAAATCTGTTTTAGAGAAGGTAATGGAAAGGGAAACTTAATCCTAAATTGCTGTTTGCTCTTCATTTCTTGGGGCTTTTGTCTCTTGTGTACTTCATTGCTCCTTCAGAGGGTCTGTGCCCAATTTTTTTCCCCACACAACTTCTTGAAAAGAAAGTGCCTCTGTCTTGGGCTAGAATGTCTTCCATAGGGATAAACTCATGAGGAAAATGTAACTTCTACCTCAGCATGTGACACAGCTTGGAACTTCCAGAGGCATTTGTTTCCTTTAAACACAAGTACACTTTCAGAGGCAAAGAGAAAGAATACCCATGCTGACATCCTGACCCCACTCTTGTCATGTTTTGTGCTCCTGCTTTGGGAATGATAATACCAGAACACCTGGATAGAGCTGCTGCAAGAATATTTTTTAACACAGACACACAGCTATCTTTGTTTTCCTAACCTTGTTCTTGGAAATGTTTGTATTGCTTCTGCAGACATCTTCCAGTAAAAAAAAAATGGAAATGTCAAATCTGACTAGATAAACCTAAGCAATGTCCTAAAAAACTTAGAAGGGTCTGATACTACCCTAAAAATTATTTAAGGCCACATTAAGAAGTTTTGCTTTCAGTGAAGCCTCAGCTGAAAGCTGAGGCTTATCCTGGCAGATGACACTCATCCCTGTCAGGGAAAGAAATGCAGGAGCCCCACTGACTTCACCCAGGTCAGCATTTAGGGCAGCACAGCTCAGTAGCTGCTGTTATTGGCCCTATGATCCTGACATGGAAGTCATTACCGTTGTCTCCTCATTATTTTAATTACCAAAGCTCTTAGCAAACCACCCCTTTTTTCTTTTTGCTCCTCTGAGCAGTCCAAGCCAGGCTCATGTAGAAGTACCACACTGCTATTGAGCAGAAAATCTCCTGACTTGTGGGCATTTTCTTGCTGTCCTGTGATGAAAAACTTTCTACTAAGTGCTTGTATCTAGGAGATGAAGACAGGAGGTTGTGGTAAGCCTGTATTTATGTGAGTGAAAAATGTAAAACATGCTGGTAGGGGCAGTTTGGATCATTCAGAAATCAGGGTCTAGATTGAGCTGGAATGGTCTTGGTTACACTCCTGGCTTAGATCACTTTGGGATCAGTCCCTTTGTGGTTTTATTCAGTGTGTGAAATCCATGCTACTGCAAGGGATGGTGCTGAGCTATGTAAACCCCAGTGCTGTTGTGGGAAAAACGTGTGAACTCTGTTTCAGGTGATGCGTTTTTAGGAATTTGTAGGAAGTGCTCCAAATTTTAATGAAAATGATGCAGCACCTATGAGGAAACAGCACCCCACGCTTTTCCTGGGTCTGTGGTTTTGCCCTTACAGTGCTTCCTTTTAAGCTGTGTTTTGTCTTTCAGTTCATTTTATTACTTTCTGCTAGCACTGGTTGTGGGGCCACCCCAGAAATCCTCTTTTCTCCCTGGGAGGAGGCAGGGTGGGCATGCCTGGCCCTGTTCCAAAGCCCACAGGAATAAACACAACTTTTTCATTTATTTTCATCCATCAACCTCCTCCTATCTGTGAGGGCCACTCCATTTGTTCAGGACATGGCACAAGGTTATTTAGTCTGGCACTTTGTGGAGCCTTGAATTAATCTTTAATTTTCCATAACTAATGTTCTTTATTAGCTTTGCAAATAATCCCTTGAAATTTTCATCTAGTTTTGAAGAGCTGTAACTAAAGCTCACCTTCTCTGACTTTGCTTTTTCATCTCCCAAGAGCGTTAGCTAAAGGTTTGTCTTTCTAAATCTGACTGCTCTGCATTTCCTCTTTGATACCTGCAGATCTCCTCTGTGCCAGCTCTTTATTTGCCAATGTGTTTTCAAATCTTACACCTTGTTCAGAGGTAAAAATATTCGTGTTAGCATGGGTCACTGCAAAGCTCTGCGTTTTTGTTCTGATCTCCATGTGAAAAAATTGCATCTGTATTCTGCTCTTCAACGTTGCTCCTGTTAATAATCCCTGTTCTTGCAAATAAGCCACGGCTGCACAAATTGTGCTGCTCATTTTAATGAGTTCAAAAGCATAAAATTTGGATGTTCTCATTAACATCCCTGCAGCACAGTCCAAACATTGACTCGGTGAATGCTTTCAACCTAGTGCCATCAAGTTAGATGTTAAATAAAACCAATACTGAAAGTGATATAATTTTTTTCCCAAAGATACTTCATATTAAATCTTAAAAAGATTTTGTAACAGTGTTAGGAAGATCATCTGCCTCATCAAATAGAGGTGGTTAGGGTGTAGGAATAAGCAGATTTATAGAATACAAACACTACTAAGAAAAAGGGAAGTGGCCCAGAGGGGAGAGGATCATGACTACAGCAATTTTTGGCTCAAGAGGAAATAAAAATCCACTAAGCACCAGGGAAAGATTCTTAATTTAATATACTCATGGTCAACAAGACCATATTTTTCAAGTCAGGAAGGGTTATTGCAGTCATCTTCTCTGACCCCTTGTAATGAAGGACATGAAATGTTTGTCACTAGGAAATTATTTAATGAGGAATAAAATCCTGGGGTGTTCATGAGGCACGTGGAATTGGACAGGTTCTGCACTGCTGAGAGTGGCAGGGTAGAAAACCTGCACTGGCTGCAGGGTACAGCAGTGCCCAGACTCCAGGCTTGTCTAATATTGAAGTGTGGTGCCAAGAGCACCACCTGTGTGACAATATTTAGGCTTCCTTTCAAATGCATCTAAATAATATTATCTCTATGATAAAATGAATAAACATGAAGAAATAAATATGAATGAATTTTGGCAGAAAGAATTTTAAGTTATATGAAATTAATCAAACTTACATGTAATAAACCCTTAAGTTAATAGGATATAAACTTAATATTATATAAAATTTGTAAGTCTTAAACTTATTATTTTCTTTCAAATGCATTGTCTTTCAAATGTACTTTCTTTCAAATGCATCTAAATAATATAATCTAAACTTTATAAAACTTAAACTTATGAAAACTTAAAACACAGCTGAGGGAGCTGCTGTGATTTAGCTTCTGGAAACAGAGGTGGCCTAAATCCTCCTAAAGGTGGTGAATAGCAGTTGTTTTAATGGTACAGTTTTAAATTTTTTTAGAAGCAGTGGCTGTGATGTTGTGCTGAGAGGGACAGGGATAAACTGAAGGTGGAACAGTCATTGGGAATTCCACAAGGGACAGTCCACGTTCCCATATGACCCAGCACCTCCATGCATTCATGCACTTTTCTAGGCTATTTTGTGGGTTTCACTGGGTTTGTGATTTTCTCCTTGCTCCTCACAAAGCCTGAAAACCAACTGGGAACTAGAGGATGCCACTCTGTGCTCCAAGCTTCAGGAAGACAATTTTTTCTACAGGTCTACGCTCATACTGGAAAAAAAACCTCAAACCAAACCCACCACATTTGTTTTGTTCTCCAAATACAAGAGCACGATCATTAAAAGCATCCTTAAGACTCTTCAGAAACTGCAGAGGTGCAACAACTGGATTAGCCCTTACAAAGAGACCCAGATACAGAATTATTTTTGCTGGTTTTGTACTCTGGGAGTCACTCTGAGCATTCTCTGTCCATGCTGGCCTGCAAACCTTTTCCTGAGGACAGTGTGAGAGCTGAGAGCGCTTTTGCAGGTTCAAAGTGTTCTGAATACAGCTTCAGATGTCACAGCACTGTAGAGTCCTGACTTCCTAAGGGTCATCAGAGAAGCCAACAGAGAAGTCCTGTAATTGCACCATGATCTGGTACCTCTAACACGTGATGTCAGATTGCTCATGCTTGAAACTGAAGCCTTTTCTCACTCCTGTGCTATCCATAACAAAAGCATTTTAACCCTCACAGTATTAATGGGATGAACAGGAAATAACAGTGTACAACCAAGCTTCAAGGACCTCCATCCTGAGCGTGATTCCCTCAGCCCTGCTCCAACTCCTGCTGTTGGTCATTGCATTTTCCTGCCTTTCTGAGCATGCCTGCCAGGCACCTCCTGTGCAGAAAGCAGAGCTGGGATCTAAGGTGGCAATGTGCTGTTTTCACTCAGCTGTGAAGGTCATCCTCTTCTGCTGAGTCCCTTATTTCTATCTGCAGCCAGTCCCTGTCTGTTCTGTGGCACTGGGAACACAAAGTAATATTTCCAGTGCTCTGATGTGCAAACAAAGCTCCTCAGACTGATGATATTAGCATTTTTACAGCTTACTGGAAGGCAGCATTTAGTAAATGTTTAGCACTTGAAGAAATGTTACTAAACGAGCCACGCAAAATTATTGTAGGTGACTAAAAAGTCTTTTAGGTGCAGATCTAATGTGAGGTGAGAGATGATGCTGAGCATGGAGTTAATCTTAATTATACTGAAACTTTTTCCAGCTGGGTGTGAAGACCTGCAGATAAATCATGGTACTTTTCACACCTGTAAAATGTTAGAATCTAAGAAACTGCTCAAAGGTTCTCCTGCCTTTTCCATGGTCTGTCTCTTGCCTCATCGTTACTGGGATGCCAAAATATCCTGCTCCAGAGCTGATACTGATTGTACCATGAACATCAGCAGCTGCTGTGATTTTATGGATAAATATACATTATAGCTGCAAGAGCTACTTAGAAAAAAGGCAACTTTAATGAGGCTTCCTCATGAAAAAAAAAGGAAAATCCTATATTTTGGTGCCTTATTCTGAATAGACTAGGAAACCAGAACAGGCAAAGCTCCATTCTTAGCTGAGAATCCAATATATCTGCCTTTTCAAGCAGGAAAGAGTGGAAATAGAGTGTGATCTTTTCTGTGGAGTCCTGGAAGTCTGCAGAACGATACATGAGACCTTTCCAAATTATAGAAGTATTTCTTATAGTACAGACTCCCAAACTCCTCCCAATCTGCACTGAACACCATGTGAATTTCCACCACAGTGGTACTGAGTTAAATCTCAGGGGCCTCTTTCATTCTAGATCCCAAATAGCAAATTAATGAAGAAAACAGTCATGCTGAGTATGTTTAAAATAGAGGTGGTTTGTTTTCATGAGAGAGGCTTGGTTCTTCCACATGCCAGGTCAGAAACTGCAAACAAAATTTGCCAAGAAATTGCCAAAGTGATACTAAGGTACACGGTGGTGGGTGGTGAGAACCAGGCTGGTTTAATTACAGTGAATACTAAAAAAGAGAATTCCTGAATGAGATGTAATTATTTGAGATCACCATGGGAGACTGAAGATCAGTATATGAATGTTTGATTATCCAGGACACAGTTTATTGTAATAACTTGAGACCTATCATGCTCCACGTAGATAAAGGCCAAATTTTCTCTAATTGGAGATAAATTTTTTGAAACTTTTGCCTGGAAATAGATCTAATAGACCAAGACATCTTGTGGATCACTATTCAATTATTTCATGGTGGAAATCAGGCTGGAGGAGACCCAACTCCAGTGCACACAACAGGAATCCAGCAGTGCTTGGCATCCCAGATTCTGCCACTGAGGTTGGTTAACAAGGAGTTTGTTCTGGCACTCCCATGCCCAGTGTTTTGTAGAATGTGGGGTTTGGTGGGGATTTTTTTGTTTGTGTGTTTTCTCTGCCACCCATGGGTCCAACACTGCATTCTTCTGGGGTGACTCTTGGATAATTTTCAATTTATTCTGCAGTGAAAAAAAAAAAAAAAGCTCACTCTGATCTTTTAGCTTCTAATTCTTTCTTCCACTTTCCTGCTTTGAGTGACACTTTTGAAGTTCTCACTTGCAAAGCTCCTCTGGGTCAGTTGCTGGGTAGGTCAGGAAGAGATCATGGTTGACAGCTCTGTCTAACTGGCTCCCAGTGCTCTGGGGAGGGGGATTTTTGTTTCCCAGGGCAGGCACAGAGATGAGCTGCTGACAAAAGCAGCTCTCCAGAGCAGGGTTGTGCAAATCTCTGATAGACATGCTACAGCCAGACTGAGAGCTGGATGGAAAATGTAGCCACATGAAGGGGAGAAAGGAAGCAAAGACAAACTCCTTTTGTGCTTGTGGTCCTGTGGGTCAAAATGAAATTAAGCCCTACTGGGGAAGTACTGAAAGACAGGATTGCCAAATATGTTTTTAATGAAAATAAATGTTGCTTCTGCGCTTTATTTTGCTGTCAATAATTAATGGCAGTGGAAGAGCCATAAAGGGCCAGAAGGATCCCTCAGGGCTGACTGGGGCTGGCTCTCAGATGCTGCCAGCCTGGGAGCCATCCATCAGGCTGGATCTCAGCAGCCATGGAGAGGAGCTCTGGCAATGCCCAAGTCACAATTCCCTGGGTGATTTGGGGCTATCAGGCTCCCCTTTCCTTCACCTCAGTTCCATTCTGGCCACTGGAGGCCAGTCCCAGTGTCCTGCCTTGCAGGAGGGCAGCACTGGTGGCCACAGCCCTTTGGAAAGCCACAGTGCTCCTCAAGCCCTGCAGAAATTCCTTTACTGAGAAAATCCTGTGCAGTTGTATCCTTCCACCCTGAAAACTTCTGGAGCCACTTATGCAAACAATTCCCCCGTGGTAACACACCCAGGCCTCTGCTCCTGCCTGTCTGCAGCTCCTCTGTGCTGACCCCAGCAATGGCAGCAGCTCTGGGTGCTTTCAGACCCAGGCTGGATGTTTTCAACATATTCCCTCATTTTCCTGTGAGCAGACTACTGTCTAACATTTCTGGAAAGGCAGCTGGAGGCTCCAGCCAATTTCTGTGACATTTTAAAGCTGCACATATGTTTAATGTATCTACTGCTTCCTTCCCCAGGGCTTCATGCTTCTCTTGCCATTCATCTTTTCCTGCTGGATGCAGAGAATGTGAGTGATCCACAGCATAATGTATGGCACTTCCCAACACCTACATGGCAAATCCATCAGCAGCCTGGCTCCAGCAGCGGGAATGCTCTACCTGGTGGGAAACAGCTACAAAAAACCCAACTTTCCTCATTCAGAATTATGGAAAGGCAATGGAAACAGATGCACTTCCCTCCCTCAGCTGCTTTCCTGTCTCCAGGAAAAGGTAGGGGTCGATGAAAGCAGAGGGGCTGGTTTGATCTGAGGTGAATATAAGGAAATGTTGGTTCAAACTGCAGTTTAGGCTGGGATCTGGGAGCTCAAAGTGATGGAACACTCCATCAGCACCCCTCAAAGTGCCTGGGGAGAGGGAAGGGAAGCTGAGGGCTGTCCTCACCCACAGCTGAAATTGCCTCTGCAGCAGGGGGTGTAGGAATGGCTGCTGTAGTAATGCACCCCACACCCAAGTAAGTGTTTCCATACAGGGAAAGGTTTGGGACTTACCCCTTGTACTTCTTATAAGGTAAAGAGCTCAGAAAGTTCTTTATTGCTCTAACTGTAATGGCTCAGTGCCAGCACAGAGGCATTGATTGGGTTTGGAAAGCGTAAACCAAAACCTGGTGCTGATTTCATTGGGCCAAACAGCCCACCTGAACCATCAAGTACTAAAAGAATCAGCACAAAGAACCTAAAGAGCTTTTTAGGGTCTTAGCAAGGTGTAGAAGCTTCTCAGGCACGTGTGCTCAGCTTTTCTTTTATTTCTGTAAAGTTTATTATTTTTGCATTTATTAACCTTTTGCTTTTACAAAACACACCGAAGAGCCATCTCAATAATTATTTAAGCCATTTCCTGCAAAGGTTGGACCCTCAGAGGTAGAGGAAAGAATTCCTATAGGCTGCCAGTAATGCTGAGCAAACACAGGCTAGGAATAAAGCAGCAAATGGATGAGGGTACCACAGTTCCCTTGCTGCCTCAGAGCAATTCTCTGTGTCTCCTGCTCAGCAGAGCGTTGGGAGTGCCTGCCAGGCGTGTGGTGAGAGGGTACAAACACCTTCAGTCACCAGCAGATAATCACAGCCCTGGAACCAGGGCTCAGCCACAGCCTGAAGCATTTCATTGATCCTCCTACCTTGAGGCAGTGTTAGTTTTCCATACACCTAACATATTTATTTTTGGATGCTGTAGATGTAGAAGGCTCAAGGGTGGCACAAAAAGCAAATGCAAAAAAAAAAAGAGCTTGTTTGAGAAATACAGATGTAACTTGTTTCTCCTGCCCTGCCACAAAGCCAAAATAGGTGAATTTCCCCACTTCTGTGACCAAGCTATGTACAGATACACACTGCTTCCCTTTTTAACCTGTGCAAAGCTGGCTTCAGGCAATGACTGCCTGGAGCACTCAACATCCTCCAAGCCCAAGGAATGGTTTCCAGGACAGTGGGAACCACTTGGGAGTGACTGTTCTCTGCTGCATGACACCACTGCTGCCAGGATTAGCTCATCTGGAGCTCATGCCCCGCGCATTTGATGATGCACAAGGCACTGACAGTGTGGGCAAAGAAGGAGCTGGGGATGAGAAGCAGAGATGGAGGAAGCCCAGAGTGAGGAGGATGAGAGAGGAACTGTAAATACAAAGCCTTCCTGGAAAGCACAGAGCCATTTTACCATATGCAGCCTTCAGGGAACATGTTCTAGGGAACTGGCAGGGGGAGAGGGGAGGGTGACAGCTGAGAAGGCCAAAAAAGTATCTGCAAGGACTTCAGATGTCAGGGAGGTAAAAAAAGTTTGTGGAAGAGGAAAAATCTTGCTGTTTCTGATTTAGTGCCCTGCTGGGGAGCAGCAGACTGACCCAAAGGTGCAAACCTTTAGCAGAACCAGACAAACCATCCCTGGGGCTCCACCAGGAAGCTTTGCAGTTGCCTTTGGCAAAACTGCAGGAGACAAGTGGGCAGGGCAGCTATCTTATCAAGGCCAGAGCTGCAGGGGGTGGCCAGGCACAGGCCCAGGGAAAAATTTGTGCTGCACGCATAAATCTTGAACCCTAACATTCCTCCCTCAGTAATCAAACAGCAGGCTATATTTAGCCCAACCTAAACAACAAAAAGAAAAAGAACAGCAGGACTGGTCTCAGCTCTAACAGCTGCCACCAGCTGCTCAGAGGGGATACAGGTAGAGCTGATGTCAGATGTGGTTAAATGAGATGGAACAGGGGAGGCAGCTACACTTGAATGAGCAACGCTGGCATCTGCTTAGAGAAATTCTGCATTTTATTATTTCATGGTTTAGGCAGAAGGAGGATCAAGTGTCGAGCAGGGCATGAATGGTTCCTGCTACACCAAGGGCAAGGCTATAGTGAACCATGGACAGGCAAACAAGCAGAGGGAAGGGAGGAGGTGACAGACACCAGCAGAGCAAATGTTTGTATGTCTAGCCCAGGTTCCTGGTGTTCCTTCTCTTTAGTTCTAGCATGGAAAGACCAACAGATGCAGTTTTGAGAAAGGCTGTTGGCTAAAGAGATTGTACCTGTGTGCTAAGGCCACAATGCCACTTCTTTCACCCCATTTTTAGAGGGCTCACCCTCTCAATAGCATCACCATCATCCACTGAACAGGAGCTTGGGAAGGTCATTTCAATGCAGCTGTTTGCTTGCAATATTACTCACTCCAAGGGGACACATTTGTGTTCTTGCTGGGGAAGAAATAATCTTAAAGTCAGTGACCTAATTACTGTTATGACTTATACACATAACATGCACAGCCCCTTCAGAGAAGCTGGAGCTGGTTGAAAAGTGTAAAACCAGAGAATGCAAAAAGTGGGAGTTTTATGAGTGCTTTACCAGCAAAATAGTACAGGACAATTAATGTAGTGGGTGTTAAACATGATCACTCAATAATCACTTAAGCATCTGGTTGTCGTTGCCATTCCTAAGAAGAAGGGGAAAAAAACGGCAACTGATCAACTACATTAGTGTAAGTAAAAAAAAAAGGAAAACAAAAACAAAACCCACAACAGAAAATCCAGTCTCTTTCCAGCCACATTTCTGGATTTCTGAGGCACCTTATTACAGTAATCCATACATCAGTGGGTGCAGCAGGGACTCTGAAGATGTTGTGGCAGCTTTCCCTGCCTTACTAGCAGAGCTGTGAGCTTGGTAACTAATCACTCCTTAATAACTCGTGTTTCCTCTGCAAAAGTCCTGAAATGCAACTAGTGGGGGAAAATATATGAGCAGGGATTTGTGAAGTAGAAAAATCACTTTGGGCTTCTTTCCCAGTAACCCACAGGGTTTTTTTGAATGGGGGGTGGCGTGACAATGAATGCAATTCTATTTCCCACGTGCCCAGACCTTGCAATTGGGAAGTGATTCCTGGCAGTGTGTTTCAGACATATCCCCAAATAATGAAAACAAAACAGGGATTTGTTGAAGGACTCTCTGGTTTGGCTGCTGCTTGGATTTTTCTGTAGGAACTTTCAAAACCAGGTATCTTTCTCCCAGATATGTTTCCCCACCCTGGCTTAGACATGGGAAAATAGCATAAGCCAACAGACACAAATGTAAGTCTGCTCAGGACTTTCCCAACTGCGACTCTAAAAGGACTGGAGGGCTGAGATCCTCATTTCTGTGATGGCACAGGCTCTTGGCAAGGTGACAATTACAGAAACCACTTTTCTGGTCACTCTTTTGCATAAATGGAAGCATCCAGGCTGCTGCTGGATCAAAAAGTGACAACATCCCTCTGCCCCACGTACCTGACTGCACAAGCAATGATTTACTTAGAGATCAACACTTATTGGGGGAAGCCTCTGGGAGCTTCAGCATCTTCCCCATTGCTTCACACATCCCATTCCTGCCTGCAGCTGCACAGCCATCCACAGAGATGAGAACTGCATCTGCCAAGGGCTGGGCAAACCACCCCTGCTAACACAGAAACTTGGAGTGTTCAGCAAAAAGTCACGTTGGATAGCACAGGCTGCAGCTGGACATTGTCTCTTTTTGGGCCAAAACATGAAGGCTCCTAAGCAGAGGTATTTTGAGCATTCATAGTCAACTGAGTTATGGGTTGGAAAAGCATCAGCCACGCAGTGTTATCCAGTGTTATCCCTGCTTTTCTCCTCCTGGTTGACACATTTTAGATTTCTGGGCACATACTGTGTCTTGTGATGACATGGAAGAACAAGGCCTTTAAGTCTTTATTAATTGCTACTGTTGTAGTTTTAAAAGGAGCTACTTAGGAAATCCTCAGTTTTGTTACCATAGGAATGAAGCTGTAGGATGCAGTGAAAGAACAATTCAAACAGCAGTGTTTAAGTAATTCCTTCAACTTTAATTCTCTGCTCCATCCAAGCTCCTCTTGGCCGTAAAGAAAAAAGACTTTAAAAGCTCTCTCCCTCCTCAGTGCTGCTCGACTCCAGCCCAAATTAGGAGGCACAGCCCTGTTATCTATAGCAGGTCTTAGCAATGTCCCTTCCCACCCACAGAGCACTTCCTCCTCTCCCCGTGAAGCAGCTGCAGAGCTCTCCTTGGCTCAGGCAGAGCTCCTCATCTGGCTCTTTTCAGCTGTTGTAAAACAATGTTTATGCAGCTTTTATACAGTAAGAGCAGGGTGAATGGAGGAGCATCTAGCCCACTGTAGGAGAGCAGGTTGGGGTGCCCATTAATCAGTGTAACTCTGATCTGGGGGACTCCTGTGTGCCTCCTTCTGAGCTGGCTTTGCTCTTCTTTTTCTGTCTGAAAGCTTTAGGTCTGCACTAAGCAAAAAGGCAAAACGGGACAGTTTGGTTGATTAGCCACTCTGCTGGGCTTCTCCAGCAGGCAGGAGGAGACAAGGCAGGGAAGGAGAACAGTGAAAAGCTGCCACTCACATTAGGAATTGTTTGTTAAACCTTTGAACAGTGGAAACTTGATGAGCAGCAAGCAAGCAGTGTAATGTTTTGTTTTCCCTGGATTTAACTCTTTTGAGGTGCTGTCACTACTCAGATTTGTGAAGAGTGTTCTGGTTGCCCTCCTCCTGTTTGGGGGAGTCTCAGGAATGACTGCTCTGTAGGGCAGGGAGTCGTTCACCCTTAGAACAGATGCCTGGCGTTAAGGGTGAGACTGTGATGTTCCTCAGCTCTCAGCAATGGTAACAGCTCTGATGCCTTCAGCAGTGCAGAGGGACAGCTTTAGCTGTGTCCTGAAGCACAGCACCTCCTTCTCCCCAGCTGCTGTGACTCAGTGCTGGGAGAGGAGCCTCTCCAGGAGCTTACAAAGCGTGTCTGTAACTCCTCAGGTGCTTCAGCCACTTACAGATTAAGAACCTAATGCCTGGCTCCTCCTCAGCAAACAGAGATGAGCCAGGAAAGCAAGCCAGTGACCAGATTTTGGCATGACTTTCTGGCTCTTACAGTGGCCCTATTTATCACCCAAAGTCTCCCTTTCATTGCATGTGTGCTCCAGCATTCTGCCTTGTGCTCTTGCTTCTAGAGTCTGGCTTATCTTCCAGCTGTCTGGCCAAGTCTGCCCAGCAAGCTCTGACCACAGGCTCCTGTCTCCACAGACCGGTCTCAGGGATAGGGAATGATAGAAAACACACATCCAGCAGGGTTCTGCCCACCAGCCCCAGCTATCTGGAGACTGCTTTGTGTCCAGCTCTGTTTTTAGCAAAGGTGTAACAGCACTTCCAGGGCTCCCACTGTAGTTGCTGTTGGCTACGGGAAATAAATAGGTATTTTCAGACACCACCTCCCTCACACACACACACACACACTTATTTCTCTGCACTTGGCCAAGCTGTTGAAACTGGATCCTTTTATGGGAATGTACAAGAGGGGTTTTCATAAGCGAGCTGCAGGTTCTGGAGGGCACAGTTGCTGCTCTGTTGAGGTAATTGGTAGCACTTTATGGCCCTTCCACCCCAATAAATTCACCCTGTGGTGCTGCCCACTCGTTTGTGCCCTCAGTGCCACACAAATATGGTCACAGTCAGAAGAGGGGACCTCATTCATGTTTTATGTAATATTTCCTTGCACTCAAAGGGAAAAAAAGGAGGAAGACTATGAAGGACTAGGATGTTTTTATTGGCTTTCCATTTCTTTTATCTCCCACCCAGTTCCAGGGCTACAGGAAAACATTTTTACTATTTATACTACCCTAGTATATATTAAGTCTACAAAAAGGATACAACAGGTAAAAAAGGCTCTTGTTGATCCTGTGCTGGTGTAGCATTTTATGGACCACTTAAAAGGTAGTTTTGTATTTTTTAAATATAAGCTCTCAAACTATTAAGAAAACCAGGGAGGGGGACTCTTTGAGTGTTTAAGTTTTCCTGCAAATATTTCAATGTTCTCTTGCATGATTTTGAATCCAGCCAAAAGACTGGACAACCACAGAAACCATCAAGTGAATGTAAGATAAACCAAAAGGGGAACCACTGAAGTTGCAAAACTTGGGCAGGACACTGAAATAGGAATACAAAAGAGGGGATGGGTAAGGGCAGCTGGGAAGAAGGAGGAGTTTCAACTTATCCCAGTATATTATCACCATTCCCTCAGGCATTCTATTCAAAAAGGTGGAATTTAATCTGCATTGCCTTTGAATAAGCAATATAATCTCTAAGAACTTCTGCCTTTCTTTTCCTGATAGCTGACAGACCCACTTCACTGATAGTGTTCTGTAAAATACCTTCAGGGTAAATGTGCTTTTATAAACAACCCATTCCCAAGTTACTGAAACTGTAATACATTTATAGAACAGGACTTGGCGTGTGTAATGTAAAAGTCACTTTGGGGAACTGGAGCTGGTTGATGGCAGCTGAGTCTGGCTTAATGCTCTTACCAGGACATCCTATCTCCTGCCTTCTCTTGTGCAGATTTTTTCTGAATTAAACAGTATCTTACAGTTCCCAAACTGCCAGGGAGCCTGATTAGGCTCAGTCTCCTCATTTCCTCATCCCTGTGGGGCAAGGACTTGTTAGAGTGGTCATGGAGCTGTCAAGTTAATGCAACACCCCTGAAGTACCCGAGAGAGATGCAGCCCTCACGCTCTGCTCCTCATCTCACCAGAGGAAAGGAAAAAGAAATGCCTGTAGAAATGGATTTTTAACATTTATGCCTCCCCCTTGTGTCTCTACCATACCAACTCGCCAGGCTATGTTCATTTCTCAAAAGATCTCTACAAATGCAGACTCTACACATGGTGCTGCCTCAGATTGCTGGTAAACATGTAAACCCAGGAGAGCACTGAGAACAAAACTTCTCTGAGTTGCTGAGTCTAAAATCTCCTGTGGAAATCAGCCAGAATTACAACTGGTACAGAAATCATCTAATATTTAACAGAGGATAGGGAGCATGATATCCATGCCTTCATTGAGCACAGGCTATGAAGAGACAAATTGAATATTACTAATTCTGTTACACTGGAAGAATGATGCTGCCACTCACTTCATGAGAGGTGAGTTTGATTTGGGTTGAGAAGTTCATTTTGCTGTTGTTTATTGTTGGCTTTTCCTTAAAAAGTGATAAAAGTACTTTTATTTGGTAGCACCTAGAGAAAACAGCACGAAAAGCCAAGGAAGAGAGAATTCCTGGCCTGATCCCAACATCCCTGACAAGGAGAAGGTCAGGGATGTCCTTTTTTCTGAAGAGCTTGCCTGCACAGAGGGAGCACAAAGTTACCCAGAGACAAGCAGAGGAAAAACCAGAAGCCAAACCTACCTGACTTGCCCACGCCAGCTCGACCGAAGATCGCCAGCTTCACTTCTGCACTCTTGGCCATGCTGGAAGGAAGGCAGTGGAGACAAAACTCACTCCAGGATCAGAAGTGAAGCAGAAGAACTGTTCCCAGCTCCTGCCTTCAGCTTCACCGTGTCATTGTGACGTCAATGCAGAGCCTGGGGAAGAACACCACAGGGATGGAACTGCGAGGAGCCAGGCTCTCCCCTTCCCTCTGCCCACCCCCCTCCTTCTCCTCTTTTTAAATAATCGTGATAACTGATGATTGTTCCTGCTTTAAACATTGCAGCAACACCACTGACACATTTGGCACTGTCTGTGCAGAACCCACCTCCAGCTTTCTGAGCCTGCTCTCTGCCTCACGCTGGCACTGTAAGATTGCAAAAGGTACAGAACAACCCCAAGCACCTGCCTTGCAAGGCTCCTAATCATTCATTTTTCTCTCTCAGCTGAAATTGTATCTATTTACTGGATTTCAATCTCATGCAGGGATTTTTTTTTTTATAGAATAGATTTAATAGCTGTGAGCACTCACTAGCAGTGCCTGCAGATAGCTGCTCTTTCCTTGAACCCTCCAGCTCCAAAAAGGTTTCAATTACTCAGCAGCAGTTGCCTAAAACCCTCTAAGCACTTGTACCTTGCTCACTGCCCTAAACAAATCCATACCCAGAGAGTTCTCTAGCGCTCCTTTTTAAGCTGCCTCAGCTCATGCATAAACATTCAGCAAAGCATGGGCTTAGCAGGAGGATGCCAGAGTTTCTGGTACCGCACTTTGAGCACTGGAATTATCTCTGTTCACAGTTTTGCTGCACGACCTTGATTTCACTAACCCGGAGAGTGAATCTGTAACCATTGGTAGAATGCTTTCAGATCTTAGTGGAAACACTCTGCAATCGTGATGATGATGATGATGATGATGATGATGATGATGATGATGCTCAGCCCTGACTAAAACGTCAAATACTCCCCTTAAAGCGGGGTAGAACTTTACGTGTGGATTCAACCAGTTACGCTGCTGAGCTGAAGCGCCCACTTTAGCCATGAATTCCAACAGCGGCGTAGGACGCTTCCCTTGTCAGCACTCCTCGCTCTACAGCAAAACGCATTTCTAACGTGATTTTGGGAAGGGTTTTTCCTATATAAAAATACTTGCGAAAAGAAAGAGTAAGGACACCTTACACCGAGAGCGGTGCGGATTCATCTCTGACTTCTCAATGCTCCTGATTCCTTTTGCCTGAGGTACAAACTGTTTCAGGACGAGGTGGGATGGGACACTCAGGGACCGGCACACCAACCCTTGCCTCCTCCCGCCCGCAGCTCTATCCCACGTATTGATTCCTCCGTCCCTCCGGGCTGGCTTTGCTCCCGCACCGCTCCGGACAGGTGCAGGGCGGCTCCGCACGCTGCGGGCACCGCGATCCCCGCTCCGCATCCTCCCGGTGCCCGCCCGGCTCTCACCTCTCAGCGCGCTGCTCCGCGGCCCGGCACGGTCCAGCCCGGCCCCGGGGCGCTCCCGCCGGCGCAGCGGCGCGGCCGCACAATGCCGAGGGTCCGCCCGCCCCTCCGCTCCTCCACCCGGCCGCACAATGCGGAGCGTCCGCCCCTCCGCTCCTCCGCCCGGCCGCGGCTCCGCAGCGCCCGCGGAGCTGCCGCGCCCCCTGCGGGCTGCCCGGAGCGCCGAGAGCGGAGCCGAGCCCAGCGGGAGGGATGCGGAGAGAAGCAGGAGGGATGCGGACACGGAGGAAGGGCGGCCGAGGTGGCTCCGTCCCCCCGCGGTGCGCAACCCGTGCCCGAGAGGAAAGGATCCAGCCCAGTAATTCTGCGGTTCCGCAGCCTTTAATTACACGGGACAGCTGCTGTTCGCTCGCGTGGGTTCTGAGTAAGCGCCAGGGCTGCCCAGCGGTTTATTTTAACATCTGGAGTGCTCTGCTTCCCTCTCTCGCTCCCTCAGCAGTGCCAGCCTGTGCCACGCTGTGCAGAGCCAGCCTCTTGTGTCCCGACACACGGGACAGCGAAGTGACAGCAGGGCAGATTTACTTTCCTCTAGCACCTTTTTACTCTGAGCTTTTTACTCAAAAACTTTTTACTCCGACCTTTTTACTCAACAACTTTGTACTCTGAGCTTTTTCCCCCGACTTCCACACTTGGCTTATGGCAAAAGAAATTGTTGTTAGCTCAGTTTGCAAATGGTTAGTTAGTTCGATTTACGAATCACATGAATACATCAGTCTCTGCAAGAGGTTCGTGTCAGAGCCGGGGATCAAGTTCTGTAATGGTAGGACCGAGCTCACCGGACAGCTCTGACTTCCTTGTTTATTAAACTATCCAGTAATATAAAGATACATTAGTAACAGATGTGAACCAGAGCTGGAAAACGCTTGGAGTTCAGTGGATGTTCCTCTGTTTCTGTTCCAGCTCAGATCTGAATGAGATACCAGCTCTCCCCTCTTTGTCTTCCTTCACGCAAAATTAAATAGAAGTTGGATTGGAAAAGGTCTTCCATGGTCCAAGTCTTTCTACAGGAGCAAGACAAGCATTTGAGGGGCAGGGTGGCAGGAGAAATGAGAACCTAATTCCCTCTAAGAAGTCCCAGTCGCAGACACTCAAGAGCAGATCTCAAAATAGTTGTGTTGCATATCATGGAAAGAAAAAAAAAGGCAGATATGAAAGCAGTAGCGTGGTTTATGCTTTATTTCTTAAAAGCAAAGGCTTTAAGCCTTCTCTCACTGCTTGGTTTGCATAATTTAGAGGGATTAGCTTTTCCCATCCTCCTAAGAGAGCCACTGATGTGTATTTTGCATCTGGGGAAATGCATGTTAGTCTCGAGGCCTGGCATTTGTTTTGTGTCTATGGAATTCACCCTGCATGGGGCTGTCAAATTAAATACCCTAACTGGCTTTTCCAAAACAGCAGATAATTTATTGGCCATTAAAATCCCGGTGGCTGTGCAGCCAGCTTGTGCTGGAGTCTCTTGTTGGTGAAGAATTCAGTAAACACTAATCATGGACACAGGAAAAGATTTCAGAGGGCTGAGACCCAAGATTGGTCCAGGAGTGCTCCAGTTGCTGTTTGTTTTTGTGTACTCACAGTGTTTCATAATGTTGATGAGGTTTTGGGTGGTTTTTCCTACCCAAAATGGATTTTAAAAGCTTTAGTCTCTAATCCTGTAGATGGAGGGCCACCTTGCTTTGTCATAAGCAATGGGTTTTTTGGTTGTTGTGCCTGACATGGTGAATTTCTCAATGGTTTTGCCATTTGTGCTGATCAAAAATGTGCTGATGGGTGTTACCCTGGTAACGGGATCAATGTGTGAAGTCCCTCACGTGGCTGACTGCCTGAAGGATGGGGAAAGTTCCTTTCCTGCCCTTCCATTTTATGAAAATTTGAGAGAAGGGAAGCAATGTTTCCCTAATTCAGCAATCTCCTGATGGTCTGTGTGCTGTCAGTCTGAACTCAGCCTCATCCAGCAGAAAATCAGGAGAACCCTCATTCCCATCCATCACAGGAAAGTATTTCAGATTTCTCCCTTTTGCCTCTTGGTGAGTTTCACGTGGTGTTTCACAGCTTAATTAATCTTTGAAAATAGCACTTTGGTATCTTTAAAAGTGTTATTCTTGTTTCAGCAGGGGGAGAGCAATCCCAGCACAAGAAGATAGCTCTTATGGAATTACTGGCTGAAATGCAGTTGAGGGAATCTCACTCCTCTTGGTACACTCCTTTTCTGTGTGGGATTGGCTCCCTGATATCCAGACCTGGCTGCACCCCTTTTTACTTAGGGAGATGCCACCAATGGTCCACAACAAGAATTTTGGTTCCTTTAACCTGTAGTCTGAGCTTTGGACTCCCTTCTTCACCAGAAACCTTGATGGCTGAGGAGCAGATAATGAAGTAGGAGTGTGAACAGCTTGAAATGCCAATGAAGCCACATGTTCTTAAGTCAAAACAGAATTGATTCAGAATTGATTAACAGGTCCATCCAAGAAGTTACAGTTGACAGAAGTGTTTTAGAAAGACTCACAATTTCAAGTACCAATAAATAATATTTTATGGGCTTAAAAAGATGTATCCATGTGCTGCCAAAATCCAGAGAGTTCTTTCTGCCTGGTTTGGAGGTGCAATTTTTTTAATGTCAAGCACTGGATTATTTTTTCATCCTGGATGTTTTGGTGTGTTTTCTGATGGTGTCTTTTTTGTGAAAGCCAATATTTGACTCCTGAAAGGTGGGAGAGAGGATTGGTGTGACACTGCAGCCCTGACAACTAACACATGGAGAAGACACATGAGCAGGAAAGAGATTTGTGGGTTGTTGGTTTTTTGATGCTTGGTTTTGTTTGTTTGTTTTTCCTTTTCAAGCTGGAAATCCCATTATAGATGGCAGGTTTTTAGGTTTCAACAACTTCCAAAACAAGATTTGGGCAGAGGGTTTGTTGAGGTTCAGGAGAGACTAAAAACAAGGCACAGATTTCAGAAGGTCATTTAGGGGTCTCTGAATCCTGTGGAACTGAGTGACATTTCATCTTCTGAGCACCTCTATGCAAATGTCTGCAAACTGTGGAGCAAATCATGCAAAAGGTGGCCTGGTGAGAGACCAGACCCCTCTGGTACAATTCCTGCAGGAAGGAAGGGGCTGCTGAACTCAGGGCTGTTGTCTTGGCTGCTGTTGTAGAGAACAGCCCAGATCTGCCATGAGGATTGGTCTAGAACAGAGCACATGTGGTCAGAGCTTGCATTAAAAAGCAAATCAGTGACTTGGTTTATTTTTGCACCCTTCCTTCCAGCCCTTCTGCTGGGAGCTGAGATGATATTTGATAACTGTAGAAAAACTAGCAAATAAATAGCATGTTAGCACAATGTTTGCAGCTATTTCTAAAGGTTCACAGGGAAAGATTCAGATTGTTTTCTTAATTTTCAGAGAATATCTTCCAAATGTTTTTGTGTTGGCTCTCAGCAACGTACATAAATCTGCTCAGTTACTTTAATCTAGCACAGTGAAAAATATTGCAACTTTGTCATTAAATTATGGATGAACTTTGCTGTTAGTTTGGCTTGTAGTCAATGTGAAATATTGCTGTTTTAAATTAATATTGCATTTTCTCATATTTTCCCTGGTAGCTTGTGAAACGCTGAGTTTATAGTGATGGGTTATCTTAAGCGTTTATAACTTTTCTTCTCCACTTTCAATACATAGAAGAAAAATTAAATACAAGATACAGGCTTTAGACTTAACAAGCGTTTATTTCTAATGGAATAAATAAGGCCACAGTCCTGAGAGTATTTGTTTGTGTTTAACCTTCCATGGACAGGATTTATGCAGTGTCCAGAGGAGGTACAGCTTCCCCATCAGCACCACCTGAAGGTGCCCTGGAAACTTCTGGTTCTGCAGAACCCAGGCTTCAATTCCTGTCCCATTTGGCTCCGTGAGGTGCCAAAACAGGGCACAGGGGATGAACGTGGGGCACTTTTCACAGCACAGTGTGGATCTCACACGTGCAAATGCCTCTGTGCTAACACAGACCTTCTGCCCCAGTGGGAATTTGGCACATTTGTGCAGAGACACCAACACACAGCTTGGGTTTCTTGCAGTAGCAAGGTTTTTATCAGGTATGTTTAACAGTGAGGCATGAGCAAAGCTGAGAGGCACAGCTCATGGCCAACAGATACACTTCCTATTGGCCAAGTTAAAATTCTGCTCACCTTGGTTTCTTCTCACCATTGAATAGGTTGTGTCCTAAAAAATGGACAAGCAGAGAGTTCACACTCATGGCCATACAGCTGTGACAGCTGTGATCCCATCACAGCTTGGGATGTTGTTTTTGTTTGCTCTTCTGGTATTGTTATTTCTCCCTCCACACTTAGATCACAGAGAGATTGTTTAATAGATTTTTGTTTTAATTGCTATATTATCAAAAAGAAAGCAGGTGACTGTAACTCTCTTCCACGTATTTTGTAGTGATTAAATATCTACTTAGCATAAACCTGAACAAGCAGAGTTTCTGCACCAAAGTAAATTTAAACTGAAAATTAAATCACCCTCAGAATAGTCTGCAAGTGGGCTAGCAAATCTCTGCTAGAGAGATTTGTGCTATGGTTTTAATAAATACACTTCTAGAATTAAAACCCACGGGTAACAAACGCAACAAATTTTGCAACAAATGTGCAATCCCAGACTTTATTAATGAATGAGTTACACTGGTGTGTCATCTTAATTTCTTACAGATGTATTCATGGTCTTTGAAAGGACCAGTGGAGATGGCCATAAATCCATTTGCTGCTCACATTAATGAATGCTAGCCCTTATTCTTCCTCAGTGGTATTGTGATTGCAATCTGGATTGCCGTGGGGACCCTGCTGTAATTCATCATTGCCTCAGTGTTCAAATTCTCTGGTGGAACCAGATATTGGTGTCGACAACATCTGGGGTTTTATGTCTCTTGTCTTTTTTCGGCCTTCTTCCTTCTGTTTAATCAAGAGAATGGGAAGGGGAAATTGCTGCCATCGTTAATATCCTCGGGACACTGAGGGATTGCTGGGGGTTTGGAGTGTGGTTACACCTGGTGGGGAGGGACACAGGGCTGTCCAAGGAGGTGGGACTGAGGAGCAGCTGCTTCAGCTCACTGCAGTGCCAGGCACCATGGCAGGCCTGGAGAGGCAGGAGGGCACTTCTCCATCTTCTCCTCTGGGTCCAAGCAGTGGCTTTGACAGGGGATGCCCTTTCACAGGAGTGTCCTGGCAAGCCCCTGTTAGCTTCACTGGGGCCATTTCATGTTGTAGAAAACAGTTCTGTACTTGTACCGAGGGGAGACATGGGTTAACATGGATTTTAAATTGGAATCTTTGTGCCTGATCAGATCCTGACTTCTTTCCTACCCAAATCCTTCATATGCAAGTCCATCCTCAGGGCCAGAGTTTAAACGAGCTCAGGAATGCAGTGCAAGGTAAATGTTGAGTGTGGGGTGTTCCTCAGCTTAGAGTGTGTCTGTCTGTCCCTACAGTGTGACAATCCACTGCTTTGTGGGAATGTGACCTTGGCCCAAGAGACACATGGATGTTTATAAATTCTCCAGAGATTTTTTTTTCCTCTGTCATGTCTGCTGCTCTTGGGAGAGGCTCACACACAGATAATTCATCATCTTCCTTTGAGTCTAGCCCTTAAAATTCCTCCTCGCCATAATAACTTACATCAATTTGATAAATGTTGCTCTGCAAATATATTATGATCACTGCCCATTGTGCTAAGGGATATTTTACAATCTTTGTCCTTCTGCATCCATCCAAATCCACCAGTTGTCCTCCAGGGCTGGGAGTACATTGTGTTAGGGAATCAACCTTTGTGCACCCAAGCACTCTGCAGCTGGAATGGTCTCTGCAATTCACATCACTGGGATGGTGACACTCGTAAAAATCCTGAAGAAAAAGGAGTAAGTACAATTTTCAGTCATGAGCATGATGATCTGCTGTCCATAAGCCTTACAAACCCAAATCTGATTCACCTACCCAGGGCTGTAGGGGCTAAATTATTTCTTTCCTCCCGTGTGTGCTTTGTAATTTTGCCTGAAAGTGTATTCCTTCTCTTTGGTGCTGTTTTAGGGAATGATACACTGGGATTTATATTGCCACCTTTCTCCACAGTATTTGGATGCAAGTTCTAAAACAACAAAAAAAACCCCAACCAACTGTTGAAAATACTTGACACCTTAGTGTCACCTGAATACATTTTTTGGACTATCTCTGAATTCATTGTTTATAAGGCAATACATATACATATATATACACATTATTCATTATGTATCAGGAGTTTAGGAGCCTCAGACTCCTCTCTGCTCAGGGCACAGCTGCTGAAGGAAATCAGTTCTTCCAGAATTAGGGAAGAGTTGTAGCTGGTGACAGATCCTGAGCATTTCTGTGCTGCTCTGTGACTGGAGGACACGAGGTGATGGCATTGGTGGATTATCCATCCTCATCTGGAAATCATTACTGCTAATTAGTCTAGCTTTTAGGTACTAATTACTGTTATCTTATTCCCTGTCAAAGCTCTGGGAGCTGCTTTCTGAGATCCTGTGTGTGCACTGGAAGGTTCAGGCATCAACAAAGACCTTTAGGCACCATTTGTAAATGAGGGATTAATAAACCTCATAAAAGTTTGTTAGGACAGAATGAGAGAAGCAGAAATACCCTCCAATGAAAGGGAAGAAAATATTAAAAAAATTGATGTTACAAATTTTCCAGCCTGTTATCCTATGAGGTGGAGAAACTCTGAAAGGACCTATTTTAAAAAGCAGCTGAGATTTTTCAGAACCTTTTAAGCACATGTTAAATTCCTATGGACTCCCTGCTCAACGGATGGCACAGCTTGAATGATTCAATAAAAAGCAGTAATTAAAACCTCAGAGAAAAAAAAAAAAACATAAGATTAAGTCTCTTGTTTTTTACCCAGGGTTCTCATCTTCATATAAACACAAATCCCTTGGAAAACAGCGTAACATTTTTATGGAGATTAACTAAATAAGCAGTCAGTAGTTTATTTAAACTGTTCATTATTTCAGTATCCACTGATGGTAAGATTGCAGGAACACAATGAAGTGTACTCCTTAAGAAACTATTCTCTAATGCCTGTGCTATACCCTTAATTAGTATGGGATCATCTATAATAAAATCTGTTTTAAAAATTCATTAAGTGTTTTGGGATGTAGTTGGAAAAAAGAGTAAAAGAATAAATGTTTCATTTTGAAACACTTAGAGGTAATACTTAAAATTAGTTGAATTCATTTTTTGTTCTGGCTTCAGTTAGAAACATAAATTCTACAGAAAACTTATAATTTAGAACAATGAATATAGCTGCAATATTCTTGCATGGTTGAAGAACACGCTGTCCAATGGTACATTGTTTTTTCATTTGTCACTTGAATGTTCTGTCCCAGGAATGAAATAGCACTTTTTCTCCAGTCACACAAGATTGCTGTTCAGCCTCTCAATGCATACAGATGCAGAGCAAATAGGTGGGTACTGGGAAATAAAATAACAAATGAAATAGCTTAGTTATAAGAATTTTATAATATTTTGACTGGTGGGGATGAAATTTATTCTAAACTGTGAAATCTTAAACAAAAAAAAAAAAGACCAGCACCTGTTCCACAGTCAAGATGATTTCTGTGATAAGGTTTCTGCAATATATATTTCTGTGAAATATTCTATTTCCATCTGGGAAAGGACAGAGTTTATCTGAAGGAAATCCTTGTAGAAAATGATGAAAGATTAATACTTTTCTGTCGTTTTCCAGACTGAAACACCAAGACAACAGCTCCCTGCTGACCTTGAGACCAAGCAAAGAGATGCACAAGGGTTAGCACTTTTTGGTGAAGTAACTTTGAGGAATGGAGCAGAAATGGTTTTAGGTATTACTACAAACAAAAGTTCATCAGTTGCTAGCACAAAAGTCTTGGTTAAAAAGTGTTGAAAGGCATTTGCATTCCAAATTTTTTGATGTATGTTTAGGAAGTGTTTAAGAGGTCGTGATATCAATGAAGGATCCTTAAGTGCATTTTCTGAGCTCTTTGCTGCTTTTGAGAACACCAGCTCTTGCCTAAAATGACTATTAATTGGATCAGTGTTCATCATTTGAGTGGTTTAATGAATGGATGTGGAATCTGACATCCCTCATGCCAGGCTGATGTCCAGAGAACAGCGATTCAGTATTTTGTAAATATTGGTTCCGTGCTAGAGGTTTCCACCAGGCAGCCAAACTGGGGGGCCCATGCTGCCCACGGGGTGGGTGTGTGTCTGTGCCCAGGCTGCTTTATGTCATTTCCTCTCCTGATTCAGGCAGAAAACAGGCTGAGAGCCAGCCTGAGCACAAGATCACGATGTGCAGAGTGTTTGTAACTGCTGTCCCCATCCTGGCTGTGACTGCTCATGGTGTCCTGCTCAAAGCAGCCAGGGCTGGCTGGGTTATTTCATTCACCTTCAGCCATTTAATGCACATCTCCTCCAAGCTCTGAGACTCTGTGTGTGCCCTGGAAGGTTCAAGCATCCACAAAGACCTTTAGGCACCATTTGTAAATGAGGGATTAATAAACCAATATAAAAGTTTGTTAGGACAGAATGAGAGAAGCAGAAATACCCTCCAGCGAAAGGGAAGAAAATGTTAAAAAATTGATGTTACAAATTTTCCAGCCTGTTATCCTGTGAGGTGGCTGGGTTATTTCATTCACATTCAGCCATTTAATGCACATCTCCTCCAAGCTACTGATCTGATTTTCTGCAGTCCATGCAGTTACCTCGAACTTCTCTGTCTGAAGGCATCTTGGAGTCTCCAGTATTTCAATTAAACCTAATAATTAGCTGCTGATATAATCTGCTTCCAACAACCCTTCTTACCTAGCTGGAGACTGGTCACGGGCATCCTAACTCTGCCTAGAGTCAGAGTCACCTGTTTTGGTGAGATGCATCGAGTTAGCACACTCCTCTTTTTCTTTGTTGTTTTTTTGGTTTTTTTGGGGGGGTTGTTTGTTTGTTTGCTTTTTCCCATTGGCTGCAGTGTGATTTTTAGTTAAATAGCTTAGATGGAGCCATTTACTATGTATCTAAACTGTCCTGTTTCCAACTGAAGTGTTGAAGGTTTCGTTCTCAAGGTCCATCTTTATTTCCTCAGAAGTGACTGTCCTGCAGCTGGAGGTGTGGGACTGCCCTCCACGAGTTCAAAATTTGGCATTCTTCATCTCTCTAATGTAACCTACCAGGAAAGTTCGTGGCTTTCATTCTTGTTTTTACAGAACATGAGAAATCTATTAAAATTACATATATTATGGTACAATCTTGTATGCAGTTTTGCTCCATGGATAATTTTTTGCTCTCCAGAGCAGAACAGAAGAATTCTGAAACACTCCATAGAGCTTTTCACTCAACAAACTTTCCCTCAACTCCTGTTTTTGTCTTCCTCCCACTTTTACAATCAAGACCTTTTACAGCCACTCTAATTGTGAGCTATGGTCTGTCTGGCTTTATTATAAGATCTGAGGCAATCACCATCATCACCTGCAGCTGAATAAAGGGCTTGATTGCACTTTCTCTTGAGCCTGAATGGGGTGGACAGCTCGGCTTTAAGGTCCACTGTTATCCCCTGACAACCAAACCCTTTCACCAAAATGACCATCCCCGGAGGCACACGGCTATTTAACATGGGGTGGCACCCCTTAAAAGACACAAGCTGTAGTTAGAAATTTGAATTGCTGGGCTGACTTTCAAATGGAACAAAGATAAAAACCCTTCTAGGTTTTCTGGGGATGGCATGGTGAGAGGAACGTGTTTTATGTCTTTTTTAAGGCAGGCAGCGTGTGCATTCCATGGCCCTGTGCCACCTGCATCGTTAAGCCACCTTCTTCCATGATTTATATAAATCTTACAAGCACCAAAACTCTGCTAACTATCCAGCCAAACTAAAAATAACCTCCGAAAATAATCCAGGGTAAAAATGTTTGCCTTCAAGAGAGAAAGCAATTTATTCCTTACAACCCTTAAAACTCTGATTAAGTTACTAGTTAGCAGTGGTACCAAGAAATTTAAAGCTAATTGCTTGCAAGCTTCTCCTGAATGATAATTAGAGAAACTGGTGTAGGTGCTGCGTTGAGCTATTAAAATGCTGTTAGATTAATGTTATGGAAGAAACAGAGTGAGCTCTTAAGATTAGATTGTTTATGCATTGAAATTTCCCTAATGGGGTGCAAATTTATCTTTCATTTGTACTAAGTGTTGAACACTCATCCTATATTTTGAAGTATTTTCCTGATTTTGTTCATTTTTCACATGACTAATTGGAAAGTTGTGTTAAGTGATCAAAAATCTGCAGAGCCAAACTACCACTAGCAGCAGGACTGTTCATTAAATCCAGATTTCGGTGTGTTCCAGCTTGAAAAGACACATTTTAACTGCCCTGAAAACAACCCAAAACTGGGGATGTGGTTTCATCATTTTGGAGGGCTTTTATTTAAGGAAAGGAGACTCACCTGAGTGCTGCTCTGTTGTCAGTGGAGAAAAGGAAGGAGTCCTGCGGGTAACTCAGGGCACCTGCAGGGCCTGATTTTGCTTTAACAGCAGCAAATCCTGATCTCTGCCACAAAGGGGCAAAGATTTTTAGCCTCCCTGTGTAATTTTTTTGGAATTAATGCCTTTGCCTGTTAAAACTCATCACTCCCTTAGGTGTCTTCCCACTCCTGTGCCAGGTAAGGAGATGGAATGCAGGGATGCTGACTTGTGGAACATTTATTAATAGCTACATCAACCACAAATTTTGTTACACACCAGCTCTGAATTTATTGGGAAAGTTTTTTGAGTGCTCTGTGTGGTGCAAGGCTTTGAAATGTGATTTCAGCCAGTTTCTGGCACAGGGAAAACTTCTAGAAAGGGACCTTACCAAAAGTCTTGGAATGATTTTATTTAATACATAGGAGAAACAGGAAAAAAACCCCAAAAATATGGTCATTAGTGATTTATTTATGATGTGTTGGGTTTCAAACTACTGAGACAGTAGAATAAGATTGGATCTCTGTGGCCAAATTGTAATAAGAAATGGTTTATCTCTGTTATTTAGGACAGTGACACTGTCTGAGTGAGCATTTCCAAAAAAAAGTGGGTGGAGAATCTTCAGATCCTATTTAATAGCATCCCAGTTTAATTCTTGAATTCTGAAAAGCTTTAGTAATTAATTGGGAATATCTGAAAAAAAAAGTGTTGGAAACATTTGTTTACAATAGGGTTTCAGCAACTGGATTTGAATTATATTAATAAAGACATCTCTCTGATGCTCTTGTTCTCAGCACATTTACATTTAAACACCACCTTTAATACCAAGGTCCTGTCTGTAGGAGAAGGGAATACAGGTGATTTTGCCCCTAATAAGCAACAGTTGTGTTAATTACCAATTAGCCTCATCCCTAATGAGTCACAGGTGCAGCCAATAAAGATAAGTGTGAGAAAAGGGAGTGGGTGAGCTGCTGAGGGGAGAACAATGAAGGAAGAAGAGGGAACGAGAGGATCATGAAGAAGAAGAAGGATCCTGAGGAGAGAGAATCTCTACTGTGAGGTCAGTCTGGGTGTGCAGTTAGAGCCTGGTGGTTGGAACTTGCAGTCACAGTCTAGCTGGGTAAAAGCTGCAGTCAGAGCCTGCAAATTAATCCCTGCAGAGTTCAGCAGGAAATCCCCAGCAGTCAGAGGCTGCAAGGGAAACCTCCAGCAGGAGCTGCTGCAGGCAGAGTCAGGGAATGGTTGGAGTCAGGATGGCTGAGCTGGAAGAGGAATGAACCAGGACCCTTTTCATGCATAAACATGGAGTCTGTGTCTGGGCTCATTTCTGTCTCTAACAAGAGGGTGCTGCAACACTGAGAGGGATGACAACCTAATCTATGAGTTATTTCAGTTGTGTCCTCATGCCCCTGAACACACTGCAGCTTGTCTGACCCTAAGCTCAGCAGGCTGAACCCCTAAAATCAGCACTGGGTGCTGCAGACTTCTGGTTGCCATAAAGGGGGAAAAATCACCCTGAGGACAATCAACCTTGGAAATGGCTACCCAGAGAGGCTGGGGACTCTGTTCTTGTGAACTTTTAACACCCAGCTGAAGAAGCTGTGGGCAGGCAGCTCTGCACTGAGTGCTGAGCTAGAGGTGGCATCCAAGCTGAATTATTCTAGGATTCTGTAGTCTAAGCTGGAATTTTGTGTCTTTCAATGCCTTTATGTCATTATTTGTTATAAAGCTGCATGCTTACATGAGTTGACTGCAATGACAATATTCAATAGTTATGATAATTGTAGCAATAAAAAGAGATCATGCTTTCTGGCAGGAACAGACAAAAATATTTTTATAGATTCCTAAAGATAGCAGTCATTGCCATAAGGCCTACTTTGTTTATGCATAGCAAAATTTCCCACCAATTGCTAATGACAGACTAAGGTAATCGCCTATAAATTAAGTAAAAAATTCATTCATAAAAAATAATTAGGATAATTGCAGCATAGCTACTTAGAATAAAAGCCTTTTTAAATTTTTCCTATTTAAGAAGTCTAAATATCTAAAATCAGGGGTATATTTGTTATAGAAGAAGAGTAGGTTGGAGTAGAAATTCAGATATCACATAAAAGTTTTGCTGTCCAAGAATCACCCACTTGTTGAGTCATGGTGAGCTTAAAGCTTCTTGTTTATGTAACAATATTCTCATTTTTCTTTCAGATGGAAGAACAATTGGCAGCATTTTAAAAGGACATATTTTCGGTTTTGGCCACTGATCCTTCAAAAAGGTAATTACTGAAATATACCCAAGTTCTCTATTTCTCCATTGTTGAAAAATACTTAATTCATTGTTTCTTTGGCTGTTCTGAAGACCTGAATGGCAGGGTTGAAGGCTTTGAAAATGTGGAGAGTCCAATGTTTTTCAAAGATTAGAAGGATATACTTTTTTACATTGCAGAAAGGAATGGCTGTTGCAGTTTTGAAATTTTTCATAATGGCAATAATGGGGAGTCTCTTTCAGTGACTGAATATAAGTGAACTTTTTTATGTTTTTGTAACACTATTGCAAAAAAATTATTTAGATTTTATGCATGTTGAAGGTCAAGGTAATACATTTATTGAGATTACAGGTAAATCATGGCAAAGTGGAAAAAATGGAAGGTGGTTTTATTTAGCAATAGAATTTCTCTCTCCAATATTTCTTGGTTTGACTTTTATTAAGTAGAATCAATGTCAGTTGCAAAAATGAATGAACTGTGTTTTTATCCTCTGTGAAAAATAACAACTTTTAAAGGAAATTTTTAAAGTTAAGGCTTGACCAAGGATGAGCTGTCTGAGGAATTCTGTGTTTTGAAGGGCCAGCAGTGCATGTTCCAGCAGATGTGCAGCAGGCCTTGGGTGATGTCCCTTCTTTGTTGTAATTCATGCTCACTTCTACCTGAAATGAAACAGCACAAAACTCCTTTCCTTGTATAACCAGGCTCAGACAGGCTGCAGAAATGTGCTGAAAATGGGTTCTCTGAAGATAAGTGTCAAAAGCCTGTTGTATTTTTAGTCCTGTGACTTCATAACCCATGGGATTTCTGGCTTTTCTTTACTTCATCTTGGCAAGCAGGAGCACATGGTATTTTCTCTCCATGAGATTCTTCCCTGGGCCTGGGAGTTCTTGCTGTTGAAGTCAGATGTGATAAATTTTGACCTGGATTTGGGAAAGGGAGGAGATGTAGGCACACACACAGAGGTTGGGTTTTGACCTGAGTGAATTTTACCAAGGCAGACTGAATTTTCACCTGGATTCAGGTATTTTACAGCTGTGCTGCTGCTTAGAGCTACAGCTGGAGCTCACTTTGGCAAGGAATATGAAATGAAGTCCTGGAGCTCTGGCCTTTGCCAATAGGCAAGTTTTGCTGGTTACTTGTGGCCTTAATCATCCTAAAGGTTTTAGGAGCCAGTTGTTGGGAGGGAGGTGCTCCTTAGGTGGATTATCTGCAGCATTGTCCTTTGGGATGAGGCTTGGTGGTTCTAGGGGGAAAATAATCTTTTGCATCATATAATTAAGAAATGTTTCACTGAGAATACACCAGTGAAGGTGAATTATGGAGGCTTTTGGATAGATTCAATCTGGAATTTTGTTTTGTGTGTGTTCTGCTTGTGTTGGTTTGGTTTTTTTTAATGTAATGTGCTGAAACAGCTCACAAGATGGATATTTGATCTGATGCTGTACAGAAGATAATAATATTGCAATACCTTATAAACAGAGAGAGAATTCAAGCAGGTTTGGGAGCTGCAGCTGCTGAGAAAGGCAGTAGCTTTCCTTGGAGGAGTTGCATTGCAGTAAAGGTGCCACAAAAAATGTTCTGTAACATTCACCTGTAGGAAGGGACATAAAGACAAATAGATTTTTAATTAGAGTACTTAAAAATGACATGAATAGAATTTCAGATTTCTAAATATATTTTTGAATCCGTTCTTTACTTTCTGCTTAAACTGGGCTACACCCAGACTCCAGAACCTGGGAATAGTTTTTAGGTCCAGATGTATTTTGACACAAGTCAAGGCAGGAGCTCAGCGTGCACCAGCACTCAAAACCTGCCTTGCTTCCCACCAAAAGCACTGGGAGCAACACCGAGGGTATTTTCTCCTATCTCCACCCAGAATACAAATGCAGGCAGCTTATCTGGGCCCTGGCTCTAGCAGGGACTTGTGCTGGCAGAGGAACTGATCAGATTATTTGGGATATCACTGATCTGCTCTCAGGATACACCCATTCCCTGACCAGCCCAGCTTGCTTTTCTTGCTGAAAGCTGCCTGGCTGCATGTCTGAGTTAAACCATGCCCTGAAGGAACAGCTGGCACAAGATTGTATTAATATTGACGATAAAGAATTAACAAGCATCCTGTCATTGATTTCCACCAAAGCAGATTTTGTTTGAGGGATCATGTGTAACAGTCTGTAATTATATTAGATTTAGCCAGAAGCATTCTTTCCTCACAGAAATATGTGCCTGGATGCACTTGCTCAATAACCACCTGGGCTTTTGTTGGGCTGGTCAAATAATAATTCTTTGAAAAAGAGCAACTAAGAGCTCAAAATATTGAAGAAAATCAGGATTCATTAACTGTTTACTACATTAGGAGCAGTTTGTATCTTTAATAAAAATACTGAATATTGAAAATTCTACGCTTTTATTGAGGTGAAGTAGGAACAATCTGCTTAGAATGATTTGCCTTAAAGTGAACTTGAGCTGGTATTTTTGTTTATTAGATTAGACAAGATGCATTTCAGTCGATAAATAAAGAATGGAGCTTTTGGCAGATGATTCATTTTCCCTAAATCATGATTGACTTTGAAGGATTTGCTTTCCTTCTTATGTAGTTTCTCTGTTACACAGCCTGAGATGAGCTTTGACCAGCTTTGCCATGAGATGTGATTACTTTCTGCTGCTCTCTTCAACTGCAAAAATTGCTGTGAGCTGAAAATCCACTCACGTGCTGAAGTTTAGACTGAGCTTTCATCAGAACTATGGAGAGAAACTCCATGGAAGTCAAGGGATTGCATCTCTCATTCTGCATCCTTTTTACCAGGCAGGGACAGAGCAGATTTTACCCATCAACCTGCAATAAAATGGTGTCAAGTGCAGCTCCCTGTGGAAATTACAAGATCTTACCCAGGAAAATTTTGTCAAATGATTTTAAACTGTAAAAACCATGGTGAAATTGCATGGGAGTTGAAGTCCAGAGCAATGTGAAGGGCTCAATTGTTAAGTTTTATATCAATTAGAACAAAGGAAACCGAAATTTTCCTACACCTCACCCACAAAAAGGAGGATTTATTCCCTGGCATGCCACAGATTTCTTCCTCAGCGATTTTTGCCAGAAATGTTGTTAGTTTGTTTTTTAAACTTGCTACATTAATCTAAAAATTAATCATCACCCTTAAACATGCAGGCCTCTAAATCTGATTGGAATAATGGATTTAAATTCCCTTGCTCTCTTCCTTGTTTGACCCTCTTGGTTTATTCTTGTTATCAGGAATAGCTGGTGATTATCTCGTTGGCAAAGACCCTGTGCTTAATTCATTCTTATCACAAAGAGGAGAAAAATTATCCTTGGGTACAGTTTTGTGCAACTGTTGAGTGGGGAAGAGTTTTTTCCTAGTGACCAGCTGTCTGAAAGCAGCAGTGCATAAACACATCCATTCACCCAGAGAATCATTTCCCCAGATTTGATTTAAGACACTTCATTGAAGTTATTATGCTCACGTAAAAGAGCAACAATATTCGAGTGAGCCAGGCCTTAGGTCTTGATTTTCCTCCAAAAGATGAAAGCAAACGGAGAAATCCAGAGAACAAAACAATGGGTGAAAAACTGGAACTGAACCATTTCTGCAGGGAGATTTAGGACTTAATCCTGGGAAGAAAAACCTGCTCTGGCCCTGATCCAAAACAGTGCTCAAGGCTTAACTCGAACTCCATCAGCAGTTTCACTGAGGACTAATGTCTGCACAAGAGCTTTGCAGATGGGGCAGAATATCAGCAATTTGCAAGAGTGAGCCCTCAAAGAAATGATCTTGGTCCAGTGATAAGGACAGGTAATGAGCTGAACTTGTAGGGACAGAAGGAACTGGCTGTGGGCAGATCAATGGGTTGTAAAGTCGAGTGAGATTAGTAGGGGAGTTGGAGCAAAACCTACTGAAAAAAATAGCTTTATTATTATTTAAACATTTTCAATTTTCTCTCCTTTCTTTTTCCCTCTGGTAAAATAATTTCTAAATAGGTTTTGAAATAATGCAATGTTTTTGAGAACTGATTTTTTTTTTTTTCTTTTTTCTGTGGCAAAATTTTTAAATTTTTTTCTTTTGTCCCCAAACCTGCTATCCAAAGTTGTTAGGTCAGAATTGAAAATCAGAATTCAGGCAGGTTAGAATGCCTCCATCTTTGTTCTCTGGGTGTAGAGGTTGTTGCTCCAATAAATCCTTCTGCTGTTCATCTGGTTATTTTATACCACTCCTGTTTTTGCACAGTTCAGTGATACACGTGTGTAAATGATATTTGCAATATATTCCTATTATTTGCTACCAGCATATTGATGCAGCCTACACCATTCCCCATTTTTTGCTCCTTAAACTGAAATCTTTATTGAACCCTTTAAAATAATGCTTGTTCCATGGCTCAGGTAGACAAAAAAGCAGTATCTTGGCTGTGGGGGGAAAAAGGCAGAGTCTGAATGGTGAATTTCTTTTCATAAGGCAAATATGCCTGTGGCAACATCAGTGGAGATGGAAAGAGATTGTAGGTAACTGCCTGGCATTGTGGCAACATCAGTGGAGATGGGAATGGATTGTAGATAACTGCCTGGCACTGTGGCAGCATGGGTGAAGATGGAAATGGATTGTAGGTAACTGCCTGGCACTGTGGCAACATCAGTGGAGATGGAAATAGATTGTAGGTAGCTGCCTGGCACTGTGGCAACATCAGTGGAGATGGAAATAGATTGTAGGTAACTGCCTGGCACTGTGGCAACATCAGTGGAGATGGAAATGGATTGTAGGTAACTGCCTGGCACTGCATGTGGGTTAGCTGAGAGCAGCCCAGAGGTGACACCGAGGACGCTGCCTTGGTGGAGCCTGGATTTGCAGGTGGGTGCCCAGATGTGCCTGTGGTGTCCCCTCCCTGAGGCCAGGCTGTGTTCCAGCCCAGGGAGCAGCCCCAGTGTCCCCCCAGCCCAGGACAGAGGTGCTGGCAGAGGCTCCTGGGCTGCAGAGTGACCCTGGGCTGGGCTCTCAGGGCTTTCAAGTCCTGCGGGGCCAGTTATGTCTGGAACTCAGTGCAGGGCTGCTGTGTTTTGGGTTCTGCATGTTCCTTTTCGAACTAAATGTGATAAAAAATTACTTTATAAGGAGTGATTTGTGCAAATAACCCAGGAATCCATAGCTCATATGTGGGGCAGAGTTCAACTTCAAGTTTGAGCTCACACTTGCTGGCTTAAACTCCTCGACTTCCCAAGATTTGCATCAGCATCCGATGCTAGTTTGTTGTTTATTTTCTTGGGTGTTTGGATCTGGGACTGTGGTTTGTACCATTTGAGAGAGGATATTCACATCCAGACCCAGAGTTCAAATGTAGATTTAATCTGTCTGTAGTTATGAACACAGAAGAGGAAGGGAAATGCAGAGTAAAGAAAGTGACTAAATTTCTCAGTGTTCATGTTCAGTTTCACTTGTATTTGGGCAGAGATTGAAATAATTTTCAAATTATTTAAATATACTGTCTCCTTATGTCTTAATTTAAACTAGACCCTTTTCTAATTTTAGATCTTTTTAAAGTGCTGCTATGAACCAATTATAAATCACTGATTTGATGCAGGAGTTCCTGATTCAGAATCTATGGTTTATTTTGCCATTTCCACTGGATGATTTACTGGCTAATCATTTAGATGGTTAAGAGGAAGACAGGAATGAAAGTGACTGCAGATGGTCCCCAAGCTGCTGGAGTGCCACATCCAGATTTCCCAGAGGCCTCCAGCTGTTTAAGTTCTCATCATGCAAACCAAGGTTTGCCCCAGAATTAACTTTTACTGCAAGCCCCCCACCAAGGCTTTGACCACCCAAATGCCTACAGAGAAAATTTCTGCACTATCCTGCCTCATTTTCCTTTATGCCTTCATTTTATGTGGTAAATAAGCATTAGATAGAAAAAAAATCCAACAAGAGTCCTTTTGCCTGCCACCCCACCTGGGAATCATCTGACCTAAACATGGAAATGTGCTCTTGGAGTTCAACCAAGCTGGTAGTGGTCCTTCTACATTTGCTTGTCCTTAAAAAATGCAGTTCATGCCCTTTCCCATTGAGAAAATGGTTCTAATTATCTGAAACAGTTCTCATTTTTTTTTTCTTCCCAGTGTTTAATCACTGGCTTCCAAAAAAGCCTGGACTTGGAGCAGAGTCTTGAAACTCTGCATGACCACAAGAGTTTAGCTCTTCTCTGGCTTAATCTTGCCCACCTCAGGGATAATTTACAGCTGTTTGAGCTCTTGAATAAAATACATCCAAGGTTATTGACCTCTAGTCCCACTTGCTCACACAGGATATTCCAGGGTTGCTTTAGCTCAATTGAGCAATGATATTTCCTAAAAGTAGCCCCAGTGAAACTTGTAGGGCTGGCTGCTTGTTTAGGAAAGCCAGGTTTACTGTGTGAAAGTACCAAAGTCAAACTTCTGATAATGCTGCTTCCTTGATTAAGACATTTTCTCTACAACTGGTAAAAAATAAAATAATAACCCCATTAAAGCCCTTATTATTAACAGCTCATATCATTAACATATTTCCTCTTTCCTAAAAGAGGAAATCCACACTTACCTGAAAAATCTGAGGGGTTTTATAGGGCTTAAGAAGACTGAAGGATTCACACAGATCATCCTACAGTTTTTACCTGTTGTTCAGGAAGGGGAGGAGCCTCAGCAAACATTGGGTGCAGAATTTGCAGTGGCTGCCTCCCTGAACCCTGATGGCTTCAGCAAACTGGGGTTAATCATATCCTCTGCACTAAGGGGAACAGTGGTGTGAAACTGCTACTCACCCTGCACAAATCAAAAAAGAAAGGTGTTATCTCAGGGAGCAATCAGATTTGCAGATTGTTTGGGAGGGTTTTTTTGTTTCTTTCTGCTGTTAACTGAGTGACTTAATATTTGGAGAAAGCCAGCTTGGATGGATTTATGAAGATGAAAGTGCAATTAGGGGTTTAATCCATGCCCACATCTGAGAAAATGTGTAAAAGCAGTGAGAGGGAGCTGTGCAGCCACAGTCACATGTGCTCCCTAAGTCTGACAGTGACTCCTTGGCTGGACCGTGTGACCTTTTAAAGGCTTGCAGTGGGAAGAGGAAGAAATGTCTCCTGCCTGTAAAAACCCAGTTCACCCTTCCAGCCTATGATAAATTAACTGTTTGTTAAAGTGACACTTTACCCTGCTTGAATGCCAACAAAGGCAAAAAAATGTGAGCGTGCCTGCCTGGCACAAAGCGTGGAGGTAAAGCACATGCCTCCCTTCACCCCTGGCTCAGTAAATCCACAGAAAAGCAGGATTTGGAATATATGTAGGAATGTACTGGATGCAGCATCAAAGCATTGTCTCGATCACCATCATCCATTCACAATCTTGCAGAGTGTAGTAATGCATATTTCCTTGCTTATTCTTAGATTTGTAGCTTGACCCGTGAGAATTATTTTAACTCTTGCTGGGGTTTGGGGGGGGGAGCAGACAGGCTGTGCTCCAGCTTTGATATATGAGCTGATTAGAGCTTCTGGCAGCCTCCAGGACAGGGTTTCTCAGCAGCAAGTTCTCCAGAGGCTTTCTGAGGGTGGGATTACTGTTAAGGGTTTTTTTTTTTTCTCCTTGATCACAGTCCTGCTGCTAGTAGAGTGTGTGAAACAAAGTTCAGATGTTGGCATATCCTCCTGTGGGATAGCAGTGCTCACAGTAGATAATTTCCATATCTGAAATAAGGTACACCATGATAGTTTTTTCAGCTGCTGCACCCAGCTGAAGCATAATCAGTGATTTCTAGGCTACTTATTAATGCTTCTATACTACTTTTCCCATGCACATGCAAATTAATGTAAAAAGAAAAAAATCATAGAAGCAAAGTGATTGTTTTTCTATAAAAACAGGGTATCAAGAATTGAGAAATCAGGAATTCCTGCTCCCTCAGATGCCTGAATTAGAAGCATAGTCATTTTTCATCTCTGATACAGCCTTTCTACAAAGTTTAACAGCTGAATTTCCTCCAAAAATGCTGATTCTCTCCAGTAGCAAAAGAAGAATCCTCCTGTGTCTAGGTTCTTAAATTCAATACTTAAATTTGGATGGGTTTAGTTATTCTCCAAAAATTGCTGGCACCTCTGGAGCTTGCTTGTCTTCCTCAAGAGCTTTGAAATCTGTGACAGAAATAGAACTAATTCTTTTTCTCACATTGTTTGGAACTGGATATCGACCTTACTGTGGTACTCTGGTAAAGTGGGAGACTATCAGGAAAGAGTATGTTTCAAGCAGTTTAAAATAGATTCAAAAAACCCAAAATACAGGAGTTGCAGTTTTTTACCAGCCCCACAATGTGTGCAGGATAATTGAGCAATTTAGACTGATGATCTTCACAACACATGTAATAGTAGACTTAAGGGAATTTTAGAAGGGACCAAGAGAGTTTAAAATAATCTTTTGCTCTCTTTTACAGTAGTTAATCACCAGCTGTGAGAGCTGGTTTCTCTCTAGTGCTTGTACTGAAGAAGGTGTGAATTTTTTCTCTCATCTGGATGAGTAAGAGAGCTGGGATCAGAGATGTGTGAGATCCTTGTAGCTCCAAAGGAGATGATGCTGATGCCTTGTGGGGGCTGACCTGGAACAGAGACTGGACAGAGCTGGAGAATAAAGTAGGGATTTATTGAAAGGCCTCCAGGATCCACCTTGGGCAGGACAGGGCCTGACCAGGGCTGCACCCAAGGTGGACCCAAAATGGCTGACCGGTCATTCTTATATTTTTCTAAGTTTTGGTCCATTTGCATCTTGGGGTTTAATTGTCCAATTCCAGCTCCAGGCTGTGAGGTCCCATCCTTCTTGTTCCTCCCTCCAGCCACCCTTGTTTGTGCTGTTGGGCTGAAAGTTGTCCTTGGTGTGCAGCAGGACAAGGATTTGTTTTGTGTCCCTGCTGTGTGCAGAGCTGAGTGACACTGACTGTGAGCTCAGAGCTGCACCCCTGGGCAGCACAGAACCTGAAATACATGAAAATTAAAATTTAAGGCATCATTTCAACTGAGCAAAAGCTCCTTTCCACCTCCTGCTGTATATTCCTCATCACAACAGATTGCCAAAATTCATCCTGGAATTCCCACTGTTACCATCTTGCCTTGCTGCTGCCCTCAGAGTCCTTGACAACGAGGTCTAGGGGGACTTAACATCTGCCAGCTTCGTGTCTGTGGGGAGAAAAGAAGAGAAATTATACTCTCTCTTTCTTGTAGCATCACTTAAAGTATTGAAATCCTGGAATAAATCCTTGGCACAGAGGAGTCTTAAATGCATTGAGAATGGAGTGGTAATTCACAGCTCCTTGGAGCCTGTCAAGGTCGGCCAAGTATCTGCTACAGAAAGCAGCAAGTAGAGAATTCAATGAAATCTGATTTTTCCGTGCTCCCAGCATTCTATCACTCCACAAAACCCGCCTGGGAAACCTGTGAATGACGGAGGATTAGGCACAAGTACCAACAAACCAGAAGTGAATTCAACGCTGGGATGCCTCTCATGGTGAGTGCCCAGCGTAGGGTGGAAATGAGCGGGGAGCGATGCGTGAAATGGAAAACACGAGCGAGGAGAGGACAACTGTGCCACATCCTCGGGTGACACAGTCCTCAAAAACAGATCCAACATTGCCACCTGCGGGTGGCTTCGGCGAGGAGCTGGGACGGGCCTCGGCAGCGCTTCCAGGCGAGGGGACACGGGCAGGGACACGGTGGGAATGGAGCGGCGAACTTTGGGAAGGGCATTGGCCAGTCCAGGGGAGCGATTCTGTTCTTCAACTGTGCTGCTGAGAGACACCGGTGATTGAAACATTCCTCCCCTTGTAAAACAGCGCTCACTGACTTAAAAGGTGGGAATCATTAATCTCAGAGTCGTGGATTCATGGAACCAGTTAGGCTGGAAAAGGCCTTTAAGATCATTGACTCCAACCATTAGCCCAGCACTAAACCATGTCCCCAAGTGCCACATCTACGTGGCTTTTAAATCTCTGTTCCAGGGCTTGACAACCTTTTCCATGAAGGAATTTTTTCCTGATATCCAATCTAAATTTCCCCTGGCACAACTTGAGGCTGTTTCCTCTTGTCCCCAGACAAAAAGCTGCTACCTGGGAGAAGAGATTGACCCCCCTGGCTACAACATCCTTTAGGGTGGTTTGGGGGAGCAGTGAGGTCTTCCCTGAGTCTCATTTTCTCTTCATTTCCCTCTTAGGTCAGATAACAGCATGGCCATTTTGTGGTTTTCTCTTTGGTTTTCACTGGATATTTGGGGTCACACACCTCTCTCTTTTGCAATGTAAGTTCCTCAGTAGCTCCATCCATTTCCCTGCTTGTGCATCCTGTGTACTGTGATGTGTAAACCTCTGCTGGCCAGAAATCCCAGCCTGGCCAGAATGGATGCAGATCATGGAAGGGAAAGGGTAGGATGCATTTTGGTGTTTTAAGCTTTGCTGAGGACATCTGACCTGTGGTGATTTGCTTAGAGGAGGATTAATTGTAATGCAAACTCAGGAAGAACGGGGATCCTTTAATGACAAGTGTCAAGTATACAGGAAATGCATTGTGTATAAGAGCCAGTGGAATCAAAACAGAATTATAAAACCTTTCTGGGGTCTCCCAGATGCTTCAGAGAACCCATTAAATTTGGAGAATTTCCCCAGCAGGAATTCTTTTTGTCCTCAGTGTCTTTCATTGTAATAAATAAGTTGTTTGCAATCCAAAGTTGCAGCAAATGAGGGAAGGCTACACTGGATTTTCCTCGTGCACAGAAGTGCTTTGCAGAAATTCAAAATGCAATTAAAGGCCTGATTCATGTCAAATGAGAGTGTTTGTGCCATGTAATTAAATTCTGACTGCTTTGCTGCAGACAGACATTAATATGGACCCACAACCTATTCCTGTGGGGGAACATGTGCAGCCCTAAAGCTTTCCAACCCAAGGAAGGGCTCAGAAACCCTGGAGTGTCCTGCTGAGCTGGAGGCTGGTGGAGGGATACCCCAAACAGCAGAGCTCCCAGCCAGAGGGAATTCCCAACACAGGAATTCCCAACACATCTCTGAATGCAGCCCAGCCCTTTTATGGGAGCTGTGGTGCTCAGGTTAATAAAGCTGCCTCAGGAGAAACTTTGGTTGTGGTCCTACAGACACACATGGGGACAGATTAACAAATAAACCAGAATTGTAATAGGTTTTCTGAGGGGTGACACTGGACCAATTGAATTTTCTAATAACAGCAACTCGCTAGTTTTGAAAATGAGATTCTGAGAATGGAAAATTGCTGCTTTCAGAACAACATGGAGGCCAAATGTTACAATGAAATAAATATTGGATTCCCATAAATAAGTCATGTTAGACTCAGAATGTTAGAAGACTTTGGCTTTTTTTTCCTTAGAATGTGCTTTTCTAGAGCATCAGATAGAAAGATGTGGTATGTGTTTTAAAATATATTTTCCCATCCCAAATACTTAAATATTTTTTTCCATTCCCTCTAGAAATTTTTTGAGACTCTGAGCTTAAATGCCAAGGCTGTCAGAAAAATAGCTGTGTGGTCAGGAGTGCCAGGGAGAGAGAGCCCTGTTGGCAACAGGAACTTAATTTTCTAAAAGTCTGTGTGTGAAGAAGGTTGAGAACAGCTGAATTCCTTTGTTTCTTTTCCTTTTTTTTTCTTTTTTTTTTTCTTTTTCTTTTCTTTTTTCTTTTTTCTTTTTTCTTTTTTCTCTTTTCTTTTCTTTCTTTTCCTTTTCCTTTTTCCTCTCCTCTCCTCTCCTCTCCTCTCCTCTCCTCTCCTCTCCTCTCCTCTCCTCTCCTCTCCTCCCATTTCTGTAACTAACTGCTTGTAAGACCCAGAGCCACAAACCAATAAAACTGTCAGTTTCCTAAAACAAGGTCCCCAAAAGGCTGGGAGAGGGCTAAAAATGTTTTTACTTGGTAATCGTATTTGTTGAATTGCTTACTGCTTCAGATCGAGGCTTGCTTCCAAACAAAACATAAATTTAATGTGACAAATGAAAACAAGATTGAGATAAAATTTTTTCAGCAACTTGAGGGTTTTTTTGGGTAATTGCATGAATTTACTATAAATTTATGAATCACATCAGCTGATAAAAATATTTACCTTTGCCAAAATGTTTTAAGTGACCTTTCCAAGTTGCTTCTGCTGTCTCCTGTTGTGTGCTCACAGAAGAAGAACAATCAAATATTCCAGGTAAAAAGAGGGACACATACAGAGTTAAGGTGTGGTAAGGCATTTCATGCTTTGCCTGCTCTTCTGACCACCTTTCACTCAAATCAGTTTTTGTGGAAGTTTCTCTAGGGAAGGATGCTCTTCCCATCCCACTCACCTCCATCATGACTGTACTTTAGGCTTGGCTCAGTGAAAAGATCTAAATCTCTCCTTCAAGGCACATTTTTCATCTTGCCTCTTTCAAGCTTCCCTTGGACTTCCCCAATCAGCAAATTACAATTAAAAGTAATGGACAGGGGCACTCTCAGCCCTTGCTAACTGCAGCTGAGCCATTACAGCAGGGGAGGCAAAGAAATCTCTCATCCAACAGGTACAGGAAGGAGTTTGGATGAGTTAGATCATATTGTCCACACAAGAATGTGACTATGATGGTACCTTTAGCACCTGTGATCCAAATGGATGAGCTGTAGAATCCTTAGGAATCACAGGAGTAGTTAGGAAATTGGGTTTATGTCTCATCCAAAACAATATAATGGAAGCTGTGAGTACCTGCCTGTGCATGACTTAAATCAATTGTGTCCACTGCAAATTTTTTCACTCTCTTTGGAGCACCTGCTCAGGATCCTTCTGTGTTCACAATTTTTCTGCTGACCAGCTGACAGAATTGTTACCAGCACACCTGCAGGTGCTTCCTTGGAGGTGGCTGATAAACCCCCAGCAGGGTTTTAGTTGGAGGGCACAGCTTTTCTGTACATCATTTTCATTTGTTATCTTGATTACAGCTGTCTGAGACACCATTTCCAAACAAGAACTCTTTTGCAGGTGCAGTGGGATTTCTGTGTGCTGCTTGATTCTGGGTGGCAGGGAAGCAGAAGAAGCAATGAGGAGCTGTCCTGCTGGGGGCAGCCCCTGCATTAACTGTGGTGCACCTTAAGCTTCCACAGTTTGATTTCCAAAATCAAACTGCCCCTGGCTTTCCTGCATTTGCTGCTGATTACAGGAACCAGGGGTTTTTCACTTTCCCCTAACCTGCTTAAACTGCATTTAGGATTTTTGGGGTTTTTTTGAAGGATGAAAAAACATAGCTGTTTTCTGGGAAGGGCTGAGGAAGGATCTCATCATCCTCACTGCTTGAAATCTCATGAGATCCCTTTCTATAGCTGTGGTTTCTGTTTTCTTTCCTACAGAAAGCACCACATTATGATAATATTAAGACTGAGTGCTGATGCAGACTGAAATCAGGAATCATTGAAGTTATGCATTGATGTAATGCTGCTTCTCAGGGTTTTTTGGGGTTTTTTTTTCCTGAGTTATTTCTTTGCCAAAAATCTTTCTCTTTTTAAGTTTAAAAATAGATTTTACAGCAATAGAAAACTGTTTACCTGAGAATAGAGAATTGAAAATCTTATACTTTGAATTGCCACAGTGTGGCAATGTTTCAGAGAATTTAGTTCGAGTCTGCTGACAGTTCTGGTGAGCCCCAGCACTGGGCAGATGGTGGAGCATTTCCCTGTGCTCTGCATAATTCAGTGTGGCAGTGACGAGCTCCAGTGCAAAAAAAGAGGAGGAATGCTCTGAGATGCTGTGGTAGAGAATTGCAGTGATTGGGCTGAGGATAGGGTACAGGGATTTAATTTTATTTTTTTTAAATCCTCATCATATTTTTAATTGGTTGGAGAAACCATCATTGCTGGTCTCTGAGCTCTTCATGTTCTCTTCCTGATATTTTCCCCCTCTATGTCCTACTCAATTAATTTATTTTTCTGTAGGGAAAATCAAAACTGATTTTTTTGAAACTAAACAATTATTAGAATGGCATACTTTCCTGTTTCTTTCATATTTGTATCCAAATAGTCTGAAACGTGAAAATAACTTATCATTAAGGCTCTGAATTGCACTAAGGCTGTTTACCATCTTCCACATTATTGTTTTTTTCATAAAGTGAGGTAACCCATGCTCACACAGATGCTGTTTTAACCTCTCCATGCACTGACACTTGTGCCTGTTGGAAGCTTTACTCCAATAAATGCCTGTGAAGGAGTAAATGTCAATCTAATTCCACAAATTAAAGGTAGGACACTGCCCAAACCCTGGATCCAGCTGGCTTTAAGCTTAGTCAGAGTCTTATAGCTGAGGCAGGTATCTCTGTATTTTCTCAGTGTCCATATTTCCTTACAGAATTGTTCACATTTAAATATTTGGATGGGGAAAAAATTAATTTACTGAGTTTTAGTTAATCCCTGGAGTTATGTTTTGAGATTATGCCCTATAATTGTGTAAAATCAAAGATAGCTTTTCTCTTTTCCTTCTTCTTTTGCCTAATCTTGAGGTGGAGCCCCAGGGCTCTGCAGATGCACCCGCTCTGTCCAGACTCCATCAGGTAAAAGCATCCAAACTTGTTTTCTGTGCTGTGAAAGATGATGCTCAATGTTTAGCTTTATTTTCACCACAAACAAGGTCCAGGGGGACATTATGGGATGCTGCTGCTGCTGTGAGGAGAGTTTTACTGTCAGAGTCAATTTGTGAATGTGTTGCACATCATTAGCCTGGTGTGTGTGTGAGTTCCTTCTCTGTCAAGCATCTCTCATGTATCTCCTTGCCCCATCCCTCTCATTTCACAGGAGCATCTCTGAATCTCTCCCAGCACATGGAATAACCTGAGCACTGGGGATTAATATCCATGTGCCACCAATTCAGTGATGCTCTTTCCAAATCTCACTGGGTTCTGCACAGGCCTGCTTTAACAGCTGTCAGTTCCCAATGACATCCCTGCTCCTGAGGGCATCTTAAACTCACTGAAGGGTTTTCCTTACTCACTGGGAGATATGGAGCAATGGAGTTATCTTTGATACCAATTTAATTAATTCTGCTGCCAGACACTAATGTATTCAGAAGGCTACCACGGATATTACACACACACTGTGTTGCTTGTAGCCAATCTCATTTATTGTGCTGCACTTGTATTGGTTTCTACCGTGGCAAAATCGAGTCAGACAATCATGCATGGATTTGGAAAAGCTTTATAGCTCATAAACATTCATATTTGACTTTGTCAGCAAAGGAAAATTAGTTCAAACAAGGTGCAACGATGCATTCACTGCTCTGGGAGCCTTTAGTTCAGAACTTGACACTGATAAACTGTTATAATTAATTCTTTCCATTTAATGAGATGGTTTATCCTGTCAGCAAATGCGAGCTTTGATGTCAACATATTATATTGACCATCTTCCTGTATTAATTAGAGCACGACTTGAAGGAGTCTTTTCTTATAGAAGACCAAAAAAACAAATAAAATGAAGTTTGTTTATGTGCCTGACTAAATTCATGTATTGAGGCAGCTCCTGTGTGCTTACCCAGAGTCAGAGAATGGTTTTTGGTGATAAAGGAGGGGAAATTGGGAAAGTGAACTCCTTGGCTCTGTTCCTGCATTGTCATTGAGTCAGGCAAGCCATTAGACACAGTTTGAGTCCAGCTTACCTATCTGTTTAATGGAGATAATAAGAATTTCCTGTTAGGGAGAGGGATTTTAAGGCTTAATTAATTAATATTGTGGATCTCTTTGCACTAAAAGGAAAGTCAAAATATTGCTTGCTGTAGGTTAAATTGTATGGAAACAAAGTGTAATCTGATAGTGCTTTAATTTTATGCCTTTTTGCTGAAAATTATACTAACTTGATTATATTGATGCTAACACCCACATACTTCAGAGTTATTGGAGAGCTTGTACTAAAAATGAGTGCAATAATAATTTACAGATTTGTGTGTAAAGGGCTAAGAATAGCTGGTTACTGATCCTGTTCTCATTTGATGGTTTTATTTTGCTTTGTAAGTGCAGAGAACGTGCCAGAAAAATTTAAAAAAATGCGGTATGTTTTGACATTAACAGACACTAATAAGTGGTACTCAGTGGAGCCGAAAAATAAAGTGATTAAGTAGGTCAGCTTACTTAAAGAATAAGGAATAAAAATAAGGTTAAAACAGAAGTGTAAGTGGGTAGCAAGCATTAAATCCATCAGAGACAGCAATATTTGTACAGGTGTGCCCAGGTAGTGACAAAAGAGGCGTTTTTAATGCAAAGCAGTCTGGCAAAAGAGGATATTTGGGATCCATGTGCTGGATTCCTACAGCACTGTGCATGGAAGGAGGGGAAAATCCAATGCTTGAGCAGCTGAGGGTGATTGATATCAACCTCAAATTGTTCAAATTGTTCAGGCTATTGCAGCACCTGTCTCCTTTGAATTCTGGGGGTCAGTGCCTTGCTGCTGCACAAGGGCTCTGCTGGCTCCTCAGGCTCTCTGCCAGACTCTTGCTTGATCATGTTTTTGGATGGGGGCTTGCTCAGAGTAAGCATCACCTGAAATATCCACCTGTATGTGTTCTGCAGGGAGTTTTCAATTGACTTCCACTTCTGTTACCATCTCCTTTCCTAAAAATATATTTTCCAACATTATTAGTTCCATCTCAGTGATAAGAAGGTGGCTTTGTGTCTCTTTGCTGCCTACTCTGCTCATGAGACTTTTGGAAGTAAACAGAGATTTTCAGCCTTTGTCCAGCATTGCTTATTCCTGTAATTGCAACAAAAAACTTGTTCCTGGCAGAGTAACCACCTTTGCCTTGCTGATTACTGTCATTGTGACTGCTTGAATCAATATTGCCCCTTAAAATGATAGAATACCTTGATTCAGGTTGGATGGATCAGTGCTTTGAGGATGATTGACAGAAATCTTGCAGATAAGTCTCTGAGACTTAGAATGCACTGAAAATTATCCTGAAAATCTGTGTTTTCATCTGGGTGTTGTCTGTCATTTTAGTTTCATCCTCTCTTCCACAGTAATTTCAGTTGACCTCAATATGTTGTGTTGGTTTTTTTCCTAGCACAGTCTGATTTTTGTAATAAAGTGAGTTGCCATATATAACAGGATCCCATTCCTCATCTCTGTCAAATGTAATTACTTTGATGGCAATGCATTCAAATCCACCTTGATATTACAATTGTAGTCGTTTCACTCAGTAATGGGACAGAAATTTGAAAATTTGTTTCTTTTTTTTGAACAAGGGCTTTCAAGGTCAGACATTTGCAACAATGCTACTTAAATTTGTGCCTTGGTAATCTGAACCCCAGCATGTACCTGTGCCTTTCTGCTAAATATTTCTGTGTGCTACTGGAATAATGGAGCCATCTTAATTTCAAGCTGTCCAAGTTCAGAAAGCTCCTTGAGTTAGAAGCAGACCTGAGTGAAATTCCTGGGAGCAAGTATCTAAGGAGGCTGGGACAGCAGGGGTGTGTTGTGCTGGCTGCATCAGGATGGGTTGAAAATGGATGTGAGTCCCAAAGCTGAAGTATTCCTGAGATGGATGTGAATTATTTTCAGTGTCACTCGTGAATTCCATGGGCTGAGTTCTGAAGCCTTTTATGCTGAATAAAGGCTGTTTTCTCCTGTAAACTGATGTGAGGGGACATTTGTACTGGAATGTGATGCTCTGACAGGGTGAGCCACTGTTAGGGAGCAGTCACAGCATTTCCCACATTTCTAACAGTGAGCTCCATTTGTATTCCTCTGCTGGATAGAAATGTAAGGTACACCAAACCTCAGGGACATCACCCTTGGTTACATGTAGGAGAAGGAAATACAGGTGACCTGGCCCCTGATAAATAACAGCTGTGTTAATTACCCAATACACCCTTGTCCTGATAAGTCACAGCTATAAAGATAAGTGTGATAAAAGGAGGAGGTGTAGCTGGTGAGGGAATCATGATGAAGAAGGATCCTGAGGAGAGAGAATCTCTGCTGTGAGGTCAGTCTGGGGCTGCAGTTAGAGCCTGGTGCTGGAACGTGCAGTCACAGTCTAGCTGGGTAAAAGCTGCAGTCAGAGGCTGCAAACTGATCCCTGTAGTCAGAATCTGCACACTGATCCCTGCAGTCAGAGTTCAGCAGGAAATCCCCAGCAGTCAGAGGCTGCAAGGGAAACCTCCAGCAGGAGCTGCTGCAGGCAGAGTCAGGGAATGGTTGGAGTCAGGATGGCTGAGCTGTGAAGAGGAACAAACCACAACCCTTTTCATGCTGTGATAAACATGGAGTCTGTGCTGGGCTCATTTCTACCCTCTAACGAGAGGCTGTTGCAACAGTGGTTACACCCAAAGTTTGGGAGTTCATGTAGCTGGGTGCCTTTGGTTTTGGTGGTTTTTAGCCCTCTGATGTATCTGGGTCACGTCAGCCAGCAGCTTCAGAGGGGCTGCTGCCACGCACAGCCTGAGCCAAGCTGCACATTTAATTATTGCAGCTGAAGCTATTATGCTTGGGAACACATTACCTCTCTCCAAGTCCCCATAATGTCATTTTGATGTTTTCCTATGCTATTGATCTACCTCCCTGCTTTGTGCAGCTTTGCTGAGCTGACAGAGAATGTCAGAGCTGCCTTGTCCAAAAGCACTGGGCCACCCCAGCCGTTCCCAAGGCTTGTAACAGCTCTGTGGGTGCCTGTTTGATGTGTGATGTGCAGCCTCCCAGGGCTTCACCCCCAGCTAATGCCAAGGTTCTACTCTATGATATGGAAATGCCAAGGTAATTTCATGCTTTGTAAAGCTCTATGAATATTTTTAATTACGACGGAAACGCCGTGGAAATGGAGATTGTTCTGGGTCTCATTGTTGCGTGGTAGTTTTGTGCGACTCTAATTTCATAGCAATTTAGTTCCTTTGGCACTTGGAGATTTGTGGGTTGTGTGGAAGCCTAAGAAAGTGAACCCTCATATTTGTCATGGCTTTGATAACCTTGGCTAAGCTAATGTGGGCACTCTTTTGCACACTGCTAGCAGTGATGGATTTTTATTTTTTATTTCTTTTTGCCACCTTCACTTTGGAGACTGATAGTCTCGAGGTTCTAAAATGCCTCTGAAGTACAACATCTCCCCACACTCTTTCAGGAGGATTCAATGCCACTCTGTAAGGACCATGTAGGTCAGAAGAGAACATGTTAGCTAGACTTTATCAATTTAAAATTTGGGTTCTCCTCAGAATCAATCGGAGTTTTCCCTTGTAAAATCCTTTCTGCCCAAGCAAACTTGGGGCTTCCAGATAGTTTCCTTCAGGACACAAGAACCGAAGGCAGCATCTTAGGGCTCAGCTTTTGCTAACTCCCCCTGCCAGCACAGGGACCTGGCTGCCTTGTTCAGCTCTGCTGGCTTTCCTCTCATTTCAGGGCTCCAAGGTATCAGGGCAGGCAGGGCAAACCACGGTCTTGGCATATTTTCACACCCAGCTCTTCCTCTATGGGCTGTGAAGGATCATTCCTGGAGGTGGAAGTCGTGTTAGGAGACACAGTTGGCTGCTTGATGATATTAGATTGCTTTCCAAAAAAATAAGGCATCCTATGTCTGCTGAAGTAAAAAATGCAAATCCTATTAGTGTGAGAGCGTGTTAGCTCATAATTGATGTATTTGACATATTAGTGTGCTAATTTATGTAAACTGGGTAGACTGTGAAAGATGATCATGAAAAAGGGAAGGGGGCTATTTTTAATTAAAATAGGTGTGTATTGGGTCTAAATTTTATAGAGATGTTCTAACACTTAAGTTTCAAAAAGATTTTTTTTTCCCCTTCCTAGTCTTGGCTTTCTTTCAAGCACTCTGGAATGAGCCCACATATAATGTACAGGAAGGCAGAAATGGAAAAAAAAATCATGCATCGTTCTGTTCTTTGTGTTTAACAGTTTTTTGACCCCTGAGATTTTGAAATGCTAAAGATTGAAGTTAAATAACAAACACTTTTGCCTCAGCTGGTAAATCTACAGATTTTCTTGCTATTTCCATATAATAGGTAAAATTCTCTTAAATCCTTCCAACCTTCTTTCCTTGGTGATTAGAATACCTGACTGTGCCAATAATACATTTGCTGAATCTTCTCTTTTCTCTCTCTCTCCTTTGAATGAAATTCACCCCCTAGGAAGTAAACTGTTAGTGAATGGAATGGGATTTTTTATGAATACATTTATGATTTCAAGCTACTTTCCCCATTCTCACATAGCTGCAGGCTCACTTTCCACATGGAGCTGCTTTTGAAATTGTTTACTCTGAGTGCTCAGTAATTGGCACAATTAATCAAACGGTGTGGCCAATTGCTTTGGTCAGGTCTTGTTGCCTGATTGATCAGCTGGGGTTTTCTGATTAAAAAAAAAAATAAAAATATATCTAAAGTAAAAAGTCTGCTTAGTGATGCCATTTGGGAAATGGGAGAAAAAGGCACTGGTTTAAGGCATACATATTTATATTGGCATATATATTTAAGGCATTATATTTATATTTATATTGGTACCCCCATACCATGGAGAGAGAGAAAAAATATTCAGCTCAGGGCCAGGGAAGAAAAGGATGTTATCTGTGCAGAATTTCAGCTCCTGCTGCAAATTTCTGGGGAGAGAAATGTTTCCTGTAACTATGACTCAGATTTCTGTGAATCAATAGAGCCTCTGAGGTCAGAGGAAGTCAGTGTATTTCAGAGGTGAAAGGTGCTAAAAGTCTGACTGGAGACCAACTTTTCTTCTGGGTTTTTTTTTTTTTTTTTTAAATAAAAAAAGCCTGAATGGTTCTGCAATGTATAGTTGAATTACTGAGAATTACCTCACAGAAAGATCTGCCCATCTTAAGCAGAAAAAAAAATCACCTTTTTTTCCTTTTCACTTTTTTTCAACTTGTATGGCTGTAGAAGTTGCTCAAGACTTCCCAACCTGCCTCTTTCCCCTGTGTGAGTGCCTTTGGCCTGCTTAGATCAGACAAAAATGGAGTGCAAGTTGCATCTGGAAGGAAATACTGAGGATGCAATATAAAATAAGGACAGTTAGAAACTACAGTGATTTGTTTATATTTTTTATTTTTTATTTTTATCAACCTCAGTATCCTCTGAGACTGGAGAGAAACTACAAAAGAGACATTTTGGTAACAGGCAGGGCTGGTCAAATACTTAATAGCTTATTAAAAAGGTAAATATATGAATTTTTTTAATGTAGAATTATGTTCACAGAACTCCATCTGTTTCTCAGGCATCCTGCAGCATCCAGATACCCTGGGACAGATAAATGAAGGTGGAATACACTGTTTAAATGTTAAATAATCTCATTGGCCCTGTGGGTCTGTTTATTCCTTCCCTTCTGAAAAAAAAAAAAAAAAACCACAAAAATTAACTCAGTGCCTCTCCATACCCCATTTCAGGGCAAAAGGAAAGAAACAGCAGACAAAAATCTTATTTATGAGGAAAAAATTCAATGTCAAAGACAGATTTCTGACTGCTTCAAAAAGGGAAATGACCTCCTGCAGAATAGTTCACTGCTTCTCCTGCACTGAAGGACTAATAAGTGTCTGCAAGTTGATCAGGTTGCACATCTGAGGTGTGTCAATCATTCTTGTTATGAAAAGACAGATTTTAAAAAATACCTGACAACTTGTTTGTTAGGGGGGCACACTTTTAGAAGTCACAGGGCCTGTACTTATCAAACTGAAATCTCAGATAAATTTGCACTTGAGCACGTAAGTGCCAACCCAGGTACATTATTCTAGCACCCTTTGCTCTTGTTTTTGTTAGTTTTATCCATTGCTGTCATTGAAATGGAAGGACTCCAGGTGAGAATACATTTAGGAAGGATCCACACTTTATTTTCATAAGAGCATTTGTCACTGAAAAATAACTTTGCTTCAAAAACTTCACGGGCCAGGATGACTTCTACTTAGAGTGGGGTTTTTTGTAAACCTCCTTTCATGTCATGCTTATCCAGACTTGCTGAGGCCTTTAAATCTTCACATAAATCTGGGTTTATACTACAACTAGGAATAAATGTTAATTTACAGCTTTTTCCCTTAGGCCAGGCAAAGTTGGTAGATCTGACAGAATGTTGCTTTGAGGTTTTCAGGGATAAGGGGAGGAATTTACCATAAACCTTAAATCAAGTCCATGTAAGCTACTAGCAGGAACTTTTATATTTGAAACCACAAAATATCTTTATTTCTGTTTTTCTCTGATAACCTAGGGTGGTCTATGGTAATGAACACCGGTTTAGTTAGGTGATACATTCATTAAATTACTGATTAAAGCCAACACCAGTGTTTTAATTCATCAGGTCATTAAATAAAGGTAAATCTAGCTCAGTAACTAACGCAACCTTCAAGGGGTTGATGAGCTACCTGAGAAATTCTTGTAACTCTGAGTTTGATGTTGAGTCCTCCTTGTAGGTGGTGCTCTCAAAACACGAGGATTTTCTTTAAACCATTTTTGACTTCTGGGGCTGTGCCCTATAATGCCTTGAAACACTTGATCATGTTCCTACACATCAGAAAATAATTCCTGCCCAGCTTTTACAGTCAATCTAGAGTGGAGACAGGGCCCTGTATCAAAATACAATTTTGTGCACCTCTCTGCTCAAAGTTCTCTGCTTCCCTGTGATTCTGCATTCACAGAGAGCCAAAATCCCTTAAGGTTGCTCTGACAGGTACCCACTGCAGCCCAGAGTTTGTCATGGACCAAGAAAAAATTAGGATGTGTCCAAGCAGAGCAGATCCTGAAGGAAAAACGAGAGATGTTTGTAATGCAAGGTGGTCTTGACATGAATCCATGGTATAATAGAGGAGTTGGGCTTTGGTGATGCTTGGGGGTCCCTTCCAACTCAGGACAGTCTGGAATGCCCTAAATGACCTCTATGAGTTCTGGGGAAAGGTGGCAGAGCTGCACAAGTGTCAGTTTTATGGGAGAGGAGGGAAGTTTAACCTGGAGTGAAGGACTCTGTGGCCACTGAGCTGCTCTGTGCTGCAGGAGCTCCACAAATGCAAAGGGCAGGGCTTTCACTGGGTCTTGTATGGTAATTACAAGGACTCTAATTAGGAATTAGGAACATGCTTTGGCTTCTACTGTGCCAATAAGGGTTTTTTCAGGTTTCTGGAATGTAAAGAAGAGAGGGGGAAAAAAATAGTTAAAATCGCCAAAATCCCAATCTCTGATTCACAAAAAGCTGTGTTTGACTCCACAACAAATGTTCCCTGTTTGAGCCCTGTTTTTAATTTTTTTCCAAATGCTCGTGTGTTTTTCATCCAAATAAATGAAATTCCAGTTTGTGGGGTGTTCTGCTGAACACTTCCTTCCCCCTGGGCTCATGGGGGGGTTATAGAGCATCAATATCTTTCTCTAACTGACCACTTACAAATTATTCTGTTTCTTGTTCCATGAGTACATACAAATTATCTCATTGTCTCTATTTTTAAAGCTTTGCTGGTTTATTAATAGACTGGCTGGTTTTATTGTTTAGATTCTAGAAGCAAATAAGGGTCACTCTGTTTTCATAGATCCTCTTCTTTTTTTCCTCTGCTCTGTATTTTTTTTTCTGAAGGATTAGGTTCTATTTACAAATTGAATCTTCCAAAGCACTGGCCCTTTTTGAAAAAATTGAGAAATGCTAGACCCCCATAACTTAAAGAGGATGAAACCTTGAATTCTCTTGGCTGCATTTTCCTCAGCTTCAACAGCCAGATCAGAAAACTTTATTATCTTGGTTCTTTATTGAAGGTTTCACTGCAGAAATGTTTCTCACTCCTTTCAGCTGTTGTTCGCTCCCTTTGATTCTGTAGTGTTGTCCTGAGGCAACAAAATGCTGCTAGGATTTTATACTTTTTTTTTTCCTTTTAAATATCTTTAATCTTTAGCCTTGCTTATGCCATCATCATTTTAATGTCTGAATGTTTGTAAATAAGTGGAATATTGGAGGAGAAAAAGCACAAAATACAGTCCTAAGGACAGAAATCATTGAATATTTAAGTTCAATTTACTTAATAAACAAGAGGCTTCCAACCTAAAGTTCCATCTACAGCTGTCAAATCCTGGTAAAAATTTCATTTCCTGAAGAAATTCACATCTTTGTCTTTCAGATAACCTCTCTTCACCCTAGACCTGAACACTGAAGGAAATTTAGCTGTGGTTAACCCCTTGCATACCAATTTCAGATAATGCTTCAAACACTATCAGCAAGGAGAGTACCCAGGAGAAGTCTGTGTCCTTCACTGGTAGCATTGAATAAGCCTCTAATGTCCCCAGCTTCTTATAAATGAACATTTGAATAGCATTTGCCTTTTGGATTTCTAAATTTAGGCTTTGTGCCAGTGTCTACACGGGGTCTGAATTTCTCCTTCACTTTCTGGATTAATCCCTGTCAAGTGTGGCAAATCTTTGCTCAAGGGCCCGTTTCAGTACAAAATGAGCACATCCCTCTCTGGCTTTGGCCACTTTGAAATCAACCTTTTGTTGAGTGAGTGTCCAAATTATAAGGAAATCAGAAATACTCCATGTATAAGCTGGGCAGGGCCCTGAAACACAGATTCATTATTGTCCAATTTAGCAGCACTGTCAGAGAACAGCTTGGTAATTGTTTGGTTTAAAGGACATTCCCATGAGGCTGTGACAGAGTTCATCTTGCCTAAATGACTTAGAAAATCTGAAAACCATCCCAAATCTACTTTTAGCCACTGGTTATTTTCTGAAAGAAGGGTCAGATGGTGGCCCATTACTCTAAGTAATGGCCTACACCTAGATCCAAAATTTCTCTGAGGTTCCACGCCCCAGACTCTGCTGTTTATTACACTTGCAACCTTATTTTGTTTGAATTGATCTTTGTTATGGCTCTGATAGTGTCACCAAGGATGCATCCTAATTTATCCTGGTGTGAGTGAGAGTGTGGTCTGGGACAAACCAAATCCTGAGGTGGTCTGCTGATTTTGGAAAGACCCTTTTCATCTTGGTGGTCGAATGGGAAAGGTGTTTAAGTACTTTGGGGTTTTGTTTTGGTTTCTCAGCGTGTTTGTTTTTTGTTTTGTTGTGGTTTTTTGGGGGACATCATCTTAAGCCAGACTCTTGCTAAGTGTTTGCAGATGGCCCTGATTAATTGCAGGGTGAGATGTGGGGGGAAGGCACAACAAGGGAGGTGACAGGAAGAGAGGACACAGCCTCAAGCTGTGCCAAGGGAGATATAGGCTGGATATCAGGAAAAGGTTTTTTATGGAGAGTGATAAAATACTGGAATGGTCTGCCCGGGGAGGGGTGGGTCACCACCCTGGGTGTGTTTAAGGAAAGCCTGGATGTGGTGCCATGGTTTAGTTGAGGTGTTGGGCTGGGTTGGACTCGATGATCTTGGAGGTCTCTTCCAACCTGGACTCTGTGACCTCAGTTTGCTCACCGTGCCCCTCACATCCCTGTGCCCGAGTACTTTGTGGGACAGAACGAGTTCTCCATCCCTCGCAGGTTCAGCCCTGTGCCTTGAACATTTGCAGAGCTCTCCACGCACTGAACCTGACCCTGAGCACAGCCCCGGGGACGCCCTGCCCTGCTGCCGGTACCTGGTACCAGCTCCGGCCGCTCCTTCCCCTGCCCCACCGGCCGGGATGCTGGCGGCATTTCTGATCGCGGCGGGGCAGGAAAAAGCAGAAATTAAGGCGGGGAGGGTTTGGTGTGGAGCAGCGGTGAGGATGCCTCCCTGCCCGCGGGGAGAGGGGGGCCGGGGGCAGGGCGGTGCGGGGGGCGAGGGCGGCGGCTCCCGGCTCTCATCTGTCATCTCCCACCTCCCAAGCCTTCCGCCGGGCCCGCTCCCATCATTTCCCACCTCGCAGCCCTCGCCATCCGCCGGGTCCCGGCTCCCATCTCCCATCCCTCGCCTTCCGCCGCTCCCGGAGCCGGCGAGCGCCGCGATCGCCCCAACTCCTCCTGGGAGGGGAGACACCACCCGCCGTCGCCTCCTCTTCCTTCTCCACCTCCTCCTCCTCCTCCTCGTCCTCGTCCCCTCCCCGCCGCAAACCCCAAATAAAAGGGGCGGGGGGCGGCAGGATGCGCCGCTCGGAGGGGAGGTCGGCGCCGCCGCCGGCCGCCTGATGCTGCCGCAATTCGCCATTGCCGGGCACGGCTCGGAGCCGAGCGGAGGCGGCCGGGGGGCACAGCCGGGGCTCCCGGGGGCAGAGGAGCTGCAGCCTCCCCTGCCCGGCCGCCCCCGCAGGCCGAGGCCGCTGTCCTCCCCCATGCCCGACCGCCGCCGGCGGGGGGCCCCGGGGGCCCGCTCCTGTCTCCTCTGGCTCTTTGTGTTGCTGAAGGTAAGCGCCGGGGAAGGGGAAGGGATGCGGGCTCCCTCCCGAGCATCCTCCGCGCCGCCTTTGTGTGTGTGTGTGCCCGCCCGGCGGGGCCGTGCCCGCTCCGCTTTGTGCCCCGGGGCGAGCTGCGCTCCTCTCTCTGTCCCCCGCATCCCCCCGAAAGCGCGGGGTGCCCCCGGTGCTGTGCCCCTCCAAGGGACGCGGTGGGTTTGGGGAGCGCTGCGCTGTCCTTCAGCACCGCCCGGCTCCCTGCGAGCATCCCGCACCTCTCCCGTGCCGATAACAAAGGGGCGGCTGCTGGATCCGCTTGGGTTTGTCGTTCTCGTCTGATCCGCGCCTGTCTTGTGGGCAGATGAATTTTTCAAAGTTCTGCCTCGTACGGCAGGCTTGGTTTCACACGGCTTCGTTTTATATCTCTGCGCTTTAATGGTTTCTTAATGTGCTCGGTGTAACTGTGCAAGGAAATGTGTGCGCTGCCCAGGTGAATCCTGCTGGCTGCAAATGTCATCGCCCTAAAGAGCAGAGCTCAGCGCTGCTAAAAACTTTGTTGTGTACTTGTCAGTCGCTGTTAAGCAGAGCTCTGCGGCTGAGGACCTGACCTTTCAGAGCCTTATAAATGTAAATGTTCTGTGGAAATCATCAGGACTCCCTGTGTGAGTAAGAGTTTGTGGGATCGTGTCCTAGAACAGCAGTGGTGTCGCTTCTAAAATTGACATTGCACTGACAGAACTATTTAAAGGGAAGCTTTCGCAGCATCTGTTCACATGTAGTAGTCAACTGTCAGCTGTCTCATTTTCATAACTGCTGAAACATACATTTATGCAAGATAAAATGTTAATATAGAGACGAAATTTTGTTCTGTGGAGTGTGATAGTTTAAAAAAAAAGAAAAATTAAGGCAGTATGTCTGTGGGTTACTGGTTATGGTCCAGTGGAAAGATGACGTTTCTGGTTTTTTCACAAATATAGAAGTGCACACTTTTTAAAGTAGCTCTTCTATCCCACAATCAGAGAATGTACATTACTCTATGTCCTGACTCAAAAAAAAAAAAAAAAAAAAAAAAAAAAAAGTAATGTGTTAATTTTATGTAATGTGTTAATTTTATGTGCTGTACTTTGGGTTTTTTTCCTAGCACTGTTGTGGCAAAGCAAGACAGAAAATAGATAGTTTAAATCTGTATTAAATGAATAATAAATCTCAAGTAGTTGGTAAGGCTTGAAGGTAGCCAAGGGCCCAGGTTTTCATTCTGTTGGAAAATGACCATCACTTCTCAGCTGAATAAACTCGGGCTGGGAGGACAAAGAAAGCTGATGAGCATTGGCAGAATTTTGTAGTGTAAGAGAAGGTAAAGGAGCATTAGTATTTTGTAGTGTAAGAGAAGGTAAAGCTGCAGCTTTAGATAGAGGTGCATCAGTACCCCCTGTGTGTGACTGGATTGTGGCTTTGGTTGGAGAGCAAGCCCACTGTAATTATCTTTGCATGGTCATTGGACACTGCAATGAAAGAAATGAGACCTCAGGAGACAGTCAAAGTAAATCTGGTTACAAGTTGGGAAGCAAGAACAGTGCTTGTTTCACATCACCACAATAGGATCATTTTCCTGAGCCTGAAATTCACTGAATGTTCTTCAAGATCTGTGTAATTTTTTAAGTGACAATTAATTGAAAAGGACTCATTTCAAAAGAGCCATTCCCCCAGTTCAGCACTGCTTAGCTCTACCAACTTGTTGAAGCAATACCAAGATCAGCCAGACTGGATTTGTTAAATTGGTGCTTCACCTGGAAGTTAATCTCGTTGAGAAAGCAGTGGCATTGAACTGATGAATCTGAAGACAGGCAAAGCTGATGGTTTGTGTGCTTGCAGTTTCAGTGTTAGCAGCCCAAATGTCACTTGCTAAGCTGAATCTGCTTGATGTGGCCTTGATGCCCATCTGGCAATTTGTAAAATCATCAGCAGACTTTGCAAAAGCGACAAAGCTGCTCGAAGCACATTTTTTTTTCCTCTTCTCTTGCCTTCCAATTGTCATTATTTCATGGTGTGAAGTAATAGTGCCAACTTATTCCAACTCCTGACGCTCCCTGAGGCTGCTGGAAGGGTTGGTGACAAGAGGAGATCAAACAGGGGTAGTGCCCACTGCATGTGCCTGATCTGGTTGCCCATGGGCTAGTAAGGTTCAGTTCCTTCTTTGACAGTGTGATGGCAATGCTCCAGGGTAGGAGCACAGCATCATTTTTGGAAATACAACAACGTGATCTCAAACCTTTCCCATTCTCCTTCTTTGGCAGGTTGTTGGGGTTGTTTTTATGTGATGGCTAATTTAGAATTTAGCAGAAGAAAGGCATTGTGTGCGAGCTCAGACACCAGGAGGGATTCACAGTACTTGTGAGAGGGGCAGGGCTGTGTGCTTTGCTTCAGAGAAGGCTCCAACCCTGCTGCTGTAGGAATCTCTTTAAAATATTGCCATTTTGCAGTGGGTCTGCGTTCTCTGTTAACTTGTTGCAGTCAGAATGGCTGGAAGGCAGAGTTTTCAGCAGCTTGCTCTGTACTCATCTCACTTTGGCATGGCAAAGCACAGCCCAAAGGAAAAGCTGTACTTCAGCTAAATAAATAAGAATAAAAAGTAGACACGTTCCCTCATTCCAGTGTTATATTTCCCATCTTTTCTAACTGCAACCCAGCAGCCTTCCCTTAGTCATAACTACATTGAGCTTTGGCCAGCTGGGGTTCTGCTCTGGATGATGTCCCTGAGGTGTCCCATGTCCCTGATGTGTCCCATGTCCCTGATGTGTCACATGTCCCATGCTCTTGGTAGCTCCCACCTGGGAGATTTAAGGTTTCTTTGCGTTATTTCTGGGGGAGAAGGTAAAGCTTAATTAGAAGATAAAAGCAACTTGAACAAGCCAAACGTGATGCTGGGACATTGTTTACAATCTCTCACACCTCCAAGGTGTTCTAGCAAGGCTCTCAGTAGGGAAATAATGAGAAAACTGGTTGTCACAGTGCTTCCATGTCTGGGCTAAATAGGAGCGATGACACCCTCCAGGAATATTTTCTGTAAGTAAAATAATTCATCTCTTATTTCCAGGAGACTGAGGTCATTGTATATCAATCTTATTCATTTAATGCGTCTTCATCCTCTTTCTTTCTCTCAGCAAGGACAACTTTTTGTGTCTAGCAGGGTGATTTTTGTCCAATACTACACTGGTTTTTCTAGTTTGGCATCACAGTGAAGTCTCAATTCAGCTTTACCTGCACCAAGACATCCAAAGAGTCTGAGGTTCTGCAAGACTTTACTCAGCTTTACCCAACAAAAGAAATACATTTCTGCTGGTGCAATTTTCAAGAATATCTACATCTTCAGTTAATAATCTGAAGCAAAAGCATTACCATTAGGGTACTGGGAAAGGTTTTTCTGAGGGAAAAACCTTTTTAAGAGAGAGGCTGATTTCACAGCTGAGAGCCCCAGCGTGTCTCTGCTGTTTCCTCCTGCTGGGAAAAGCAATGAACACATAATTTGAATTTTTTTATGGAGTCCTTTTGGCATCTCTTCTCTCTCCAAGAGATGGTGGCTGAAGCTCTTATTGAGACAAGTTTTATTTTCTTTATTCGTGGTCATGTTCTATTAGTGTCAAAATAATGAAGGCCCAAACCTGCCTTGCCAACTCATTTTGTTTGCAAAACAAATGAAAGGGTTCCTCATGGTGGACAGGCCCAGCCTTGGAAGAGAAAAGAAAATTCTTTTCTTCCTATCACTACTCTGGGACTGTCCAGCCTGTATGGGAGAGAAAAGCATCCTCCCAGGAAAAGCAAAGATTTTTCTTTTTAATAAAATATTTTCTTTAAAAAAAGCTAATTATGAGTAGTCACCCTCAGCTCAAAACTTCTACAAGTCATGTTCTCTCTCATGCCTTCATTTTCATGGATAATATCTAGATCAGGAGGGCAAAGCTGGAGGAGAGGATGCTTGTGCTAAGTCATGTTTAGGGAACTGCAGCAGGCCCTTGCAAAAACCCCTCCCTGCCAGTGAAATAAGAGCCTTCCATTGCCCTCTGGCAGATTTCACTGAGATGGAATGACAGTGGAGCACTGAGAAAAGATCTCTGCTGCCTGCAGGAGTGATGAGCCCCAGACTCAAGGTGCACAAGGTCAGGAAGGCAATTTCTAGGTTGGGGCAGAGGCTGCACTCGAGGGTGATCCCTCACCCAGGCTGAGATGGGCTGTGCTAGATACAGGCTCACCTGTGCTGATCCCCTTTAATTCATTCCAGGGCTCTTGGGCAGGGCTGGCTGAGCTTGGGAATCCCACTAATCTCTGCATTTCTGCTATCACCACACACAGCAACCCTGGCAGATCATGCAGTGACCTTACAGAGCTGCAGGATGAGTGCTGAACTGAACAGGGCCTTGTGTAAATCCACCTTGAGAATTATTTTACCAGACAGTCTCAGCTCTGGGGAAGGGAGCTTTTTTTAACTTAGGCATATGAGTCAAGACAATAAATGTCAAAAAAGAAACCTTTGAAAACAGGTGTATTTGCTGAAGAACTTAAAAGACTCATAGCTAACTTTGATTCTAAGTGTTCTTTAAAATCATTTGCCTTTTTCATTGTGTTGTCATCCTGAGCACTCTTATCTTCCAGTAAATTAGTGATTCCATTTTTGTTACTCAAGGATTTTAAAGATTCTGTTCTTGAGACAAAGCTGAATTGGCTACAACGTGAAGAAATAAAGAAAACTTGAATAAATATTAATAATGCTCTGAAATTAAAATCTTTACACAGACTTGAGTACCTATGAGTGCACTAATATAAATTAAGATACTGTTTTATTAAATGCTGTGCACATGAATGTTGTAACTTTTTTTTTTCCCCCTACTAAATTTCTATCAATGTGGAGTTTGAAAAGGGGAAAATCTTTGAGACAAATGTGGCAGCATATGCTAGCTGCCACACATGGAGCATAACAGATGAGTAGAGAATGGGAAATACTCAGAAGGGAAAGGTTACCTTGCTTTTCAGAGCACTCTGCAATCTCCAGTGAAAGGAGCAACTCCCCAGGAAGGATTTGCCATCTTTACAGCGAGCCAGACATGAGACATTCCATTTCTGGAACCCCCTCACTCCTGTGCTGGGAAATCACAGTGGCTTTTACAGGGAGTTCCAGAAATAAAAGGATGTGCATCGTGTCTGGCTTGCCATAAAGACAGCACATTGCATCAGGGCTGTGCTGGAATGAGTGTGGCAAGCTCTGCAGCTCCCCTTCTTGTTGGATGTGTTTTTAGGGAAGAAATGCTTTACAGTAAGTGTGGGTGATGGGAAAGTTGGTGACTCAGCTGACAGCAACAGGGAAGGGAGTCAGCAGGAGAAGTTTTGAGTGTGCTGCTCTTGAGAGGTGGTTGCATGGACATGAGAAGAGAATAGGTGGGATATTTGAGCAGAAAACATAATATTGGGGACAGCAGAATGGGAGCAGCATGGTATTTAAGCACAAACACTCCAGAGATAACTGGAGTAAACAACTCTGAGCTATAATTCTGTGTCAGCCCAGAGATTTAACATGAGGTTGCTGTTTGGTAGATATGAACCTCTTGGGGGACAGAAATCCTAAATTCCTTTCTAAGCTCTCTGTAAAAACAGATAAGGTTGCCTGTCAATCTGCACAGTTGTGATTTTGAGATGATTTGGCCTCAGCACTTTTTTTGGTTGTTGAGACAATGATCTTCTTGCCTTGTCAGAAGGATTTGAACAATTGAGCTTCTCTGGGTGCTATAAACCTGCAGGTCCTCAGGTTAGTTGTGTTGATTTCCAGCTATATCACATGAAGGCCAAATCTTTATGTTAAGAGAGGTAGATCCCAGTCGTTAATTTGTCAATCTGATCAGCAACTCCTCCAAGTTTAAGGGCTTTCAATAATTTCCCTGTCTCATCCCCCAGAATCTGCCATGGAGGGGATGTTCTTCAGTGCTGAGAGGAGCCCCCAGAGCAGGCAGACAGCCTCAGTTATCTCGTTCCCTTTGTGTAATTTGCTTTTTTGTCTTTCATCTGCACCACAGCTATTCTGGATCATTTCCTATTTGTTCATATGGAAGTCGTTTGGGCATGGGAAATCTGCACTCCTCACTGATCTGTTAAATGAGGAGGAATGGTTTCATTCCGCTTGCAAACAGCAAAGAAATGTTAAATTTGAACAAGGGAAAAAAAGCCAACAGAACACTGGAAAAACCCACACACCCCCAAAACCCCAACATCTATTAAATGTGGTGAAGAACAGCAGAGAGAAAAATAAAACCAAACACATGGAAAGAATGCTAATCAGTGTTTTCCTAAAATACTGCGAGGCAGATTTAAGGAAAAAAAAAGAACATTTTCCAAGTGCAATGAAATTAATTTATTTATTATTTGCTTAACACTGCTGTGCCTTGCTTTGTTCTGTATGCAAAATACCTGCAGACTCTGCCTGGAGTCTGGAAGATAGACACATCAAAATAAGGATGCTCTAGATAACTTAGAAAAGATTATCATAAATGCCAGTTGCTGTATTCTCCAAGGGCTGCTGTACCTTCCAAAGAGAAGTCACAATTGTTTCCCCCAGGAGCTGAGCAGAGGGGTTTTTATTGTTGTTGCTGTTTGTTACTTTTTCTTTTCTTAAAATTCGGTATTGATTTCTACAGGATGTTGTTCTTCAGAGCTGCTGGACATTTACATCAGTTTAAAACATCAAAAATAATTAATAATCAATGTGACTTTAATCCCTTCAAAGAGAACCCATTAACCTACAAAAAATGCTCTAGCTCACAATAGTTTCATGAAAGGGACTGTAAGCAGGGCAAGAGATGAAAGAGAGAAACATCACTCAGATATTTTCCTTTTTCAAAGAAAACTTGTATTTGAAACAGAGAACATAGCTAATGTTTTATTGTAGTCAACTTACTGTAAATCAGGAGGTTTGGGGTTTTTTAAATTTTTTTTTTTTACTCTATCTTGCCTGCCTAATCTTATACTGGTATTTTCTTGAGTCATCAGTGTCTGCTTGTGAGGAAAAGATGATGATGTCACAAAATCAATATCAGAGGATCCTATACTGTAATCCCTTTTCAGGGAAGTCCATTAAATCAATGCCTCTCTTCTGTGAGTAATGACTGTGGAATGAAGCCCTCTAATTTTGCTGTGTGAAGGAATAAGCAGATGGGATGGGATTTTACATCATTAACTAGCAGCTATTAAATACAACAAGAAAAATTACGGTGTTTTCTGAAGGAGGAATGAACATAGTGAATATCTAAGTGTGTTTCAAAATGATCTCTGGTATAAAATTATTCTCAGTTACATTGCAGAAAAACATGTTAAACCAAAAAGGCTTTTTTATTTAAAAAAATTGAAAACTTACTCAGGACTCAGAGGGGTTCAAAGCCCCATCAGGTTTCCCTTTAGCAGCATTGGGGAAATCATGAAAACTACAGCATGGCAGCACCAAATGATGTCATCAGCACTGAAATTGAGTTGAAAAACTTTGGGAATAGGGACAGTAACTTCGCCATCTCACCTGTTGTTTACATGCAGCATCAATATCTGTTAGCTGGAACCAGAACTGACGGGCTCCCTCTCATTCTTAGGAGCTATCAGAGACTCCACTGTGCTTCTGGGAATGGCTCCAAAGCCCCAGTGAAGTCAATGGATGCTTTTATGTTGCTCTCAATGGCTTTGGAGCAGTGGGCAGAGCTGCAGCCTCAGCCGGGGAGGTTGGGGAGGCTGATGTGCAGCACAGCCAGAGGTGACAGGATGGTGGCCTTGGGCTGGCTGCAGAGCCAGCAGCACAGACTGGGATGGGTTTGATTTTTAGGATCTGAGAGTCTGATAGCTTATAGAAACTCCCTATCAGATAAATCTTGGGCAACCTGCTTGTTAAAGGAGTAATTTTGCAGAATTAGCAAGGGCTGGGCTGTTGTAACCCACAACTGAAGGCAGTGTAGGAATTATCTGGAGTGCTCCTGATCTGGGGTGCTTTTATCCAGACAGAGCCATCACTCTCCTCTTTCTCTTCCTCTGTTGTGGATGCTGACAGCCTGGTCAAAGAGAAATTTCTAGGCAGCAGCAGAGCCTGTGAGAAAACAAGTCAGATAGACCTTCCCAGGCACTGCTCTGGGGGAGCTGTGAGAAGATATTCCAAACAATTTCTGATCTCTGCCCCTGCTGTTTACACTTGTAAAGGTGTTTATGAAGAGGTGTTGGTCTAAATGACCAATCAGGTCCAATTGTATCAGAACAATATAAAAAGAACTGTATTAAAAGGATGTACCTTTTGATAAACATTGCTATATGCCCTCCAAGAAGATTGGAGTATATAATTATTCCAGCCATCCCAGATATTATAAGGATACTCTGTTTGTTTCAGGGCTGCTGAAATAAGGGTCAGATTTAAGCACAATTCAACCTCCTGTTGCTGGCATTGCAATTAACACAGATCCATGGATGGATGGTAACCAAATTCTGTGTCAATATCAGGTTCTTGTGTCTGGGTCCAAAAAATCTGGCTGGTCCCTGCTTCTTTAATCATGATACCAAAACCCAGTGACCATCTGAGGGCTTTGAATTTTGGAACATAAACTCTCACCCTGCTCAGCTCAGGGGCAAGCAGAGCACAGCTGTTATTTCCTAGACCTTCCACTTGCACCTGTGCAGCTAACTACAGACCAGTAGACTGCCAGAGGTGTGATAATACAGATGGAAATAACAGTTCAAAACATACTTATTTGACATGCAGAAATGAACCAAAATTTGAGAATTAATTTAAAATCGGTGTCTGGAATAATTCTTCTCTAATGGGCAAATGCACAGCCAGTGATTCCAAGTTCCATATTCTTTCCCTGAAGAAGAGTGGATGTGTTGTTAGATGTTTGTGCAGAGTAATTGTAGGGATTAATTAAGCACTGTCTGTTTCTGCATGGACATATTCTGTTTAAAACTTAAGAATTAGAGGACTGCATTGTCAAAAGGAATTGACAATATCAGTAAATAAATAGTTTTGGCCCTTTGGCTACAGGGCTTCACAACAGCTTTAAATGGGATCTGTATCATTGTTTACTCTATACTGTAAATATTCTTTAAAAATATGATATTTAGGTTTGAGTGGCTTTTAAAAATATTTAGTCGTCAATGAGCTGAACTTTGCAGGCTGGTTTTTGCAAAGTGTTGTGACAACCAATGCCATACAGCCAGTGTCACCCTGACTGGTGGGATGGGGAGAGGAATCAGAACAAAAAGTGTGGGTTGAGGTAAGAAATGTTGATATATGGGCATTGAACTCTGTGCATTGAGTCACAACCTGACTGTCAGAGAGCAGCTTTTTCTGGCAGGCATTACTGCACAAGGGGATGGACAGCTCAGGTCAGGATGTCAGTAAGTGTCCAGGTGGAGGAAGCAAATTCTGGAATGTGTGAGTGTTGAGCCTGGAGCAGAGCCACAGGGCCTTCCTTCCCCATGGCCTCACCAGAAGGGCTGGTGTCACCACAGTAGTGCAGGTGACATTGTTTCAAGCACAAATAAAACGTGTGTGGGCATTATGAGGTTAGGAGATAAAGTGGAAAAGAAGCAGGAGCACTTTGGAATGATATCTAGCCAGCTTTGTCTGCTCCACTTATGTACAAGGTTATTTTTTGTATCCCTTCTGCATTTGGGAGCTAATGTTTAGTAAAGATGTGACCTGTTTGGGGATGGGCTTTTAGTAATGATGTCTTGTAATGATTGTCTGGGATCAGCAGCTTGTTGTCAATATGTTCTGTGAGTAAAAGTCATCTACTGATCAGAGAATTTCCATTTTTATCTGAAGCACTTTTATTTCTTCCTCCCCTCCCTGGAGGGAGGGATTTATTTCTATTACGAGCTCTGGTTATGTGATTAAAGCCAGTGAGAGCTACTGGACTATCACAGGTATTTTCTTGTCTGTAGTTCTAGGTGGCTTTAAGCTGACAGCAAGGCTGGTATTTCTCACTGCATCATGGCTGGAAGGGTGCAGAGGGCAACTGCAGCACCTGGGGAAAGGGGGAGGCAATGGGTGGTGTTGAGAAAGCAGGAGCTTCAGGATTGTCACCAGAAGGGCAAAGAATGAGGTGTGGAGGAGAGGCTCTGGGCATCCCAGAGGGTCAGGGATGTGTGGCACTTTGGGGTTGTGCAGAAATTTGGGCTGGAAGGGATCTCAGAGGATCAGGGACACATTTAACACTTTAGTGTTGTACAGAAGTTTGGGCTGGAAGGGATTTCAGAGGGTCAGGGACACATTTAACACTTTAGTGCTGTGCAGAAGTTTGGGCTGGAAGGGATTTCAGAGGGTTAGGGACACGTGTAACACTCTGGGGTTGTGCAGAAATTTGGGATGGAAGGGATCTCAGAAGGTCAAGGACACATTTAACACTCTGGGATTGTGCAGAAATTTGGGCTGGATTGGATGCCTGCAGAGCAGCTGCTCTGAGCCTCTGCTCAGGGTGAGGCCAGGCAGGTCAGGGTGAGTTTTGATCATTTGTGAAAATGGAGATTCCACAACTTCTTAGGACCCTGCAGCAGAGGAGTGACAGCCAATTAAGTCCTGTTAAAGATCATGAATTGGGGCACAAAAAAAAAGTATGAAATTTTTATTAACCTGCCCGTTCTGTTGTTTTGCAATTTTATTTTAAAATAATTTAGGCTGTCTTTCTTTGTAGAATTTCAAACTCTGAGTCATGAGCTTTATGCTGAACTCTGCTTGTTTTCCTGCATTTATCAGTGCCTTGAAGCTTGAGCTTTAAATATTATATCAAGGATAAAATTCTTGGAGCTGCCAGTGTTAGAATGTACCTTAATTATCACTTAAGCTTTCTGCAGAGTCAGGCAGGTATCTGACATCAGTGCACGTTCACTTCACAGGTTCAGAATTCTCAAGGAGGTTTTTTCATTTCTTTTTTCCCTTTTTTCTTTTTTTTTCCCCTCCTCTTCTGAGTTACACTTCTGGGAGGAGAACTATGAGTTCATATATTTTATAATGTTAGATCTTAGGCATGCAGGAAACCATTAAAACCTCACCAAGGGGATATTTAGGAGCAATAATGAATTAAAGGCTCCTGGTGTAGGGCTGGCCTCTGTCCTGGCAGGCTTGGTGCTGGAGCAGAGGAATCTTTTCATCGCTGCACCCAGCTACCAAAATTTGTATAAATCAAGGTGGTGAAATACACATCTCGAGGGAAGGTGTGGAATCTTTTCTGAAAATTTCTCTTGTACTTTTTGTATTGATAACCAAAGCAGTGCTCCTGAAATCAACAGAGGATTACAGGGACTCAATAACTTAATGAGCTCCAAAGGAACACCTTGGGCTCTGATCACAGCTTCTCTTGCCTGACTCTGAAATCTGCTAGGATTTTATTCCTAATGATTTATAATGTTGGAGGGGAGGATGAGTTCAGGAATTTTTTTCCACAGATTTTTGCCTTGAAGTTATGTTAGCTCATACTTTTAAATGTTTACTTGTTCATGCTAGAATACAGATTTCTGGTTTTTAACTACAGGATACAGAATAAAAAACCCCCCAAACTTCTCTCTTCCTGCTTTCCCATGTCCAAAAAACCCAAACAAAAAACCCCAAACCCCAACAAAACCCCCCAAAAAACCTCTCCCCAAGTTTAAAAAGTTTCTAAGCTGATGGTTGTCCTATGGCTCTTTTATCTTCCAGTCCTCTTCCCTGAATCCTGATTTGCAAGTGATAACACCCTAAAAACCCCTTATTCTTTAAAAATTCAGATCTTCCAGAGAATAATACAAAAGCTTTTCTTAAAAAACCCTCCTAATTTCATCTGTTGGAGCAACAAAGTGATGCTTTCCCCCTGGAGACCCTACTAGGCCAATTTTAATTTGTTTTGGAAAGAAAGATTATTCATTATTCTGCAGAAGGTGTTTACAATTTTTGAACTAAAAGGTGTCAGCAGAGAGTGTGAGGCTGTCTTGGAGAGCAGAGCTTGCACAGAAGCAGGTGAATTTACAGAGAAAAAGAAAAAAAAAACCTCTGGACTACTTTATATTTAACAGAAAAGAAATGGACAGATGGATGTTGAGATCCAGCCTAGGGCACATCAGCTGTGCTCAGACTGTGGTTTCAAAAAATTTGATCCTCTAATCCCAACTCTTTTCCAAAGCCAGGCTTAGCTGTGCTGAGCTGGTGTGGAGGAGGAGACCTGGAGGTTCCCTCAGTCCTGCTGTGCCCAGCAGAGCTCAGGGCACAGGGAAAGGGATCCAGGCTGGGACAGCTCTGCTGCAGAACAGTTTAAATGCATGGTTTCAGTTGGGATTGATAATTTGGAAGGCTCAGAGATTATTAACACAGGAATTTCCTGATGGTCGTGTGTCACGTGGATACAGGAGTTTCGTACACACTTCTGCTTTTCTGGTCTTTGGCAAGTTTAAAGAACAAAGTCCAGAGGTGCCAGAAGGTGCCTGGGGTTGATCCTTTCTGCTTTTATCCACAACACCCTGGATGTTCAACATCTTAGGAACTTTTTAAACTTGAAGAGAGGTTTTTTTTGGGAGGGGTTTTTGTGAGGGTTTTGTTGGGGTTTGGGTGGTTTTTTTGTTCGTGTTTTTGGGGTTTTTTTTTTTTTTTTTTTTTTTTTGAGGGGTGGGTAAAGGCAAAGAGGGAAATTTGGGGTTTTTATGTTTTTTGGGTGCCCAATGTGAATTTTTGCAATGGCAATGGAATGTCCCTGTGCCCCAGGAGAGGGGAAGGAGCTGGGCTGCAGAGCTGTGCCTGCACCCCACACCCAGGGGTGCACATGCTAAGAGGGTTAATAGAGGGGAAGAGGAGTGTCCCCTTCTGGCCCCTGATAAATCCATCTCTGTGCTGTCAGAAATGGCTGGGAAATGTGATTTTTCTCTCTGCAGAAGCAGCCCAGGCACGTTTATCTCTGCTCCTCTTTGCACATTGGCATATTCTTTCTGTGTGCCTATTTATCCAAAGTCTTTACTTGGAGTGTCGGACTAAAGGTCACATCATTTTTTTTCTCTCCTTCTCTCATTTTTTATTTTTTTTCTCTCTACTCCCTCTGTTTCTAAAGATGTCAAGCTAAATAACTGATGATTTCTTCTGATGCCAGAAGGCCTTTGTAATTTGCATATTAGGGTTTAGTGTATTTTTCTTTTTCTGCAGCTCAATTTGTATGCAGAGCCATCCTCTCACCACGAGCTCCTATGCCCAGAGCTGAGGATTATGTTCTTATCCAACATATGTACACAGCCTGAAATGCTAAATCTCAGCTACTAGAGGAACAGAAAGATGTTATGGTTAAAGGAACTGTGTCAAAGCAAGCAGGCAGATCAGCCTATAAATCATTTTGTTTGAGAGGCAAGATAAAGATACACTTTTAACGTGTGTCCCCTGACCATCACTAATTCATAAATTTAAATATTGCTACTCTGGCTGTGAGGGATTAAGCAAATATGGGGTTTTATTTAAAATAATAAACCCCAGGTTTGTGGCAGTGATGGAGGAGTCTCTGTGGATGCTGTTTTATGCAGAAAGGGCCAGATTTTGGTAACCTGTAGCACAGGAACTATATGGAAACAGCATGGCAGTGGCACAGTGCGTTGTTCCCTCACCCCTTCAGATTAAATTCAGGCTAATCTGGTTTCCTGTACTTGAGGGAAAGAGGAGGAACCTCTGAGGCAGCATCTTGTTGGAGCGTTGAAAGTAATTTCTAGGAAAGTGAAAAGATTAATCTTTTCCTCTTCTTTTCCCTCAGGACTTAAATACTAGATGATTTTTTTTTAATGGGCAGTGTGTGGATGTTTTATTTATTAATCCTGTGCAAAAAAATACTGTAGAGGTTGGGTATTCAGAAGGTTTTAAAAGCAAAATAATAATTAATTTGCGTTGGCTGTCAAACATTCTTTTTATAGTTTTTGTTATGATAGAAAAGCCTAAAAAGCTTCCCAGCAAATACTTCTATTCTCCAGAAAGAACACTTCAGTCCTAAGCTTTCAGCCCACTCTAAAGAAAAAATGAGGCAGGGGCAGTCAGTCAAGGAAAATTCAACAGCTAACAACCATTTGAAGTTATCTGCAAATAGCTGCAATTGTCTGAGATCCGTATTTTTCCAAGAATGAAAATGCCACCCTGGTTTTTTGCATTTATCCTCTTCAGCGTTTGTCCCCTTGCTGTTGTTTCCTTGGTCTCTTTTCTCTCCAGCCCACTCCTTCCCTTTCTGCTCCTCTTGGCATCCCTGAACCTCCTCCACCTGCCCTTAACCCTGCTCGGGTCCCTCTGGCTCCCACCCTCCTCACTTGCCTCATCTCTCGAGTATTTTGCTTTTGGCTCCCTTTCCAAGCCGTGTTTCTCCAGCAAACATTTTGGGATTGCTCCATTCTATAACAATCAGAGAAAAAAAAGTTCCTCTGCACACACCACTTGCAGCCATTTAACTCCGCAGTTAACTTCCAGAGGAATGCTAAATACTCACAAAAAAGGCTGTGATTACATGAAGAGACTATTTTAGTGAAGCTAGCTGTTATTCAAATAAAGATGTATTTCTCAGGGAAAAAAAAGATAAAAAGGGGGCCAATTACCGAGCTTTGTCACCTACACTGTGAATTCAAATGAATTTCACCTAAAGCAGAGTTTTCACACAGATTTTTACCAGATTTTTTACCAAATGTAACTAAACCCAGCATCAGTCCCTGTGACTTTCAACTCAGCATCAGTCCCTGTGGCTTTCAGCTCAGCTGGCTGTAGCTGTGCTGGGTTCCAGAGTTACAACTCAGAGAATCCCAACAGGGTTGAGGTTTGGAAAGGATCTCTGGAGGTCCAACACCCTGGTTCAGGCAGGGTCACCAGGGCTGGATGGCCAGGAGTGTGTGCAGACAGATTTTGGATGTCCCTTAGCAGGGATTTATCTCCACAACCTCTTTGGGCTGGCTCTGGGATAGCAGCACAGAATCCACACACAGCTTGAGACACATTACTGTAAAATAGAAATAGATCTATTGATGAACTTCCCCCCCTTCTAAAATTAAAAATTATTACTTCCTTAGAAACATGTGGTCAATCGTCTTAAAAATATTGTGTTATGAATATTTGTGAAGAGTTTAAATTGATTTTTATTCTCCCCCCCCCCCACTACTTTCACCTTTTCATGTGAAACATTTAAAGCAAGTTTGTTTTGGGTGCTTTTGTCTGTCTGAGTTCAATGTGTTTCTTCCATTTATCATACTCTGAGCTTTCTGGTAGATAAATTGGTCCTACTCTACCCCAGGACAGGTTGATGGCCCATAAAATAGATTTTCTAGGACTATTGCTGTGGTTATGTGATTTATACCAAGGTCCTCCCTAAGTTCTAAACCCACCACCACTAACAACAGGTGTGTTCAAGTTTCATAAATGTGTTCAAGTTTCTTTTTGTTAGTTCTCTTCTATAATTTCTATTTTTTTTTTTTACTGTATGGACTCTTTTATTTACAATGTAAGTAATTGCATTTTAGACTTGCTTGTGTACAGTATTGACAAGATACAACTGCTGATAATGAAAATAATTGGAGTGTCTCACCCGTTAGAATATTCTGAAGACTGATTGCAAACTTCTTAAAACCTAAAATTTAAGGAGGGTACCTGTGGCTCCCACATGATATAGGGGAATTTAATTGATCCCAGCTAGAATATTCTGGAGATTGACTGCAGACTCCTTAAAACCTAAAATTTAAGAAAGGGACCTGGGGCTTCCATATGACATAGGGGAATTTAATTGATCCCATTATTAGCAAGCTGGGGTGCTTTCTCTGGAAGGGAAATGAATATGATTTGCTTGTGAATATCACTGCTTTGAGTTCTCACAGTTTTTGCTAGAAACCAGTCACTCTGCCCGTTTGTGAAAGCAAATAAACAGTGGACCAAAACCATATAGAAGAATATTTTGTGAAGGTCATCTTCAGAGCTCCACCCGTGGATGGAAATGTGGTAGCTGGGCTCTGACAGCCAAGAAATTGAGTGGCAGCTGTGAGCTACAGCTGGGGAGGGTGTGAGATCCAATTTGAGAGGGGTGTCCTGTTAAGGGTACAATTCCTGCGTGCTGCTCCTGGAGCAGGACATCTGGAAGGGTTCTTGGTGGCACGTGGGTCACAGAGCAGCAGAGAGGGGCTGAGCTGTGCAGGTGAAGCAGGGAATGTGTGCCAGGGCCAAAGCAGCAAACCTCAGGTGGCTCTGCAGATGTTTCCTCTCCTTCCTTGCAGAAATCCTGTTTGACTTCAGAAGCCTTCCTCAATTTCTGATAGCCAGAGCAGGTTGGAGGCTGCTGGTAGGAGCCTGCTGAGAGTGCTGAAATTGCAGTGGACGTGCAGAATAACTCGGAGCTGAGAGAAAAGTGTTGCCTTTATGCTTCTGAAAGTGCCAGGAAGAATTGCAAATGCCTTCAGAGGCGTCTGCCTGTGTGTTTCTATACAAACCCAGCAGTTTGGGTTCCTTAATGCCACACTGACAGAACCAGAGGTGGAGCAGCAAGGCAGGAGCCTGGAGATTTGTAGGAAGGTCTGCTGCCTTTCATGTCCTGTGACACATTTCCTGCATCACCTTTGTTCATGGGGGACAAGGACAGATAGTAAAGAATGGCCAAAATTTTGCTGAAGACCAGATCACTTTAAACCATAGGAGCTCAGTTGCCTTCTGGCCACCTCTAGAAATGATTTGTCATTAAGTGAGGCTGTACATCTCAGCTGTCACCTGAAACAGGATCTGGAATTGAGGTACATTCAAAGTATTTCCCACTATTAGGCAGATGAAGTGACCTGAAATGGAAGCATTCACTTGGTCAGCAAACCAATTACTGACATAAAACTTTCCTTAACTTTGTTTTGCTAAACTGCAGTTCTGCACTGCAGGTGGTGATTTTTAGGTCTTTACTTCAATAAAGACAGATAGGAGTTTCTGCTGAAGTGGAAGCATGGGACAAAGGATAATTAAATCCTGGCACCTAATGAAGCTGAGGGGTAGAGAGTATTTTCACTGGTGTTCACACACTTGCTCCTGTCTGTCTCATTTCCAAAAGAAAATGAAAATTAACGATGCAGTATTTTATATTTTAATGATTCCATATCTATGTTTAACTGCAGTTTGTAAACCTGCAGGTTGTAAACCTGTCGTGATTATGCAATGAATATTCTGAGTTTATTCTCTATTTTGTTGTGGGTTTTTTTTAATTATAGATTAACATGTGCTTTTCAGAGAGCTCACAGCTGGGTACCCTGCTGCCCATGACACACCCAAGGTACTTGCAGGAAAGGGAGTAAGACCCAGGAGAGGAAATTGCTGCCTGTTCTGATCACAGGAACGAGCAATTTACTGAATGCAGACTAAATTTCAGTCATAAGTAATGCATTAACATTGGTATTACACCATCAGCATTGCCCTTTTGCCCTTAGTAAAACGAAAGAATGTTCACCTTTTAAATTGTATTCAGATTTATAATTGAGCACTTTGAGTGATGGGTTCATCTCATGCAAGCAAAAGGAAGTGATTTACAACGTCTGTCAGTAGAACATTGTTATGTGAGGGGAGATTAACAATCATAATTTCAGACTCAACAGTATTTAGAATTCTGAATTGTCTGTTTTAATGCAAATGCTCTGTCTTTTAAATACTGTGCTCTGTCTTAATTAGGTGAAATAACCCTTCCTTGCTTGGGTAGTTCCCTAAATTAGTGACCAGCCTGATCCCCTCAAGATCGTGCTTTTGCATTATTTAACATATTCTGATCATGGGAAGTGAAAGAAAAAAGAATAACCTGGTCTCTTAGATATGGAGCCCAAGAGGCTTCAAATCTAAACTCCTCTGGATTCATTTCCAGGTTTTTTTTTTTTTTTTTTTATTTTAAGAGGAAATTGAGGCATCAGCAGGCTCAGATCAGCCTTGGCCAGGCTGAGCAGCTTCCTCAGCGTGTTCCTTGGGGATTTCTGCCCTGCAGAATGGTGTCAGTGGAGAGCTGAGCACAGCAGCATCAGTGTGAGCCAGGGAGTGAGGTCTGGGACTGCTCCCCTGTGCTGGCAGCAGAACTCCCAAGCCCTTTGGCTGGATGGCTCTGCAGTGATTCCATCTCAGGAATGTGTTTTATCTTCCTTTGCCAGGGTCAGGATTAAATGCTTGAGACGGTGTTTTGTGTTTGGACTCAGATGTTTATTAATTCTTATCTACATTACAGTCTCACAAACTGTGAGCTCTACAGCACTTCTAGCTAACAAACTAAAAATGGAGCTGTATCTCTCTCTCCAAGGCCTTTTAAGGATAAACTGTCCAATTAAGAAATGACACCTAAATTATTTTTACTTTTAACCCAATAACCAACCACCCGTGGCCCACAATGTGGATTTTTCTACCCAATTACAAAATATCACCCAGAGCCATGAAGAAAAAGGTGAAAAAGGACTGGCCTCTGCCCTAAATCCTCCATCTTGCTTTATCTATATACTACTATATTCTAAACCCTTAACTTCTAAGTTTTGCACCATGTGATATCACACACTTGTATTCAAACTACTCACCCATGATCCCAGTGCTGTGACTCAATTTTGGAAGCCTTCTCAGTGTTTTCTTGGGGGTCAGTGCCTGTCAGCACAGAGAGTCTGAAATTCTCAGTGCCCAGGGTTCCAGCAGTCAGTACTTGTGCACAAACTGCTTGCATTTAATCTAATCAGGTCAGCTGCCATCAGCAGCAGAGCTGTGGGGATGTGGGGCTGCAGCTGCTGACTCTGCAGCCTGTGCCCACGTTTCCATGGCTCTGCAGGCACGGGGCCAAATCCCTGCCACGTGTGTGATCCTGTTAGACTGAGCAGGACCACTTCCACCAGGGCAGGGCAGCAGCAGCAGGCTGGGCAGCAGAAGCACATGAAAAGGGCTTGGCAGGGGAGTGCAGCTGCATTTTTGCAGTGCCTGGGAGCAGTGGATAACCAGCCCACGCTGGCACCCCTCACTGAAGGACAAACTGCTTTTGGGGCTTGGCCATTGCAGCTGGGGCCTGTGTCTGTCTGGGGTGAGATTTACCTCACATCAGCCATTAAAAGATGGGTATAGTCTGGGCATGAGCTGTGTATTTTGCTCAGTGGAGGGCAGTGGGTTGTTACATCCCAGATGCTTCATAGTGGTGCTAAGGCGTGATAATTTACCCTCTGTCCAGACAACATGAGTTCAACCTGCTCAAACCAGGTGCCCCAATTCTGAAGAGTTTCAGGTGAGGATGAAAGAAACCCAGTGAGGAAACTCCAGATTTTCTGGCAGCAGCCAGCCCCCTTGCCCAGGAATCTGTTCCTTCATGGGCTGTGTAGCCCTGTGATGGTTTTCCTTTGTCTGTGTGACAGCACAGGATTTGGAGACAGCAGGTACCAAACCAAATGTAGCATTGAAAATTACCTGGCACCCTCAAATGTTGAGATCCAAATGAAATGTCATTTAAAATTGTTCATAAATTAAGTGGAAAGGTGAGGTGTAAAGACTTTTTAGCAGCGCATCCTTTGTGGGGTTTTGTGCTTCAAGAAATCGTGATGTTTTGAGAACTGACAGCTTTAGACTTTCATAGATATTACAAGTGGTCTTTCTAATAATTATTAGACATCACAGTGAAACCTGCTTGGCCTCTGGTCACACTCTAATTTTGAAACTCCCATGAGGCTCTTTGGATGCTATAACTGGAGTTCATATCTCCTAAATGCACCTTTCGGGCTGCATACGATTTTATGGTGCAGAAATCAGAGGAATTTCAGTATCTCCTGTTCATGAAAGCTTCTGGGTAATTTCAGCAGTTTTGAATGAAGTAATTTGGACTACGGTTTTCAAAGCTCTGAGCGAGATTTGGAAGACCATTAATGGGAGGTGAATTTTAAAGCATCAATCCTATGTTTTAAGTCCAGAATTGATTTCAGCTGCCATCACAGGGTTAGGATTTCACCCTGAAGTCTTAGTGATGAAACTAGCCAGGTCTCTCTCCCTTTGTCATGGTACAGGCTAAGCCAAGAAATCATGGATGAAAGAAAGAAATATTTATGAAAGAACCTTCCACATGCTCTTTTGGAGGTAGAGTTTGGCTCTTAGAGTGCATACAAAGCCATGTGATCATTCTGACTACAGGAAATATCACCTGTGTTGGATCCTCAGTGTCACGGACAGATTCATAAGGCTTGGAGCACAGTCCATAATTATCTTACCTAATGAGATAATTCATTCCATCAGCCTCCAGCCTTTGGGTCTCCTGAGACCACAGAGGGTTTCCAAATTGTTTGTGTTGGTCATTGTATTTGTGTCTGTAGACTCCCACCTCTTGTGTTAACCTCCATACAGGTAGCTGAGAAAATTTCACTGATTTTGGCAAGCACTTGGTTATATTTCTTGGAAACTTTTTAATTTGTGTTATCCAATCCATGGAAAGTGCTGTGGGGAGTGGCACAGAGATCTCATGTTAAGCTGAAGGAGAAACAATAGCATTGTTTCCTTTTACACCTAATTGCTTATTAATAATGATTTGAACTCATATGAGATTTGTTTGCAAAACATCTTCCCCACAAGCTGAAATGTTATTAAAATCAATCTTAAAGTGTTTTTTTTTTTCATTGGTGTATCTACCTAGATGTTTCTTACAGTACACAGTGAACCCACGTTGTTTCACTTTGTATTCTTTGCTGGGTTCCATTTAGTAGTTGGGATATTTTTACTTGATGGTCTAGCACGTGGCTGTTCTTTTAAACAGAAGAAAAAGGTGAGGGTTTGGAGATTTCTTTGGTTATTTGAGTATATTTTTTTATTATTTTATCTTTTTTTTTTCTTTTTGTCACGTTTATTGTACGTTCTTTAAATGCGATATTCCTAAAATATTTGTGTTCACTCCAGGCTCTGTAGTATTTTTCCTATTCTCTTTGTTATTATTACTGATGTTTTACAAAAAACCCCAAACTGGTGTGCACCTTTGAAAGGCTGAAATTTCTCTTTGAAGTGTAGAGTGATGTGGGCTTGGCAGCTCTTTGAAAGAAGCAAGGCTGGAGAGATGTGGTTTGCAGAAATCCTCCTGGATACAACCCACTTCTGGTGCCTGAGCTTGAGAGAAGTGGGTCAGCAGATTGTGCTGCTGGATGAAATATGTGGTTAGGATTGTTTGCTTGCTTGGGTTTTTGAGGGTGGCTCAGATTCGTGTTTCTTCTCTCTCTTTTTGTCACAGGCAATTTTATAATCTAGATTTTTGGTTCAGGGGTCTTATTCCTTTTCAAATCAGGGTAATACATTGCTTTTATTTCAAGTTGTTCTTACTTTATGTGTTTCTATTATTCACAACGTGGTGTAAGACTTATACATAAAATAATGAGTAAGAGAAAAAAAGCTCACACCCTGATAATTAGACATCAAACCCCATATACAGTGGAATTCCTTAAAGTAATAACTGAATCCTATGGTAATATGATTTCAAACAAATATTTCTGAATACACTGGGTGGCTAGGAGTGGTTTTATCTCTTTACAAAACTGAATAGTGCCAGCAGTACAAGACAACAGTGAACACCCATGTGAATATTTCCATTTCAGCTGCCAGTCTCCCCCTGCTTTACTCAGAAGTGGAAGTGGTTTTTCTCTCTGGGTTTGTGGGAGGGAGTTTGCACCACACACCTCACAGATGGATCTGATTTCTGGAGCCATCCCTCCATTGAGCTTCATTGTCATTTAGCCCATGGGAATCCTTCTCACTCATGTTGCTCTTCCCTTTAACATCAGAAAAAAAAATCAAGAAATGGGTAACAAAAACCACCAAAGTCGCTTTTCTTAATTACATTATAAGTGGGTTTTGGCCTATCAGCTTTTGCCACACAATGCTGCTAAATGCTTTTAAGCCAATCATCTATTACCCCACGTGAGTCCTACTACAATACAGCTTTCATACTTCTATTTCTCAAAAATACCTAATCTATTTGCAAAGTCATCACTTAAAACTCATTTCTAGATCAATTTCTCTCTCCTGTTCCACAACCTTTCCAAATCAGCATACTTTATCTCAAAAGTTTACATACAAATACACAAAGCTATGTAAATTTTCTGCCAAACTTTAAAAATTCTCTACAAAACCGTTTCCCACATCTCTTTTTCTGTGGAAAAGCAGAATCCTCCTCCCGCATTATGCCTCATCACACCTCTGTGCAGGCACAGCTTTTTTTGGTTCATTTGGGCCAGGGAAACTTGGACTTTTTCATAGCAGGAGTGGGTGAAACTCCTCCTCTGAGCCTCTCTGGGGCTGCTACTCCTGTCTCAGCCCCCCTGGTTTTTAGGGATGAGCCTGCCTTATCTCCTGCCACAAGAAGGCAGCAACATTTGCTCTCTAATGCCCTTGGAGCTGGATTAAGTAGGAACCTATAAAATCCCTTTCCACTACCTCCAAGCCATTTATTCCCATTAGCATAACTTTTTTTGCCATCACTTTATTTTCCCTCGCCGAGATCATTATCAAAACGCGGCGAAATTAATTCAGAAAAGAATATGCAAAGGAAATAAAAATATGCTAATCCTGGGGAATGACTTTTTCACGGCTCAAATAAAAGCAGCTTCCTTCTCTTTCTTGCTCTGCCTTTCTGCTTTTTATTTCACTTTTATGGCTGCAATTTGAAATCTTAGGCCCTCATTTTTCGTTGAGCGTGAGAAGAGCTTACACATTTCACTGGCACATGCAGAGGTCTTAATGTGAATGTATCTTCACCTTGTCAGAGGGGTATTAAGAGGCTTTTGACAGATGTTCTGGTTCTACCAGAACGAAATTTTAAGCAGGGTGCAAGTGAACATGACATGGATATTGTAACTGGTTTATGCCCCTTCTTTTTTTTCCTTTTCTTTTTTTCTTTTTTTTTTTTTTTCCTACTTCTCCTTAAAGTGCTTTCTCCTCTTTCTTCAGAAGTTAGAAAAGGTTTGTAATTAGCTGGGCAAGCCAATGTTTAGTCTCCTGATTTCACCAGATGTACGTGCTGGGCTTTGGACCAGTAACACTTTCCGAACTGAAAAAAATTAAGAAAAATCAAGGGCATAGCTCAGATTGTAATCTGAAAAATGTATGGGAGCCCTATAAGACCTCAGAGTAAATAATTGGAGTTTCATGACTTTTAAGACTGCTGATGTATTGAGAATAATTTATTGCTTTGTGGAGCACCAACAAAATTTGATTTCAGCTTCTGGAGAGGAGCATCTGTGGTTCCTGTTTTGCAAAACCCGAAGCCCCTTTGCTGTGAGGGATGATAATGTAAGCCAGTGCCAAATTAATTTCATTCCCCCTGTGTTTACGTGTTGAGTGGGTGAGAGCAAACATTTCAGCACCTTGGAATTCTTCTCCTTACTTGCCATTTAATGCTCTTATCAGACAAACTGTAAATAAAGAGTGTAATTAATTATTCTCTACTTACATGACAAGTTGGATATAAGTTCCATCCCCCTGGGACTGTGCTATTTACTTGATAGTGAGGGGAAATTACTGCAGGGTTATCTGGAGACTCCCTGGAAGATGAACACGACTTTTGTGCTCATTTATTTTTACATCCTTCCCAACCTGAGAGCCAGTTTCACTTAGGGCCCCCAAAAGAAAGAAGAATTTAGGAGACTCCACCAGCTCTTGCAGCTGTCTCATTTTCCCTTGCCTGGAAGAATCAACAGATGGCAAATTCGTTATTCCTAACTAAATTTTCTGCCTAAGGAAGCTGCCAAATTGTTAATTCTGGAGGCAAAATCACAGTGCTTACCCGCACTAAAGGTGCCACAGAAAGCAAAGCCAGCTCTAAGTGTTGCAATCCTTTCCCAGAGGCACTTTTTGGGGTGAATTTGTACTTTGTGTCCATCCTCTGCTTTCTCCTGCTGTAACCACTGGATGGGGAATGCTCTCAGGGTCAGGGACTTGCATTGTGTTGCTGCATGGGTCATTCATGATGTAGATTAAAAAAATCAGTAAATCTGTTTTTCTTTCAGTAGTAGAATTACAGTCTTATGTTTTCAGTTCTTTGGTTTTGGCCTCTCTCTTCATTCTGATGTCTTAAAAAATAAAAAAAAAAAATATTAGGCAGAAAATTTAAGTATTGCTAAGTGTGAAAAGTCCTCCAAAATGTGAGATGGGAGAGGCGTGAAGGCATTTGCAGAAGAGCAAAAGAGGGAAGGGTCTAATTAACCTTTCACTTTGTCATTTTCATGCTTTTGCCTTGAAATTTTTATGCACCTTGCAAATTCCAAAGCAAAGATCTAAATGCTTGAATAGATACAAAAATATCTCTCCCCTCCCAGCCCCAACTGTAATTTGGGGGGAGGGAAATCATAATTTTAAGTGAATTTCTCCCAAAATACTGTAAATTAGAAAGGGTTATATAGAAACCTTAATTAGAAAACCTCATTAATTATGGTAATGTTAACAAATTTAGGGTGGCCCAAGTGTCAAATAAGTAAACCTTTGTACAAAACTTTTCCCAAGTGCAGCATTAGCACTGACCTCACCAGAGGTGGGACTGAAGGCTGGAGTTTTTCAGTATGCAATCAATGCAACTCAAGGTTGTGAGACATAAAGATTTTTCTTATCTTCCTCCAGCTATTCTGTCTTGTAATTACCCACTGCTTCTGCAGGCACTGGAAACAAGATTGTACTTTTAATAGATATTGAGAGATTTGGGGCTTTTCTTGACAGGATACAGAAAGACACTTAACATGTAAATAGTACACCATGATCTGAAAACACTCTTATTTTAGAAATTGAATTCTCATTTAAATCTCTTAATGTGTTTCCATTTTGTTCAATTGGGTTTCACTAAAAAAAATAAATCTTGCAAAGAGTAAGACTGGCTCCTGAGTGGAGTTATCAGTTTGGGTTTCATCTGTAGAGGAAGGAGGTTCATTGGCCACCTGACTGATACCAAATGTGCCCTGTTGGGGATGATCTCTGAGACAGAAAGATGATTATTGTTCATCCCCCCAACTAATTCTGGCCAATTCTGCCCTTCCTGATTATCCAGAATTTACAGCACTGATATGGCTTGGTGGAACAGGCTCTCCCAGGTGTGCTAAATGCACCTTCTCCAGCCCAACATTATCAGATTTTAGCTCTTTGTCTTCACATAAATTGAATGTTCACATAAATTGGATGTTCACACCAGTGTACAGAACCAATTTTGTGTGATCTTCTGTCTGGAGAAATTTTTCCTGGCTGATTGTCTCTGTATTATTGCAAATATTAGCCATTCCAAAGAGAAGAAAAGGACAATAAAAGGCAAATGTTTAAATCTGAATGCTTCTTGAAAGGGAAGAGATAAATGAAGTAGAAGAAAAGCTTCACAGATTAGAAATAGGCTAAAGAAAAGCGGCTTAATTCAGTAACCAACTGCCCAAAGGCAATTTTAACCATGAAAAGGTTTGCTGTTTCAGCTTAGAATAAAATTGAGGGACAAAAAACCTCAAAACAAACTCCAAATTGAAATTATTTGGTGTTTCAAGGTGAGCAGAGAGCTGTGAGACAGCAGCAAACCAACACACTTGCGCACCAGTGGGCAGCAGGAAGCAGCCAGGATAGCATTTCTCATTTACCTGCGTGCCAGGCATGATCCTGACTGCAGCTTTCCAGGTTTATGGGAAATCGGCCCTCAAATCTCATTGCAATTCAATTGGAGACAGCTGTCTAATTTCCTCCTCTGCAAATCTCATTTTCTGGGAAGGACACACAGCCAGAGAGGGCCAAAAGCAACATCCCCCAGGTAACAGCCCTGTGCTCAGCATGCTGAGCTCCCTGCTCAGCAGTTTACCCTAAGAGAAGCTGTGGTTTGCACCATCAGGGATGTAAAAACATTTATTGTTATTTAAAGATGTGATTTTCATAGCAATCCCACAAAATGAAATTTTGGAAGGGAGAAAGCGATGCTTGTACACAGGAAAGGGAAAGCTGCTGAATGGAAATGCTGAATTGCCATCAACCCTTTGGCTGTGAAAGGACATCTCAGAAGCTTCAAAGTTCTCTGTTATTGTGTAGGAATTTGCATAAATCTCTCATCCCAGAAATGAAAATACCAAACGCCTCAAGCCACAAAATGCTCAGTGTAGTTCTGATTTCACTGTGACAAAGAAGCGCTGGAAATGTCAAGGAGATGAGTGCTCTCCAGGGACTCCACTCTGATTTCCTTTAGAAGTTGGCACAGCAAAGGTGTAAAATGGCTTCAGATGAAATGATTCATGAAGTAATTAAAGAACAAAAAACAGCCTGGTGAATGAGGTATCGTCAAACCATAGTGCTATGATGTAGATGAGAATTTCATCAATATTCAGGAGCTAATTTTATGCCTTGCATTTTTCTGGGGTTAGCTCATGGACTCCTTGACCTTCACTCTCACACTTCAGGGACTGAGTTCTCCCTTTCCCTTTACATTGTAGTTGGTTCTTTGAGTTGCACCAATTTGTCCCTCCTCAGTGCCCCAAACATCCTTCAGCCCCTTGTGAAGGTCAGGAATATGGAGAGGATCACAATAAAACAGCATTGTTCCAAAATGTGCTTTTTTTTATTGGCATTCAATCCAGCACCAGCTGCTAAGGGGAAAGGATCATAAACATTATTGGGCACTTTTAATTACAGTAAAAGACAGTCCCAGGTTGTGTTATCCTATCTCCTTTGTATTCAGCTTGAGTCTTCCTGGGGTAGAGCTATGATATTCAGTTCTGTCAATATAGCATTCCTGAAATCAGATCCTGTTTGCTTTCACAGCCAGGTAGACCTATCAACAGAAATATCAAGTGAGTTAAGTGAAAGGGAAGTGACACTTGCTTTTTTTGGCATGAAGTGAACAATGCCAATGCCTATAATTTACAGCCTATAAATATGCATGAGGAGAAGCTTCGTTTCTGTGACACTTACTGAAACTGGGTTGTTCTGTTGGATTTTTTTTTTTTTTGCATCAAACTCTGGGGAAATTCAGATAAGGTAAGACTAAAAAAAAAAAAAAAAAAAAAGGAGTAAATAAACTCAGCCAAAGTGGGTTTGTCTGTGATTTCTCTCAGCATGGCATCTGTTCACATTCCTTGAGTCAGAGCCTGGGGTTTAAACACTAACTTGACTTGTGTTGAAATTGCTGGAGTGACAAGCCTGGACTCCAGTCCTACTGACCCAGTTCTCTCTTCAGAAAATCTCCTTTCCCTGCAGAGTGAGTGATGTGTTTGCAGCAGGGCAAGCCTGTGCTCCACTCCTGACGTGATCAGAATTAGCCAGTGTGTTTTGTAGATTTTAATTTTCAAGCCACTTGCAAAGTGTTGTGGTGGGTTTTTTGGCTGTGGGTTTGTTTTTCTGCTGTTTGTTTTTTTGTTCTCTGTTATGTACATTTATCTTAGAATGACTCATTTCTCAGCATCTCCAGTACTTACCTGCCACTGCAGGGACTGATTTCTCATGCACAGAGCAAACAAACAAACAAAAAACCAACTTGGGGGAGTTTCTAATGAAGTGGAACCAGGCAGCTGAAAATCAGAAGTTGTATAGCAGTTATAGCAGTATATATGCCAGCCCTGGGATGTGAGATTGTGAGATAGATAAAAAGAAAATTTGGGTTATTCCTAAGAAGGAATGGTCCACAATTGTGTTGGTTGCCCTGCTCACTTCATCTCTGCCCAAAGGGTCAGCACTCTCTTCACACAGAAATCACAGGTCTCTGTGGGGTATTTTTACCCCATTCAGGGGCTCTGATACAGGGTTTTATTTTCTCTCTTGGGGGCAGACAGCCTCAGATGCAGATATAATAACAACCCACAAAGAAATGACCACACTGCCTGCTTCCATGGGATCTTCCATGGGATCCCACCTCACTCCAGAAGTACCAAAGTGCAAATCCTGCTCCCCAGCTTGGCTTCCTCTGACCAATCCCTTATTACCTGTGAATGAGTTTTTCCAAACAGAAAATATGATGGTTTTACTGGAGGATGCTCATGGAAAAACTGGAGCAGAGGTGGTGACTTTGTGTTGAATGTAATTCTGTTTTCCCTGTAGTTAGTGCCTTCCCACTGCCAAAGAGGTGATGGAAAGGGGCCTCAGCAGTGTTTAATAACTTGCAAATTCATCTGTTTGAAGGCATGTTTTGGAAAAGATCTGGTTGCAACTTATCAAAGCTTTTTTTCTATATCTTGATTTAAAAGCATTTTCAAGGGCAGCTATGGGAAAAGGAAAAACATTGGTTGCCTGGCACTAATTTGAATTTATGAGAAAAAAGAGGAAAAGTCAAGTAATTAGGAAGAGAAGCTCTTGTCCAATCATGCCCATGTCTACAGAGCATTGGCACTGCTGCTTACAAGAGATCCTCTTCTGACAGCCCCATGCTGCCAGGCTGTCTGCAAGCTTTGGGATCATTTCTATCCAGCTGCTGGATCATCTCAGGTGTGCTCAGTCCAGTTATTCTGGTTATTCTGCAGCCCTGCATGTCCTGCAGACCAGGCCACCTCCCTGCTGCCCAGTACCTCTGCTTTGCTGAGGTGGGAACCTGCACTTCTTTTAAATTTCATCATGGAATTCAGCAGGAGCCCAGAGGGATCCTCTCTCCTATAAATCACCAGTGATGTAACCCCTGGCGTGGTGCAGCTAGGCTTTAAAAACATATTCTCAGTGTTTGTTGGGTGGTTGGTCAAAATCTTACTTTTTATTAGATTTTGGCTTTCAGAAGGAACTTGTGTGGAGTCCTGGAGCAGGGACAGCTGTAGGAACCGATGGTGTGGTTGACAATCTACAAATCATACGCATTTTAAATTTATTTTATTGATTCATTTATTTAATGATGCACATATTTTATTTGTACACATTATTTTATTTCTTGGGAAACATTACATATTGATGAAACCAGTAAGAAGAAGAGGGAAAGACTGAGAGAAAATTACTCTTGGATACCAGAAAATAGACCAACTTCAGCATGATTTTTTTTTTTTTTTACTTTCCATGGGACTGGTCATATCTGCCTCACTTGTTGCATTTTTGTTTCATCAGAGCATGGCAGGATCTGGCTGACAGTTCTACTGCCTCAAACATAAGAATTTTAGGATGTTAAATTTAAATGTTACCAGCTGTCTCCCATGCACTCCCAAATGAGTGTTCCAAATTTAAAGACAGTCTTTTAGCTCTCGTACCTCTTGGCAAGAATGAGCTGGGGAATTTCCTAGGGGAAGGTGACCCAGGAGGGAAACTGGATCTTTGTGCTAATCCTAAGGTAAAATCTGCTGAAGTAAATAAAAGGTCTCCATGGGCTTAAAAGCGTTCAGTCAGGAAGTGCATTTGTACTTGCAGAAGCAAAAAAGAGGTGAACAATCTGCTTGTGTCAGCTCTGCTCATCCTGAAGATTCATGCATGGCTTTGGCTTCCTCCTTCTTAATTTTTTTTCTTCCCTCTAACAAGAATGTATGTCCTGGGAGTGACACAAAGAAAAAAGATTATTGTTTCATCTGGAAATTTTTGTTGTGGGTTTGTTTTTCCTTTTTTTCTTTAAAAAGCCCATTGAGATGTGAAAAATTCATCCATCTCATTTCATTTCTCTGTTAGCATCCAGACCCCACGCTGAGGTCATTAGGATCTCAGGTATTACCTCACTACAGTCTGTTGCTATGGAAATAGCTCCAAGCATTTCCAGCGTCTTGGCTGCACACTGCCCAAGCATCTTGGCAGGAGAGGCTGCATGCAGGGGAGCAAGGAGTAGTTTTAAAACATACTGAGCAAAATTTAAATATTTACAGGTATTTCAGAATCTTTACCTGCCTCTAAATCCACCCATGCTTGGTGGTGATCTTATGCAGGTATATTTCATTTTTACTTGCCTGATTTTCATCCCTTACTTTTGTGTGAAAGTGATTTCTGTATAAAAGGGATGGCCCCTACAGAAAATAATTATTATTACATAAAGAAAAAGTTTTTCCCCATCTGCCATTCAGTTTTCTAGGTGTTCCTATGCACAGATCCAAGCACTGTAACTATACAAGCAGTGCATCTAAAATGCCACTGTATTTAATAATAGACCTGTATTTAATAGTGCTATATTTAATACCTGTATTTGATATTAAAACACTGTATTTAATAATAGACACTGTATTTAATAGCAGACCAAGCAGCAGATAGTGTCATGTTCTCCCTGAACTTAATGGTTTGAATTATTCCCTTCATCCTATACTGGTAATTATTGGCTTAGGCACAGCTACACAGGCTGCTCTGCACCTTTCACTTAAGGATCTTTATACAAGTCAGGGTGGAATTGAGCTGCCCTTATCTCTCTGAGGGAATATGGAAGAGTTATCATGATATTTTCTCCATTGCAGCCTCAGGCTGTAGGTGCTGACTGTGGTTTACAGCAATAACCCTTGGCTTAAAGGAGAGGGGATATTTTGTGTGTGGGGGCCATGTGGGTGGTGCTGTGCCCCAGGGACAGAGAGGAAAGGTGAAATATTAAGGAGGCTCCAGGATTCCCATTGAGAATTATTTGGCTGCTGCAGTCAAATTAAAGGCACTCTTGAAGGTTGATCTTAAATTTCTTGAAGACTGAAGTTCTTGGGAAGGCTGACCTGGAACAGAGACTGAACAGAGCTAGAAAATAAAGTAGGGATTTATTGAAAGGCCTCCAGGATCCACCATGGGCAGGACAGGGCCTGACCAGGGCTGCACCCAAGGTGGACCCAAAATGGTCACAAAATGGACAGTCATAAAATCTCACATTTTTCTAAGTTTTGGTGCATTTGCATCTTGGGGTTTAATTGTCCAATCCCAGCTCCAGGCTGTGAGGTCCCATCCTTCTTGTTCCTCCCTCCAGCCACCCTTGTTTGTGCTGTTGGGCTGAAAGTTGTCCTTGGTGTGCAGCAGGACAAGGATTTGTTTTGTGTCCCTGCTGAGTGACACTGACTGTGAGGCTCAGAATCTGAAAATATGAAAGCTTAAACTTAAGGCATCAGAGTGGTCTTTCCCCCACAAGCTTCAGGGCTGAGAGAGCCTAAAGGTGAAATGAAGCAGAGAGAGATTTTTCTTTTTATTTCCTTTGTTAGTTTTATTTTCCCTCCCGAGCTCCTTCCTTTAACTATGAGGTGGCATATTTCTGATTGACCCAGTGGAGAAAGTTTTGGATATTTTCAGCAGAGAAATCCCTGTAGCTAGGAAGGAAGGCAGGGCATTAGCAGGAGCCTGTCCTCTGTAGGAGATGCTCAGTCAATGTTTCTTCCCTGTGTGTGCTGTCTTTGCCTTTCTGCTCCTGTGCTGTTCCCTGCTGCCACTAAAACTTCGAAAACTTTTTTTTTTATCCTTTTTTTCCTTCTTGTCCCTCTCTAGAACACCTTTCAGAAGAGCCCAGGCAGTGCAATGAGCAAGACTTATGTTTTTAATCTGTCTGGTTTGAGATGCACAGTGAGCTGTCCTCCTGTCGTTCCTCCCCATTTGATTGTGCTGTAAGCCTATAAACTTCTGCTGGGTACAGTGCTCTGGAGATCTTCCTAGCAGCTAATAATTTCTATAATCCTATCTCCCAGACCCAGGAGTGTGGGTTTTATTCTGTTTCCACCTTTTTTTCTCAGAGCACAATCACTTCCAGTTACATCCAGACAGGTGTAACAGGGAGAAAATTTAATTTACGCAGTTCCGGAGACCCTGTGAGGTGTTTTGGCATGAAACCTGTTTATCAGTGATTATCAATGTGGTGAATTAGTATCACAAATGGTTTCCTAGTCCTCCTTCCTGGCTGCTGGTGTAGGTAATTTAGGGCAGCAGCAGCAGCCATGAAGCCTGAGATGATGCAAAACCCCTGGAGCACAGGTTTGTTTGAAGGCAGAACAGAAAAGTCTGCAGGATTTCTTGCAAACCCTTGTTAGTGACAGACTCAGGCTTTGAAGCTGTGAGGTTTGATTACCTTGTTTCCCCCTCTCCACCTAACACACACAAACACACTCACAAACTTTCCTCAGCTTCTCTTCATCGTAGCAGGGTTGGAGAGGGGCAGGAGGGGTGAAGGGGCAGCAGTAGCACCCCACACTTTTCCTTCTCAACATGCAATTCCCAATCTTTGCTGTTATCCAAGCATGTATTTGATGCTTGCACTTGAAAGAGGAGACTTTTTCAAGCTCTGAAATTCCCTAGAGAAGAAAATTCTGGGGTTTTTATTGCCTGTTCTTTCATCTGTCATTGTTAAGATGTGCAGAAATGCAGAGATCCTTGCCTGGTAGTACTTTTAACTATGAGGAATCTCTGCCAAGTTACACCCAGTATGACCAGGATCATTTTGGAAGGAACTGTGCAAGCAAATCATCATGGAGTGAGATTTGGGGGTTGTGATGATACAGAATGTTGCACCTAATATTTAGAAGTTTAATTTGGCTTGGTTTGCAGTGTTCTTGCTGAGTGAGGCCTCTGGTATGATGGAAGCTTATGGCCATTTTGTAATGTTCAAGAAAAGTATTATCAAATTAATTCTCATGGCTGCTGCCTTCATTCCTGGTGTGGTTGGTGACATGCAAGGATTTTCCTGGGATTATAAAGACAAGGCATTGCTCTCATGCTTTTTGCAGCTGATGAGCTGTGTGTGACCCCAAGGGTCACTTGGCCTTTATAACCTCCCAAAAAAGAGTGGAGAGGTGGGAAGAGAGCCTTGTTTGCTCCCAAAATGTCTGTAAAGCATTACCTGCAAGCATTTATTACAGATCAGAACTATGCAATAATAGAAATTCCTTCTCTGAAGAAGCATATCCACCCTGGGACAGTTGGTTGTTTTTGGTTTTTGTGGTTTTTTTGTTTTGTTTTGGGTTTTTTGGATGGGTTTTTGTTTGTTTGTTTGTTTTGGTTTGGTTTGCTTTTATTTTGGTTTTTTGGGGGGTGTTTGGGGGTGTTGGGTTTTTTGGGTTTTTTTTTTTTTGAGGATTTGTAGAGGGAAAATGCTGACTACTGCAGGCATCACTAATGTTGATTACTGGCAGTAATACATGTGTGGAGCCCAAGAAAAAAGATCAACATCTTCCAGAATCTGCATAACTGTTTCATAGAACTTTAGATGATTATATCAGGTACCTCAGGAGATTGGCATGCCAAACTCCTGCTGATGCTGTTGTCAGTGGAGCTGTACCATTACAGGAAACAACGGGCAATCCTTTACAAAATCAAGCTTTTACATAGATATATGCTATTTGTGGACATCATTGAGAAAAAAAAATATATTTAGAACAGACTAGAATCAGAAAGGTGCAATTTGCTGGCAGGAATTCAGTAAGTCCATATATTGCTGGTTTTATTGACAAAGATATTAGGGTGTGACTTCAGCTGGCTTCAGGCAAAATAATTTTGGATCCTCAAACAAAGATGAGTTAAAAGCTGGTGACGTGCAAGTATTAGGCACTGAACACCTTATAATGGTGTGGGCACATATATTTTTCTGTTTATAGCTTACTGCACCCTTGCCATTTCCAGCCATAGAGGTCTATGCCTTGCAAACACAGATCTGAGAAAAAATAACAGACTGACTATGCTGTCTCTAATGTCAAATACCTTGGAAAAGGATCCCACCTGATTCTATTTTAATTTCTATGTCTAAAATCAGTCACATTTATTTATAGAATTATGCTGTGTTTTCCCTTTTTTCCCCCTTTTTTGACACAGAAGAAAATCCAAAATCTAAACAAGAGTTTAAAGGAGAGGGGAAAAACCCCCCAGAGCCACTTCCCTTCTATACCAGCACTAGATTTCCATTACAGAAATGCAGTCAGATCAAGTGCAGGGCCATTTCCTTCACCCATCAGTTCTGTAGCTTTTTGTTTATTCTTGCTGGGGATGAAGAATGCATCCATTTTTAAAGCACTCTATATAAACTACCAGTCTGTCAGTGCTGATCCTGTGGGATTGTTTTTACATTAAAATTTGTACTAGAGACACGAGGACAAAGAAAAACCCAGAATCAGACCCTTAGCCAGAAAAATGTGAAAACTTAAAAGCCAAGCAGAATAATTGGATCTTCCTTAACAAACCCACAGAAAGTGCCATAGATAATCAGATTAACATGGCACAGAGCTCTGAGAACAGTGACAGAGTCGTGTTCATTTCTTACCCACAGGAACAACTTGGGGGTTTAACAAGGCAAAGAACAGGCTGGCTGTGCACAATGTCATTATCAAAGCCAGAGTGATGTTTGCTGTCACACCTATAGCTCTCTCTCAAACCTTTTGGGGACAGGCAGCACCTGCAGGTGCTTTGCAGAGGATCCTGGGTTTTTGCCTCTCCCTTTGCTGCCTCCTCATTTTGCAGCATGTCCACAGCCAGAGCTGGACCCCTACGAGGGGCAGCAACCATCTGAACCCTCTCTGGGAGTGATGTATCCTGAAATAACTGCAAAAAACAGGAAAGTATTTTTAGCACAGCTGAGTGTGTTGGAAAAGCTCTCCCAGAGCTGCTGTCTGCTGATAATACACATGTGCAAAAGTCTTGTGTGACTTCCTTGATTGGGCCTTTCAGAGGCAAAATTAAGGCAGGCTAGGGAGGAAGAAAAGGGTAAAAAAAAAAAAGCAGCAAAAAGACAAACATAAGCCTATTTCCAAATCCTTCCCCTTTAGATATCCAATATGGTGATAGCAAAATCCTAATTCTGCAGATGTGTATTTGAGGGTGCTTAACGTGTGAAGAGACTTCTCCTCTTTAAGCCTGGGCTTTGTGGAAACCTGCATTCAATTCCTTCAAACTGCGCCTGTTGTCTTAGGCAAATCACTTTAATCTTCCCCCGCCTCAAATCTCCCTGGTGTAGCACAGATAAAGATTAAGTTCACTGCAGATATCCAAATTATCAATGGCACAAACCCTGCAGGAAAAGGCTCCTTTGATCTCACAGTGAGCAGAACCCTAGTGAGGCTGAGACTGAACATGCAGGATGAGTGCTGCTGTAGGTATAATAAATATACAAATATATAAAAAATATAAATATAATATATATATATATGTGTATGTGTGTATATATATATATATATATAAAATATAATAGCTGCTGGCCAGCTGGGAAGGAGAGAGATTTTTCCTCTGCATTTTGTTGGTGGAGGGACGGTGGAAATCCAGGTTGGGTCCATGTTTGTGTCTATGAAATGTCAGGACATTTTTGGCCAGGCTGCTTACAGATGTGTTCTGCTGTCCTTGCATTCCTCATGAGTTTGTAACCCACCCTCAGCAGTGAATTATCTCTCCTCCACACGGTTTCATCACACTGGTGGTGTTTCACAGGGCACAGCTGTGTCGCTCTGGCTGCTGCTGGAATGAAAGAAATGTGCTGCTGCTGGTGCTTTTCCCCTCCCTAAGGGCTGACCCTGCAGCCTGCCCTGATCCCTGAGAGGTGAAGGAAAACAGAGAGGGGCAGGGGTGCTGCAGGAACACCTCAGTCCATGGCCCTGGAGCTTCTCCACTGATTGCTCTGTCCCAGGTGGACGTTTCACAGCTTTTCCTTTGGTGCTGCTGAGAACCATTCCAGAAAAGGAGCCTCTTTTGCACCCACTGTGCCCTTCACCTGCTCATTTCTGCCAGCAAATCTTTAACACCTTGCTGTAAATGGGTGGGCAGGATTTGAATAGTTGGGGGTGATTAATCTAGCAGAGTGTCTGCAGAAGCAGGGTGTGCAGGCTTTGGGTTCCCCCACTTCTCCTTTTTTTTTCCCATCCCAGTGTCACAGTGAGACCTGACCCCACTGACTGCCAGGCTTTGCTTTGGACAGCGTCATGGTTATTCCTCTTCAGGATTTTCCTTCTTCCCCCATGTGTTTTTTTCCTTAGAGCCAGATCAGTGTAATGGTTGTGTTCAGAGCAAGGCCTCAGAGTGGTGTTCCTTGGCTGTGGGGTGGAGAGCAGAGAGGGGGCAGGGGTGTTGCAGGAACACTTCAGTCACAGCACCACAGAGGAAACATCAACACCACATCCTAGATAAAATACTAGGGAAAAAAAAAAAAAACCAAGACACCCCACTCCCCAAGTTGGGGGTGATTAATCTAGCAGAGTGTCTGCAGAAGCAGGGTGTGCAGGCTTTGGGTTCCCCCACTTCTTTTTTTCTCCCATCCCAGGGTCACAGTGAGACCTGACCCCACTGCTAGCCAGGCTTTGCTTTGGACAGCGTCATGGTTATTCCTCTTCAGGATTTTCCTTCTTCCCCCATGTGTTTTTTTCCTTAGAGCCAGATCAGTGTAATGGTTGGGTTCAGGGCAGGGCCTCAGAGTGATGTTCCTTGGCTGTGGGGTGGAGAGCAGAGAGGGGCAGGGGTGCTGCAGGAACACTTCAGTCACAGCACCATGAAGGAAACATCAACACCACATCCTAGATAAAATACTAGGGAAAAAACCAAACAAACAAGACATCCCACTCCCCAAGGGAAAAACTCAACAGGCAGACCCAGGAAAAGGTTGTAAGAAGCATCACCTTGGATCTTCTTCACTGATTGCTCTGTCTCAGGTGGACATTTCACAGCTTTTCCTTTGGTGCTGTTTGAACCATGCCAGAAAAGGAGCCCCTTTTGCACCCATGTACCTTCACCAGCTCATTTCTGTCTCTGCCATGCTGTGCCTTAATTTGTGTGGCAACACAGAGGAGGCTGGAGGAGAGTTTTGACTTGGAAAAACCCCACCCATTGTTTTCACTCTGAGTGAAACAATGCAATGTGTGAGCACTGTGCCTCCCAGCAATGGCACAGGCTCCTTATTTATCATTATTCCTGCAATAATTGCAATTTATGCCACAAGACAGTGTGTCTCATTGTTATCCAACCTCTGTCCTTCTCCAAGCAGCTGAGTACCACATCCCCAGAGCTGCCACCTGGCTCAGACTTTAGAGAGCTCCACAACAAGGTTTCTGACTGAACATTTCCTCAGAGGAGAATATTAGATTTGTTTCCAAGAGTGTCTGGTTTTTTCTCACCCTGAAACCTCAGACACACCCAGTAACTGACTGCTCAGAGATTAAATTCATCTGAATTCAGCTGAAAGTTTCTCCTCTCCAAGGAGATGCCTCAGTGCAGAAGGGAAGCCACATGGGAAGGGGGAAGACTGAATTCTTCCCTTGGTCTGAGGATGGGGAAAGCAGTGAGAGGGTGGGCAGAGGGGCAACAGCATCATGAGTCCTCAGGAGGTTCCATGTGTTGTAATTGATACAAATTAATGACAAATAGGGTTCCTGAAACATCACGAGACAGAAGGATTTTCTCCTCTCTCTCCCTAAGCCAAAATTCCTCCTTGCCTCAGCAACAGCTTTAGGAACCTCCCCCTCTTCTTCCTCTTGCAGCACAGAGCCTGGGAATGGTGGTGGCTGGTGTTCTCTGCTTTCCTGAGGCAGAAAATGCACCAGCCACGAATGCAGGCAGCCAGGGCCGGTGCAGAAATGCCAGAATTAGTTTGCAAATGTGTCAGTTCATGCATTTTTAAACAGGTGTCAGAAAAGGGTGGCTGTTGTTTCAAGAGGCGCTTAATTGGCGTTCCAGTTTGCCTTGTTTTAATTGCACAAAAATGCAGCGAGGAGGAAACCTGTGAGTGGGAGATTAAATAGGACAGTCTGTCTGCAATAAAATGGAGTTTCCTTAATTAAATCTGCTCAGAAGTTGCTAAAATTTTGTTGCTTTTATTTCACCATTTAGTTTCTGGAAAGAGGGGAGGAAGTGAGTATGTTCACATATAAAGAATTAATTATTATCATCTTTTGTTGGTCTCTAACAGGCTGATGTTGCAGGGTAGAGTTCCTGGCAGAGAAATGGTTGAGTAACAAAGGCTTTAAGAATTTTTTTTAGAATTTCTGCACAGTAAATCCAGGAATTCTTTGAATTCTCAGCATCTGCACGTGCCACATCCAAATCCATTTACGGACTTTGGAAATGCACTGGCTGTTCAACAGTAGAAAGCAAAACTGTAAAAACAGAGGAGCATTTCCTAATCCCTGGCTATTACAGTGATCCATTCCCCAATGTTTGCAAGGGAATGCCACGAATCTGCCAAGTTCCACCACTAAACCCTGTCTGTGCGTGTGCCATATCTACAGATCTTTCTAAACGCTTCCAGGGGTGGTGATGGCTTAACCACTTCCTTGGGCAGGCTGTTCCAATGCTTGGGAAGAAGTTTTTCAAAATATCCCATCAAATTCTCCCCTGGTGAGGGGGAGATTACCCTTGAGGTCATTTTTTTTTTTTTGAGGTCATTACCTCTTGTCCTATTGGTTGTGAGAAGAGATTGAGCCTCACCTTTTTACAACCTTCTCCTGGTTCTGCCTGTTGAGTTTTTCCCTTGGGGAGTGAAGTGTTTTGGTTTTTTTTTCCCCAGTGTTTTATCCAGAACGTGGTGTTGATGCTTCCATAGAAGGGAACCAATAAATGCAGGTGAAATTTGCACAGGCCTCACCTGACAAGCAGCACATAATGAGTCGGGTTAATGATTCCACTTCGTCGGGAGCAAACTGGGGACTTTGGCTGCTGCAGTTGGTAATTAGGGATTTCAGCTGTTCTGCACGGAGTGAGCGTGAGCTGACAAAAAGGTAATTACACCGCAGTGCATTAAAAAGCAGGTACTGCACGTACAATTACTCAAGAATTTGTGTGTGTTTTCTTAGCTTCACAGTCATCCCCTAACAACAGAACCAGGGACGGCTGGTGGCGGGTGCTTGCCAAGAAAAGCAAATTAGGAGGGTTATTACAAACCAATGTTTCCCCGTGTTCAAAGCCAACTCTAACAAATGCTCGCTCCCCCTTGAGAGAGAGAGTAAGAAACGGAAAGAGAACCAGAGAGTTGAATATCTGAAAGAAATTAAAGCACTTTGTTTATGGTTACGCTCTGCCTTTGCTTTACCACCACTAATATAATAACACAGCAGAGTGGCAGCACATGGAGGAGCCTCGGAAAGCCTTCAGAATTTATTTCCACGTGGGGTTTTCTGGCATGCCATGGCCATCTCTGTGGAGCTGGGTGGGAGCACCAGCAGCCTCTGCCTTGGTGTTTCAAGCTGCAGCAGCCAGGCTGTGCAGGGCTGGGCGTCCCCTGCCTGGGGACTCTGCTGCAGGGCTCGTCCTGTGAGGGGGGCTGGGAAGCACCAGCATTTCAGTGATGGATGTTGTTAGTTACCAGAAGCACTCTTGTGTCTCTTGTGGCCTTTTGGCTTTGGCATTTCATCTGTTTTAGGTCTGAACTGGAGCTGACATTCCCATTTGGTTTATGCCATGCGATTCCTTCATGTGTTACATCCCTGCCCTTCTCCCTTTGCTTTATGGGGACAGCTCTGCTCCCACTGCCCAGGGGGTGATTCCCTTTTTCTCCTTCCCTCCTTTCCATCCCCCATCCTTTGAAAGGGTCAGGGACATGACAGCAGCTCTGTTCTCTTCCAAGGTCATTCGTACACGGGGCAATCTTTGCCCATGTGGAGCTGCTGGCACGGCTGAGAGGACAGGCCATCTGTGTCAGCAGTGACAGCCACGGCCTGTGAGGATTCATCTGGAAGTTCCCATTGTCAGAACTTCTCAGTTGTGATCCTGAGTGTCCACTGGAGTGTATTGGTGGTGGTCTGGCAGGTCACCTCCTGGTGAGTGCCTCCAGGGCACTGGGCTGCTGTGCCACACCATCTCCCTCCCCACTTCCCTCCAGCGTGGCAGTTTGGGCATAGCCTCTCCCTCAAGTGTTTAAATTATTGGGATAAATTAAATCTTTGCAAGAAGGCAGAGATTGGTTGGATGGAGAAATTCATGGTGCTGATGAGGACATGGAATGAATCTTCCTTTTCCTGAAAAGCAAAGCAATGTAACCTCTCATGATGCCTTGGGAAGGCTGAGCTGGAGCAGAGACTGGACAGAGCCAGAGAATAAAGCAGGGATTTATTGAAAGGCCTCCAGGATCCACCTTGGGCAGGACAGGGCCTGGCCAGGGCTGCACCCAAGGTGGACTTAGAATGATCACAAAAATGACTGACTGGTCATGAGTCTTAGACTTTTATACGTTTTGCTCTATTTGCATCTTGGGGTTTAATTGTCCAATTCCAGCTCCAGGCTGTGATCTCCCATCTTTCTTGTTCCTCCCTCCAGCCACCCTTGTTTGTGCTGTTGGGCTGAAAGTTGTCCTTGGTGTGCAGCAGGACAAGGATTTGTTTTGTGTCCCTGGTGTGTGCAGAGAGCTGAGTGACACTGACTGT